>CM045927.1:5399936-6599936 GCA_025177825.1 Aechmea fasciata | reverse complement strand
TGTTCCAAGCTACCCGGGCCTTCCCGATCCTAACGGAAGGGAGCACGGTGATCAGGACACCTCGCTGATCACCGTGCTCACTTTATTTTCTGTCGGAGAAGCTCCGTTTCGGTGATTTGGCGATGTCGGTCATTTTTCGAGCCTTTTTGGCTGCTGTCTCGGCTTGCGCGTGCTGTTTCGGAGACCCGAGGCTGTTCCGGTGCCTCCGGACGGGAGCATGGTGATCGTCTGTCAGTGGCGATCATAGTGGTCACTCAATTAGGGTCAACAGATTCCTGGTTAGAGAGATTTTGCATGTTTATCATGCAGTGCGCGCAGTTCGCTGAACTTTGGGTCGCTCCCGCGCTCCACGTTGTCCTGGAATCGCTCCGAAGGGTGAGCACGGTCTCCGGCACGTCGAAACCTATCAGATGGTGTCTCGGTTGGTCTGATTGACCTCCGGTTTGCATAGTCGAGCCATAAAAGCCCCGAAATCACGTGAATTAGTGCGATTTCGGATTGTCGGGAGGGCTTTTATGCAATTGTACTCTTCGAGGCTGCTGTGGGCAGCATGTGTAAGTTAGGGATGACCTATGGACTGATCGTCCAAGGTCCTAAGCTCTCGGATTACGCGAACAAGTCGCTTGATCCCTTTTAATTATATAAAATGTTGGGATTTTATGTAATTGGAGGGGTTTATGTGCAATTGTGCACCATGGGGCCACTGTGGGTAGTGTGTTTGGGTACGCTTGATCTCTGGACTGATTGTCCATGATCCGAAGGCTTTAGCGGAAATCGAAAAGTCGATTTCGGTGCGTTATTCAGCGAAATTGCCGAAATAACGTGGTTTTGGTTCGGATCTCTTCCGGCATTGTTTGGTTACCCCAGGAACAGTCGCTGAGCCTTATTGGCTGGTTGCTCACGTCATTTCGAAGGTTCGGAAATGACGGGTGAGCGACAGTAGGTTCCGGTGTCGAAATAGACACTTCCGGGAACCTGTATTCGTACGATTGTCCGACGATAGTGGTGTCGTAGTGTTATCTTGTGTTTGCTGCCAAAACATCCAAATAGGAGTGTTTTGTGGCAGCGGGTGACTCATGACACGAGTCGGTACTTTTCGGGACCAGGTCCCGCGGAGTCCCTGCGCACGGACTTCCGGCGAGTTACGAAAATTAGTTCGGAAAACCAATCTCCGTGGGATTAGTTATGGGGTTATGGTTTTAATGTTTATTAGTAGTGGGTTAGACACTAACCCAGTGGACCTTCCTTAGGTCCGGTTGACACTCTTTTGCAGTCAGACGACAGACACGACATCCTTACAGGTGGGTACTTCGATCCGACGTCCGTACAGTGGTACACGCTGGTGACGTTCCTTCCACCTTACTATTCATATCTTTTATCGTTATTATATCTTGCACCATTGTGTTACAGTTTTACTCTACTCAGTTTTTCCATGCTTAGTACCATGTGTAGGAGTAGAGTAGTTTGCTTCTTGTCAGCCTATGACATCAGTGACCTGAGTGGTCAGTTCTCGTGTTTACTTCAGTAGTACTTGCATACAGTTGAGAGGATGTTGAGTTGTTCCATCCTAGTTGACCTGAGTTGTCAGTTCTTGTGTTTCCTTGAGTAGTAGTCGCATACAGTTGAGAGGATGTTGAGTTGTTCCATCCTAGTTGACCTGATTGGTCGGTTCTGGTACTTCCTTACAGTTTTTCAGTGACCTATTCGGTCGGCTTGTTTCAGTTTCTCAGTGACCTATTCGGTCAGTTTGCTTCAGTTTCAGTGACCTATTCGGTCGGCTTGTTTCAGTGCTTCTGTGACCTACGTGGTCGGCGAGTTTAATGACCCAAAGGGGTCGATGTCCCTTTAGGGACGGGATTGTCAGCTAGATGCTGACGTATGGTTTTTGAGCATAACAGCATCGATTGCCCAGGACTCGAACGCATATCACGAACACCAGCGGTCTGATCCACCGGCATTGGGTGTTCTTTTCCGGAAAAGTGGTTTGGGACTGTCTACGGGACTTTGCCCAACCCGTGAGCCCATAGGCAACCATAGGTTGATATGGGTAGAATGCAGGCTTAGAGACAGGGGGCATTGCCTCGAGGTCTCATGGACCAATATTGGCTAAGCATGGATTGGGTACTTTACTTTCTCAGCTTTTCGATGCATACATACAGTAGCTGTTGTTTCATATCTATATATCTCTTCCATTTACTTGTTTATCATAGCTACTGTACTACTACTATTATCTACTCTTGTGTCTTTCTCCGCGAGGTATCCACTGGGAGGGGGAGACATGTTTACATGTTCTCACCCCTCGCCTTCTTTTGTAGGTGACGTTACAGTTCGTAGTCGGACAGTTGGTGAGGAGCGAGTCTAGTACGCGACATAGCTCCGTCCCTTCGTCGGTTATTTCTTTATCCTTACCTTGCATGGTTTAGACTTATTTATGGTTCAGTTCTGTTAATACTTTTGGAAATGAGATGTTTTAGTTGGTTTTGAAATGTAATAAAATGCTTTGGGTTTCATGTGATAAAACAGTTTTCTACCCCTCGTGGTAGCGTGTTTTTAAAAGAAAAGGTTTCCGTGTGGGAAACAGTTTCAAAAGGTTTTATTACTATGTTTATAAGCTTATACATCTCTAGTTGTGAACCTGTGGTGAATGGTGTATGAATCAATATAACTGTTGGATGTTGTATGTTCATTATTGTGGTTGTTTCCTGGTAGTTTACTATACTCTGTACATGTGCGACAACGTGCAAATATAGGGGAGACTCTGTACGTGTGTACAAGTGGACTCCCCGTATTTGGGGCGGATCTGGCACACCTCTGGGGGTCAGGCTTTCAAAAAAAAAAAAAAATTTCCGCTGTATTTTCCACTATATTATTAACCCCTGGGCGTGACAAAAGCTTTCCTGAACAAATTTAAAAGTCTTTTTACGGAAGGAAAAGTTTATGTGATCAACCAGTTTGGAGTGGGGCAGAGCAGTGGCTCCTACAGGACCACTATACATCCTTACAAAATCAATTTTCAATATTCTACTGTTGTACGTGAGATCGAAGATGTTTTAATACCAAAGTATGGATTTATATTTACCCCTTTTGATGAAATACTTGCTAATGTCGCTGATGACAAATATTTAGTAGGTAAGAGTTGTTACATGCATCAAATATTTGATTTTTAAAATTTAATTTTTAAAAAGTTTACCTACTATATTGATTCTTATATTTTATTTTTCTAATTTATCAGATGTCATTGGGAAACTTTCTAGAATTAGTAGAATGGATGAAAGCTGCAAGGACGGTAAAGAAACCAAAAAGATTACGATACTACTTGAGGATTACAAGTAGGTGCTCATAATTATAAATATATCTTTTGAATTTTTTTTTTTTTTTCAGTTTGCTACTTATTATTATAAATAGATGATTAGGTCATTTAGTATTTTTTTATGTAAAACTTATAGCAATAAGAAGCTGAGTTGCACATTGTGGGGAAGGTTTGCTGAACAACTTCATACTTATAGACAAGTAGCGGATGAAGGCCATATTATAATTATAATGCAATGGTGCAAGATAAAAGAATTTGCAGGTATATCATTTATATTTTTTTTGGATGTTATTTATATTCTTACTAATTATACTAATTATTGTATATCTATGGGCAACATAGGTCCACGTAGTATTTCAAACTCTCTTTATGCAACCAAGATGATGATCAACACTGATATATCAGAAATATTGGAGTTGAAAAATAAGTAAGTTAACCAATAAACTTAATTTTATATATATATATATATTGTTCACTTACATTAAAATATAAAATTTAGGATTGTAAGCGGAGAACTAAGTCAATCTATGGTGCTTAGTGAAATTTCAACTCAATCCACTATTTCTCTAACGGATGACTTCCTAAAAGTATCTCAAAAGAAAACTCGTCAAATTCAAGAATGCCAACAGTAAACAATTGTAAATATCTTATCCATGTTTATCGTTTTAATACATTTTATTCTCTTATTTTTAATACTAAATATATATCATCTTTTCAGCCATGTGTATGTGTCACTCTAGCAACTATTCTAAGTGTTGAGACTGAGCGTGGATGGTACTACAATTCTTGCAAAAAGTGTAGCAAAAAGATGATTCCTGATGGCACTGGATTCTATTGTGAATTTTGTGAGAGAATGGTAACTTGTGCTGGACTAAGGTGAGAATTTTTACTTCTGCACTTACGTGTTTGATTTAATGTGATATTTTTCTAACAACAACTTATAATATGCATGTAGTTTCAAAGTCCAACTGAGGGTGGTAGACGAGTCTGGGAGTGTTTCGTTGATTTTATTTGATCGTGAGGTTATCCGTCACAAGCGCGCGCGCAATTACACCAACAAGTTTTACCGGTAAGTGCGTATTATTTATCACAAATATATATAGTCTGCTTTTTTGTGTATACTAATAATAAATATTCTTACTCTGACAAGAGTCAAGCACCTGAAAAGCTTGATGAGTTTCTGGGGAAAAAAATGCTATTCAAGATAAGGATAAAAGACAATAATATCAATCATCCTAAACCAGTGTACACAGTGAACAAACTGAGCAAATGATAAAACTCTGATTGATGAATTTTTGAAGAAGTCAATTGTAATTGAGGTAATTGTCAATTCTAAATTTAAAAACGATGCTACAATTCAGCTTGATTTATATGTTTTTTAATAGCATATATATATTAAAAGTAGTTTAATTTGATATGATTTAATTTTTAACATAAATTTTTATTTGTTTGTCATTATAGGAGTCCAGTTCTGTAACGTGCGATAATGAAGAAGCAGATATTACATCAACGAACACACTGACTCCATTAAAGCGCAAAAACTCTACCACTACAGAAGATGACTTTACGCAAGGAGAGTATCAGATGTCAAGCAACAAGCAGAAAATAATTATCAAGAAGGAAAAAGACTAAATAATTTTGATACTTATATCAGAGATTGGGGATTTTAAGGATTAGTCATTTTGGATATTTGTTTAATTGTATTTTGGTAATATTTTGGATATTTTAAGAATTAGTCATTGCCATTTTGAATATTTTAAGCATTAGCCATTGTCTTTTTTTAAAAAATCTTTCTTTCAAATAAATATTTACTTAAAAATTTAGTTCTTAATGTAGTCTGTCTTTTTTTTTTTTTTTTTTTTTACTTTCTTTCAAATAAAATATTTGCTTTAAATATTTACTTTTTTTTTTGGGAGGAGGTGGGCGAACTTTTGTAAAGTTTTTTTTTTTTTTTTTTTCTGTGTTGGTCGATATGAACAGCTCTCAATTCACAATAACTTTAATGGTCAAATAACTTTTACAAATAAACACACCATATCTGGCATTCTGAATTTGAGAACTAGCCTCTTCACACCCAAATTGTTTGAACTTAACTAACCTAATCAAACAATCAATTCACGAGAAACAAAAAGAGTGGGATAACAAAGAAAATAATAACAAATTGAACTCCACTAACGTAATCAAACTATAATAATTAGAAAATCGGATCGAACCATTCGACCGTAAAGTCTTAGAATCGTATTTGGTGGCGGAGATCGAGACGAACCTCTCTTAGGGAGCCGAGGATGGATGCGACGAGCGGAGGCGACGACGGCTGTCGTTGAGGCGGAGAACGTCGCGGCAGGCGAGGGGGACGCGGCGGAGGTTACTTTCTTAGGTCACGTTATATCTGGAGGCGGCGTCTCTGTGGACCCAAAGAAAGTTGAGGCAATTAAGGATTGGCCTCGCCCGACAAATGCAACGGAAATTTGGAGCTTTTTGGGGCTTGCAGGCTACTATCGGCGGTTCGTGGAGGGGTTCGCCAAAATAACAACTCCACTAACGCGCCTTACGCACAAAGGGGTGAAGTATGTTTGGAGCCCCGAATGTGAGCGAAGCTTTGAAGAGCTTAAGGAAAGATTGACGACGACTCCGGTGCTTGCTTTGCCGACGCCGGGGGAGAGTTATGTCGTGTACAGTGATGCTTCTTATGTTGGTCTCGGGTGCGTTCTGATGCAAAATGGCCGAGTTATCGCTTATGCTTCGCGCCAGTTAAAGACATATGAGAAGAACTACCCGATTCACGACTTGGAGTTAGCGGCGGTCATTTTCGCGCTAAAGCTTTGGAGACATTACTTGTACGGGGAACATTGTGAGATTTACACGGATCATAAGAGTCTCAAATATTTGTTTACCCAGAAAGAGTTGAATATGCGACAACGGCGGTGGTTAGAATTGCTTAAAGACTATGATGTTACTATTCTATATCACCCCGGGAAAGCAAATGTCGTGGCCGATGCTTTGAGTAGAAAATCGGCGGAGAATTTGGCGACGGCGATTACACCTCAACCTGCATTGCATAGGGAGATGCAACGGTTAGGACTCGAGGTGGTGGTGCCGGGAGTGCCGGCAACAGTTGCTATGTTGATCGTGCAACCCAGCTTGTTGGAGAAGATAAAGGAGTTACAAATTTCCGATCCTTATCTCTAAAAGGTGCGGGGCGAAGTAGAGAGCGGTAGTGTCGAAGATTTTGGCATTGGGACCGACGGAACACTACGGTATCGAAACCGTTGGTGTGTGCCCAAGGACGATGATCTTCGGAGGGCGATTATGCAAGAAGCACACCAATCACCCTATAGCATTCACCCGGGCGGCACCAAGATGTATCAAGACTTGAAACTCCATTATTGGTGGCCGGGTATGAAAAGAGAAATTGGAGAGTTTGTGGCACAATGTCTCACGTGCCAACAAGTAAAAGCGGAGCGTCGCTTTCCAGCGGGGAAATTGCAAAGTCTACCAATACCCGTGTGGAAGTGGGAAGACATTGCGATGGACTTTGTGACGGATTTGCCTAGGTCACAAGGCGGGCACGACGCGATTTGGGTAGTTGTGGACCGGTTGACAAAATCGGCTCACTTTTTGCCGATCCACACTACTTGGTCGGGAGACAAGCTAGCTCAAGTATATCTCTACGAGGTTGTGAGGTTACACGGGGTTCCGGTGTCAATTGTATCGGATCGGGACCCGAGGTTCACCTCTCATTTTTGGAAGAGCTTGCAAGATGCTTTGGGTACACGGCTCAATTTTAGCACGGCATTTCATTCTCAAAGTGACGGTCAATCGGAGAGGACCATTCAGATACTTGAGGATATGCTTCGGGCTTGTGTACTCGACTATAAGGGCGGATGGTACGATTTCCTACCAATGGCGGAATTCGCAAACAACAATAGCTACCAAGAAAGCATTGCGATGGCGCCATTCGAGGCCCTTTATGGTAAGAAGTGTCGTTCTCCAATTCATTGGAGCGACGTGGGCGAGAGAACGGCTCTTGGCCCCGATGTTGTGCGGGAGGCGGAGGAGAAGGTCCGCCTAGCCCGACAAAGACTCACGACGGCACAATCTCGGCAAAAGAGTTATGCCGATAAGCGGAGAAAGGATCTAGAGTTTGCGGTTGGAGACCGCGTATTTTTGAAAGTGTCACCTATGCGCGGCATAAAAAGGTTTGGAGTTCGGGGGAAGCTAAGTCCCCGATATATCGGACCTTTTGAGGTATTGGAGCGGATCGGTGCGGTAGCATACAAGTTGGCATTACCACCGAGACTTGCGGGAGTGCACAATGTGTTTCACGTTTCAAACCTTCGCAAGTATATCCACCATTCGGCTCATGCATTGGAGTATGAACCGGTGGAGTTGAACGAGGACCTGACCTATGAAGAGTACCCGGTTTGTATTCTTGGGAAAGGAGAAAAGAAGCTTAGGAATCGCAAGATTTCTTACGTCAAGGTCCAGTGGAGCAATCATGCAGTGCGTGAAGCCACTTGGGAGCTTGAGGTCACAATGAGGAAGGAGTACCCTCACTTGTTCGAGTCGACAAGCTAAGGTATGCGTTAAGTTTCGCGGACGAAACAAATTTTAAGGGGTGGAGAATGTAGCATATCGAAAATTCGACAATAAGATCGGACTTTGGCCAAATTGACTAAAGTGCGAAAATAGAATAGTTGGACATGTTCCAATTGCCATTCCAAACTTCTTGGAAAGGTTAGAAGATAATCTAAAAGAGTTAAAAGGGTTTTGGCGTTGTTCGGCGCGAAGTCGAGTCGAAACGGCCCGAAAAACACAAGTCTGGGCATTTTGTACCGGTACAGGCAAAGTTGCTGTACCGGTATAGCAACTTTGACCGAGAGGGAGAGCTCTCGGGTTTGTGAGGTTTTTGGTGTTTGTACCGGTACAAGCCATTTTATACCGGTACAAATGCTGCGAAACCGAGAGGCAGCTCTCGGGTTTGCCTCTGGAGCATTTTATACCGGTACAAGACTGGACTTGTACCGGTACAAATACTGCGAAACCGAGAGGTAGCTCTCGGGTTTGCCTCTGGAGCATTTTATACCGGTACAAGACCGGCCTTGTACCGGTACAAAAGGGGACTGACAGCAGTTTGAGCTGTGCGAAATAAAAAGTGTTGGAGGGCTTATGAGCAATTCTTACAACACTCTATAGGCTTGGCCCTTTACCCATTTCACAGCACACACACACTCACTCTCTTTTCTCTCACTTTCTCTCTCTAGAGAAGCTCTAGGGCAAGGAAGAAGAAGGAGGAGTTGGAGAAGGTGGCTTTGGAGCTTGTTGGAGGCTTCTTGGAGGATCTTGGAGCTCTCCTACAACAAGGGCTTGGGTTGAGCTTGCTACAAGAGGTAGGTTCTTGTAAGTTTAACCCTAGGGTTTTGGTTTTAGCTTGAGATTTGGAGTTTCTAGTTTCTTGCTAGTGTTAGAGGCATGCTAGGACTAAGAACACCATGAAAGCTCCATGAGAGCTCAAGTGCTCTCATGGTGATTTCTTAGGGTTTGTTGTAAACCCCAAATAGATGGTTCTAATGGGTCAAGGATGGTTTTAGAGAGCTTCTAGGTTGATCTAAAGCTATGTTTTGCTTGTGAATGAGATCAAAACCCTAGGTTTGGTATAGGGCATTGTTGGAGCACCCAAAATTGGAGCTTTTAAACATAGGAGTTCTTGGGTTAAATTGACCTTATAGAAACCTAATTGGGGGTATTCCCGACGCGTGGGACAACTCCGTTTAATTAAACGAAAATCCGATATAGGGGCTACTATGTAAAAATGGCCTGATTAGGTTCACATTTAAACTGCAGGTTTTTACCTAGACCTCGGTTGGTCGTAAAACTTCTTGGGCATCCTCACAAAATTATTCTAAGGTGGGGGGTGCATACCGGAATCATCGAATTCCCTTCTATGTCTGTTTTCACCTTTTGAGCATATTATATGTATAGTATATTCATGCATGATAGGGTAGAGGTTAATTATGCTATGGTTGAACTTCAATTATTGTTCTAGTATGAAAATGAACTTAGAGATTGTAATGGAACCATAGATGCATATGGATAACTCCCCACTTGTGTGAATATGGCAAAGGACTTGACAATAGAAAACAAAGGTGAACATTGAACATAGGACGAGATTGGCATTGATATGATCTTAGTTAAACATAGTTTAACTTAGTGGCATTATGGCAAGAATGATATACATGGTTAGGTAGAAATCCTATCATTGACAATGGCATGGTAACTAGTGGCTATGAATCCTCAATGTGAGGAATAGATCGATACTCTTGACAAGTCTTGGCTTGAGGGAGGTCGCTCCTCCTCAAGCGGTGAGTTCCGGAACAGTCACCTAGGGGATCGTGGCCCCGACGGACGGTCCCTCGGGTCTTGTAGGCTTAGAGCCTCCTCGTTCAGTGAGGGATTTTGGGTCTTGAGTTTGTTGGGGTTAACTATGTTAACCGGCAAGATTGGGTAATGAGCCAAGTAAAGTAAAGTAAAGTAAAGTATGGTAAAGTGCATGCATGCAAACATATTTAAATTCGATTATCTATCTATCTGACTCTTTCTTGTAGGCATAGTATTAGCTTATATAGTTTGGTTACTATTTCATTTCCGTTGAAATACTTATGCCTGGATAGACCTAGTGGGTAAGTCGGCGGGGTCGGTTGCCGAGCCCACTGGGAACTTCGTTGCAGTTCTCACACCACTAACCCCACAGGTCCTAGCACGAGCGGGGCGGCGGAGGACCGGGGCAAGGCGTTAGCGCCATAGCTACTGGCCACCGGAGTCTTGCATCTAGTCATTTCCTTTTTGTTATAATTGTATCAACTTTATTTTGTTGAACTATAGATGTCAAGTTGTAAACATTCAAGTAATTTTTGGGAGATGACAAATGTAAAAGAAATGATGTATCGAATGCTTAAAGAATGTAATAGATTAGTTTACTTGTATTTGGTTCAAAATGTAATCAAGTTCATGTATGGTTTATATTCTAGCTTAGAGCTTACTCTTCCGCTGTGTTGTTGCTTACCTTCGTGTAAGCCTTGTATAATTAAAATTCTCTTTGATTTGTCAAATTATACTTGTTGTTAGAGCCTTGGGCGGGCAGGGGAGGCCCTGTCCATTCGGCGCCTGTTGACGTGGCCCGAACCCGACCAAATAGGCGGGTAGCGGGGCGTGACAGCAAATCCACTTATGCAATTCATGTCATTCAACGATATAATGAATACAAATGTAACATAGTTATGCAATCCTCTAACATATACTATGTCTACTCATGGTATGAATGCAAATCCACTTATGCAATTCATGTCATTCAACGATATAATGAATACAAATGTAACATAGTTATGCAATCCTCTAACATATACTATGTCTACTTATGATATGAATGCAAATCCACTTATGCAATTCATGTAATTACCCAATCCACTAGGCTAACCCGCCTAAGATCTCAAATCATATAGGTGAAGAGCTACCCTACTCTTGTCTCACCCATCTCATATCTCGAATACCATAGGCAAAAAGCTACCCCGCTCTTTGCCCGACTCAAATCTCATAAGTAAAGAACTACCCCGCTCAAAAGTAAGGAGCTACCCCGCTCAAATCTCAAAGGTGAAGAGCTACCCCGCCCTTCACCCGACTCACTTCCGAGTCCAACGGGTGAGGAGCTACCCCACTCGTATCCCACCCGACGAGCTACCCCGCTCGTGAGCTACCCAGCTCGTGTGACAACTCCGTAGTGCACTGCTTGTGTGGAGCGACCACCACAAGCCCAAAACAGACTATGTGAGTATGATCCAATCCTCGCCAACTGAGGATACCCTGTCAACTAGGGTTAACAACAACACTCTAGGTTCTCACACACATCATAACTTGGGAAATCCACCTATCCCTATGTTCAATACCGTAGTGTCAACTACACTAAATTCTCATGCAATATGCCACAACTAGGGAAACTCACATAATCCCTATGCTCAATGCCATAAGTGTTTCTATTACACTAGTTTTTGATGCCACTCGTCATGTATTTAACTTTATCTACATGCCACTCGTTCTCATTATAAGTGTTTCTAATACACAAATTCACATGTCATTGGTTTTCATCACCAAGTTCAAGTTCACCAATTCTTATCACTATAGAATCTCATGTCACAACCCTAATCCTCATGCATTCTAGGTTTAAGTGTCGAGCCCACAATGCTACACTACTAGACATGCATTGTGACGCACTAGACTTTCGCAAATAGCGAGGTTCGAGTGTCTGAGGTGATTTTCGAGCTTTTCCACTGGTTGTGGAGGGTCGTAGACGGTGGTCCGACCTTTGGAATCGAAAATCTGGAGTTTTGGCTAAGTCCTGTAAGTTTTGACCTCGGGGACCGGACATTCCCTTGGATGTCCGAACATCCCAGTAGGTGGCGCGGCTAGTGGCCGTGGCATCCGGACATCAGCATAGATGTCCGGATCCCGTGGGTGATATTTCGCGGAGGAGGGCCCGAGACCGGACATTGCCCTCAATGTCCGGATCCCGTGGGCATGGTTTTGGGGCGAGACTGCCCGAGATCGGACATCGGGAGGAATGTCCGATTGTGACGCACTGAACTTTCGCAAATTGCAAGGTTCGAGTGTTTGAGGTGATTTTCGAACTTTTCCACTAGTTATGGAGGGTCGTAGACGGTGGTCCGACCTTTGGAATCGAAAAATCTGGAGTTTTGGTTAAGCCTTTGAGTGCTGCCAGTGGGGACCGGACATCCCCATGAGGACCGGTCTCAGGCAATGTGACATCCGGACATTGGCCTGATGTTCGGATGTTGGCGAGGTTTTGCGGTAGGGCAGCCCGAGACCGAACATTGGCTCGAATGTCCGGTCTTGAAGTGCGAAACCTTCGGGAGGAGACACACTGGGACCGGACATTGCCCCAGGACCGGTCTTAGACCCCCGAAACTGCCCAGACCGAGCTGTTGCATATTTTGCAAAGTGGAGGGGCTTAGTGGGATTTTGTTACTTGGGTCAGCCTATATGGCTCTTCTCCCCTCATTACTCCTTATTTTTTCTCACTCTCATCACTCTCTTGCACTTAGAAAGAGAAGGAGAAGGAGTAGAAGAGGGAGGAGAAGGGGGAGGAGAAGGAGAGCCAGCTTGGAGAGCTTGACCCCCATCTTCCTTCATCACCATTGGAGGCTTAGGACTTTTGTTGGAGCTTGGTGGAGCTAGAGACTTCAACCCTAGAGCATTACAATCTTGGCTTGGAGCATCTTAGAGGTTTGTATCTTGGTCTTTTCCTCTACATTTGAGTCTTGTTGCTTTTTAGCACATAAAACCCTAGAATGGGATTTTAGGGTTATTTTTGGGGCTTTTCAATTTGAGGCTTTTGGATCTCATTGGATAGGTGTAGAACCTTCATTTGAGTTGGAAGAAAAGTATTCCAACCCTCCTTGTGGATTTTGAAAGGAATTTTTACACAATAGGTGAGTTTTTCCTTGTCTCTTGTGAGTTTCTTAAAGATTGAACTCACGGTTCACCTTCTTGACTTGTAACTCCTAGGGTTTACTTCTTAGGACTCAAGGAGTGTAGATCGAAGCTTCGTTAGCATTTCGGAGAGACGCTTTTAGCATTCGGTGGGTTTGGCTTCATGAGCATAGGAGAAAAAGTCTCCTAAGTGCTTATTCGGTTTGGTTTATTTATTTTGAGTGCATATTCATACTAAATAGAATTATTATGAATTTTAGAACACTTAAAATGCATGCCTTATGTACGAGAAAAGTTTCACTCTATGTAGTAGAGCATTCTGGGTTATTTTGCATGCATGTGAGGGTGGTTCTCGTGGGCGCTTGAGAATGTGCTCCTTATGTTTGATATAGCTCGAATAATGTATTTATGAACATTAAACTCTTGTTGGGACTTAGAAAGATTAAGTGTCATCAAGCGGCACTTAACTTAGAAAACTATGAAACTGCAACATAGAGACATTGACATAGGCCTTTAGACATCTATTATATTCCATGTTAGAGACATGATGACATAAAGATAGGCCTTGGATACAGTAGCTTTACCTTCCATGTTTGGGACATGACGACTTGAGACTTGTGACTATATGCCATTATGCTCATTCGCACATGCTTGTGAGGTTCGCTCCCTACAAGCCGGCACTCCGGAGTTGGCCAACGCGATACTTGTTCGCCGTGCGGGATTGGGCACCGAAGTGGATTGCCGTAGGACAGTCTCATTCCTAGGGTGGGGATGTTGATTACTACGGGGCCATTAGGCTCGGCATTGGCTAGACAGCCTTCGGGTGGGTCTTTCGGCTAGACAGCCTTCGGGTGGGTCTTATTGGAGTTAAACTAAAGAAGTTTAATCGTCATTGGACATTGACTAGGGTAGTAAAACTTGACACTTTACTATTGCTTATGGACATTGGACTAGTTAGTCATACTTTCTATTCATGCTTAGAATAGCTTACTTATACAAATTCATGCTAAGTAGAGATATCATGCTTTAGCGGTTTATTTGTTGCTTATATCGTTTACACTTGTTTTGTTTTGGGCCTAGTAGAGCATGCAAGTCAGTAATTGCCCACTGGGAACTATGATTTAATAGTTCTCACGCCCCCTGTTTCTTGTGTGTTACAGAGCCTTCGGCACCGGCGGAGGCACGGGATCGCGACAAGGGAGTCGCCTAGTTAGCTAGCTTCAGTTTCTGCTAACCACTGTTTAGGTGCTTATTCCTCTCTTTTGTGTTTTGTGAGAGAGTGATTTTGTATCCATGTATAGAGACCACTGTGTACTCGTTTAGTTTTTACTATGGGATCTTTTGTTGTACTCTCTTTATAGTTTTATAGTAGAGATTGGTACTTTATTTAGTCACTTCTTTTATGCTTCCTAGTTTAGAATTCTAGTTGTTATATCGCTCTGATACTTCTAGATTCTTCTTTTATTGTTGGTTATTTATCATTTTTGTTAGATGCCTTGTATGTTGTAGATGTACGGCGGGTCTGGGCACGCGCCGGGCGGGCTTCCGCTGGGTCCCTGGGCGTGACACCGATCCTCTTGTGCGTAACCTTCGGTGAGGGGATCCCCAGGACCGGACATTGGTTCCCAGGACCAGTCCCAGAGCCCGAAAACTGCCCAGTCTGGGCAGTGCACTGCTTGCATAGTTGAGGGGCCTAACTGGGTTTTGTTACATTACACAGCCTATATGGCTCTTTCCCTCTCCTATTCCCTCACTTCACACACTCTTTCACTTCCCCTTACATCCTTGAGAGTGAAGGAGAAGAAGAAGGAGAAGGAGAATGAGAAGAAGGAGAGGAGGAGATCAAGGAGCTTGCTTCTGGACCTTGGAGCTTCTTCCACTTCATCTTCCTCACAATTGGAGAGCTTGGAGCTTGGGTTTGGAGCTTTGTTGGTGGAAGATCTTCACTCCAAAAGGGATTTGGTCCTTGTTTGAGAGCTTCCAAGAGGTACAGATCAATTCTACTCCTCTAGATTTGAGTTTGGTTGCTTCTTCATAGATGAAACCCTAGATTTTGGGAATTAGGGTTTTAGTTGGGGCTTTTTGATTTGAGGCTTTTAGATCCCTTTTGAATGGTTTAGAACCTTTTTGTAGGTTGCCTTGGGAGGGATCTAGCTTCCTTTTGGATTTTCTAAAAGGATTTTTGCACATTTAGGTGAGTATTTCCTTGCCCTAACCTAGATACTTAAAGTTTGAACTCATGTTTCATCTTTAGAGGTTGTAACTTCTATGGCATGCCTTGTAGGGTGCTAGGAGATGGAATATAAGTTTAGTTAGTGGTTCGGATCATCGCTCGGAGCAACGGTGGGTTTGGCATCACCCAGCACAATGAGAAATTCTCATTGGTGCTTATTTGCTTATGGTTGATTAGAAATTCATGCAATTTCATGTTAAATATATTATTTGTGAATTTTAGAGTGCTTAAGATACATGTGTTATGTATAATGCAATTTTGCCCCTATATAGTAGAGATGTATGCATGTGGCAGCTGAGTAGTTGTAGCATTCTATTTGGGAACCTGACACTATATTGTTATAGTGAGTTTGACATATGTTTGTGAACATAGAAACTATGCATGTCATAGGAGAAAAGCTAATGTCATAAAGCAGCATTAGTCTTGGCATCAAAATGGGACTTAGTGAGCTAATGTCATCAAGCGGCAATAGGCTCGTAATTGAACCTTGACATAGTAAATTCTAGTGTCATGACTATTATTGTACTAGACCTTAGGGTTGCTAGTGACATTTGCCATGTGAGAGACATGAGGTGGCACTACAACAAAAATGGTTTTTAGTGGCGACAAATGTCGCCACCATAGCCCAGAAGTCGCCGCCAAAAATGGTTTTGGCGGCGACAATCTGTCGCCGCACCCCGCCGCCTAAAGCCCCGTTGGTAAATCTATGTGGTGGCGACAATATGTCGCCGCTAAAAGTGTACAATTAGCGGCGACATATGTCGCCGCGAAAAGTCAGATAATTAGCGGCGACATATGGTCGCCACGGAAAGTTAGATAATTAGCGGCGACAAGGTGTCGCCGCTAAAGCCCCGCTGGACCCAGACCGAAATATCGAAATATTTGCTGGCGATGATTTGTCGCCGTTATAAGTTAGATAATTAGCGGCGACATTCTGTCGCCGCTAAAGCCCCGTTGGACTCGAAAAGTTAGATAATTAGTGGCGACATACTGTCGCCGCGAAAACTTTACATATTAAAATTAATTTTTTTAAATAAATAATTGGTAGTAATAGATATTATTGATTTAATATAAATTGCTAAAAAATAAACTATAGTTATAAAATTTTTCATTCTTAAATTTTAACCTTTAATTATAATTTAATTCTCTCAAAACCAAATTAAACCCAAGCCCTATGGCTTAAACACCTTGCTTCAACCCTATAATCTATCTCCTATGTTAAATGTGATTTACCTGTATTCATTGTGAAAATCTAAAAGTATGCCCAAAAGACTTCAAACCAAATAAAATTTGAGACAAAGAGAGCCAATTCTCTTAAACATGACAGAAATCCTACATTTTGTATCGAATTGTACGTGTCTCTCACAATAGAGATTATATGCTCACGCAAGAAGATTTACGAAAGAAGTTTTAAGAAACTAATCTACAATTTTGGGACAACATATATAAGTATATAAGACTGAATCAAACTAAGTAATTTAAATTGTCTCACAAGAACTATGTTAAAGTATCATTGGTTCAATACTCTGTATCATTGATCAACATAAATAAGACTGAAAAGAACTAATCATTGATCAACATAAGTAAGACTGAAAAGAACTAATCATTGATCAACATAAGTAAGACTGAAAAGAACTAATCACTGATCAACTAAGTATCATTGATTCAACACAACCAAAAAACAAAACACAATAATAGCGTTTTCAAATGTAAAGTTTTCAAAATATATCTAAATTCTTAAACTTGATTCAATACTTCACCAATGACTGCCAAAATATTTCTCCTCATCACCACCTCTTATAAATCTGCAAATAAAAATTAAAAAAAATTAGCTTTTCAATATTTGTCAATCCCTGAATTGATAACGGAAACAATATAAGAATAAAAAGGCCAAGTACGTAGATAACAATGTTGGCTATGAACTATATAACAGACAGAAATCATGATGAAACTATGAACTATATAACAGACACAAATCATGATGAAACTCTCACTAGATGTCGAGAACACAAGCAAGGTGACAAAAAATACAGAACATGGAGTATTTGATCAGAACATGAAGTATTTAAAACAAAAGCAAGGTGACATCTGGGACCATTCTCTCCCTTCGGTATAGTAGCTACATAAATACAGAACATGCCGAACAGAGAAAGGTTAAAATCAGTAAAGATCAAGAAGAACAACTTATTAAACTCTGGAAGAGCACAAGTACGTGATTATCCAATTGAATCACAGAGGAACCAGTAGAGAGAAGTCATATGGTTTCCTACAATCACACAATACCTTCTAAAAACCAAAAACTTTGAGTAGCAGCAGCGCACGAGGATGAGACAAGAGAGGAGTTTCTGAAAACTGAAAAGGAGATGAATATAAGAACATCACCTTTAATTGAGAGGTTATGTAGTAAAGACTCGCATTATGCTACAAGTCCTCGGCTTCTCCTAATCAAAGTTTCGTACTGTAAATGGAGCCCGCTGAAAGGCAAGCAACTGGATATGAGAAACACTGAGGGGAATTATATGTACCTAAACAGATGATAAAATTGTACAGTCTGTACCCAAACTACGGGGTACTTTGAATGGTGCCTGAACTTTAAATCTTCACTTTTACTTTCCAATGTTACAATATTTTTGCAGATTATACAATTGACAGAATATTTTGTCAAGTAATAGAATATATCTTGTTAGATTATGCAAAATCCTATCAAAAATTATACACACAGGGTAAAGTTAGGTAGTAAAATTAAACCCCTTAAAGTTAACCTATATGCTTCAAACCGCACTACAGTTCAAGTAAAGTCTGTACATTTTTATGTCAATAGAAAATGTGCAAGAGATATAACCAGGAGTTTAGTACTGAGGTATGGAATCAAATGAAGGATTTTCAGAAAATAAATCATTCGACATCAATATTGGCAAAGACTCAAAAAGATCGAATAGGATAAACATAACTGATTGATGGTCGCAATCCTCAACTACATTGAAGCTTCTTTCAATTTGTGAATAGCTAATATAGAGAAGTGCTAGAGATGCATATATGGCATATTACAGCAGCCCATCCATTGATAGCGTGAGTTGCAACTTTTTCACATCTAGCACAAGATGCATAACAAAAGAACACTTGACAACAAGACATGTCTTTCCAAAGCTTCTACTTCCTCCTCAAATTCTACATTATAGGAAGGTACATTCCTCCAAATTTGGAAGCTACTTGTTCGGCAATAAACTATGATGACCCACAAAAGAAAAGAATCAAAATGCAAGAACAAAAAATTAAAAACATGCTAGAAGGACTAAGTACAACAGATGGACAGAAATAAACATGTGCAACAAAAGAGATTAGAAAATTGGATTCTCATGTTGCTGTGGCAAAAGCCCCTTTTCGTGCACCACCCCACCTACATTTATTAACGTTTAAATATTAGGAAAAAAAATTAAAACTGAGGCGAAATATTAAAGAGTAGGGTGATTTAGGCATTTTTACTACCCCAATTCTGCAGCCGACGATTCTTCAGCGATTTCTCAGCGATTTCCACCATGACAATGACATCTGGTGGGATGATTCCCTAGTTAATTTAAAATGAAAAAGAAAATGAACAAATTTTTGGGAAAAATAGATTAGAAAATTAGGGCACGGAGAGGGAGGGAGGGTTACTGGAGGAGTTGGGATTGGTCGGATCTGTAGATGAGCCCTCACCTGCGGCTCGACGAGGCGACGCGCAGGTGACGGCTTGAACCAAGTGGCTCGACGAGGCGACGCCGATGCGGCTCAACGAGGCTACGCACAAAGTGTGCGGCCGGATCGCAGCCGAAGCCCTGCTGAGGTGCGACCGGCCCGCAGCCGGCCTCCCGTGGGTTGGCCGGAGCCGCAGTGCCGAAGGCGCGGGCTCGCTCCGATGAAGACGGAGGCGCGGGGCTTGGCGGAGGAGGAGGCGTGGGGTTTGGTCCGGAGCCGCAGGTGGAGGAGGCGGAGGGGACGAAGAGCCTCAGGCGTGGGATTTGCTGGAGCCGCAGGTGGAGGTAGCCGAGGGGACGAAGAACCTCAGGCGTGGGGTTTGCTGGGGTTAAGGTAGAGAGAGAGAAAAAGTAAAGTGAGATGGGTTTGAGAAGAGTGTAGAAGAAGGTAATAAGTTTTTACTGTTTTTAAATGTAAATTTACAATAAAACCCTCACTTTTTATACAATGTATAGAGTAAGTGAGGGTAAATTGGTCTTTATGCATAAGGGGTAGGTGAAAGTTGGGAAAAAAAAGAGGAAAAAACTGGCGCGGTAAATAAGGAGATACTGTGGCGACAAATATCGCCACTAATACATAGATTCGGCGGCGACCCTCATATGTCGCTGCCAAATCATCCCGTATCGGTGGCGACCAGCATATGTCGCCGCCAAATCATCCCGTATCGGTGGCGACCCGTATATGTCGCCGCCAAATCATCCCGTATCGGTGGCGACCCGTATATGTCGCCGCCAAATCATCCCGTATCGGTGGCGACCACTATATGTCGCCGCCATTTCTATGAATTGGCGGCGACAAATAAATGTCGCCACCATATTTAATACATTGGTGGCGACAATACTTGTCGCCACCAAAAAGTAGCCACTAAAACCCATATTTGTTGTAGTGTGGATACTTGAGATTGGACTTTGCTTGCTTGCCATTTGTGCTCATTCGCACATGCTTGTGAGGGTCGCTCCCTACAAGCCAGCACTCCGGAGTTGGCCTTTGCGATTCGTTCGCGCGTGCGGTATTGAGGGAAGTACGGGACCATTTGGGACAGACTCATTCCTTACGGGGAATGTTGGGGCTACCACGGTACTTAGGTGGCACAAGCTGGATTACACTCGTGTAGATCCTAAAAGAGATTGGACAATGACATTCAACGAGAAATGACATCACTACTAGATAGGACATTGTCACGCCCCGGGTCATTCTAGAGTATAAAAACAGCGGAATTTTTTTTTTTTTTGATATAAACCTTGATCCCCAAGGACATGACAGACCTGCCACAAATACAGAGAGACCATTGTACACACGGACAGAGTCTCCCCTGTATTTGCACGGCATCCCACAAGTACAATGAGTCTTTTACAAACATACAACCACAACAAAGTGTACAGATATTAATTCCAATCAACATACACATATTCACACCATTCACCACAGGTTCATTCACATTTACCTTTGCATATAAATAACATCTATCTTTTAAAATGTTCCCTACCTGGAAACTAGTTCTGAAATACTAAATCATAAAATCCCTTTTGGAAACTTTTTACAAACTGTTTCCCACACGGAAACATTTTCTTTTGAAAACACTACCACGAGGGGTAGAAAACCTTTTTATTTTAAAATCCCAAAACTATTTTTACAACTCATTCCAAAATAATATTTTAATAATCACAAACAACAGTAGAGAACTGAACCATAAACTGAGTCTAAGTTATTTACTCAATAAGGTAAACTGAAAGGAAATCAAACCATGGGTCGGGAGCTATATCGCGTGCTATGTACGCTCCTCACCTGTCATCCCACTAGAACCCGCTTATAACACTCGAAAGAAGGCGGGGGTGAGATCATGTAAACATGTCTCCCCTCCAAGTGAGTACCCACTAGTAACGGAGTAAAACAAAGGAAAGACTGGTAAGTAGATACAGTAGCCAAAGTAAGCAGGAGAGAGATATATGTAATATAAACAAACTGCTACTGTATGTATGCATCGAAAAGCTGAGAAAGTAAATACCCAATCCATAACCGCCAATATTGGTCCGCAGACCTCAGGCAATGCCCCCTGTCTCTAAGCCTGCATTCAACCCAAGGTAGCCTATGGGCTCACGGGTCGAACCTCTCCGACCACTTTTCCGGAAAAGAACAACCTGGCCGGTGGATCAGACCGTCTGTGTTCGTGATATGCGCTCGAGTCCTGGGCGATCGATGCTCTTATGCTCAAAAGACAGACGTCAGCAACTAGCTGACAATCCCGTCCCTAAAGGGACATCGACCCCTTTGGGTCATTAGGTAAACTTGCCGACCACGTAGGTCACAGAAGCACTGAAACAAACCGACCGAACAGGTCACTGAAACTGAAGCAAACAGACCGAACAAGTCACTGAGAAACTGTAGACAAGCCGACCGAATAGGTCACTGAAACTGAAGCAAATTGACCGAATAGGTCACTGAGAAACTGTAACAAGCCGACCGAGTAGGTCACTGAAACTGTAAAGGATCGACCAAGTAGGTCGCCAAGAGTCAGAACTCAAACCACTCTACTCCTATCAAGTATACTAAGTATGCATATAACTGAGTAGAGAATAGATCCGACATTAAGGTGCATGTAAGAAACGTAAAGTAGAGTAGAGTAAAGTGAAGGAGTGTCACCAAGCGTGTACCACTGAACCGACGACAACCCGATACCCACCGTACGATCGTAGAAGATCAGATCGGTCGTCTGAGGAAACGAAGAAACCGGACCTACGAAAAGGTCCACTGAGTTAGTGTCCAACCCATCACTAATAAACACTAACTCCACATCCCACAAACTAATCCCACGGAGATTGGTTTTTACGAAACCAATTACCGTAACTCGCCGGAAGTCCCGTAAACCGCACCGGGACTCCGCCGGGACCCACGAACTGTCCCGAAATGCACCGACTCGTGTCACGAGTCACCCGCTGCCATAAAACACTCATATTTGGATGTTTTAGAAGCAAACATAAGATAACACTACAATACAATTATCGTCGGATAATTGTACAAACACGGGTTCCCGAAAGTGTCTTTTTCGACACCGGAACCAAACGTCGCTCACCCGTCATTTCCAAACCCTCGAAATGACGCGGGTGACCAGCCAATAAGGCTCAGCGACAACGTAAATAACCACTAAGAGTTGTCGGAAGAAATCCGAACCGTAAACACGTTCCGTCGGCGAATTTTGCCGAAAAACGCTCCGAAAATCACTTGTGATTTTCAGTAAATATTTAGGACCTTGGATGATCAGTCCAGAGGTTACCCGCAACATTCCTACGCTGTCTACAGCGACCACGAAATTCTAAATTGCATAAAAGTCCCTGAAGCTCCATAAAATCAAATTATTTCATGCGATTTAGGGCTATTATGGGTCGTGCACGCAAACCAGTGCACCGTAAATTCTGAAATCGTACTCGCTGTAAGTCATCGACATGCTGAAGACCGTGCTCACCTTTCGGAGCACAATCGGACATCGTAGTGCGCGCACAAGCGACACTAAATTCAGTAAAAAGCGCGCACAGCGCGTAAAGTGCGATCGTCCCGCTAAACGGTGCATCAAAACTCAGAACGGAGGTGAGCATCGCGTTCAGCACGGAAAATCCTTGACCGTGCTCACCTCCCGAGGTTCATTTGACAACTGGATCACCAGATAGGTGATCCGAACCCTAGACTAGCATGCTGTTAAGTTATAAATCCATACCGAGGCTGAGGAAGCTAGGGCTCTGGCCGTCGGCGGCCAGGTGCGCGCGCGCCGGCCGGGAAGGGAGCCTCGGTCCGGAGGTCCGAGGAGGGTGATGGCCGGCGGCGTGCGGCGGCCGGTGGCCCGGCGGCGGCGATCCGACCCTTCCACTTGCTCTGGTCGGGATTCTCCGGCGACGGCGCGACGGCCGGGGGACCCTCGCCGGCGTGGATCCGGCGGAGGAGGTCGGGGGAGGTCGTGCTCACGTCGTTGCGGCGGCGACGCTCGAGAGTGGAGATGACCCGAGCTCGGCCCCGCACCTCGACCGGGCGGCCGCAGGTGGCTCCACGCGCGGCGGCGGCGGCGGCGGCGACGTCGGGGAGGTGCGCCCGGTCGCCGGTGGACACGGACCGAGGGAGGGCGGCGCAAGCCCGACGAAGCGGCGGCCGCGCGCGCAAGGCCCGATCCCAAGCCCCGCTTCTCGCGGCCGCAAGCCGGCGCGGGTGGCTCGGCGGCGCCGGCGATGCACGGGGACGGCCGGGGAGGTGCGCCGGCGGCCGCCCGATGTCGGTGGAGGTCGGTGCACCCGACGGGGAACGGCGGCGACGCGCAACACCGGATCACCTGTGCTCGGCCTGGTGCTCGGGCCGGCCGTAGGGAGCAAGGGGCCTCCGGCGGCGGCGGCCGGTGATGGGCGCCGACGATCCCCCTCGGTCAGGGCAACCCTCCAGAGAGGTCTGGAGCCTTCTGGTTCTCTCCCTGGATCAAGTGGAGGAGAGGGTGGCCGAGGGAGATGGAGGAGATGGGCTGAGGGCTCGGGGAGGCTCTCCGGCGGCCGAGGAGCTCGCCGGAGGAGGGGTGCGCGCCGGGAAGGCAGAGGGAGGGCTGGAGGCGGCTGAGGACTAGTGGGAGGTGAAGGGTCACTAGGGTTAGGGTTTGGTGGAAGTGAACCCTAGAACCCATATATGCACATAGGCCCTTTTGCATTTTAGTCCAACAAGAACTTTGATTTGCACTTTAGCCCCTGCCAGTAAGTGAATTATGGACATAGGACCCTCCAAGTTCAAACCCTCGCATTTCGGCGCATAAAATATAGCGACTCTTCGCATTCCGCCGTTATGCGATTTCAACCCCTTCGCGATCTTTTCGCGATTCTTGGAGATCCGTCCGTCGGATTCACGATCGGATCGCGCTAGTGCGTTCAGCGCGTCGAGAACATCGAATCTAGCCTTTTACTTTGTTTGATTTGGTCTCGGATTCGCGAAGTATCCATTCTCTTCTTTATTCCTCCAATATCTCCATTTATTTAATTATTTAGGTCAAATCGTTCAAAACCCTTTTTCTCGATATCCGTGCATCAGAATCCAATTCTGTCAGTGGTATTGGTTCCAGAATAGTCGAGCCGTTCGAAACGACCTATTGAAGTCCTATATTCGGAGTCCTGTACGCATCTGGACCCATCTTTACTCCGCGATTTCCCGAAAATTCGGAGTTACTATTCACTTTAAGTCAAACTTCCGGGTCGCGTAACTTTTTCGTTTTAGCTCATTTTGACCTAAAATTTGACGTGTGCTCCTGTAATTTAATTACACACAATAGCATCGTCAACAAAAGGGTTTATTTATTATGATGAAAATTTCGGTTATTACATCATTCCCTCCTTATAGGAAGTTTCGTCCCCGAAACTAGGTCAAGAATCCCCCATAAACAAATGTGGATAACGCTCCAGCATAGTAGACTCAAGCTCTCACGTAGCTTCGCGTTCATCGTGGTTCTCCCACTGAACCTTCACGTACGTAATGCTCCTGTTCCGCGATTACTTTACTTCACGTGCCAAAACCCGCAACGGAGCCTCATCATAGTTCAGATCCTCCCGTAACTGTATAGACGTCAGTCTGATGACTTGGGACAGATCCGGAATACACTTCCGAAGTATGGACCTGTGAAAGACATGGTGCCCCCGGGCGAGACTCGGAGGTAGAGCCAACCTGTACGCCACCGGACCAACACGCTCCAGGATCTCAAACGGTTCCACAAAACGCGGACTAAGCTTGTCTCGCAAACCGAACCGCTTGATCCCCCTGGAAGGCGACACCTTGAGCAGCACGTGCTCACCGACCAGAAACTCTAGGTCACGCCTCCGCTGGTCCGCGTAGCCCTTTGTCGACTCTGTGCAGTCTGATGTCCCTCTCTTTCGCAATGCGAACCTTCGCCTCCGCATTCTCCGCTAAGTCAGGCCCGATCAACCGGCGTTCTCCGACATCGTCCCAACAGATAGGGGACCGACATCGACGCCCATATAAAGCCTCGTACGGAGTCATCCCGATGCTCGCCTGGTAACTGTTGTTATAGACGAACTCCACTAGTGGTAAATAGCGAAACCATCCATCACCGTAGTCCAGGACACAAGCGCGGAGCATGTCCTCTAGAGTCTGGATAACTCGCTCTGACTGTTCGCCGCTCTGCGGATGGAACGCTGTACTGTAGTTCAGCTTCGTACCCATAGCCTGCTGCAAGCTCCTTCAAAAATAGGAAACGAAGCGGGTGTCCCGATCAGATACGATCGACACTGGCACACCATGTAGTCGGACGATCTCATCGATATACAACTGCGCCCGTCGTTCACGGGACCACGTCGTGTGCATCGGCAGGAAGTGAGCCGATTTCGTCAGCCGATCCACTATAACCCGTATCGCATCATGGCCTCGCCGTGATCGAGGCAATCCAAAGGATTTAAATCCATAGAAATCTGCTCCCACTTCCATACTGGTATCGGAAGTGGTTGCAGCTTTCCTACCGGTCGCTGATGTTCGGTCGTCACCTGCTGACAAGTCAAGCATCTAGCCACATGCTAAGCCACATCTAGCTTCATCCTAGGCCACCAAAAATTCTGCTTCAAGTCACGATACATCTTGGTTCCGCCTGGATGAACCGTGTAAGGGGATTGGTACGCCTCGGATAGGATATCGCTCCTCAACTCTGAGTCACTGGGTACGCACCATCTGCCTCAGAAACGCAAGGACCCATCAGTGTAGATGGTGAAGTCCCCGAAACTTGACCAGATACCCACCATAATCAAATTTGGATACTGCTCCGCCAATGCGGTATCACTTTTGAGTACTGGTCAATCACACTTCCTCGTGTTTGGACAGAATCAATATTCCGAATAGGGAAAGGATAGGACTTCGGTCCCACCTGGACAAGACGAGGGTAAACATTCCAACCCACATCTACGGATCAAGATTCACTGGAATCATATCCATCTTATAACCTCGCGGACAAAGACACCCCGCGTCCGTAATTATCCGATCCCAACTTACAAATTCTGAGATAATAATTCATCCCTCAGAATTACTAGGTCCACTCAACTTTGGTCCGCATAGTCGTAACTGATTCGACTACATCGATAGTTCACGTAAAAGTCACAAAACAGCTCCACAAGTCCGGAGTAAAATCTCAAAGGCCGAAAGGCACACTCCGACTAGCCAACAACGTCAACCTGCTCACTACGAGCACATACGAAACGTCGTTCAAAAACTTGAGTCAAAACACTCACCTCGGAGACCACAGTCTCATTCTAGTTACTACACAAACTGTCGAAATCAAAACCTCGTCAACTGAAAGCAACCTTTGGCATTCGACAGTCCTAGGTCCAAGACCTCACTTTCCACCTGACCCAAAAGGTCCAACTGACAATACCAATTGAGCTCGACAATTTATTCGCTTAATAACCTCGATTAACCAACGCAGGTTCCATGCAAGTCCACCACTTGATGCACAGGATTGCCAATCGCACTATGCGATACCAACCATCAGTGATGCTCAACATCCGTCTCCACGAGGCCCAGTCGCTGCTGTCCTACAAGGGACCCTAGCGATCAATATTCCGAGCAACACCAAATACTTGTCTCATTGAGACCGAGGCGACCTGTCACCAATTGATCGGACAAGCATACCATTCCTAGGTTTGCACAATTAATTTGAGAAGCAAACCCTAACATTATCACATACGGTGACTATCAAAGCCGAACACCAGGCTTAAGTCACTCAATAACTGTGATTTCGAACCTCTCGCCAAACAAACTCGAATTAGAGTCAAAACCATCATCAGGGGATAACCCAGTCTCACAACGTGGTCAGAGATGACCGACACTCAAGAGTTTCCAAGACAATCTAGGGAAAACATCGACCCAATCTATAAGTCCCAAACAGGAAGGGGATATTTCGTCTCACTTTCGATAGTATATTGTCTGCAGCCAATATACTTATCAAAAGAAAAGCGAAATATCAGTAGATCCACTACCAACAACAAGTTGGAAGCGTGACACATCGAAGTATCAAATCCATTGACACCTCTTCCCGGAACCAAGGGTTCACAACCATTATCATCGAAACATCGACTTTATAAGTCGACAATCGAAATCAGAACGACTCTAAATCGACTCACTGGGGGTCCATAGCTTTCAACCTCTGAAAGCTACAGGCGACACTAAGTCGCGCACGCGCAACTGAGGCTTGAGGAAATGGTTCCTCAAACCGTTTTCCGTACCACAATCGAGCTTAACTCGAAGCTCCAGGAACTCCATCAATACTCAGGAGTAACCCGCGTCAACTCAACTTCTATCGCCATCCACAGACGATTCCACAATACACCCAATTTAGGTGTTAGAATACCCGTACACGATGTAGGCCTCAACGGAAACCTGACACCACAACTGTGTCAGTCCGACTCTAGTACGCGTCAATTTGACGTATGAACTCGTTAAAGGTCAAAAGACTTGAACTGCTGATTCCATCAGCAACAAGGAGTAGGCGTCACAACCCTGCCCAAAGAATTGCGAAAGCAACACCAATGTTGCAGTCGTCTAAACCCTGGACTACACCCAAGTAGCCCCACAGAAGTCGCGACCGTAATAGGTCTAAGTGCCGTCTCCGTAGAGACACTCGCAGTAGCTCCCGTGTCTAAAGTAGGAAAAAGTGGCCCGAGCGTCGGCAGTCAAGATACTCGCCTAGGCTCGAAAATCACTGGCCCTTCAAGGCCCCACCTGACAGGAATGGCTACACTTAGGGAACCTCAGCCCGCCACTCAATGTCCAGAAAGAAGCACCGCCACTACTTCCAAATTAGACACCAGCTTGTGCGAATACTGTAACACATACGGAAACAACCGTGCACTCCGAGCTTATCCAACTCGAATGCAACACAGGACACAAGTCTAACCCCTCACTCTCACGTGCCTATATACCGTAGGTCTTCCTAGGGTCAACCTAACAAATGGTTTAGTTCTTTTTATTTTCAAAAACAACCTGTGAATGGTGTTGTGGTTGTAATTTTTCTCTGATACCATTTTAATCTGTCACGCCCTGGGTCATTCTAGAGTATAAAAACAGCGGAATTTTTTTTTTTTTTGATATAAACCTTGATCCCCAAGGACATGACAGACCTGCCACAAATACAGAGAGGCCACTGTACACACGGACAGAGTCTCCCCGGTATTTGCACAGCATCGCACAAGTACAATGAGTCTTTTACAATCATACAACCACAACAAAGTGTACAGATATTAATTCCAATCAACATGCACATATTCACACCATTCACCACAGGTTCATTCACATTTACCTTTGCATATAAATAACATCTATCTTTTAAAATGTTTCCTACCTGGAAACTAGTTTTGAAATACTAAGTCATAAAATCCCTTTTGGAAATCTTTTACAAACTGTTTCCCACACGAAAATCTTTTCTTTTGAAAACACTACCACGAGGGGTAGAAAACCTTTTTATTTTAAAATCGCAAAATCATTTTTACAACTCATTCCAAAATTATATTTTAATAATCACAAACAACAGTAGAGAACTGAACCATAAAGTGAGTCTAAGTTATTTACTCAATAAGGTAAACTGAAAGGAAATCAAACCACGGGTCGGGAGCTATATCGCGTGCTATGTACGCTCCTCACCTGTCGTCCCACTAGAACCTGCTATAACACCTGAAAAGGAAGGCGGGGGGTGAGAACATGTAAACATGTCTCCCCTTCCAGTGGGTATCCACTAGTAACGGAGTAAAACAAAGGAAAGACTAGTAAGTAGATACAGTAGCCAAAGTAAGCAGGAGAGAGATATATGTAATATAAACAAACTGCTACTGTATGTATGCATCGAAAGAAAGTAAATACCCAATCCATAACCGCCAATATTGGTCCGTTGCACCCTCGTGCAATGCCCCCTGTCTCTAAGCCTGCATTCAACCCAAGGTAGCCTATGGGCTCACGGGTCGAACCTCTGCGACCACTTTTCCGGAAAAGAACAACCTGGCCGGTGGATTAGACCGCCTGTGTTCGTGATATGCGCTCGAGTCCTGGGCGATCGATGCTCTTATGCTCAAAAGACAGACGTTAGCAACTAGCTGACAATCCCGTCCCTAAAGGGACATCGACCCCTTTGGGTCATTAGGTAAACTTGCCGACCACGTAGGTCACGGAAGCACTGAAACAAACCGACCGAACAGGTCACTGAAACTGAAGCAAACAGACCGAACGGGTCACTGAGAAACAGTAGACAAGCCGACCGAATAGGTCATCAAATCGAAGCAACCGACCCAATAGGTCACCGAGAAATCAGAATAAGCCGACCGAGTAGGTCACGAAATCGTAAAGGATTGACCAAGTAGGTCGCTGAAGAGCTGTAAACTCAAACCACTCTACTCCTATCAAGTATACTAAGTATGCATATAACTGAGTAGAGAATAGATACGACAGTAAGGTGCAAGTAAGAAAAGTAAAGTAGAGTAGAGTAAAGTGAAGGAGTGTCACCAAGCGTGTACCACTGTACCGACGACAACCCGGATAATCACCTGTACGACTGTAGAAGATCAGATCTGTCATCTGAGGAAACGAAGAAACCAGACCTACGAAAAGGTCCACTGAGTTAGTGTCCAACCCATCACTAATAAACACTAACTCCACATCCCACAAACTAATCCCACGGAGATTGGTTTTTCCGAAACTAATTATCGTAACTCGCCGGAAGTCCCGTAAACCGCACCGGGACTCCGCCGGGACCCACGAACTGTCCCGAAATGCACCGACTCGTGTCACGAGTCACCCGCTGCCATAAAACACTCATATTTGGATGTTTTAGAAGCAAACATAAGATAACACTACAATACAATTATCGTCGGATAATTGTACAAACACGGGTTCCCGAAAGTGTCTTTTTCGACACCGGAACCAACCGTCGCTCACCCGTCATTTCCAAACCCTCGAAATGACGCGGGTGACCAGCCAACAAGGCTCAGCGACAACGTAAATAACCACTAAGAGTTGTCGGAAGAAATCCGAACCGTAAACACGTTCCGTCGGCGAATTTTGCCGAAAAACGCTCCGAAAATCACTTGTGATTTTCAGTAAATATTTAGGACCTTGCACGATCAGTCCAGAGGTTACCCACAACATTCCTACGCTGTCTACAGCGACCACGAAATTCTAAATTGCATAAAAGTCCCTGAAGCTCCATAAAATCGCATTATTTCATGCGATTTAGGGCTATTATGGGTCGTGCACGCAAATCAGTGCACCGTAAATTCTGAAATCGCACTCGCTGTAAGTCTTCGACATGCTGAAGACCGTGCTCACCTTTCGGAGCACAATCGGACATCGTACTGCGCGCACAAGCGACACTAAATTTAGTAAATAGCGCGCACAGCGCGTAAAGTGCGATCGTCCCGCTAAACGGTGCATCAAAACTCGTAACGGAGGTGAGCATCGCGTTCAAAGACGGAAATCCTTGACCGTGCTCACCCCCCGAGGTTCATTTGACCCACTGGAGCACCAGACAGGTGATCCGAACCCTAGACTAGCATGCTGTTAAGTTATAAATCCATACCGAGGCTGAGGAAGCTAGGGCTCTGGCCGCCGGCGATGCAGCGCGCGCGCCGGCCGGGGAAGCGAGCCTCGGTCCGGAGGTCCGAGGAGGGTGATGGCCGGCGGCGGCCGGTGGCGCGGCGGCGGCGATCCGAGCCTTCCACTTGCTCTCGGGTTGGGGTTCTCCCCGCACCCGCAGGCCGGCCGGGGACCCGGCCCGGCCGCGGATCCGCGGGGAGGAGGCCGATGCGGGGAGGTCGTGCTCACGTCGTTGCGGCGGCGACGCCGGTAGTGGAGATGACCCGAGCTCGGCCGCACCTCGACCGGGCGGCCGCAGGTGGCTCCACGGCGGCGGCGGCGGCGACGCCGGGGAGGTGCGCTCGGTCGCCGGTGATTACCGGACCGAGGGGAGGGCGACGCAATCCCGACGGCGGCGGCCGCGCGCAAGGCCCGAGCCCAAGCCCGCTCGCCGGGCGGCGCAAGCGGCGGCGGGTGGCTTGGGCGGCGCCGCGATGCACGGGGATAGCCGGAGGTGCGCCGGCGGCCGCCCGACGTGGAGGTCGGTGCACCCGACGGGGAACGGCGGCGACGCGCAACGGCTGGATCACCGAGGCTCGGTGCAGGTGCTGCTGGGCGGCCGCGAGGGAGTAAGGGGGCTCCGGCGGCGGCTCCGACGGCGGCGGCGGCCGGTGATAGGCGCCAACGATCCCCCTCGGTCAGGGCAACCCTCCAGAGAGGTCTGGAGCCTTCTGGTTCTCTCCCTGGATCAAGTGGAGGAGAGGGTGGCCGAGGGAGATGGAGGAGATGGGCTGAGGGGCTCGGGAAGGCTCTCCGGCGGCCGGAGGAGCTCGCCGGAGGTCGGGGGTGCGCGCTCGGGAAGGCAGAGGGAGGGCTGGAGGCGGCTGAGGGCTAGTGGGAGGTGAAGGGTCACTAGGGTTAGGGTTTGGTGGAAGTGAACCCTAGAACCCATATATGCACATAGGCCCTTTTGCATTTTAGTCCAACACGAACTTTGATTTGCACTTTAACCCCTGCCAGTAAGTGAATTATGCACATAGGACCCTCCAATTTCAGACCCTCGCATTTCGGCGCATAAAATATAGCGACTCTTCGCATTCCGCCGTTATGCGATTTCAACCCCTTCACGATCTTTTCGCGATTCTCGGAGATCCGTCCGTCGGATTCATGATCGGATCGCGCCAGTGCGTTCAGCGCGTCGAGAACATCGAATCTAGCCTTTTACTTTGTTTGATTTGGTCTCGGATTCACGAAGTATCCATTCTCTTCTTTATTCCTCCAATATCTCCATTTATTTAATTATTTAGGTCAAATCGTTCAAAATCCTTTTTCTCGATATCCGTGCATCAGAATCCAATTCCGTCAGTGGCATTGGTTCCAGAATAGTCGAGCCGTTCGAAACGAGCTATTGAAGTCCTATATTCGGAGTCCTGTACGCATCTGGACCCATCTTTACTCCGCGATTTCCCAAAATTTCGGAGTTACTGTTCACTTTAAGTCAAACTTCCGGGTCGCGTAACTTTTTCGTTTTAGCTCGTTTTGACCTGAAATTTGACGTGTGCTCTTGTAATTTAATTACACACAATAGCATCATCAACAAAAGGGTTTATTTATTATGATGAAAATGTCAGTTATTACAGACATAGGAGTTGGATACTTGGACATGCTTAGAGCCTACTTTGAGACTTATAGTATACTTGATAGGCCCTTATATGCATCATAGTATACTTGAGGTCAAGGTAGAACATGTTATTATATGTTGGTATATAGGGTTGTGATAGCTTATGCTTTTATCTCGCGTTCATATGACATGGTAGTTTAGCATTTCATTATGCTTTTATCTCAGCATAATTTATTACAGTTATTTACTTATCGCAGTTTCATACTATCTCTTTTGGGCCTAGTGGCGCATGAACTGAGGTCAGTAATTGCCCACTGGGAGCTATAAATTATAGTTCTCACGCCCTCTGTTTTCTGACTCGTTTCAGTGCCTTCTGCTTCTTGGGAGGCTAAAGATCGCGGCAAGGGTGTCGCTTCAGGCTAGCGACCGAGGAGTCTCGCTAGGTGGATCATTATCTTCTTTTGTTTGTGTTGGAGAGGATGAGAGTTTTTGTACCCATATAGTGGCTACCTTCTGTACACTATTATTGGGTTAGATGTTGTTCCCACTTATGTATGGTTATATTTCAGTTTATTATTCTTCCTACTTGTTGTTAGATGTAGTTGTATGTGGCTCTGATGTTCTTAGATAAAGCCTATTATTGTTTTAATCCCGCTGTTTTTAGTAGACGCCTTATATGTGTTGACATATGGCGGGTCTGGACACGCTACTGGGAAGGCTCTGCCGGTCCCGGGGCGTGACATGCATGCAAGGAAATAGAAATGCTATTATACATATATCCTATAATACATAAGAACAATGCATGAATACGATCAACAATTCTAACTCAGACAGAGGAAGAAGCTCAGTTGCTTTGGGATGGACATCCCCCACCTTTAGGTGATGCCCCGAGCCCACGATTCCGATTTCACGATTTTAGGAAGCCTACGCCGCGCGCTGCGGCAATCTGTACCTCAACTGGCCGTTTCCTCGATACTTCGCACAGGCTCGACGGATCACCGAACGGACCTCGCCAACGCGTCGGAATGCCTATCAATTAGGTTTACAAGGGTTCAAGTTAGATCAAACCCAAGCATCTAGCAAAACCCTATTTTGAACCCTAGAAATTAACCAATGCAAGAATCACCCAAATTAATTTATGATTCAAGCAATAACCATTATCTTAGCATGCTAGGGTTCCATTAAAACCATCCTTAGAGTTTAACACCCAAACCCTAAAGATATACCATTAAAGAGGTAGCAAGCTTACCTCTCAAGTTAGCTCTTGAACCAAGGAGGAAGAAGAAGAAGATATTGATCCCTCCTTCTAGCTTCTTCTCCTCCAATCCTTCTCCTTCTTCCCACTTCAAGATCTAGAGAGAGAAAGAGGGTTTAGAGAGAGAGAGGGAGAGTGTGAGTTTAGGGTGTCCCAAGGATCTATCTAGATTGTATCCAACACCTAGAGGGGGGTGAATAGGTGTATCAGCCAAAAACCACAAATCTCGATGCGTTAAAAGTAAATGCGGAAAATAAAAAACACACCGAGATTTACGTGGAAAAACTCCAAACTCGGAGTAAAAAACCCACGGGACCAACACGCAAAAAAACAATTCAATAAGAGAAAAGATTACAAGATGATTACCGACTCCACGGACTTAACCTCTCTAACTCTCCTATGAATCTCCGCGCAATCCTCCTCCGGGTTGTCCACGCCCTCACGTCCGAGTCCACTAACGCACGCACTTCGAATCCACGAAGACTCGAACACGTCGAATCCACGACGCCGCTCGAATCCACCAGCCAACGATCCGAATCCACGAACCGCCTTCAAACGCGCCGAATCCACGACGCCTCACGAGAGTGTCATGAATATGGTGATCCTTCGCTTAGGAGTATCGTAGAAAACCGAAGAAGAAAACTCCAAGCGAAGCGTAGATCAAATTGACATATAGATATGAAATTACGATATCTCGATTTGACCTAGAAGAGGCTATTTTGTAGAAAATAGGTTTTAGATCAATTCCTAACCTTTAGGGTTTTTCAAACATGTATATTAATGAAGCACACAGAGTTAGAGAACCCTAACATCTTATTTATAGACTTTAGAATCAATTAGATTCGGATTAGGGAAAAATCAGATTTTTACCATTTTGTACCGGTACAAAATTAAACTGGTTACCGGTAATGCAATGACGGAAGATTATTTTTCGAAGCCCCATTACCGGTAATGGGTTTGATGGCTGTACCGGTATAGCAACCATGCTTGTTCCGGTATAGGTTCAGGTACAGGTCCGGTACACTTTGTAAATTTTCCAATTTCCGAAAATTACAAAGTTCCAATATAATATCTAATCCATTAAACAATGATTTATGATTCTAATGCCTATAACTAAGTATGAATCACCATATTATGAATTAAAATCTTACCTTGACATCGTGATTCACATCATGAGCCAATTCCGCTTTCTTCGAAGTCTTTGATTCTTCGACGTTCTTTGATCCGCTTCGATTCTTCAAAACTCCGACTCAATTCACGAAACTTGCTAATACAAAATCCTTATCAATCTCCACCTTTGGCAATTTCGTGACAAAACATAAAAGCTCACTAAAATTACATCTTAAAAGAAAAAACGAAGTTCAATGTCATCACCAAAACATTAAACTTCTCGCGTGTAATCCAAATACAATATGAAATCCAAAAATACATCAAAACTCCTAAAACAGACTCTATGACTTAGACGCAACTAGGAGTCTTGAAGTCTTGATTTCCTACAAAACAAAATTTTCAACAAATTTTCAATGTTAATGTAATACCTCTTCTCCGTTCTTTTGTTCTTTTCTCCAACTTCCTTTTGTTCATGTTCAAAATCTCCTTCTCCCTCCTTAATCTCATCATGTCTCCCTCTTCGTATGTCTCCCTCTTCGTGTATGCATCTAATACTATCTATCAACTCCCTCTGTACTTGTACTTCATTCTCCCCCTTTTTATCAAAAATTGCCAAAAAGAAACAGAAATAGAAAGAAAAACAAACTAAACAAAGAGTAGTCAAATCATATTTACAGACCTAGATGCATAAGAAAACAAAGTAAAGAGAAAAACATCAAGTAATCAGCATAAAGAAACTAGACATAATTCTAAGATAAGAAGTAAAGATAAGCAGTAAAGCCCGAGGCAGAAATTACTCAGTAGTCTCGTCGTCGTCATCATCCCCTCCTGCATGAGATCCAGAATCTCCAGCCTCAGGAGCACCAGCAGATGGTGGAATAAACGGCTGCCTCGATACAGATCTCTGATATGTCGAGCGAACAGTCGGAGTAGGAAAGATGTCATCGTGTGTACATCCCATCTTCTCTAGTATTCTCTTTATTCCTTGCTCAATCCTTTTATATTCTTTCTTCAGTGAGCTCACTTCACGATGAAGTGACTCGAGGGTGACTACTCCTCCAGAGCTAGAAGATCCAGCACGCTCTGCATGCTCTGCTCGTCGTGGAGGTGGAGGTGGAGGTGGAGGTGGAGGTGAAGAAGGTGCAGCTGTACTCGATGCAGCATGCGGTGGAGCTCCCTTCGTCTGCTGAAATGTCTTCAAAGTACTCACAGACTTTGCCCAAGTAACCGCATCAATCGAGCCAAGTCCATAATCATATTTCTCGCACCTAATGTCTACCCCGTTTTCCCGTAGAATCCGAGTAATAAGCGAAGGAAACGGTAGTAGCTCGCGCCGTACTGAAGACTGTATCACATGTACCATCTTCTGCCAGATCAGAAATGGTATGTTTATGTTCAATCCATAACTCTGCTCCGGGTGACCAAGAAAATATAATAATACCAATCTCTCCCATCGAAGCCTCTTGGTCCCAATTGTTGGCTGGACGTTGTAGCACAGAATCAAAGAAAGCAAGTGATACTCAGGGCGCAAGTCCTTTGATTCCACAATCGCTCGATTCGTGCGAACGCCCGGCTTGCAGATTGCTTCAATCACAGTCTCCTAATGTGTCGAAGACTGGAATGTCCCTGTGGTGTGATGAAGCCCAGTCGTATCTACCTCCATGCCAAGAAGCCCTCAAATATCATGAGGAGTAACCGTCAGTCGCTGTCCACGTACTGACGTCTCAAAAACGTTAAGTCCCTGTCTCCTCATCCTCTGCCAAAACTACACCTCGCATGTAGAACTCCCGAATGAGTTCCACACAGAAGGGAGAGCGAGCCGCTACATGTTCAACAGGCTCAATAGGTGCTCTCAACATCAGATGCCCAAACTCAGGAACCTGCTACGTCAATTCTTTGAAGTTGACATGTCGCTCTGCTATGCAAGTCCTGCCAGAATAGGCACGAGCCCTCTCAGGAGGAACCTCAGCTATCCTCTTAGCTCGTCGCTCCTGACCACGTGAACCACCTCCCCGAGATGATTCACAAGCAATGCCCTTTTCCTTGTCAGGACGGGAAACGGGCTCTACTTCAACTTCCTCGGCTGAGCTCTCCTGGTAATCAGGGTCTGAACCCTCAGACTCTCCAGCAGTATGGACCCTTTTAGAAGGCCCTCGACGTCCTCTACCGCGACCGCGACCACCTCCCGTGGCCATAAGCACCAACAGCATCAATATCAGGGAGAAAGCCATTTTCCTACACATAAAAGGTAGCCGAAAATGAACAAATTCTGAAAAATTCTCTAAAAATTGCGAAAAATTAACCAATAATCTCATAATAAATGATAATGCAATATCAAACCTAATTCATGCAGAAAATTTCGTCAAAATCTGTATTTTAGCAAAAATCCCGAAATTTCAATGAAAAAGAACCTTAGAACATAGATCTGCGAAGAATATCGAATTTAAACTAGTTCTAAGTGTTCTAGATGCAAGATAATATCCTAAGACAGTGATCTATAGTAAAAAATTGCATCACAAACGAGTAAAAACCGAGATCAAACAAGTATCGCTGAATAAACTGAAAAATAAACCAAAACTGGATTTTTACCTTTGATCCGAGCTAAAAATCAATTTATCTAGGTTGAAATCATGTAGATCTGCAAGAGAAGGGCTCAGGGAGTTTTTAGAGAGAGAGAGAGCGCAGTTTGAATGAGTAGAGAGAGAGAAATATGCATCGTAACCGGTGTTATAAGCCGCTGCTACAGTGATTTGTACCGGTAGAAGATGAATCTGTACCGGTACAGATGCACAGTATTTCGAAAACAGCAACTTTTTTCAATAAAAAATTCTCCAAAATCAAATTAATTTCATAAAAAATCAGGATTTGACTTCAAAAATTATTATGATGACAGAAAAATATTCTATGATTTCAAAAGACATCAAATCATCAAAATTTGATATTAAGAATAATCAAATTATTTAAAATCATCAAGATGCAAATTGATAAAAAATAATTTTCAGAAATTTAGCAAAATTGACACCAATTTGTCGCAACCCGTTCAAAATAGAGATTTAACTAATAACCACCGGGGGTGGCTCTTTGAGCATCTTTTTCATTCTACCACCTTATATCGCCGAAAATTCTAAAATATTCACATATATATATATATTTTTTCAACATTTTCGGTTTTTCATAAAATTACTCATGTGGTAGCTCTTTCCTACATGTGGTGGTAGTTTTCACACTCCTTTCGGATGTAACTCTTTCCACATCTTTTATATTTAGGAGTTTCTCCTTTTTTTTTAAAGTATTCAAACTCCCCCTAAATTCGACAATCTCACAATTGAAAATAATTTTGACGAATCATAGTCAATTAGTAAATATTCATCAATTATATTCAACATTCACTACCAAAATGAATTAATTACTAAAAGATTAAAATTAATTTCAAAATTTTGATGAAAGTATGTAAGAAGAAATCACATATTAAATTATCGTCAAGATAATAAAAGTGGAGTCAAATCAATAATTAATATGAATTTAGTTCAATTTGAATTGACTTTAAATACCGGTTAATGCTCATTTAGAAACCTTTAATCTTTCAAATTTAATGATTTTCAATCATCTCCTTTCATAAGAAAATTTTCAATCAAATTAAAAATTCCCCAAAAATCTTTCCTCAAAAACGATTTTAAAAATAAATTTTAAACATTAAACCTCGTCTAATCATGTAATGCAAAGAAAGAAAAAATATGCAATATGCACCAATCAAAACATTACATAAACAATAAAATCAAACTAAGACGAAGAGTAAGGAAAGATATCACCTTTCCGGATCCACACTTGTCGGATCTTCCGTTGTCTTTGCTTGTCGACGTTCGGTTTGATTTGCCTTGAATTTGGATCAACCGTTAATCGTTTCGATGCTTGAATCTTCGGTTGATATTTCCGTTGAGGCTTAGACTTCCGGTTTGCACGAGGTACTCGGCCCAATTGATTTCCAATTTGATTCCGTGGGGGGCGCCGAGTAGAGGAAGGTGCCGATTGACGTTTAGACGTTGTCGATTGAGTTTCCTTTGTCTTGTTCGGACAACTCCTTTTGATGTGTCCTTTGATACCACATCTATGACACACCTTATCTTTTGAGCTTGTTGAGACTTTAGATGTTGACGATTGATCCCTCTCAACATATATCCGTTCATATCCGAGGCCAAGTTTATTCGTTTGACCTAACCCAAGCATGTTATCCAAATTTTTCGAACCCGAAGAGAATTGTTGAATGTCCGACTTGAGTTGATGAACTTGCTTTGTTAACTCTTGATTGGATGTATAAGTTTCCTTAAATTGTTGCTCCAAAAATCCAATCTTATCCATATAAGATTTGATCGTTAAATCCGCTTCTTCTAGCTTTTTTTGGAGGACCGAAGCGTTGTTCAAAATTGATTCCCGTTCCTCCTCAAGAGCTTCATTCAAAATCTTCATGTTGTTGTTATCCTCTTCGAGCTCCAACAAACGACTTCTCAACTTCTTATCAAATTTTGCCATCTTCTTCGATTCGATAAGAAGTTGATTGTATGCTTCCACTATATCCTCGTAGTTTGCTTCCTCCTCGCTTTCGCCATTATCGCTCGAAGACCCATGCGAAGAAAGAAAAAGATTTGAATTAGATACAATTGAAGATAAACAAGCAACGTTAGAAAAAGGCAACAAAGAGTTAGAAATTAACGCAATATGATCCTTTTCTTCATCACTTGACGATGATTCGCCCGAAGTAGAATCATCCCAAGTTTTCGCTTGCAAAGCCTTTTGTTTATAGGTTTTCTTTGAAGGACAATCCGGTGCTATATGACCATAGCCTTTGCATTTATAGCATTGGATCTCCCCTTCGAAATCATTCTTTTCTTTCGAAGACTTTGCAAGTTTTTTATCTTTAGATTTAGAATTAGAAGAAGGTTTAGAAAAGAATTTTTGCTTCGAAGATGAAGCATTGTTCTTTCGGAAGTTCCGTCGGAATTTCTTCGTGAGGAGCACCAATTGTTGTTCAAAATTTGCGAGCGAAACATCTCCGTCGGAATCCGTGTCGTCGTCTTCTTCCATAGTTGATTTGAGTGCAATTCCTGTGCTTTTAGAAAAAGACTTGGAAGAAGATTGATTAGTAGGAAAAGTCATCTCATACGTTTGTAAAGCACCTACTAACTTTTTGACTTTCATCTCATCCGGATACTTTACCGTTTCAATTGCGACAACTTTTGCCCTAAAGCGTTCCGGTAGAGTTCGAAGAATTTTTCTAACTACTTTAGACTCCGGGATTTTCACTCCCAAATTAGCACATGTATTGATAATGTCTTGAAGTCTAGTATAATAATCGGTAAACGATTCATGCTCCTCCATTCGAATAGAATCAAATTTACTAGTCAAATTTACTACTTTAGACTCCGGGATTTTCTCTCCCAAATTAGCACATGTATTGATAATGTCTTGAAGTCTAGTATAATAATCGGTAAACGATTCATGCTCCTCCATTCGAATAGAATCAAATTTACTAGTCAACATCTGGAGCTTTTGAATTTTTACTAGACTTGTACCCTCATGTGTAATTTGTAGAGTATCCCAAATTTCCTTCGCGGTTTCACACGCCGAAACGCGAGTAAACTCCGTTTGCGATAAAGAATTGAATAATGCATTAATTCCTTTACCGTTAAACGAAGATGACTCGTTATCATCTTTCGTCCACTTGTTCCGTGGTTTCGGGACGGTAGCATTATCGACCACCTCGGTAGGATGTTTCCAACCGAATTCTATTACTTGCCACACCCGCTCATCGATCGCTATTAGAAAAGCTCTCATGCGAACTTTCCAATAGGCATAATTAGTGCCGTCGAAGAGCGGTGGTCGATTGATGTTACCGCCTTCGGCCATTAGATAACAATGAATCTATATCCCGCTCTGATACCAATTGTAAGTTATTGGGTTGCCTAAGGATCTATCTAGATTGTATCCAACACCTAGAGGGGGGTGAATAGGTGTATCGGCCAAAAACCACAAATCTTGATGCGTTAAAAGTAAATGCGAAAAATAAAAAACACACCGAGATTTACGTGGGAAAACTTAAAACTCGAAGTAAAAAACCCACGGGACCAACACGCGAAAAAACAATTCAATAAGAGAAAAGATTACAAGGTGATTACCGACTCCACGGACTTAACCTCTCTAACTCTCCTATGAATTCCGCGCAATCCTCCTCCGGGTTGTCCACGCCCTCACGTCCGAGTCCACAAACGCAAGCACTTCGAATCCACGAAGCCTCGAACACGTCGAATCCACGACGCCGCTCGAATCCACCAGCCAACGATCCGAATCCACGAACCGCCTTCAAACGCGCCGAATCCACGACATCTCACGAGAGTATCATGAATATGGTGATCTTTCGCTTAGGAGTATCGTAGAAAACCGAAGAAGAAAACTCCAAGCGAAGCGTAGATCAAATCAACATATAGATATGAAATTACGATATCTCGATTTGACCTAGAAGAGGCTATTTTGTAGAAAATAGGTTTTAGATCAATTCCTAGCCTCTAGGGTTTCTCAAACATGTATATTAATGAAGCACACAGAGTTAGAGAACCCTAACATCTTATTTATAGACTTTAGAATCAATTAGATTCGGATTAGAGAAAAATCAGATTTTTCACCATCTTGTACCGGTACAAAATTTAACTGGTTACCGGTAATGCAATGACGGAAGATTATTTTTCGAAGCCCCATTACCGGTAATGGGTTTGATGGCTGTACCAGTATAGCAACCATACTTGTACCGGTATAGGTTCAGGTACAGGTCCGGTACACTTTGTAAATTTTTCAATTTTCGAAAATTACAAAGTTTTAATATAATATCTAATCCGTTAAACAATGATTTATAATTCTAATGCCTATAACTAAGTATGAATCACCATATTATGAATTAAAATCTTACATTGACATCGTGATTCACATCATGAGCCAATTCCGCTTTCTTCAAAGTCTTTGATTCTTCGACGTTCTTCGATCCGCTCCGATTCTTCAAGACTCCCACTTAATTCACGAAACTTGCTAATACAAAATCCTTAACAGAGAGTTTAGAGTTGAAAGGGTGAGGAAGAAGAGAGAAAAGACCCAAATCCCCTTTCTATACACTCTCATTAATGCAAAATTGCTGAAAACCCCCTCAACGTTGCCTCTCTTGCAACAGCCCAAAATGGGCATTTTCGGGCTACGGGGACCGGTCTCTGGACCTAGAGACCGGTCTCCGAAGGTCCAGAAAAACAGCATTTTAGGACTTAGCCAAATTTTCAGCTTTTTCGGCTTTTGGGGTCCGTTTTCGCCCGTTTTCGCTTGTTTTCGCTCGTTTGGCCTCCGATTCGTCTCAAATCGAACCGAGACTCCCCAAACATGTTTTCAAGCATGTTTTCATCACCTTTTCATCCACGCTAATGCCGGATTTAGCTCACGGCCCAACGTAGCCTTTCTGATTCCGTTTCCGCACCTACGCCCACCGAAACGCCCGAATGTTCCCGAACTTCACCGGAATCATTCCAATGGCTTTCCAACCAAATGTACACCGTAACTTCATATTTTTAGAAGTCTGGTACCTTACAAAGAATGATATCCTTTGGATTTTCCATGACTTCTACGAGGGGCGGCTTTCTACACATGCTGTCGACTACACTTATATCTGTCTTATCCCGAAGAAAGAAGGAGCGTCGAGGGCTAATGATTTTAGGCCTATTAGTTTACTAAATGGAATCCCAAAAGTTATCTTCAAAGTCTTAACTAACTGGTTGGAAAGGGTTGCGCAGGACATCGTTTCTACTTCCCAATCAGCATTTTTAAAAGGCGACTCTTGGCCGATGCGTTCGTGACTACTAACGAACTAATGGCCTGGGGCTCTAAGAAGGTGGTGGAGGGAGTCGGGGTTAAAGTAGACTTCGAGAAGGACTATGACAAAGTCAATTAGTCTTTTCTTAGAAAAGTTTTATAGTTGCTGGGTTTTAATGATAAATGGTGTGGATGGGTAAGTGAATGCATTTGTAATGCAAAGATGGCTGTCCTGGTCAACGGCGTAGCATCAAATTGGATCAAATCTAAAAGAGGGGTGCACCAAGGTGACCCCCTATCTCCCTACCTCTTTCTTCTTGTGGTTGAGTGCCTCACCAGGATGACCGATAAGGCTGAGGAGTCCAATCTACTCAAAGGGATCGGACCCACATGAGACAGTACCATAACATTAATACAGTATGCAGAAGATACTCTGTTTTTCGATAAGGTGAGAAAAAGATATATGCATAACCTTAAAATTATATGGAATATTTTCGAGTGGGTTTCTAGGATCAAGATTTATAAAGAAAAGTCAGAGCTATTCTACTTAGGAAGAAAGAGCGAAAAAGTTGTGAGACTCGTTGGTATCTTACAGTGCAAAGTTGAAAATTTGCCTAATAGGTATTTGGGCCTACCACTGGCCTCCAGGAAGATTAAAAAGATGATTGGATAGGTGTCATTAACAACTTCTAAAGGAGGATTGATGGATGGCAGACTAAACTCCTTTCTAGAGACGGTAGACTAACGTTGGTCAACTTTGTCCTTACTAACCTACCGTTGCACTTTTTCACTATCTTCAAAGCACCGAAATGCATTCTAAAGCGAATGGAGGCACTGTGAAGGGACTTATTCTGGAAAGGATGGGCAAGCTATACCGGGGGAGTCTATATGTGTCACGCCCCCGCCCCGAAAATCGCTACCGATTTGGTCCGGTTCGGGTGCGCCGAGCGGACGCCGGACGGACAGCACCTCCACTGCCGGTCCAAGGCTCAACAACAGATTGTGTACAAGAATTCACCCAGAAAAACTAAATTCTAAACATACGCAATCAACGAGGGGCACAAACAGTGCCAACAACTAGAGCAAGTAATCCACAAGATAATACAAGTGAAATAAAGAGAGTAAACTACTTAGCTATTACATCCATTAGCTTTAATTACAATTTACAATTTTACATCTTTCCCAAATGAATACAAGTTTCACTCCTCCAAAAATACATTAGTCTTCCAACATGTATAAAAGCATCTAGATACAAAAGGTGTAATCTAATGCAAAAGGGAAAGCTACTAATGTAACTACCAGGTCCTCACTGCTCGGGGGCGATGCCTTTGCCACGGTCCTCGCCCGACAAACCTGTACCTACCACTGGAAATTGAGTGGGGTGAGAACTAACTTCCTTAGTTCCCAGTGGGCTCGGCCACCGACTCCACCGATCTCCCCACTAGGTCCAAGTGGGCACAAGCAACGACAGATAGATATATAGATAGATATCTGAAAACTGTAAATGCATAATAGGAAATCTATGCTACTATGCCCATAATCACAAATACGAATGCATGCATCATAAGTAAAGGTTTACTAACATGCTAATAATTTCATTTCCATGTTCAACAGTTAAATGTTCTATGACACTGTTACTTTTCCATTTACCCAATCTGTGGCAATACCCTTAGGTTTGCCTACGCCTCACATATAAATCCCTTTGTGGGTAAGAGGCTCCACGTGCACTCAGACCCGGGATTGTCTGTGGACCTCCACGTGGTCCCGATCGTGCGACACTCCGGAGTACTCGACGACACCGATGGCTATACCACCACAATTGCAGACCGTGAGCTTGACCTATCCTCTCCACGTGAGGATACCCTACAACTAGGGTTAACAATTCTCTCGGAACTCCACTATTCCGACCAACAATCACATGTACTTAGCTTTACTAAGATCTATGTTCACGAGTTCTTTCTTTTGGGATTACATCTATCGCTATGTCCAAAGACCTCTAGTGTCAGTTACACTATATTAATACCACTCGATCTATGTCGCTAATTAACACCGAGTTCATCTCTTTCTTTAGCACTAGTAGAATCAATGTCCAGACCCAATCCTCACCTATCCATTCACCTAGCATTCCAAGTACACTAGGTTATCGCTAGAAGCATAAGGAATAGTCTAAACATGCATTTCTATTATGCTACATGCAAGAGATGGAAATTATGCAATTCTAAGACATAGAAAGGAGTTCGAAGTATTCGAGTGTCACCCCCCACCTTTTGGGATGTTCTACAATGCCACAACGCCACCTGCGTAGCCTCCAATCTCTACTTTGACTCCTCGAGCCAACTTGGAAGCTGCGAGCCCTATTTAGGCTCGGATCACTCAAACCGTTCGTCGGATCGACGAACCGTCGCTTCCCACGCGTTCGTGGACCTAACAAAACGGTAGAAATGAGGTTAGAAGAGATCAAAACCTCACCTTTAGAAAAGCCCCAAATTGAGCCCTAGGATTTTGCGTCGAGCAAAATCCACCCTTAGAGCCTCAATCACTTGTGCAAATCATCTCTTTGGGGTGCTAGGGTTCCATAAAAATTATCCCTAGAAGATTTGGAACATTCTAGGAGAAGCTACCATGAAACCCCCAATTTTGGAGCCCTAGGTTTGCACCCATAGCAAACCCACTTGATCAAAGCCCTAAGCATGGGATTGATCTACATAGAAGCCTCCTAGGGTCCTATTTGGCCCATTTCTAAGCTTCAAAACCCAAAACCCTAAGTTTACATACTAGGGTTTAGTAGCTTACCTTCTTGAGCTACTCCAATGGTGAGGAGAGGGAGAGGAAGAAGCTCCAAGCCTTCCTTAGCTTGATCTCCTCCTCCTTCTTCTTCTTCTTCTCCTTCTTCTTCTCTTGTTTCTAGAGAGAGAGAGGGAGAGGTTATGTGTGTGTGTGTGTGTGAGGGGAAAATGAGAGAAAGAGAGAGGGAAATCCCCTCTATAACTCTCTATTGTAACAAGATGCCAAAAGCCCCCTCAACTATGCAAAATGCCCCAAACTGGGCATTCTGCGCAGCTGGGGTCCGGACCTGGCTTATGGGATTCGGATCCCGTAAGCAAACTGGGCATTCTGCGCGGCTGGGATCCGGACCTGGCTTATGGGATTCGGATCTCCTAAGCAAACAGGCATTCGCGTGGGATCCAGGCACTGGCTTATGGGATTCGGATCCCGTAAGCAAACTGGGCATTCTGCGCGGCTGGGATCCCGACCTGGCTTATGGGATTCGGATCCCGTAAGCAAACTGGGCATTCTGCGCGGCTGGGATCCCGACCTGGCTTATGGGATTCGGATCCCGTAAGCCCCCTCAGCCCAACATTTAAGGACTTAGCCAAATTTCAGCCTTTTTCGTTTCTTCTCCGTTTCAACTCACTTTTGGCCCGTTTGACCTCCAATTCGTTTCAAATCGAGCCGAAACTCTCCAAACATGATTTAGATCATGTCCACATCATTATTTCATCCGCGCAAGTGTCGGATTTAGCTCAAGATCCAACATAGCTTTTCGGGTTCCGTTTTCGCGCCTATGCGCACAAAAACGCCTGAATATTTCCAAACTTCACCGGGAGCAACTCCGATGCACTTTTGGCATTCGGATCAACTTCGAACTTTTCGAAGTCCATCCACTCGACAATCAATCGATTCTAAATGTGGTGCAACTCTCGGATTTCGAGAATTCACTTCCTTACATCCTCCCTGCCTTAAAAAGAGTTTCGTCCTCGAAACGAACCCTTATATTAACTTTGACTTAAATTTTTTTTTTTTTTTACCTTATTCCTCAAACAAGTGAGGATGGTGCTCCTTCATCAGCTCCTCGAGTTCCCAGGTGGCCTCGCGATCATCATGATTGCTCCACCGCACCTTCACGTAGGGAATCTCTCGATTTCGAAGCTTTCGCACTTCTCGGGCGATAATCCCCACCGGGAACTCCTCGTAGCTCAAGTCTTCTTGGAGTTCCGGCGGCTCGTGAAGCATCGCGTGCTCCGGATCATAGATGTATTTGCGAAGGTTAGAGACGTGGAAGACATTATGCACGTCAGCGAGCCGGCGGCAAGGCAAGCCGATAAGCCACCGAACCCACTCGCTCCAATATCTCGTAAGGCCCGATATAGCGGGGACTTAGCTTCCCCCGCACTCCAAATCGCTTTACACCTCTCATCGGTGATACCTTCAAGAACACGCGATCGCCCATTGCGAACTCAATATCTCGACGGCGCCTATCTGCATAACTCTGCTGCCTAGACTGCGCCGTGAGCAATCTTTTGCGAGCAATGCGGACTTTCTCCTCCGCTTCTCGCAACACGTCGGGGCCGAACTCCGCGCTTTCGCCTACGTCGCTCCAATGTATAGGAGATCGGCACTTTCGCCCATAAAGAGCCTCGAACGGTGCCATCTCCACACTCGAGTGATAGCTGTTGTTGTAGGCGAACTCGGCCATCGGCAAGTGGTTACACCAACTCCCCTTATAGTCGATGACACACGCTAGCAATATATCCTCAAGAGTTTGAATAGTTCTCTCTGTTTGCCCATCTGTCTAAGGATGGAATGCTGTACTGAAATCGAGCCGTGTGCCAAGGGCTTCCTGCAGGCTCTTCCAGAAGTGCGAGGTAAACCGGGGGTCGCGATCCGAGACGATCGATTTTGGCACCCCATGTAATCTCACAACCTCGTCGAGGTAAACCTGTGCCAGTTTATCTCCTGTCCAAGTGGTGTGGATCGGCAAGAAATGTGCCGACTTGGTCAGTCGATCCACAATCACCCAAATTGCATCGTGGCCGCCCGTCGAGCGAGGCAAGCCGACCACGAAGTCCATTGAGATATCTTCCCATTTCCAAACGGGGATTGGTAAGCTTTGAAGCTTTCCCGCTGGAAATCGACGCTCGGCCTTGATTTGTTGGCATACTAGGCACTTTGCCACAAAGCGTCCAATATCACTTTTCATTCCCGGCCACCAATAGTGCTCCTTCAATCCGTGATACATCTTGGTGCCGCACAGGTGATCACAATAAGGCGATCGATGCGCTTCTTGCAAGATTAGCTTTCGGATTTCCTCGTCGTTTGGTACACACCACCGATTTCGGAATCGAAGTGCACCACCGGCGTCTATAGTGAAGTCGCCACCACGACCCTCCTCGATGTTACACCGTACCTTTTGGAGTTCTGGGTCCGCGAGTTGCAGATCTTTAATTCTCTCCAACAAGGTTGGCTGCACCACGAGCATCGTCAACTGAGCCGGAACCTCGGGAGCAACCACCTCAAGGTCCAATCGCTCCATATCCAACCATAAGGGCTTCTGATTTGTAACCCACACGGCGAGGTTTTCCGCTGACTTCCTGCTCAGCGCATCTGCAACCACATTTGCTTTCCCCGGGTGGTAAAGGATATCGACATCATAATTCTTTAGTAATTCTAACCACCGCCGCTGTCGCATGTTGAGCTCTTTCTGTGTGAACAGATACTTCAGGCTCTTGTGGTCAGTATAGATCTCGCAATGGGCACCGTATAAGTAGTGCCGCCACAACTTCAAAGCGAAGATCACCGCTGCCAGCTCCAAATCATGAATGGGGTAGTTCTTTTCATAGCTCTTCAGCTGACGGGATGCATAAGCAATCACCTTCCCGTTCTGCATCAAGACACACCCCAAACCTAGATAGGAAGCATCACTGTAGACCACAAAGTCTTCGCCCTGCACCGGTAGAGCGAGCACCGGAGTCGAAGTTAGCCTCTCCTTCAACTCTTTGAAACTCCGGTCACACCCGTCGCTCCACACAAACTTGGTGCCTTTCTGAGTCAGGCGAGTGAGTGGAATTACTATCTTGGAGAATCCTTCCACGAACCGCCTATAGTAGCCCGCCAAACCCACGAAGCTTCGAATCTCCGTGACATTCGTTGGGCGCGGCCAATCCTTAATTGCCTCAACTTTCCTCGGGTCTACAGAAACTCCACCCGCGGAAATAACATGCCCTAGAAACGCGACTTCTCGGAGCCAGAAGTCACACTTCTTTAACTTAGCATACAGCTTCTCCTCCCGAAGGACTTGAAGCACAATTCTCAAATGTTCGGCATGTTCCTCGTCACTACGGGAATAGATCAATATGTCGTCTATGAAGACCACGACAAATCGATCCAAGAATTCCTTGAAGACACGGTTCATCAAGTCCATGAACGCCGCCGGGGCATTCGTAAGTCCGAATGGCATGACCGTGAATTCATAGTGCCCGTACCGCGTACGAAACGCAGTTTTCTGCACATCTTCCGGCTTAATCTTCAACTGGTGATAGCCGGACTGCAGGTCTATCTTCGAGTACACGCACGACCCCTGTAACTGACCAAACAAGTCGTCGATTCGCGGAAGTGGGTACTTGTTCTTGATCGTGACTTTGTTCAACTCTCTATAATCCATACAGAGTCGAAACGATCCGTCCTTCTTCCGCACAAACTACACCGGGGCTCCCCACGGTGATACACTCGGCCGGATAAATTGCTTGTCGAGGAGATCTTGTAACTGACTCCTCAACTCCTTTAATTCTGCTGGCGCCATTCTATTCGGAGCCTTCGTGATTGGCGCGGTACCGGGAATCAAGTCTATAACGAACTCGATCTCCCGATCCGGCGGTATTCCCGGCAACTTCGCGGGAAACACATCTGGGAATTCCCGAACTACATCCAACTCCTCCAAGGTCGGAGTTACTCGGTCCACTTCTACAACGGTCGCCAAGTAGGCTGCACAACCGCTGTTGACCCATTTCCTTGCTTTCGCCGCCGACACCGTCGCGACAAAGCACGAACTCTGACATCCCTGATATGTGAACTCCGTTTGCCCTAGCTCATGGAATGTAATCACTCTGCCGTTACAGTCGATTGTTGCGTGATATTTCGTGAGCCAGTCTATGCCCAATATGACATCGTACTCTATAAGATTCTTGAGTCCTAACATCCTGATGGGCATTATCCAGTCGCCCACTTGTACTGGACACGACGAACACTCCCTGTTGACGTCAAACGTCGACTCAGGGCCCTTGACTTGCCACCTATCACTCGCCTCTATGGGTATGTCATGCATATGTGCGAATGATCTACTAATAAATGAATGAGTGGCTCCAGTATCAAATATGGCCCTAGAGCGAATTCCATTAATCAGAACCATACCTGCCACAAGGCGATGCTCCTCCGCCTCAGCAGGCTCCTCAGCTTGGACCTGAGCGGCAAATACCCGTCAGCTCGGGGCCGATCGCGTCGCTTCAGGTTGACGCGGGGTCGAAGCACGTCCCGCCGACGCCGCTGCCGGTGGAACTCCATAGTTTGCCGGTGCCGATGCGACCGATGGGGCAGGCGAAGCTCCTCCTCCCGGGCAGTCGCGTACAAAATGCCCCGGTTGCCCGCATTGGTAGCACCTGCCCCGACTCTTCTCGCAACGCGACACCGGGTGGTCACCTCCACAAATGACGCACCGTCGTGCTCCACGGCCCTTGGATTGAGTCCGCGGATACTTCGGGGGCTTCTTGGAGCTCGATTGTCCCCCCGAGCCGCCGCCCTGACGTTTCTTGCCTTTGTCCTTAGACTCGGCCAATGACTCGCGCTTCTCCCGAACGTGCGCGTCACCGTGCTCCGCCCAAAGCGCACGGTCGAAGACTTCTGCAAAGGTCGTGAGCTTTAGTATCTGCACGGCCTTATAAATCCCCGGCCGAAGTCCTCGTAAGAACCAATCGGCCCGGTCCCGGTCGTCCTTCACTACATCCGGGACGCAGTCGATTATGTGGGAGAATTCCTGTTCATAGTCCGCCACTGAGCGGTCTCCCTGCTCCAACTTGCGAAACTTCTCCTGGAGTTTCCGCTTCACTGTGTCTGGAAAGTGATTGGCGAACAGCTCCCTCTTGAACTCCTCCCAATCCATTGGCGGAAGGTCGGAAGGACGATCCCTCTTTATCCTTTTCCACCAGACCTTCGCCGCTTTACCCATACAGTGAGTAGCGAGGTACACCTTGTCCCTCCAAGGTGCTCAAGTCGTCGAAGAAGGTCTTCATTGAGTCGACCCACGACTCGACCACCTCGGGTTCCACCTTTCCGCCTTCGAAGATCGGCGGTTTGAGCTTGTTCAGCTTCATAAGAGCCGCCAATGCGCGCTCCTTCTCCACCTCCTCGGTCGTTGCATCGGGTGTCGCTGAAACCGACGCTGCTTGAGGAACCATTTCCGGCGGAGGGCGTGCCGTCACTGGGACCGCCGGGATACCCCCTCCCTCAGCCGCCTCAGGTACGCTGGCCGGGGGCACGGGTAAATCACGGCCCTCAGTAGCCGCCGCCGTCGTCGCGGCCAGTTGCCGCTCCATCAACTCCTGGAGCCGCTCGAACTGTCCAGCTAGGGCAGTCACCTGCGCCCTTAGCTGCTGCACTTCACTTGGCCCCGCCTGCTCGGGGGCCGCCGCCTGCTCCGTCACCTCGGGAGGCGGTGCCGGAATGGGGTTCTTTCGGGGGCGTCCTCTAGGTGCCATAGCCCCTGAAAACACAACACTTTGGTTAATTACTTAACCAATATCTCGTCTTAAGTTCGATACTTAACAAATAAACCTTGAAATCGGGGGGAAGCACACAAGCGTACTTATCCCCGGCTCTCGGTGTCATGTTGTCGGCCGCCAACACAACCACCTGAAGTCAAGGATTCGCACCACTTGAATCCGTCCCTAGCAACTACTAGAGACACATCAACCCTTCGACCCAATCGAATTAACTTCCGCCACTCGACATAGGTTTACGTTCCACTCACGCACCTATTAGCCTTAGGGTTTCCATCCTAGGGTCTCCTAGGTCATCCTAAACTCTCTCTTACTTGCTCTTGTTGTTCTGATACCACAAACTGTCACGCCCCCGCCCCGAAAATCGCTACCGATTTGGTCCGGTTCGGGCGCGCCGAGCGGACGCCGGACGGACAGCACCTCCACTGCCCGTCCAAGGCTCAATAACAGATTATGTACAAGAATTCACCCAGGAAAACTAAATTCTAAACATACGCAATCAACGAGGGGCACAAACAGTGCCAACAACTAGAGCAAGTAATCCACAAGATAATACAAGTGAAATAAAGAGAGTAAACTACTTAGCTATTACATCCATTAGCTTTAATTACAATTTACAATTTTACATCTTTCCCAAATGAATACAAGTTTCACTCCTCCAAAAATACATTAGTCTTCCAACATGTATAAAAGCATCTAGATACAAAAGGTGTAATCTAATGCAAAAGGGAAAGCTACTAATGTAACTACCAGGTCCTCACTGCTCGGGGGCGATGCCTTTGCCGCGGTCCTCGCCCGACAAACCTGTACCTACCACTGGAAATTGAGTGGGGTGAGAACTAACTTCCTTAGTTCCCAGTGGGCTCGGCCACTGACTCCACCGATCTCCCCACTAGGTCCAAGTAGGCACAAGCAACGACAGATAGATATATAGATAGATATCTGAAAACTGTAAATGCATAATAGGAAATCTATGCTACTATGCCCATAATCACAAATACGAATGCATGCATCATAAGTAAAGGTTTACTAACATGCTAACAATCTCATTTCCATGTTCAACAGTTAAATGTTCTATGACACTGTTACTTTTTCATTTACCCAATCTGTGGCAATACCCTTAGGTTTGCCTACGCCTCACATATAAATCCCTTTATGGGTAAGAGGCTCCACGTGCACTCAGACCCGGGATTGTCTGTGGACCTCCACGTGGTCCCGATCGTGCGACACTCCGGAGTACTCGACGACACCGATGGCTATACCACCACAATTACAGACCGTGAGCTTGATCTATCCTCTCCACGTGAGGATACCCTACAACTAGGGTTAACAATTCTCTCGGAATTCCACTATTCCGACCAACAATCACATGTACTTAGCTTTACTAAGATCTATGTTCACGAGTTCTTTCTTTTGGGATTACATCTATCCCTATGTCCAAAGACCTCTAGTGTCAGTTACACTATATTAATACCACTTGATCTATGTCGCTAATTAACACCGAGTTCATCTCTTTCTTTAGCACTAGTAGAATCAATGTCCAGACCCAATCCTCACCTATCCATTCACCTAGCATTCCAAGTACACTAGGTTATCGCTAGAAGCATAAGGAATAGTCTAAACATGCATTTCTATTATGCTACATGCAAGAGATGGAAATTATGCAATTCTAAGACATAGAAAGGAGTTCGAAGTATTCGAGTGTCACTCCCCACCTTTTGGGATGTTCTACAATGCCACAACGCCACCTGCGTAGCCTCCAATCTGTACTTTGACTCCTCGGGCCAACCTGGAAGCTGCGAGCCCTATTTAGGCTCGGATCACTCAAACCGTTCGTCGGATCGACGAACCGTCGCTTCCCACGCGTTCGTGGACCTAACAAAACGGTAGAAATGAGGTTAGAAGAGATCAAAACCTCACCTTTAGAAAAGCCCCAAATTGAGCCCTAGGATTTTGCCTCGAGCAAAATCCACCCTTAGAGCCTCAATCACTTGTGCAAATCATCTCTTTGGGGTGCTAGGGTTCCATAAAAATTATCCCTAGAAGATTTGGAACATTCTAGGAGAAGCTACCATGAAACCCCCAATTTTGGAGCCCTAGGTTTGCACCCATAGCAAACCCACTTGATCAAAGCCCTAAGTATGGGATTGATCTACATAGAAGCCTCCTAGGGTCCTATTTGGCCCATTTCTAAGCTTCAAAACCCAAAAACCCTAAGTTTACATACTAGGGTTTAGTAGCTTACCTTCTTGAGCTACTCCAATGGTGAGGAGAGGGAGAGGAAGAAGCTCCAAGCCTTCCTTAGCTTGATCTCCTTCTTCTTCTTCTTCTCCTCCTCCTTCTTCTTCTTCTTCTCCTTCTTCTTCTCTTGTTTCTAGAGAGAGAGAGGGAGAGGTTATGTGTGTGTGTGTGAGGGGAAAATGAGAGAAAGAGAGAGGGAAATCCCCTCTATAACTCTCTATTGTAACAAGATGCCAAAAGCCCCCTCAACTATGCAAAATGCCCCAAACTGGGCATTCTGCGCAGCTGGGGTCCGGACCTGGCTTATGGGATTCGGATCCCGTAAGCAAACTGGGCATTCTGCGCGGCTGGGATCCCGACCTGGCTTATGGGATTCGGATCCCGTAAGCAAACTGGGCATTCTGCACGGCTGGGATCCCGACCTGGCTTATGGGATTCGAATCCCGTAAGCCCCCTCAGCCCAACATTTAAGGACTTAGCCAAATTTCAGCCTTTTTCGTTTCTTCTCCGTTTCAACTCACTTTTGGCCCGTTTGACCTCCAATTCGTTTCAAATCGAGCGGAGACTCTCCAAACATGATTTAGATCATGTCCACATCATTATTTCATCCGCGCAAGTGTCGGATTTAGCTCAAGACCCAACATAGCTTTTCGGGTTCCGTTTTCGCGCCTATGCGCACAAAAACGCCCGAATACTTCCAAACTTCACCGGGAGCAACTCCGATGCACTTTTGGCCTTCGGATCAACTTCGAACTTTTCGAAGTCCATCCACTCGACAATCAATCGATTCTAAATGTGGTGCAACTCTCGGATTTCGAGAATTCACTTCCTTACAATATGGTTGCTTGGGAAAATATATATATGAGCAGGAAAGAGGGAGGGTTAAAGATTTGGCCGCCATGAATGATACTCTACTTGCTAAATGGTGGTGGTGCTTCCCTATCGAACAAGGGCTACAATGGACCAAGCTACTTAGAAGTCTATATTATAACAGAAGGTGACCACTATTTGAGGGAAGATCTTTTCGGCCGGCCTCCCAATGGTGGAGGAATGTTTTAAAGCTGAAGGAAGTCTTCAAAAGCGGACTGCACTATAGGCTGAGGGACGGGCTACTTATTGATTTTTGGGCGGATAGATGGTGTGGTGATACACCTCTAAAGTCGTCTTTTTCGGACATTCACTCTCAGGTAGACAACAATAAGGTTCGAGTTAGTGATTGTTTCTCTGTCTTAGGTGGCGGTGGAGAAAGATTCTGAGAGGAGTGAGAAGGAACACACAATGCAATACGCAGAGTATCAGGGGATTGAAGACCACTCTCGCTAACTTTCGAGTTGAAAATCACCCCAATGCTTTTTTCTGAAGATGGAGCCCGAAAAATAGGTCCACGGTCAAATCCATGTATACGTTTTTGAGGACTTGGGGGGGGGGGGTCAACGATGCCGCAACGTCTGTGATTTGGAGAATGAAAATACTGACTAAAGTTAAAACTTTTCTGGCTAGTCTTAAAAAAGTGACTGCCTACTATGGACAACCTCCTTAAAAGGGGATGGTCGGGAAATATTGGGTGCATCTTGTGCGACGCTGACCTGGAGACCGTCAACGACTTGCTGGTGGGTGGTGGGATGTGTCGTTAGCAAGTTCCTCTTTCTTTAGCATCTCGACCAGCTCCATGCCCCCCGCCCCCCCCCCGGTGAGGACGTCAATATTGTCTGGGAGGGGTTGCTAGGGAGAGAGCTACAACCTAAATGTTTACAAACTATGGCACTTTGGTGGCCTTATGGTCGACGATATGGTGTGACAGAAATAACATTATATTTAGAAACCTACCTGCCAACACTATCGCAATTACCCAACGTATTGGAGTGTTCGCGAAGGAGTGGGCTGACTTTTGTAGAGCCGACTGATATCAGTGTTTGCTATATATCCTTCGGTTGAACGTTTTGTTTCCTTTTTACTCTAGTTTTTCTTTTTAATTAGTTCTTTTTTCCTCCTCACTACAACAAAACTGAGCTATAGCGACACTTTTAAGTGTCCCTAAAACTCAAAAAAAGTGCTGCTGACAAAAATACCGACACTTAAAATAGTGTCGCTATATGTGCAGTCCCTAGGGTATATAGCGACACATAATAAAGTGTCGGTATATCCCAAAATAAGTGCTGCTGTTTAGCGACACTTTTTTTGGTTTTAGTGACACACATAAGTGTCCCTAATTTGAAAAAAAAAGTAACATATTTTTTACATAGTGACACTTTATAAGTGTCCCATTGTCATTCAAAGTATAATATTAAACTTTAGTTAAGCTAATCGAATTTACATTAAATCGATAAGACTGAAAAAACGCAATCAACAAAATTATTTTAAATTATTGTTGAAAAGATAAAACTAAAAAGCAATATCCACACATCACAACAACAATATCCACTCACATGTTATACTAAAAAAGTTACAAAAAATTAAAAATTACATGATAACAAAATCAAAAAAAGTGTATGAACGCATTTTAATCCACTCCAAGACTATATACTTGAATCTGCACATTGAATAATTTAAATAGTCAGTTTAGCACGTAACATTAAAAAAAGAAATAAATCTTTGATGGCAATATTGGTAGATATAAAACTAAAAATTAAGACATAAGAGTAACATATATAAAACTAAAAATTGGCAGATTCTAGCATAATAGATTGACGCCAGCAAAACCCAAATTTACTACTATACCTTAAAGTCAATGTGATGTCGTAGCTCTTGACCAGGATGTGTGCAAATACCGAAGTATGCGTCAAATCTATCTTAACATTGCTAACGGCGACATCCACTTCCTTCAGTTGTACTCTACCAGTTACCTGCAAAACATAGCATTATCAAGATACAAAACTACAATAGTCTTATAACGTAGAGTTGGGCGCTTTAGTGAATAATTGAGAACAAAATTTTAGATTCTTAAGACCTGGCAGCATATTATGTCTTGCAGAGTGATGTCCTTAAAATGCCCGATTTTATCCTTCCGAACAGCATACTCGTGGCAGAACTGCCTTACATAAATGGGACGTAATGTTAAAACAAATTGCCAATTCAACATCCCGCTAAACAAAGTGTCACTAGGAAAATAAGAAGCAACTCTACGTTCAAAATAACTAGCAATTTACGTAAAATAATAGAATCTTTGCAATCAAGCAATATAAAGAATTAGAAAGCTACCCCAAACCAGTAAGACAAAGCATACACATGAAACGATACCCAATGTTTGCAATCGAGCAATATAAAGAATTAGAAAGCTACCCAAACCAGTAAGACACGAGCAATATAACAGAAACAAATTAAAAAACAATGCAAAAGTAGGCACCACAAACTCTGAAGCCTGCAGATCAAGAACCCAGGAATTTAAATTCGCCAAACGGAAATGGGCAACCCAACTCTGTTAATTCAAACTGATATACAGTTGACCGACAGGAGAATGCCCGTTGTCAAAGTGCCCATTGTCAAAGAGTCGGCCCTCCATCAAATCCACAATCCCAAGTCACATTCAAAGTTGAACAGAATAATAACCGATCTTAAAAATCAAGCTACTGGTGAAAGACATGCTGATCGAGTTCGTCAAGGTTTTTCCATACTAGGGCGAATTTGAAGTTTTTCCTTTGCCTCTCAAACAACACTGTTATACGAAAAGAAACAGAAAAAGGATAAAAGGGGAGGAGTGAGAGAGAAGGTGGTCCTCACCCCATGATGTTGACACCGAGGTGGGAGCTGAGCTCGACGAAGAGCTCGTACATCTGGCCGAGGTCGGCGGCGTTGCCGTGGGAGTAGAGCAGGGTGAGGGGTCCCGACGCCGACCCTGACGCTGCGGGGCTCCGCACGTACTAGGCAGTTTTAACCTCTACAGGCTAAAATTGCTTAGATATTAAGCAAGCATCCAAATAAGCAGAGCAGTAAGAACGGTTCAGATAAGTAACCATGCAAATAAGTAGAGCATCTAAACTTTCAACCATAGTATAAAATGAATGCTTGAAAAGAGATGAAAAGTTCTATACTAAATCAGCAAGTGGAAACCAAACCAAACAATATACATGAATAAGTATAGAAATGAATAAATATAGGCTGCTCAGACTCCCCTGGCCATCGAGCATTTGTAGCATATCGAAAATTCGGCAATAATATCGGGCTTTGGCAAAATTGACTAAAGTGCGAAAATAAAATAGTTGGACGTGTTCCAATTGCCATTCCAAACTTCTTGGAAAGGTTAGAAGATAATCTAAAAGAGTTAAAAGGGTTTTGGCGTTGTTCGGCGCGAAGTAGAATCGAAACAAATAGCGAAACACAAGTCCTGGAGCACTACCGGTGCCTCGTGTGTATCAAGATAGCCATCACACCCGAGAGGAGAGCTCTCGGTTTGATTTTTATGAGCCCATACCGACACCTTGGTGTCCGTACTGCATAGCCATCACACCCGAGAAGGGAAGAGCCCTCGGGTTTGAAAATTTTATGGCCCATACAAATGTGTCTCCAGATAGCCATCACACCCGAGAAGGGGAGAGCTCTCGGGTTTGATAGTTTTTTTGGCCCATACCGGTACAGGTCGCCCCCATACCGGTATAGATGCTGCGAAACCGAGGGAAGCTGCTCTCGGGTTTCTGCCACTGTAGCACCCCATACCGGTACAGATTTCCCCCATACCGGTATGGGATGGTCTGACAGCAGTTTGTGAACTGCGCGAAATAAGAGAAGTAGAGGGGCTTTTTGGCTATTGTTACAACACAATAAGCTTACCCACACCCCATTTCACAGCACACACACACTTACTCTCTCTTCTCTCACTTTCTAGAGAAGCTCTAGGGCAAGGAAGAAGAAGGAGAAGGAGTTGGAGAAGGTGGCTTTGGAGCTTGTTGGAGGCTTCTTGGAGGATCTTGGAGCTCTCCTACCACAAGGGCTTGGGTTGAGCTTGCTACAAGAGGTAGGTTCTTGCAAGTTTAACCCTAGGGTTTTGGTTTTAGCTTGAGATTTGGAGTTTCTAGCTTCTTGCTAGTGTCAGAGGCATGCTAGGACTAAGAACACCATGAAAGCTCCATGAGAGCTCAAGTGCTCTCATGGTGATTTCTTAGGGTTTGTTGTAAACCCCAAATAGATGGTTCTAATGGGTCAAGAATGGTTTTAGAGAGCTTCTAGGTTGATCTAAAGCTATATTTTGCTTGTGAATGAGATCAAAACCCTAGGTTTGACATAGGGCATTGTTGGAGCACCCAAATTTGGGGCTTTTAAACATAGGGGTTCTTGGGTCAAATTGACCTTGTAGAAACCTAATCGGGGTATTCCCGACGCGTGGACAACTCCGTTTAATTAAACGAAAATCCGATGTAGGGGCTACTATGTAAAATGGCCTCGATTAGGTTCACTTTTAAACCGTGTGTTTTTACCTAGGCCTCGGTAGGTCGTGAAACTTCTTGGGCATCCTCACAAAATTGTTTTAAGGTGGGGGGTGCATACCGGAATCATCGAATTCCCTTCTATGTCTGTTTTCACCTTTTGAGCATATTATGTATAGTATATTCATGCATGATAGGGTAGTTGGTATTTATGCAAGTTGGTTGAACTTCAATTCATGTTCTAGAGAGAAATGAACTTAGAAATTGTAATGGAACCATAGAGACATATGAACTAGAACCCTATTGTATGAATGTGACTATGGAATGTGAACTTAGCAAACAATGGTGAACTTGACATAGGGATGAGATTGGCATTGATATGACCTTAGTTAAACAAATTTTAACTTAGTGACATTATGGCAAGAATGATATACATGACTAGGTAGAAAACCTATCATTGACAATGGCATGGTAACTAGTGGCTATGAATCCTCAATGTGAGGATTAGATCGATACTCTTGACAAGTCTTGGCTTGAGGAGGTTGCTCCTCCTCAAGCGGTGAGTTCCTAACGCTCACCTAGGGGATCGTGGCCCCGACGGACGGTCCCTGGGTCTTGTAGGCTTAGAGCCTCCCGTTCAGTGAGGGATTTTGGGTCTTGAGTTTGTTGGGGTTAACTATGTTAACCGGCAAGATTGGGTAATGAGCCAAGTAAAGTAAAGTAAAGTAAAGTAAAGTATGGTAAAGAGCATGCATGCAAACATATCTAAATTCGATTATCTATCTATCTGACTCTTTCTTGCAGGCATAGTATTAGCTTATATAGTTTGGTTACTATTTCATTTCCGTTGAAATACTTATGCCTGGATAGACCTAGTGGGTAAGTCGGCGGGGTCGGTTGCCGAGCCCACTGGGAACTTCGTTGTAGTTCTCACACCACTAACCCCACAGGTCCTAGCACGAGCGGGGCAGCGGAGGACCGGGGCAAGGGGTTAGCGCCATAGCTAGTGGCCACCGAGTCTTGCATCTAGTCATTTCCTTTTTGTTATACTTGTATCAACTTTATTTTGTTGAACTATAGATGTCAAGTTGTAAACATTCAAGTAAATTTTGGGAGATGACAAATGTAAAATGAAATGATGTATCGAATGCTTAAAGAATGTAATAGATTAGTTTACTTGTATTTGGTTCAAATGTAATCAAGTTCATGTATGGTTTATATTCTAGCTTAGTGCTTACTCTTCCGCTGTGTTGTTGCTTACCTTCGTGTAAGCCTTGTATAATTGAAATTCTCTTTGATTGTCAAATTATACTTGTTGTTAGAGCCTTGGGCGGGCGGGAGGCCCTCGTCTGCTCTGTCTGTTGACGTGGCCCGAACCCGACCAAATAGGCGGGTAGCGAGGCGTGACAGCATTATTAAATTAGCACCGAAGCCTTCTTGATTAATTGTTTTGACTGAGTTAGAGTCCATATGCATGTCGAACCCGTCCTTAGTACAAATGAGAGCAACTAGTTGCCCACGAAGTAGGGCATCCAAAGTTTCCTCATCACCAATCAAGAAGGCTCGGGCCCCTATCAATTATCGCAACCATCTGAGATTCAAGGGGAAGGTCATCATAGCATGGGACAAAAGAATGGTAGGCAAAGACCCGAAAAATAGAAGGGTGAAGTAGCTTTCTCAAATTCCAAACTTCCAAATAGTGAAGAGGAATAAGGCAATGACAAACATGCAGTTTCCTCAAAGTCTGATTATTTGCAAAGAACAGAAGAGTGAAGAGGAATAAGGCAAATAAGGCAGCAAAGCAATGATAAAGCAATGACAAACATGCATTTTCCTCATTATGCTTTTTCTTTTTTCTTCTTCTCTCCTTATTCTTCCTCTCCCTGCAACTCTGCTGCAGTGCAGGTTGATGCTACCAGCTGAATGCTAGCAGCAGCAAAACAGCAATGAGAATCAGACATGGGTCCAGCAGCCTGAGCAAATTCTGCAGCAATTCAGCAGCCATGGTACCCTCTTTTCCTTCTTTGTAGCTAAGCTGACTACATACCAGCCTAGGCCTGACAGCAGGGAGTAGCAGCAGTGTGAGAACAATCTTCCAAATTCGAAATTGTTGGCAATTACTGGTACAACAGGGAGTAGCAACAGGGAGTAGCAGCCTATGTGATTTACTCTCTTTTGGGCACCTAAGTAGCAAGCCGTAGCTCTGTATATTCAATAAAATGAGAACGAGAAATGCAACTATGAGGAATCAATTAGAGACTGCATGTATTCAATGAAATAACCAGAAATAATGGTTTGGTATTACATTCACTTTTTTGAATATCTGAGATTCCAGCTGTGAATATTGTGTGCAGCTCTTAATCTCAAATATCAAAAAATTACCAGCTGTTAAAATTCTGAGAAACTCTCAATTAAGCAATTTAAATCTAAGAAAATTACTCCTCTGTATCTCCACTCTCAAGAGACCGGATTGACATCATAGATCAAAGCAGTTGCTGCATAATGTTCATCTGAGGCACAAATATCATCTGCTACTAGGGTGTCATATAGGTCTAAATATTCTTCAAGATAGATATTCAAAGAAAAGGGAGGAAAAAAAAGAGCATATATATTGAAAATAAAAAAGACAAACAAATTATTGAGACTGATATACATAACAATAATCTAATTTTGATATAGAAACAATTCTAAGATTAATCCTGTACAGCAAAGTTCATCTGTAATAGTGTCAAGTTTTTATTGAACCACAAGGAAATGGCTACTAAAATTGCAAGCAAGGTCGAACGCGGATCAGTTTAGACACATCTTATTCCATTTTATCTGAATCCACAGATATAATAGACATTTGCCCAAAATTGATCATAGAATGTACAAATCCAAAATCCATTATTATTCGCTAGAAAAGTTGTATTTTCGGACACATTTGTAATTAAGCTTTTAATTGTTGCATAAAGAGTAGTTTGATAAAAACAAAATGATTCTATTTTTTTCATAACTAACATGTGAGACAACAATAATCAAATTCAATACATTAGGTTTAATAACACTAAATGCTCTTCCACATATGCTAATTTGTTGAACTAAACAGAGTTAACTATCACTATCCTCTTGGTTCGACAAATGACTAGCTATTTCTTGTAGGAGAAGAAAAGAAGCTGTTCTAAATGCTAAGTGTCACAGAGCTAATAACAAGAATTTCTGTTAGTCGCATGCATGTTTGTCGTAGAAATATTTCATAACACCGTCGAAGTCCAAATTTGTGTAAGATCCGACTCAAAAGATATATATAAGTAGCTCTAGGTTAAGCAATTTATTTTCTATATCAACCGATATCAAACGTAACTGCAAGTAGATCAACTAACTAGTAATAAGCAAATCATTGGATCTATTAAATTTTCACATTTCACTAAACTCTCTTTAGAGCAAATAAAGTAAATATAGTACCAAATAATTCCTTAGGTGTCATGTTTAAAGATTCACGAGTAAAAACGTTCTTGAAACCTAAATAATCTCGCACAGCTTAATCAATCAATATTAATGAAGAACAAAAGAGGCCTAAATTTCGGTTTCGAAACAAATTTAAAAGAGATGAGCAAGTAGATGATCGAACATTGTCAAAAAACTGGATAATATCTCTCACAAATCGCAAGTGAATCCAAAAATTAACTCCTGAAACCCCCCGATTATGAACACTTCGACTTAATTGAGAAGCTATTCGAGATCAAATTGCACTAACACTGCGAGATCAAAGCCAAAAATGAAAGAAAAATCAATAGCTCACCTCTCCCGATCGTGGAATCGTGTGTAGATCAAACGTCGTTTGAAGAAGATCAATCTCTGTGTAGATCCAAGTGAGAAATCGCCCTGAGAAGGCGATTGAGTGCGAAATCTCCGAAAATCCCAATCTCTTGAAGCGGCTCGAGCTCACAGTTGAGTGATTCTTCATTCCCTGCTGTAGAATTTGAGATTGACAGCTCTTACCAATGGATCAAAGCATCGAATCGAGAAGCCGCACTGCCAAGGGCTCGGATCGGATCGCCGGGTCGAGGATCGTCCTCGCGAGGCCGAGAAGGTTAGGGTCGATAATGAAGGCGATTTGGGGAATGGGTTCGGAGCTTGGAGAGAACGCGGAGGATGAGGGAGGAGAGGATGAGTAGAGGTGAAGGAGAGGGGGAGAGCTCGAACTCGGAGAGGAGGAGGTGAGGGAGAGAAGGGGTTGAGGTGGGGGCGCTCGTGTGAGGTCGAGGCAGGGGAAGGTGCGGTGGAGTAGCATCGGGTTTGGTTCGGGTTAGGGTTAGGGTTTCGACGGGTTTGCTGAGGGGAGAAGAGGGATACGAATAAGACCGATTTTTTTTCTTTTTTTCTTTTTTTTTTCTTTTTTTTTTGTAATTGAGGTTTTTATTTGGGCCTTGTAAAATTTTTTTCTAATTTTAAAATTTTTTGAATTTATTTGGAACACTTACACTAAAGTGTCCCAAGAAAGTGTCCCTATAACCTAGTTTTGTTGTAGTGCCTGTCCATTCCACCTTTTTCGGGGCTTGGGTTATCCCTATCCCTATCCTCTTTCCAAACGGTGCCTTAGTTCATAGCACTTGAAAATAGAACAAGATTGGCGGATGTGAAGCAAACATATATATTAATTTAGTGGACTCTTGATTTGGAGTTGGTACATGGTGGTTTGGGTAAAAGCCAATGGTTTCATCATGTAGGACGAAGAAACAGCAATGGGGAGAGACCATTGATTTCTCAAACTGGGCCAATGAATTACATGTGGGAAATTAAAAAGCAAGTAAAAAAATAAAATAGCTATTTCACTCCTTATCCAGTTTGAGTGGTCCTAGTTAGTTCTATTTAGAGCATAGTTAGTAAATTCGCGAATTATTCGTGAATTTTTTAAAAAACTAATTAAACGATCGAATTCGTATTTTTTTGAAAAATTTGGAAAAGAACGTGAATTTTTGGGGAAAAATAATTATTTGCGAATTATTCGCGATTCGTGAATTATTCACAATTCGCGAATAATTCAGCCAAAAAAACGGCCTCTCGGGCCCGGCGCGGCTCCGGGCCTGTGCTCGCCTCGCGCCACATGCGCGCCCGCTCTCGCTCCAGCGCCCCTGCTCGCGCGCCGGGCCAGCGCGGGCGCTGGCTCGCGGGCCTTGCCGTTCGTCCAAAATAGAAAAATAAAAAAAAAATCCTAAATCCTTTCCAAACCTCGCCCAAATAAAAAAAAAAATCTTTTCAAAATATTCGCCCCCCTCTCTCCTAAAAAAAAAAAAGTACTCAATCAAAAAAAGTTTAATCTCTTATAGATTAACTTAATCTCTTATTTGTTTAATTATTTATTTATTTTGAGACATAATATAGTTTGCTATATTTTTTTAGTTACTTAGTTTAATTTTGTAGCTCTTTATTCTTATATTCTTAAGAAATATGATTATTTATACTAATAGCATAAATCTCGAGAGAAAAAAAAATTTAATTTAATAGCTGAATTTTTAATTGGTGAACGTATAATATCCGTATAAATTACGTATCCGAATAATTGACGAATTCGTTTTTTGGCTGTATTTTTCAACGAATTTAAAAATTAAAAAATAAATTTTATTTGAATTATATCCGTACCGAATTTTTGCCGAATCCGAATTAACTAACTATGATTTAGAGATGTAAACAGGTCAGGTCCAATCGTGCGAGTACGATTTTGAGAGAAATATTTATTTTGTGACTCTTAAAATTCTAGACCTATGTATAATGCAGTATATATATGAATTTACATCCGACTTATCAACCCACTAAAGAAATTAAATTAATATTTTACTAGCGATATCGATGCGGCAGCTCAATTAAATTAAAATGTAAAAATAAATAAATTACTGATCTATACATTTGTGGGGAAAATTTTAAGGCGTACCTAGCAATACTCATTAAGAATGTGAGAAAGCAGCAGAAAAATAGTATATGGGAATTAATAAATTAAATGACCAAGTGTAAAATGTATTATAGGAATTAGTATGCAAAAAAGCAAGTGAACAAAAGCAAGAGTACGTATAAATGTTCTACATATATGCCCTTACATTAAAGGATATATTACTATCTATATATCCTCTATTATTCACCGTGTTTTTCAATCTACGTGTAATTGTAGCCTTAATCCCATTCTTAATTCCCCGCTTCGATATTCGCTACCACCGCTTCGATATCCGGTACCACCGCTTCGATATCCGCTACCCACCGCCTCTTCGACAACGCATATTATTTCTCCGCTTAATCCCATTCTTAATTCCATTCTTAACCGTTATGGGTCCCACCGATATCCGCTACCCACCACTTCGATATTCGCTACCACCGCTTCGATATCCGCTACCCACCTACTCGATATTCGCTACCACCGCTTCCATATCCGCTACCCACCTCCTCTTCGACAGCGCTATTATTTCTCCGCTTAATCCCATTCTTAATTCCATTCTTAACCGTTATAGGTCCCACCTGCTACCCACGCCGATTCCGCTATCCCGCCGCTTCGATATTCGCTACCCACCGCTTCGATCTCTGCTACCCACCGCCTTTTCGACGATATTATTTCTCTGCTTCGATCCGGTTGCTTCCCCTATCTCTCATCTCCTCTCCTCTCCGCCCCGGGCGGGGGCGCGGGCGCCGGCGTTGGGGGGTGGGCTCCGCGCCGCCATTGGGCGAGGGCGGAGGTCCGGCGAGCGCACCGGCGCCGGGGGCGAGCGTGCGAGAGGGCACGGGGCGGGCGCGCAAGGGCGCGGCGAGGTTGGACCTCCATCTCTAATTTTATTTATTATATATAATATTTTATTTGTATATAGATATATTATTATCTAATAATTTATTATATAATTTATTATTTATTTTTATATAATATAAAATATATAAATAAATATTAAATAATTTAGACTACTGGTATTAGGTATAAATATTAATTTTATAATATTAAGCATTTACATATAAATTGTATATTGAAAAATAATAATTTCTTAGATGCAACTTAAATTAATTTTATATTTGATAAAAATTAATTGCGAGAATTGTAAATAATGATTTCTCTTCTCATTCAATAACTACTAGGGATTACGATACTTACTAAAATTATTTCACTAACTAATGGGAGACTACTGTGCCTACTAAAATTTTTTGATGTACTTATTGCACAATTAAAATTATAAAATTAATTTTATAATTAATTTTTAAAATTAAATTTTAAAATAATTACCCGCAGCATCGCGCGGTCCCTTAATATGACCTTATTTATCTAACGATTTTAGAGTTATTTCGCTAGTCGTATAATATGATTAATAAAATAATCCCACTGATCCAACGGGTGAGGTGGATGTATTAGTAGGCATCCTTTAAAAAATTAAAGCTCTCGAATTTAAGAATAGAAAGCAAGGGTGATCTAGTAGCAATGGGTATTCATCATCGTCTTCACTTCTTGTCCTTATGTTTTTCTTTTTTGTTTGTTTTGTTTGGTAATTCTTTTGTCTTGTCCAAAACATGAACAAGAAATTAACTTGGTATATATATATGCTTGAGTCATGATCACTTGGCATCTAGCTAGTTCGTTTGTCTTGTCGTTTATATGATGAGTAGAGGCCAGGGTCCGAATTTGGAATCCACCGTTTCGAATACTTTGGGCGATTTCGAAGAGCGGAATGGATAAAATTCCTTTTAGTATTGTTTAGGATCCATTTGACACTTGCAATCGAAGAAGAGTACTATGCGTTGCATAAAAAAAATATTTATATATTTCTATAAAGAATAGCGTATTTTTACACCGACTATCTTCAGCGCAAGTGACAAAATACTTGATGATTACTATCCGAGATTCAAGTTTGAATCCTACTTTATTCACATTTTCAGCTAAATTTTTTTCATTAGCTGATAGCATCTCAAAAAAAAAAAAAAAAAAAAAAAAACATATCTTTACAGTTTTTTTATAGATTGGACAAATAAGTTAAAATACATAATTATTTTTTAGGTTCACTAAGAAGCGGACAAGCATAATTCTACACACTAACTTTCTAATTTTTTTTGGCCCTTAAATAGTCCTTGATGCCAACACAGAGCTCTCTCGATAGTAAACGAAGCATTTTACTATCTGAGTTGTTTTCGATGATATAACTTCCAAATTGACGATCGGCTCCGTTAAATATGATCTAAACCATTTAAACTACCTAGAAATCAAATTTCACGCACTTTCGATATTGTTCTTTTATCCATCTAGTGAACAGAAAATGAATGGTTGAAAATGAATATTCTTTAAAAAATGATGATAGGAGTCTTGTAATCAAGATCAACAGAATAGATCTTGTTTTAAATAGTTTAAAATTTTTTCTAACAAAAATTCAATTGATTTAGATATCTTTACACCGTTAAACGAGAAAACGTCTCTTATCCACCATTAAAATTACAAATTTTGAAACCCATTGATCATTAGGCAAATGATGTTGAAAATATTTGAAATTTGATTTCTAAACACTTTAAGTGGTATAGATCATGTTCAACGGAGCCGATCGTTAATTTGGAAGCTCTATCATCGAAAACAACTCGATAGTAAAATGTCCCATTTACTATCGAGAGTATTCTAGCTCAACTATATATATATATATATATATATATATATATATATATATATATATAACTAGGCTGGAATACTATTAATAGTACCAATGACTTGGTGCTATTAACTTTTCTACTATTGGATTAAAAGATTTGCAGTTAGGATGATGTGGGCTCCCTAGGGTTGAGTGGGTGGTTGGTTGAATAGTATAATCTAACGGGTAAAAATAATCAAAGAAGTTAATCTAATGGCGTAAAACATGATAGCACCAAGTGTTTGGTGTTATCGATAACATAAGGACTATATATATATATATATATATATATATATAGAAAGAGAGAGAGAGAGAGAGAGAGAGAGAGAGTCCGGCTGCTATGCTATCAATAGCACGAAGCACTCGGTGCTACCAAGTTTTCCGCCGTTAGATCCATCCCTTTGATGATTTTCACCCGTTAGATCATACTATTCAACCAACCACCCACTTAACCCTAGGGGTCCCACATCATCTAAACCGCACATCTCTCAATCCAAAGGCCAAAAACTTAGTAGCACCAATGATTTGGTGCTATTAATAGCATAGTAGCCTAGTTCTATATATATATATATATATATATATATATATATATATATATATATATATATATATATATATATATATATATATATATATATATATATATATATATATATATAAGTCCTATTATATCAAGTATGAGTACGATCGCCTCGTACTCATAAGTTGTTTTCGATGATAGAGCTTCCGAATCGACGATCCACACCGTTAAACGTTATTTACGATTTAAAACTTCTAGAAATAAAATTTTATAATTTTTCGACATCATTTACCTTACGATCAAGATGTCACAAATTTGACAATTTTTAAGATGTGGGATTATTGCTAGTTTAACGATAAAAGAATCAAAATTTGTTGAATTTTTGATAGAAAATTCTATTCACTACATAGATAAAGATCAATAACTCCGATCTTGAATTGAATTATCCGATCATCCTTTTTAGGACGTCGTTTCGATTTTGACCGTTCATTTTATGCCCGCTTGATGGACTTTATTATGATTTCGAAAATTTACAAAATTTATTTTCTAGAAGTTTCAAATACTCTAGATTATATTTAACGGAGTGGATCATCGATTCGGAAGCTCTATTATAGAAAACAACTTATGAGTAGTAGGTCTCCACTACTCATAATAGTATAGTAGCTGTGGCCTATATATATATATATATATATATATATAGAATTGAGCTAGAATACTTTTGGAAGTATTCCCCCGATGGTGCTATTAGATTTTTAGCCATTGGATCTACTCCTTGATTATTAATAACCCTTGGATCAAACACTATTCCACCTACCACCACCTACCAGCATCATCTCAAACACTATTCCACCTACCACCATCATCTCAACCTCACATCTCTCCTTCCAATGGCTAAAAACTCAATAGTACCACCCCAATGGTGCTATTGAAAATATTCTAGCTCAACTATATATATATATATATAGAGCTAGAATACTTTTAGAAGCACCAACTTATTGATAGTTCTAAGTTTCTAGTCCTTGGATCTACACCCCAATTACTAATAACCCTTGGATCAAACATTATTCCACCTACCACCATCATCTCAACCTTACAACTCTCCACCCAAAGACTAAAAACTCAAAAGCATCAACCCAATGGTGCTTTTGAAAGTATTCTAGCTCTACTCTATATATATATATATAAATATATATATATATATATAGAGAGCTGCTATGCTCTTTGGAGCACAGAGCCCTCCGTGCTCCTGAACCGTTTTCGATGATAGGACTCTCGAATCGACTATCGGCTCCGTCAGACATGATCTAACGTATTTGAAATTTCTAGAAAATAATCCCACGTCTAGCGGTTCGGATTGCGGAACAAGCCTAGTCCGCGCTTCGTGGGACCGCTTGAGATTCTGGAGCGGGTTGGTCCGGTGGCGTACAGGTTGGCTCTACCTCCGAGTCTCGCCCGGGTGCACAACGTCTTCCACGTGTCTATGCTTCGGAAGTGTATTCCTGATCCATCCCACGTCCTCAGCACGACGGCTGTCCAGTTGCGGGAGGATCTGAGCTATGATGAGGCTCCGTTGCGGATTTGGGCACGTGAGGAGAAGCAGTTACGGAACAGGAGTATTCCGTACGTAAAGGTTCAGTGGGAGAACCACGAGGAGCGCGAGGCGACTTGAGAGCTTGAGTCCTCTATGAGGGAGCGTTATCCACATGGGGGATCCTTGACTTAGTTTCGGGGACGAAACTTCCTATAAAGAGGGAATGATGTAATAACTGGCATTTTTTCAGAACAAGAAATAAACCCTTTTGGAGACGGTGAATGTGTGCGTAATTGTATTATAAGAGCACACGTCAAATTTCAAGCGAAACCGAGGTAAAACAAAAAAGTTACGCGACCCGGAAGATTGACTTAAGTGAATAGTACCCGCTTTCCTGATGAGCCTGAAACCGAAGTTCTGTGTGTGTACCGAATTCCAAACCCGGGCTTCCAATAGCTCGTTTCGAATGGCTCGACTATTCGGAACCAATGCCACCGACGAATTGGATTCTGACTCACGGTTATCGAGAAAAAGGGGTTTGAACCGTTTTACTTAAAGACTTAAGTAATTGGAGATATTGGAGGAAAAAGAAGAGAATGGATACTTCGCGAATCCGAGACCAAAACAAACGAAGTAAAAGGCTAGATTCGATGTTCTCGACGCGCTGAACGCGCTGCCGCGATCCGATCGTGAATCCGACGGACGGATCTCCGGGAATCGCGAAAAGAACGCGAAGAGGTTAAAATCGCATAACGGCGGAATTCGAAGAGTCGCTATATTTTATGCGCCGAATTGCGTGATTTTGAATGTGGAGGGTATTATGCGCAAGATTCAACTATTGACAGGGCTAAAATGTGAATTGTAGGCTTTGGAGGGCTAAAATGCAAAATGGCATTTGTGTATAAGTGATGCATTAGGACTCCCTTCATGAAACCCTAACCCTAATTGAACCCTTCACCTCCCCAAGCCCACACCGCTCCCCGACCCTCCCCGCTCCCTCTCGCGCGCTCGTTATCCCCAGCCCGCCGGCACCGCCGCCGTCACGAAACCATCCCCGAACCCTCTTCTTCATCCCCCGGCCATCGTACCTTAAGTTATCAAGATCCGAGGGCTTGGAGTGCATCCGACCCAAGCATCGAGTTCCCCCGATCAAAATAACTCGTGTGCTCACCTCTCCCGCCGCCGCCGCGGAGCGCCGCCGCGCCATTGGAGCTCTCCGCGGCCGCCCAAGAAGCCCGCACCCGACTGGTATTCTCGCCGCCGCGCCGCCGTCACCGCTTCCCTCGGCCGCGGTGCACTCCTTGCACCTCCGGGGACCCCGTGCTTCCCGTCCGCCATCCCCCGAGCGCCGCCGCCGCCGCAGAGCCACCCCGCGCCGCCTCGGGTTGGTGCACGGCGAGGAGCACCTCCTCCACCGCACCTTCCTCGGCCAAGAAGGGAGCCCCGGCCTCCCCGTGGTCCCCGTATCCGATCGGTCGCCGCCCGGCGATCCCCGCCGCCGGAGCGCCGCCGGAGAAAACTCCTAACCCGAGAGCTAAGTGGCGGCTTAGATCGCCGCCGCCGCCACCGCGCGCCGCCGCCACCCCCGCGCGGCCGAGCCGTCTTCCCCGACCTCGGCCACCTCGTGCGCGCCTCTCCGCCGTCACCGCCCGCCGCCGGCCGCGTCGGGACTCGCGGCCGCCCGAAGATCGTGCGGGCAAGGCCGAGCCCCTCGGCTTCCGGCCATCGCGCCGCCACCTCCGAGGGAGCACCGTCTTCCCCCGACCTCCTCGCCCGATCCCCGCCGGCCCGACCTTCCCCGGCCGCCGTGCCATCGCCGGAGAGCTCCCAACCCGAGAGTAGTGCCCGGTTGGAACGCCGCCGCCACACCACCGGCCGCCCTCCGCCGCCGGCCGACGACTTCCCCGGACTTCTTGAACCCGGTGCTTCCTCCCCCTACCGGCGCGCGCGCCCCCTTGCCGCCGGCGACCGAGCCCTAGCTCCCTCGGCTCCGGTGAGTGCTTTATAGTTTACAGCACCTAAGTCTAGGGTTCGGATCACCTATCTGGTGATCCGATGGGTCAAATGAACCTCGGGAGGTGAGCACGGTCAAGCATTTTCCATGCTGAACGCGATGCTCACCTCCGTTCCGAGTTTCGATCCTCCGTTTAGCGGGACGATCGCACTTTACGCGCTGTGCGCGTTATTTACTGAATTTAGTGTCGCTTGTGCGCGCACTACGATGTCCGATTGTGCTCCGAAAGGCGAGCACGGTCTTCAGTATGTCGAAGACTTACAGTATGTGCGATTTCAAAATTTGCGATGCATCGGTTTGCGTGCACGGCCCATAATAACCCTATTTGTACATGAAATAATGCGATTTAGGATTCTTCAGGGACTTTTATGCAATTTAGAATTTCGTGGTCGCTGTAGACAGCGTAGGAATGTTGCGGGTAACCTCTGGACTGACTGTCCAAGGTCCCGAGCTTTTCGGAAAATAGTAAGTGTAATTCCGGGCGTTCGTCGGCGAAATTCGACGACGGAACGCGACTTTGGTTCGTATTTCTTCCGACGCTTTTCAGAGATTATTTTCTTTGTCGCAAAGCCTTATTGGCTGGTCACCCGCGTCGTTTCGAGAGTCCGGAAATGACGGGTGAGCGACGGTGGGTTCCTGTGTCAAAGTCGACGCTTTCGGGAACCCGGATCGAAACGGTTGTTTTATTCTTAGTCGTTCCGAGACAGTTACGTCGTGGGGTTGTGAGTTAATGTTCTAGTATTCATGGGTTAGTTTCGACCCTGAACCCTCATAGGTTCGGCTTGTTTCTTCCCGTTAGCACCACACCTTTCGATACTCAAAGGGTATCCGGTTTGACATCCGTACAGTGGTACACGCTTGGTGACACTCTTTCACTCTACTCTACTCTACTTTACTTTTCTTACTTGCACCTTACTGCCATTTCTATTCTCTACTCAGTTATATGCATACTTAGTATACTTGATAGGAGTAGAGAGGTTTGAGTTTACAGCTCTTCAGCGACCTACTTGGTCGATCCTTTACAGTTTCTCAGTGACCTATTCGGTCGGCTTGTTTACAGTTTCTCAGTGACCTATTCGGTCTGTTTGCTTCAGTTTCAGTGACCTATTCGGTCGGCTTGTTTACAGTTTCTCAGTGACCTGTTCGGTCGGTTTGCTTCAGTTTCAGTGACCTGTTCGGTCGGCTTGTTTCAGTGCTTCTGTGACCTACGTGGTCGGCGAGTTTACTTGATGACCCAAAAAGGGGTCGATGTCCCTTTAAGGGCGGGATTGTCAGCTAGTTGCTGACGTATGGTTTTTGAGCATAACAGCATCGATCGCCCAGGACTCGAGCGCATATCACGAACACAAAGTGTCCGATCCACCGCCAGGGTGTTCTTTTCCGGAAAAGTGGTTTGGGACTGTCTACGGGACTTTGCCCAACCCGTGAGCCTATAGGCTATCTTGGGTTGAATGCAGGTTTAAAAACAGGGGGCATTGCCTGAGGTCTGCGGACCAATATTGGCGGTTATGGATTGGGTATTTACTTTCTCACTTTTCGATGCATACATACGTAGCGCTTGTTTATACTACATATATCTCTCTCCTGCTTACTTTGGCTACTGTATCTACTTACCAGTCTTTCCTTTGTTTTACTCCGTTACTAGTGGATACCCACTGGGAGGGGGAGACATGCACCCCAAGCCTTCTTCTTTTTCAGGTGACGTTACAGGTCATAGTGGGACAGCAGGTGAGGAGCGAGTCTAGTGCACGTGTAGCTCCTACCCGTGTCGGTTACTTCTTTACCTTACCTTTCTCGTGTTATTACTTAGAGTACATCATGGTTCGGGCCTCCTTCACTTTAGTGGTGGATTGAGACTTATAATGATTTTTGGAAGTTTATGAAAGAACTCATGTTTTGTGAATTAAACTGTCTCCTACCGTTCGTGGTAGCATTTCAAAGGAAAAGAATTTCTACCCCTCGTGGTAGTGTTTTCAAAGAAAGGGTTTCCGTGTGGAAACAGTTTGTAAAAAGTTTTCAAAAGGGATTTTATAACTTAGAGTTTCAAAACCCGTTCCCGAGTAGGGAACATTTCAAAAGATAGATGTTGTTTATATACAAAGGTAAATGTGAATGAACCTGTGGTGAATGGTGTGAATATGTGTATGTTGATTGGAATTAATATCTGTACACTTTGTTGTGGTTGTATGATTGTAAAAGACTCCTTGTACTTGTGCGATGCCGTGCAAATACAGGGGAGACTCTGTCCGTATGTAAAGTGGTCTCTCTGTATTTGTGGCAGGTCTGGTACGTCCTTGGGGGTCAGGTTTAAAAAAAAAAAAAATTCCGCTGTGATTTTACTTATTAAATGACCCGGGGCGTGACAGATTAAAATGGTATCAGAGAGTCAAATGGCACAGTCAAAATTTCGGTCTTCACAGTTGAGCTAGAATACTCTCAAAAGCACCAATGGGGTGGTGCTTTTGAGTTTTTAGCCATTGGATGGAGAGATGTAGGGTTGAGATGATGATGGTAGGTGGTGGTTGGTGGGGTAGGTGGTGGTAGGTAGAATAGTGTTAGATCCAAAGGCTATTAGTGTCACATCCCGGATCAGTTTTAGTATTTTAAACAGCGGAAAAATCACTAGAATTTTTTTTTTTTGAAAACCTGACCCCCAAGGACATGTCAGACTTGCCACAAATACAGAGAGACCACTGTACACACGGACAGAGTCTCCCCTATATTTGCACGGCGTCGCACAAGTACAAGGAGTAACATATAACTATACAACCACAACTAGGTGTAAATGTAAATATATTAACTTACATTCATACACAATCATACCATTCACCACAAGTTCATCCACAAGTATTTATTTATAATTCTTAAACTATCCTTTGAAATGTTTCCTACTCGAAAACTGATTTTGAAATACTAATTTACAAAATCCACAAGAAAACCTTTTAAAAACAACTGTTTCCTACACGGAAACCCTTTTCTTTTTAAAACGCTACCACGAGGGGTAGAAAACTATTTTCGTTTTTCTGAAAATCCAAATTACATTATTACATTCAAAGTAGTACTAATATAAAACTGAACCATATAACGTCTAAGTCATGCAAGGAAAGGGTAAAGGAATAACCGACAAAGGGACGGAGCTATATCGCACGCTAGACACGCTCCTCACCAACTGTCCCACTAGGATCTGCAATCTCACCTGAAAAGGAAGGCAGGGGGTGAGAACATGTAAACATGTCTCCTCCTGGGTACCCCAAACCGACGTGGGCGAGGGGTACTCACTAGTCACGGAGATAAACAAAAAGTAGAGATGATAGTAGTACAGTAGCTAAGATACACAAGTAAGGAGATGTATAAGTATGAACCACTCCAGCTACTGTATGTATGCGTCAATAGGACGACTAGCTCAAAAGTACCCAATCTGAACCAATGCTCTCTTGGTCAGCACCGCAGACCTCAAGCCAATACCCCTGCTACTCTCCAGTGCATATAACCCTAGCATAAAGCTCCCAGGGCTCACGGGTTGACCTCTGCAACCACTTTTCTGTAAAAGAACACCCATCTGCGGTGGATCAAACCGCCTGTGTTCGTGAAATGCAACGAGTATCGGGCGATCAATGTAAATATGCTCAAAGATCATCCATCGGCAACCAGCCGACAATCCTGCCCCCCAGGGCCCATCGACCACATAGGTCATCCAGTACGCTACCCGACCAACCAGGTCCGCGGGTAGAAGATAGGAACTCAACCAACCAAGTCACAAGTATAGGATGTGCAAATCGACCAACCAGGTCACAAGTATAGGATATGCAACTAGACCAACCAGGTCACAAGTATAGGATATGCAACTCGACCAACCAGGTCACCGAAATAGAATATAATGATAAATCTACTCAACTCCTACACATGATACTAGTATGGAAACAACTGAGTAGAGTTGTCACGCCCCGGGACCCAGCGGAAGCCCGCCCGGCGCGTGCCCAGACCCGCCGTATGTCTACAACATACTAGGCGTCTAACAAAGACGATAAATAACCAACCAAATAAAAAGAATCTAGAAGTATCAGAGCAGTATAACAACTAGATTTCTATACAAGGAAGCATAAACAAGTAGATAAAAGAAAGAACCAAAATCCACTAAGAACTATAAAAGAGAGTACAACGAAAAGAAATCCATACACCACTATACCCAAGTACATGGTAGTCTCTACATAGGGATACAAAACTCTCTCAATCTCACCAAAGTACAAAAAGAGAGAAAACCCCTACAAGGTGGAAAGCTGCGATAACTAGCTAGCGATTCCCTTTCCACGATCCCTTGCCTCCGCCGGTGCCGAAGGCTCTGAAACACATTAGAAAAAGAGGGCGTGAGAACTATTAATTAATAGTTCCCAGTGGGCAATTACTGACTTCAGTTGCATGCTCCACTAGGCCCAAAACTAAGCAAGTAAGTATAAACGATAATAAGCGATAATAAGCGACATGTAAATAACATGTAAACTACTAAACACAATATCTCTACTTAGCATGAATTTGCATAAGTAAGCTATTCTAAGCATGAATAGAAAGCGTTATAATTAACATGAAGTTCCCAACTTGATAGTAAAAGACTAAGTTTACTATTCTAATCAAGATCTATAATGTCCACAAGTGATAGTAAAGTGTTAAAGTTTACTATTCTAGTCAAAGTCCACGGTTTTCTTTAAACTACATTAAGTTTAAGTACAATAAGATCAACCCGAAGGCGATATGGCCGATGCCCACCCGAAGGCTGCCTAGCCCAAATGCCGAGCCTAATGGCCCGTAGTAGTCAACATCCCCACCCTAGGAATGAGACTGTCCCACGGCAATCCACTTCGGCGCCCAATCCCGCACGGCGAATATAAGAAACGCGTTGGCCAACTCACGGGTCTTAGAGCTTGTAGGGAGCGACCCTCACAAGCATGTGCGAATGAGCACAATGGCATATAGTCACAAAACTCGTCACAAGTCCCAAATCGTCATGTCTCTAACATGGAATGTACAAGTGTCCAAAGGCCTATCTCTATGTCATCATGTCTCTAACATGGAAATAATAGATGTCCAGTGGCCTATGTCAAGTCTCTATGTTGCAGTTTCATAGTTTTCTAAGTTAAGGGCCGCTTGATGACACTTAAGCTTTTCTAAGTTCCAACCCAAGTTTAATGTTCTCAATTACATTAATTAAGCTACATAAACATGAATGGCACACTCCCAGGTGCCCACAAATCCCACCCTCATATGCATGCTGTTTAACCCCGAAAGCTCTACTATATAGAGTGAAAATTTTATCATACATGAGGCATGCATTTTAAGTGGTTCAAAATTCATAATAAATCTATTTAGCATGAATATGCATTCAAAATAATTAAATCAAACCGAATAAGCACTTAGGAGCCATTTGCTCCTATGCTCATGAAGCCAAACCCACCAAGTGCGAAAAGCGTTGCTCCGAACCGCTAACGAAGCTTCGATAATCACTCCTAGAGTCCTAAAAAGTTCACCCTAGGAGTTACAAGCTAAGAAAATAAATCTCGAGTTCACACTTTAAGGATTTCGACGAAAGGTTGGAGAAAACTCACCGAATGCGAAGGAAGTGCTCTTGATCTCCAAATGGGAGTTAGAGTCCTTCTAATCCAACCTAAATCAAAGTTCTAAACCCATCAATTAGGTCCCAAAGGCCCTAAATCGAAAATCCCCAAATCTTAACCCTAGAATCCCATTCTAGGGTTTCATCTCACAAAAATCCACAAAATTCCAAACTGGAGGAAAGAGATCATCCACATACCTCTAAGAAGCTCAATACCAAGCTCAAAAAGCCCTAGGCTTGAAGCTTGATCCACCACAAAGCTCCAAAAGGCAAGCTCCAAGCTCCAACAAGAAGACAATGGCTCTAGGTGGCCAAAGGAGAAGAAAAGAGAGATCAATCTCCTAACAATCCACCCAAAAAACCAAAAGAGCACAAGGGTTTAGAGAGAGAAACTCCCCTACCTTGTTTGCTGCTGGGGGAGGGCTCAAATGAAGCCCTAGGAGTGTATGGAACACTAATAGGAATGCTACAATAGCTAAAAACCCCCTGCAGTTCAAACTGCTCGAAACTGCCAGTTTGTACCGGTACAAATCCATTTTGTACCGGTATAAACCCTGCGAAACGCCAAACCCGAGCCTCGGGTTTGCCAAGTCTGCCCTTTTATACCGGTATAAATCTTGGTCTGTACCGGTATAGCCATCATTTTGTACCGGTATAGACACCATTTTGTACCGGTACAAGGCCAATTTCCAACCCGAGAGCCACCTAAAATCCAACTTTTTGGACTTTAGGGCTTGGGACTCATCCCCAAACCTCGGTACACGCGCCATAGGTCGGAACACAGTCAACGACCCTCCAGGAAATCTGAAAAGGCTCCAACACAAGAGTCAAATACTCGAACTCCGCAATTTGCGCAAGTCCAGTATGTTACAAGAGTAAAGTGTAAATAAGGGTGCAAGGCTCAATATGTAAATGGTAAGCAATATAAACAGTAAGGGTGGAAGGAACGTCACCAAGCTTGCACCACTGTACCGACGGCAACCTGTGATACCCACCTGTACAGTTGTCGCGTCTGTCTCCTGAAGAAGAAGTATCATCTGAACCTAAAAAGACCCACCAGGTTAGTGTCTAACCCACTAACTCAAAATACAACCCGTGCAAATAAACCCACGGGAGTCGGTTTCCCAAACCGATCGCCGTAATGAGCCGGAAGTCCCGTAAACCTCACCGGGACTCCGTCGGGACCCACGAACAGTCCCGAAACGCAACGACTCATACCACGAGTCACCCGCTGCCACCAAAACACTTATTTTAGTGTGACTTGGCAGCAAATACGAAACCACACATCGATACAATTATCGTCGGATAATCGTTTCGATTCGGGTTCCCCGAAGTGTCAATTTCGACACCGGGACACACCGTCGCTCACCCGTCATTTCCGAACCCTCGAAATGACTCGGGTGACACTATAGTTACTCGTGAGGCACCGTCGGAAGAATTCCGAACCGAATCCGCGTTCCGTCGGCGGATTTCGCCGAGAAACGCATCGAAATCGACTTTTCGACCTCCGTGAAAGCTATCGAATCATCGACAATCAGTCTAGAGGTCAAGCGTACTCATACACACTGCCCACAGTGGCCCCAAGGTGCACAATTGCACATAAACCCCTCTAATTACATATAATTCCAACATTTAATGCAATTAGAGGGATCAAATGGCTCGTTCATGAAATCCGAGGCTTAGGACCTTGGACGATCAGTCCATAGGTTATCCATAACTCACACTTGCTGTCCACAGCAGCCTCGATAAGCACAATTGCACAAAAGCCCTCCGGATTACCCGAAATCGCACTATTTTATGTGATTTCGGGGCTTTTATGGTCTGACTACTCTAACCAGAACTCATTCAGCCAAACCCATTCACTCGCTAATAGGTTTCGGCGTGCCGGAGACTGCGCTCACCCTTCGGAGCACTTCCGGACACTGTGGGGAGCACGGGAGCAACCCGAAATTCAGCAAACTGCGTGCACTGTATGAAAAGAATGCTTTTCTCGCAAACCAGGGGCTCGCTGACCCTAAATAAGGGAGCACTGTGATCGTCACTCACAGACGATCACCGTGCTCCCCTCCGGAGGCATCGGAACAGCCCCGTGTCTCCGGAACAGCGCGCGCAAGCAGAGATAGTAACCAAAAAGGTCCAGAAAGGACCGACATCGCCGAAACAGTGGATCGGGGCCTCTTCGACAGAAACCAAGGTGAGCACGGTGATCAGCGATGAGTCCTGATCATCGTGGTCCCTTTCGTTGGGATCGGGGAGGCCCGAGTGACACAGAACAAGAAACCACCCTTAATAGGCCCTAATTCGGGCTCGGCCGGAGCAAAGCCACTCCGGCCGGCCTCCGGCGGCACGGCGGTGCGCGCGGCGGCCGGGGATGGGTGCGGGGAGGTAAGAAATGTGGTGCTCACCTCGGGTGGCGGCGGGATGCGACGACGGCGACGGCGGTGCAAAGCGAGCCGTGCGGGCTCGGGCTCGTGCTCCCGCGGTTCTTTGCGGCCACGGTGGCGGCGGCGCGGTCGGGCGGTGGCGTCCTCGTGCGGGAGGCCGAAGGAGGAGGGCTAAGGCGGCGGCGGCGCGGGTGTCACGCCCCGCGTAGCACTGTTCCCCGGGCACGCCGACAAATCCGCCGTGTACAAGAAATTTTCCCTGTACACGAAGCGTAGCTGTACCTGTATAACATACACTGCTACAAACAGTAGCAAAGAGCTGAAAACTAAAATACACATGCACGGTAGGAACAACAAAAACCATATACATACAATATCCACAAATACAAGAACTACTCGCTCCAGCGAGTTCAACTGTATGTACAAGAAATCCAACCAAAGACTGTCATTACCTGCAGTGAGGGTCCTCTAGAATCTGAACTCGAAGGGTAGGGCACTAACTCGCGACGCCCTTGCCTCGATACGACTCAGGAGGAGCAGCAGCCGAAGTCGAAGGCCCTGCAACAACGGTGGCAAAAGAGGGCCTGAGAACTACTGTAAAAACGAGTAGTCCTCAGTGGGTGCCGCCCAAAATACTTCGGTCCACCCACTAAGTCTACAGGGTAAGCAAGAAAGTAAAGGAAAGCTGGAAACCCTCAACAGCTAGATGCCACTATACTATCCTGCTCTAATACCACTCAACTGTAGAATACAGTAACCCTGACCCAATCTCACAAGGGACTGTGATACACCCGTCCCGCCTGTCGAAGCTACACTAACAACTACCACAGGGGTAGCTAGTGGAGAGCGAGTCCAACACTAGGACAAAGCGACACCAACGCAAAAGCACTAAGCCAAACTCCGGAGCGGCACTCGTGGGCGCGAACCAACCGAGTATGCAAGCGTATCTCTGTCGAGCTCAATCAGGCTCTCACAGGCATAGTCAAGTAAATAGGGTCTAACCACCAATAGGTCACGTGCCCTTGGCACAATCTGTAACCAAGTCAGTATCCTGGGCCTACCGTCAACCCCCGACGGTCCCCGACCACACGAACAGTCTGAACTCAACTGTAACTAAGCTCGGCATCCCCAGCACGAGCGTAAGAGTAACTACACTACCCCGGTATCCATCGCACTCAACAGCGACGATACAGTATATCTCGGCTCCTACAGCTAAATCTGGTAGTGAAATACATATGACGATCCAGTCGTAGTTTTCTCCTAAGTCAAATCCAAGTCCAACATGTATAATCTAAATACTTGCTAAACATGCTCCAAATTCAGATTTTAGTCTAACCAGTATCGATGAATTGAGCTACAGTTTACATTTAACATACAATGTACATGTTGACTACTTATACTTAGGAATAATCCGATGAAATCCCACCTCTCAAGCAATCTCCTGGCAGTGAAGAGGCGGCCCAGATCCAACTCGATCCTCCGCTGGTCCGTTGAAGTCCGCCGGTCCTCCTGCTGCGAGGTAGTAACCCAAACACACTCAAATCCACGAAATCGGTCCAAAAAGCAGCAGCAAAGTAAAGCTTAAATCCAACTAAGCTAACCTTCTCCAAAATTAGCGGTTCAAGGCTCAGAAGCTTCGTCTCGAAGTTATGAATCCAATGAACCAAGTTTCGCTAGATTCCGCCACTTCTACGCAAAGGACGGGCCAAAATACGGAGCGTCGACGCTGGAAATCTGGAATTCGGCACTTCAGAACAGCTCTGCAACAGCAGCCCAGTGGAACAGGGTTTCGACCGGGCAAACCTGCTCCAAATCCAGAAAATAAGGACTCTCTGGAATCGTCTCGAAGTCCCGGATCCACCAAAGCAAGTTTCGTCGCGTTTCGACACTCCTGCACAGATAACTAGTCAAAACTCCGCGGGTCGACGCTGAAATCAGCAATGCAGTACTAAAATCTGAGTAGGAAAACAGCAGTGGAGAAAAACCAGATTTTGACTGGGCTAACCTTCACCAAAAATTCCAAGTAAGGGCTCCGTGGATTCCTCTCGCAGTCTAGAATTCAGCAACCCAAGTTTCGCCGCGATCCGTTACTCCCTCATCGCGCACTAGCCGAAATACCGAAGGTCGCTGCTGGAAATCTGCACTTCAGCACTTTAAAGTCTGCTTGACAGACAGCAGCCCAGTAAAGAGGGATTTCGATGGGGCAAACCTTCTCCAAATCGGGCGATTAAGGACTCTCTGGAATCGTCTCGAAGTCCCGGATCCAACAAAGCAAGTTTCGTCGCGTTTCGACACTCCTACACAGAGAAAGAGCCAAAATACGGCGAGTCGACGTCGAATTCTGCAGCAGTCAGCACATAGTCCGAAAATCAAGGAAGTTGAAGCCTTTGAGATGATCTCGACGAGCTACTCACCTCTGGGAGCACCCTAGCACAGTCGCTGCGTAAAAGTCGGCGGCCTCCCGCGCTTGCTTGGCTCCCTCGCGGCGTCACGACGACGAAAACGCCCTCGCCCGGCTCCGCGGCGCGTCGTCGACGAAGCTTGTTGAGCTCCTCTCTTCAACTGGGTTGGGCTAAGGGAAGAAGAAGGAGAAGAAGGTCAGCAGCAGCAGGGGAAGAAGCTCCCCTCACACCCCCATGCTCTATTTGAGGCATGGGCAAAAGGTGTGCCCATGCCAAGGTGACTCAAAAGTCAACCTGGGCCACGTCTCCCACGTTGTACCGATACAAGAGCCCCCCTTGTACCGGTATAGCCATCAACGTTGTACCAGTATAACCCACAGAAAAATCTGCAATTTCACAGATTTTCAAGACACACGTTGCTCTCGCGTTCCCTCTTGGTCCGTTCGGCGTCCATTTCGCGCCAACGCGACCGGACTTGTCTCGACACTCTCCGGAGGCGTCGACAAGCCTCGGTGAAACTCTAGGTCTCTCTACGGTGGGGGGGTACGGGTCGTGCCCCGACCTCGGCCCGAGCGGGTGCAGGCGGTGCGGGCATGCGAGGCGGCGGCTGCATGGGCGACGGCGGTCGACGAGGCGGCTCCGGCCGAGGTGGGTCGCCGAGGTTGAAGAAGGAGGAGGGAGGCGGCGGAGGTCGCCGGGGCTTCGGGGGAGGCGGTTCGGCCGTCCCAAGGAGGTGGCGGTGAGCGGGGCTGCGGTCGACCCGAGCACGGCTGGGCTCGGGTCGGGCGGCTGCGGCGCCCGTGGCGCTCGGCGGCGGCGTCGGCCGACGGCGGCGGAGCAACGGAGGAGGTGGCAAGGGCTCAGGGTGGCGGCGCGGCCGACCCTAGGAGGTGGCGGCGCGCGGCTATGGGCCAAGGCCTCCTCGGCCAAGGTTCGGGCGGGCTGCGGTGGGTGAAGCGGCGGCCGCGGCACTCTGAGGCGGCGGCGGGCGGCACGGCGGGTCCGCGGTGGTCGGGATCGGGGCGACGCCGGCACAGAGCTTGGAATCTATGCAGCCTCGGGATCCCCTCCTCCTTCTCAACCCGAGAAAGAGAGAAAGAGGGAGAGAGATAGAGAGACAGATGGAGAGGAGGGAGATGGTGGCTCGGCGGCGGCCAGGGCTCAGCCGGCGGCGGCCAGGGGTGTGCGGCTAGGGCTGGGGGTGGAAGATGGAGGTGGCTAGGGTTCGGTTGTGGAATAGGGAGGCCAAAGGATTAGGGTTCCATGGAGAAAACCCTAATGCATTATTTAAACAAAAAGGCTAAATTGCGTCTAAGTCCCTCGAAATTGTTTATTTCAAGCTGAGTCGCTCACAGCATGTGTAATTCACGCATACGCACCTCCACGTCCAATTTCACGCGATTCGACACATAAAATATTGGGACTTTTGCAAAAGTATCGATTTGCCAACATTGACCTCTCATCGATCAACGTGCGATTTCTGCAGATCCGTTCGTCGGATTTACGAATGGATCACACCAGTGCGATCAGCACGTCGAAGACATCAACTCACGATTTTGTTTTGCCTCGATCGGTCACGGATTCGCGATCATCTTGCAATTTGCCGATTTGTCCACTCTCCAACTTGCCGATTTGCCAACATCGACCCCTTTGCGATCATCTTGCAATATCCGGCGATCCGTTCGTCGAATTTGCAAACGGTTCGCGCCATCGCGTTCAACACGTCAGGGGCATCGAAACTACCATTTTGTTTCATCATGTTTGGTCGCCGATTTGCGACGAAACCTATCTGCTCTCCAAATTCTCAATCATTACACATAGACCAATGTGTAAACCCGCGAAACCTTAATTTCGCATCTGCATTAGGCTTCCCTACCACTAGTAGGGACCCCAAACATCCCTTACCTTACTCTAGGTCACATGTACAGAGTCCGAGGAGTTTCACAATGCAAGAATAGCAAAGTGTGAAAACCCTCTTTTTGATAAAACCCCTTTTTCTCGAAAACCGTGCATGGGATCAGGAATCCGTCGGTGCCATTGGTTCCAGAATAGCTGAACCGGTCGAAACGACCTATTGGATCGCTATGAACGGAGTCCGATACGCGTCCGAAGCCAACTCTCTTCCGCGACTTCTCAGGAAAAATGGGTTACTATTCACTTTAAGTGAAAAGTAATAATGGTACATCTTCTCCATTTTAGCTCATTTTCTCCTGAAACTTGACCAGTGCTTATGTAATTAAATTACACACATAAATATCGTCAACAGAGAGTTTAGTTACACTGTCAAAAATCTCAATCTTTATAATTAGTAATAAAAAAAGTAGATCCAATGGCTAGAAACTTAGAAGCACCAAAAGTTGGTGCTTCCAAAAGTATTCTAGCTCAATTCTATATATATATATATATATATATAGAATTGAGCTAGAATACTTTGGAAGCACCAACTTTTGGTGCTTCTAAGTTTCTAGCCATTGGATCTACTTTTGACAACTAATAGCCTTTGGATCTAACACTATTCCACCTACCACCACCTATCCCATCAACCACCACCTACCACCATCATCTCAACCTTACATCTCCCCATCCAATGGTTAAAAACTCAAAAGCACCACCTCAATGGTGCTTTTGAAAGTATTCTAGCTCAACTCTATATATATATATACATATATAGAGTTCTGCTATGGTGCTTGTAAATGCACCAAGCACATGGTGCTTGTGAATTTTTTACCGTTAGATCTACACCTTTGATCATTTTCATCCGTTAGATTATACTATTCAACCAACCACCCACTTAACCCAAGGAGGCCCACATCATCCTAACCGCACATCTATTAATCCAAGGGCTAAAAACTTACAAGCACCAAACTTTTAAAAGCATAGGAGCTCAAATATATATATATATATATATAGAGAGAGAGAGAGAGAGAGAGAGAGAGAGAGAGTTGAGCTAGAATACTCTCGATAGTAAACGGGGCATTTTACTATCGAGTTGTTTCGATGATAGAGCTTCCAAACTGTAACGACCCAGCCCACTAGCAAAGTGGTGCAAGCTCGGTGACATTCCTTCCACCCCTTACTGTTTATATTGCTTATCAGTTATATATTGAACCTTGCACTGATGTTATTCCATTACTTTACTCAGTTGTTTCCATGCTTAGTATCATATGTAGGAGTAGAGTAGTTCATCTATATCTGTGACCTAGTTGGTCGGTTCTCGTACTAGATATTTGTGACCTGGGTGGTTGGTTTATGTATCTCGTTTCCATGAGTCAATTCCTTGACTTCTGTCGTCGATGACCGTGAGGTCGGTGTACCCTGAGGGGTTGGATTGTCGGCTAAGGGCTGATGGTAGTTCTGGATTCTGTTGATACACACTGTTGACCTATTCGTTTATTGTTTGTGCATATATTATAGTTGACCTGAGTTGTCAGTTCTTGTGTTTTTTTTAGTAGTGTTTGCATACAGTTGAGAGGATGTTGAGTTGTTCCATCCTAGTTGACCTGAGTGGTCAGTTCTTGTGTTTTCTTGAGCGGTTTTTGTATACAGTTGAGAGAATGTTGAGTTGTTCCATCCTAGTTGACCTGAGTGGTCGGTTCTTGTACTTCCATACAGTCGATGACTATACGGTCGGTGAGCCCTGAGGGGCAGGATTGTCGGCTGGTTGCCGACGGTTGACCTTTGAGCATATGAGCATCGATCGCCCGACTCGTTTGCATTTCACGAACACCAGCGGTCTGGCCACCGCAAGAGGGTGTTCTTTTCCGGAAAAGTGGTTGGGTGTGCCAACCCGTGAACCCATAGGCTACCTTGGGTTATATGCAGGTATAGAGTGGTAGTGGGCATTGCCTGAGGTATGCGGACCAACACGGCGATTTTCAGATTGGGTATATTTAGACTTCTTGTCCGGTTGACGCATATAGCTATAGTAGTGGTTGTCGTTTGTATACATTCAGTATTTCTTTACAGTTGTTTTACTACTATAGCTCTGGTATTCTCGTATGTTTCTAGGTCTTCTTTACAGTAGCAATAGTTGTTCTTTTACATATTGTTCATATGTTTATCATAGCTACTGTACTACCTGTACCTTTACTTTTGTTGTTCTCCGTGACTAGTGAGTACCCCTCGCCCACGTCGGCTCGCGGTACCCACTGGGAGGGGAGACATGTTTACATGTTCTCACCCCCCGCCTTTGTTGACAGGTGACATAGTAGATCCGAGTGGGATAGCTGGTGAGGATCGCGTCTAGTTTGCGATAGAGCCTCCGACCCGGTTTGTACTACTTTGTAGTTCTCCTTTTTATTCCTGTTGTTATAGTTTAGTTAGTTATATGGTTCAGTTGGTTTACTTTATTTGAATTCGTATGGTTTTGAATGAAATAAAGAGGTTTTGGCTTTTGTAAAATGAAAATAGTTTTCTACCCCTCGTGGTAGCGTACTTTTGAAAGAAAAGAGTTGTTATGGAAATGTGATTAAACCTGTGGTGAATGGTGTATGTGAATGTATAATTATGATTGTGTGTATATTCACTCTTTGTGGTTGTTTTCTGGTTGTATTATTATACTCTGTACTTGTGCGACGCGGTGCAAATACAGGGGAGACTCTGTTCGTGCGAACAGTGGACTCCCTGTATTTGTGGCGGATCTGGCATACCCTGGAGAGTCAAGTTTAAAAAAAAAAAAAAAAAAAAATCCGCTGTGTTTTTACTTATAAAATGACCCCGGGGCGTGACAGATTAAAATGGTATCAGAGCCGGTTCACCAGCTGGACATGTGTGGCGAGTCTCGGCTGAGCCAGGGTCTGGATGACGGGCTAGCGAGACGAGTCTCACATAGCCTGGTGATCTTGGGCTGTATGTGTGATTGGACTGACGAGGACGTCAGTGCCTTAACGGGGGGAGTCTGTGACACCCCAATAGTCCCACATCGGATGGGAAAGGGATTGTCATTGGGTTTATAATAGACTTAGACACTAGTAATAGTAACTGAGCTTAAGCATTTTGGGCCGGTAGTTGGGCCCAACGAGTTATTATTGCTAGTGGGCCGGGTCGTTACACAAACTGACGATTGGCTCCGTTGAACATGATCTATACCACTTAAAGTGTTGAGAAATCAAATTTCAATTATTTTCGACATCATTTGCCTAATGATCAAAGGGTTTCAAAATTTGTAATTTTAATGGTGGATAAGAGACGTTTTCTCGTTTAACGGTGTAAAGATATCCAAATCAAGTGAATTTTTGTTAGAAAATTCTTTAAACTTTTTAAAACAAGATCTATACTCTTGATCTTGATTACAAGACTCCTATCATCATTTTTTAAAATATATTCATTTTCAACCATTCATTTTCTGTTCGCTAGATGGATAAAAGAACAATATCGAAAGTGCGTGAAATTTGATTTCTAGATAGTTTAAATGGTTTAGATCATATTTAACGGAGCCGATCTTCAATTTGGAAGTTTTATCATCGAAAACAACTCGATAGTAAAATGCTCCGTTTACTATCGAGAGTATTCTAGCTCAACTCTCTCTCTCTCTCTCTCTCTCTCTCTCTCTCTCTCTCTCTATATATATATATATATATATATATATATATATATATATATATATATATATATATATATATATATATATATATATATATATATATATTCTATACTAATAAAAGCTTGAGTTTTGAATTTTTTCGAGTCCAGTACTTTTCAACCAATCATTTTAAATAATTCACTAAGAAATAATTTATTTTCAAATAAAGATATTAATTTTTTGCCATTAGATCTTGTCGAACGATTGAAAATAAAAGTATCTGTCATTTTTTGTGACAATAATACCCTCCCATTTATGCCATATTTTCTATCTACGCGTTTCTCAAATATTTTTCTTCTCACGCGTAATAACCGTACCCGCCAATCCTTTTTCATCGTAATATTCGTAAATTTCTCAAATATCTTATTAATTTACCAATTATACGCATCTATCATCTATATAATATCCAATTAGCCGTTCTCATATGTAATATCCATGCGTTTCTCCAATATCTAATCAAAAATTTAATTTTTTCTTATCGTTTCTCAAAAATATTCTCAACATATCATAAGTTTGAATTAATCATATTCTCGCATTTTAACTTAAATATTAAAATGGATCAAAAAATTTTCTTCTTACGCGTAATACCCGTACTCGCTAATCCTTTTTCAACGTAATATCCATGAATTTCTCAAATATATAATTAATTCACCAATCATACACATCCACCACCTACATAATATCCGGTTAATCTTTATCACACGTAATATGCACGCGTTTCTCAAATATCTCATCAAAATTTTAACTTTTTTTTTATCATTTCTCAAAAATTCTCTCAACATATCATAATTTTGAATTAACCATATCCTTACATTTGAATTTAAATATTAAAATAGATCAAAATTAAGTTTTAAATTTTAAATTAAATATGAATTTTATTGCAAAAATATCTCTATCTTTTTAACTAATTTTTTCATGTCCAAAAATTTTGAACCATTCATCTCAAATAATCAATTAAAATTTGAATTCGTCAGAAATATATAATATCTCCACTATCCTAAAATTTAAATTTAAATCTTAAAGTTGATCAAAATTAAATTTAGAATTTAGAATTAAATATGAATTTATTTCCGAAAATGTCTCTATCTTTTTCTACTAATTTTTTCATGGTTAGACATTTTGAATTATTTATTTCAAATAGTTCATTAAATTTTGAACTCGTAAGAAACATATAATATCTTCACTACACTCACATTTGAACTTAAATCTTAAAGTGGATCAAAATTAAATTTTGACTCTATCAAATTCATTTTAACATGTCATAATATAATTTTCTATCTAATTCGGCTTTTACATACTTTATTTTACTTTTTAAGATTTTTAAATATAAATAAGTTTGCATTTTCATGACCTTTTATCTCACACCCGTACCCGCCAATTCTTTTTCAATGTAATATCCGTGAATTTCTCAAATATATCATTAATTCACCAATCATACGTATCCACCACCTACATAATATCCAGTTAACCTCACGTAATATGCACGCAAAATTAAATTTTAAATCGCCTAATTAATGATTGAGGGGGCTGATTCATAAATGGTCTAATTAAAAATTGAAGGCCTTCAGACATTTTTTTTATCATAATAAATGATATGATTTATATTCATTATAAGGGTCTCAAGTATAAATCTTTTGAATACAAAACAAAATAGTATAAATGGTATAGCCTAAATCATTTTTTGTATAAAATGTTTGCATGACTTAATCATTTTTTGCATGATTTATACAATTAAAAGAATTTCAGGTATAAATATCCTTTTTGGTCCCAAAAAAGTGGTTCTTTTATAAGTAGTATAAAAAAAAAAAATTTATGACCAGACGTAGAGATTTAAAATTTAATTTATTTAAATGTTCAATCGGATAATAATTTTTTTACTATCTTATGCAAATATAAAAAAATTATTAAATTATAAATATTCACTAATAATTTATTTAAAAATTATATGTTACAAATCAATCATGTTCGATCTTAATTATTTTGAAAATTTTTTTTTTATTTTTTTAAATATATGACGTGCATTGCACGTGCACGCTACTAGTATATATATATAGTTCGGCTACCGTGATTGTAAAAGCACCAAGCATTTGGTGCTTGTGAATTTTTTACTGTTAGATCTACGACTTTGATCATTTTTACCCGTTAGATTATACTATTCTACCAACCACCCACTTAATCCAAGGGGGCCCACATCATTCTAACCGCACATCTATTAATCCAAGGGTTAAAAACTTACAAGCACCAATGACTTGATACTTTTAAAAGCATAGGAGTTTGAATCTCTCTCTCTCTCTCTATCTCTCTCTCTCTCTCTCTCTCTCTCTATATATATATATATATATATATATATATAGAGTCCAGCTGGGATACTATCGATAGCACCAAGTGTTTGGTGCTATCTAATTTTCCACCATTAGATTTAACCTTTTGACTATTTTTACCCGATAGATTATAATATTAAACCAATAAGTTACTCAACCCTAGGGGCCCACATCATCCTAATCGTTTATTTTTTCATCCAAAGGTTTGAAAACCTAATAGCACCAAACGCTTGGTGCTATTGATAACATACTGACTAGGTCTATATATATATATATATATATATATAGAGAGAGAGAGAGAGAGAGAGAGAGAGAGAGAGAGAGAGAGAGAGAGAGAGAGAGAGAGAGAGAGAGTTAGAGAGAGAGAGAGAGAGAGAAGAGAGAGAGAGAGAGAGTTAAGCTAGAATGCTATCAATAGTAAATGGACTTTTGTCACCCATTTGTTTTCGATGATGGAGCCTCCAAATTGATGATCGGCAGTTAAATATGATCTATACCATTTGAAGTATTTAGAAATCAAATTTCATATATTTTCGTTATTGTTTTCTTATTCATCCAGTTGATACAAAAATTAACAGCTGAAAATGAATATTCTTAAAAAATTGATGATAGGGGTCTTGTAATCAAGATCAAGAGTATAAATCTTGTTTTAAATAGTTTAAATAATTTTCTAACAAAAATTCAATTGATTTGGATATCTTTACGCCGTTAAACGAAAAAACGCCTTATATCGACCATTAAAATTACAAATTTTGAAACCCTTTGATCATTAGGCAAATGATATCGAAAAGAATTGAAATTTAATTTCTAAATACTTCAAGTAGTATAGATCATGTTCAACGGTGCCGATCGTCGATTTGGAGGCTCCATCATCGAAAACAAATATGTGGCAAAAGTGCCAGTTTGCTATCGATAGCATTTTAGCTCAACTCTATATATATATATATATATATATAGAGTTGAACTAGAATACTATCGGTAGTAAACGAGCCGTTTTACTACCGATTTGTTTTCGATGATAGAGATTCCAAATTGACGATCGGCTCCGTTAAATATGATCTAAACCATTTAATCTACCTAGAAATCAAATTTCACGCACTTTCGATAATGTTCTTTTATCCATCAAGTGAACAGAAAAATGAATGCCTGAAAATGAATACTCTTTAAAAATGATGATAGGAGTCTTGTAATCAAGATCAAGAGTATAGATCTTGTTTTAAATAGTTGTAATAACCGACATTTTTATCATAATAAATAAACCCTTTTGTTGACGATGTTACTGTGTGTAATTTAATTACAAAAGCACTCGTTAAATTTCAAGTGAAAATGAGCTAAAACGGAAAAGTTATGCGACCTCGACTCATGACTTAAAGTGAATAGTAACTCCGGCTTTTCGGCGAGCCAGGGAGTAGAGATGAGTCCTGGTGCGTACCGAACTACGATAATAGGACTTCAATAGCTCGTTTCGGACGGCTCGACTATTCTGGAACAAATGGCACTGACGCAATTGGATTCCGATGCTCGGTTGTCGAGAAAAAGGGTTTTGAGCGGTTATACATATATAATTATATAAGTGGATTTATGGAGGATTAAAGAGGGACTGTTTCGTTGCAGATCGGAGAACAAATTGGACGAAACAAAATGCTAGATTCGATGCCCCAGTCGTGCTGAACGCGCTGGTGCGATCCGATCAGAAATCCAACGGACGGATCTTCGGGAATCACAAAGAGTTTGCAGAGGGGTCAAAATCGCAAAACGGAAAAGTCTCGAAACGCCTAATATTTTATGCGTCGATTTGCGAGATTTTGAACGTAGAGGGTCCTATGCACGTAATTCAACAAATGGCAGGGACTGGAATGGAAATTATAGGCTAAGGAGGGCTAAATTGCAAAAATGGCCATAGTATAAAGCTTTGGATTAGGGTTTCCATCACCCAAACCCTAACCCTAGCTCGTTTCACCTCCCTCAGCCACTAGGAACCGACCCAACAGCCTCCCTGCCTCCCTCTGCACGCACCCTTGCCGTCCCTAGTCGCCGGCAGCTGCCGCCGTCGCCGGAAAACCCACCTTTCCATCTTCTTCTTCCTCCCCACAGCCCGCACCACCAACAACTTGGGCCAGGGCACTCGGGAAGGCCGGCGGCCTACGGAGAAGCATCCCGGGGCTAGATCCAGCCCGGGGCTCCCTTCTTCGGCCATCCCCGCCGTCACCTTGCGCCGCCGGAGCCGCCGAAGCAAGCCTCGGCCTGGCTGGAAGCTGTGGGGGGCCGAGCGAAGGAGATCATCTCCTCCACGGGATTCCACTGCTCGGGGTAAGGAGCATCACCTTCCTCGACTACTCCGGCGCCGTCTCCTCCGGTCCCGGCCACCCCCGTGTGCTGCTGCCGTCGCCGGAGCCGCAGGAGGAAGCTGCGGCTGCGACCGTCTTTGGTGCCGGCCGAGCTTACCACGCGTCGTCGTCGGGTTTAGAGGGTTGCATCACCCTTCTGCGGCCACGGGCCATCTCGTGCGCGCCACCCCGGGCTTCCCCGTACACCGCCGGTCGTCGCCGGGCTTCCGCCGCCGCTCGGAATTGGTGCGGACCGTGGGTGGTGCCGCTTCGACTTCCGAGGCGTCGCCGCCGCCCAACGGAGGAGCACGGCACTCCTCGACCTCCCGGCGCCGATCCATCGCCGTCCCGACCACCTCCGGCCGCGGTCGTGCCGCCGAAGCTTCTAACCCGAGAAAAAGATCGGAATTGATCTTCTCCGCCGCGCCTCCGCCACCCTCCGCCGCCGACCGATGGTTGCCTTGGACCTCCCCGACCGGCCGCACCCCTCACCGGCCGGACCGACCGCCGCTGAGCCGCCGGCGACGAACCCTAGCTCCCCCGGGTCAGGTGAGCAGTATTTTGTTAACAGCACCCAGTCTAGGGTTTTGGGCACGTTTCCCGAGGCTACAGTGGGTCTTTTTGACCTCGTGAGGTGAGCACGGTCATTGTCTTTTCGTGCTGAACACGATGCTCACCTCCGTTTGGGTTTTTGATGCCCCGATTAGCGGGATGGTCGTACTTTTCGCGCTGTGCGCGCTGTTTACAGAGTTTCGTGTCGCTCGTACAAGTGCTACAGTGACCAAAGGTGCTCCGAAAGGAGAGCACGGTCTCCGGCACATCGAAACCTTTCAGCGACTGTGATGGCTCGATTTATTGAGCATCGGTTTGCGTGCACGGCACATAAAAGCCCGAAAATCGCATAAAATGATGCGATTTTATGTTTCGAGTTGGACTTTTATGCAATTGGGTTGTTTGGGATTGCTGTGGGCAGCATGTATGCACAGTGGGTAACCTCTGGACTGATCGTCCAAGGCCCCCAAGCCTTTACGGAAATCGGAAAGTAATTTTCGAAGCGTTTTTCGGCGAAATCCGCCGACGGAATGCATTTACGGTTCGGATTTCTTCCGATGGCTCTTAGTGGTTATTTACGATGTCGTTGTGCCTTGTTGGCTGGTCACCCGCGTCGTTTCGAGGGTTCGGAAACGACGGGTGAGCGACGGTGGAGTTCCGATACAGTTTTCGGGACTTCCGGGTACTTCGGCAATCGGTTTTGGGAAACCGATTCCCGTGGGTTCATTAGTGGGGCTTTGTGAGTAGTGGTACTTGTGTTGGTAGGTTAGATGCTAACCCGGTGGACCTTTTCGTAGGTCCAGTTGCTTCGTTTTCACAGTCGACAGATCAGATCTACAGTCGTACAGGTGGTTATCTCGACTCGACGTCCGTTCAGTGGTGCATGCTGGTGACGTTCCTTCCACCTTACTGTTCATATCTTTTATCGTAGATATATCTTGCACCTTTGTGTTACAGTATTACTCTACTCATTGTTTTCATATTTAGTACCATGTGTAGGAGTAGAGTAGATTACTTTTTGTCAGCCTATGACATCTGTGACCTGTTCGGTCAGTTTACTTCAGTATACTCAGTGATCTTGTTGTTCGGTTGGTCAGTTCTCGTGTTTCCTTCAGTAGTACTTGCATACAGTTGAGAGGATGTTGAGTTGTTCCATCCTAGTTGACCTGAGTGGTCAGTTCTTGTGTTTCCTTGAGTAGTACTTGCATACAGTTGAGAGGATGTTGAGTTGTTCCATCCTAGTTGACCTGATTGGTCGGTTACGAGTACTTCCTTACGGTTTGACGACCTACAAGGTCGATGCGCACGAGAGCGGGATTGTCGGCTGGTTGCCGACGTTTGGCTAATGAGCATATCAGCATCGATCGCCCGAGACACACGCATTTCACGAACACCAGCGGTTTGTCCACCGCAAGAGAGTATTCTTTTCCGGAAAAATGGTTGGACATGCCAACCCGTGAGCCAATGATCGATCTTGGGTTATATGCGGCTGTTAGCCAGTCGATCTTGGGTGCCAGACTAGGTTGTTTGCAAGTAGAGTGGCTGTGGCATAGTCCTGAGGTCTGCGGACCAATAGGGCAGTTTCCAGATTGGGTGTTTTTGTACTTTCGTACCGTTGACGCATACTTACAGTAGCTGTTGTTTCATATCTGTATATCTCTCCCGTTTATTTGTTTATCATAGCTACTGTACTACTATTATCTCCTCTTGTGTCTATCTCCGCGAGGTATCCACTGGGAGGGGGAGACATGTTTACATGTTCTCACCCCTCGTCTTCTTTTACAGGTGACGTTGCAGGAGTTAGTGGGACAGCTGGTGAGGAGCGAGTCTAGTTCGCGACATAGCTCCGTCCCTTTGTCGGTTATCCCTTTACCTTTCCTGTTTTATGACTTAGACTTATTTATGGTTCAGTTCAATATTTACTTTGAATATGAGATGTTTTATAATGTAATAAAGAATATGGGTTTTATGTGATAAAACGGTTTTCTACCCCTCGTGGTAGCGTGTTTTTAAAAGAAAGGGTTTCCGTGTGGGAAACAGTTTTCAAAAGGCTTTCCTACTATGTTTATCAGCTTCTACATCTCTTAGTTGTGAACCTATGGTGAATGGTTGAATGAATAGCTATAACTGTTAATTGTTATAAGTTCATTGTATTTGTGGTTGTTTCCTGGTAGTTTACTACACTCTGTACATGTGCAACGCCGTGCAAATACAGGGGAGACTCTGTCCGTGTGTACAGTGGACTCCCTGTATTTGTGGCGGATCTGGCATACCTTGGGGTCAGGTTTTCAAAAAAAAAAAAAATTCCGCTGTATTTTTCACTTTATAAATAACCCCGGGGCGTGACAATAGTTTAAAGAATTTTCTAACAAAAATTCAATTGATTTGGATATCTTTACGACGTTAAACGAGAAAACGCCTCTTATCGACCATTAAAATTACAAATTTTTAAACCCTTTGATCATTAGGCAAATGATGTCGAAAAGATTTGAAATTTGATTTCTAAACACTTCAAATGGTATAGATCATGTTCAACGAAGCCGATCGTCAATTTGGAAGCTCTATCATCGAAAACAAATCGGTAGTAAAATGGCTCGTTTACTACCGATAGTATTCCAGCAAAACTCTCTCTCTCTCTCTCTCTCTCTCTCTCTCTCTCTCTCTCTCTCTCTCTCTCTCTATATATATATATATATATATATATATATATATATATATATATATATATATATATATATATATAACTAGGCTACTATGCTATTAATAGCACCAAATCATTGGTGCTATCAAGTTTTTAGCCATTGGATTGAGAGATATGAAGTTAGGATGATGTGGGTTCCCTAGGGTTAAGTGGATGGTTGGTTGAATAGTATGATCTAACGGGTGAAAATTATCAAAGGGGTGGATCTAACGGCGGAAAACTTGATAGCACCGAGTGCTTCGTGCTATTGATAGCATAGCAGCCGGATTCTATATATATATAGTAGGTCATGTGTGCTATTAGGAGCACGGAGGCCTCCGTGCTCCTAAGCTGTTTTCGGTGATGGAGCTTCCAAATCGACGATCGGCTCCGTTAGACTTGATCTAGCATATTTAATGTTTCTAGAAAATAGTTTTTGTGATTTTTTGATAACATTTACCTAGTGATCAAATGGATTCAAAATCAATAATTTTTAATACTTGATATCTGCCGTTTTCAAGTTTAACGATGTAGGAGCATTCATGTCACGCCCTGGGGTCTCTTTATAGTTAAAAACACAGCGAAATTTTTTTTTCTTTTTTTTGAAAACCTAACCCCCAGGGTATGCCAGATCCGTCACAAATATAGGGAGTCCACTGTCCACACGGACAGAGTCTCCCCTGTATTTGCACGGCGTCGCACAAGTATAGAGTATTATAATACAACCAAGAAACAATCACAATGAATGAATATATAAATAATCATTAGTTATACATTCACATACACCATTCACCACAGGTTCATTCACATTTGAGTTTGGCATAAATCCACGAAAACCCTTTTCTTTCAAAAGTGCGCTACCACGAGGGGTAGAAAACTATTTTCATTTTTGCCAAAGCCAGAACCTCTTATTTCATTCAAAACCATATGAATTGGAGTAAAGTATATCGACTGAACCATAAAGTGACAAAACTATAATAACAAAAGTAAAGGGTAGATACTAAACCAAATACACTGGGTCGGAAGCTCTATCGACCGCTACGAACGTATCACCTGTCTCGTCTCAACTCTCACCACCCGCAATACCTGGAAAATGGTGGGGGGAGGTGAGAACATGTAAACATGTCTCCCCCTCCCAGTGGGTACCGCAAGCCGATGAAGGCGAGTACTCACCGGATCAGGAAGAGATAAACAATAATAGGGGTAAGTGAAATACTAGATAAAGTAGCAACAATAATACATGAACAAGATGTATAAGAACAACTACCGCTACTGTAAAGAAGAACTAGAAGCATACGAGGATACCAGAGCTATAGTAGTAAGACAACTGTAAAGAAATAACTGAAGATATACTAGCAACAACCACTACTATAGCTATATGCGTCAACCGGACAAGAAGTCCAAATATACCCAATCCAAACTGCTATATCGGTCCGCAGACCTCAAGCATGTGCCCACTGCCACTCTACCTGCATATTACCCAGTACTGACCGCTGGGCTCACAGGTCGAACCTCTGCAACCACTTTTCCGAAAAAGAACACCCTCTTGCGGTGGCCAAACCACTGGTGTTCGTGAAATGCGAACGAGTCGGGCGATCGATGCTCATATGCTCAAAGGTCAACCGTCGGCAACCAGCCGACAATCCCACCTCTTAGGGCTCACCGACCAGATAGGTCATCAACTGTATGGAAGCACTGTCACGCCCCGGGTCATTCTAGAGTATAAAAACAGCGAAATTTTTTTTTTTTTAAACCTTGACCCCCAAAGGCATGTCAGACCTGCCACAAATACAGGGAGACCACTGTTCACACGGACAGTCTCCACGTATTTGCACGGCATCGCACAAGTACGACGACTATTCTTACATTCACACAACCACAACCACGTGTATAGATAATAAATACAATCAACATACACATCCAAACACCATTCACCACAGGTTATCCACAATTATTTATTCATAAATCCACATCTATCAGTTGAAATGTTTCCTACTTGGAAACTGGTTTTGAAATACTAAGTTACCAAAATCCACGATAAAACCTTTTAAAAACTGTTTCCCACACGGAAACCTTTACTTTTTAAAACGCTACCACGAGGGGTAGAAAACCATTTTGTAACATAAATCCAAAACCATTATGAAATTCCAATATTAACTTAACATCCCAAGTATAAGTAGAGAACATGAACCAGTTATAAGTCTAAGTCATAAGCAAGTAAAGTAGACTGAGAGCAAACTAAGGATATGCAAACCGTGGTAGGTAGCTAGAACGTATGCTAAGTACGCGCCTCACCAGCGGTCCCACTCGGACCAGCAGTCTCACCTGCAAAAAGAAGGCAGGGGGTAAGAACATGTAAACATGTCTCCCCTCCCAGTGGGTATCCGGAGACAAACAAAGTAAAGCTGATAGTAGTACAGTAGCTATGATAAACAAGTAAACGGGAGAGATATATAGATATGAAACAACAGCTACTGTAAGTATGCGTCAACAAGTATAGAAAACTCAAGAGTACCCAATCTGAACCAATGCTCTCTTGGTCAGCACTGCAGACCTCAAGCCAATGCCCCTACTACTCTCCAGTGCATATAACCCCTCTTGGGCTCACGGGTCGAACCTCTGCGACCACTTTTAGGAAAAGAACACCTCTTGCGGTGGATCGGGTACTGTGTTCATGAAATGCGACGAGTACGTATCGGGCGATCAATGGAGAGATGCTCAAAGATCATCCATCGAACTAGCGACAATCCTCCCTGGGTCGTCAAGTAACCAGAAGAACCAACCAGGTACCAAATACTGAGTGTGACTGATCAAATAGGTCCCGGGTATGCAAAGTAACTGACCAACTAGGTCCCGAGTAGAGAAAGAAATTGACCGACCAGGTCCCAAGTATGAATAAGCTAATGAAAACTACTCTACTCCTATATGTAGTAAAAACCAAGGAAACTACTGAGCAGAGTAAATAGAAGTAATCTGATGCAAAAGTATATAGTAAGCAATGTAAAAGCAAGGGGTGAAGAAATCGTCACCAAGCTTGCACCACTGAACGGACGGCAACCTGGGATACCCACTTGTAAATGTATGCCGAAGTCGACCTGCTGACTGCTGAACACCCGAATCTATAAAAGGTCCCTCGGGTTAGAATCCAAACCCTCGTCTTAAGTTCCACTACTATAATTCCACTTATAAACCCACGAGACTCGGTTTCCCTAAACCGATCGTCGGAACGCTCGAAAGTTCCGAAAACAGTGCCGGAGCTCCACCGGGACCCACAAGTTATCCCGGGACTTCTCGTATATAATATAAATCATCCGCTGCCACTAAATACCCAATTTAGTGTAACCAAAACAGCGGTGATGCCCTCACAACTCGAAACGATCGTCGTTGTACAACCGTTTCGATCCGGGTTCCCGTAAGCGTCGGATTTGACACCGGAACCCCAAGTTGCTCACCCAATGTTTCTGAACTCTCGAAATCATGTGGGTGACCAGCCAACAACGCTTAGCGACAAAGTGAATGCCCTACAACAATTGCCGGAAGAATTCCGAGCCGAAATAACGTTCCGTCGGCGAATTTCGCCGCAAAACGCTCCGATAATCACTTCTGATTTTCTGTAAATATTCAGGGCCTTGGACAATCAGTCTAGAGGTTACCCTCAGCATTCCTACGCTGTCTACAGCGACCACGAATATTAAAATTGCATAAAAACCCCTGTCTATACATAAAATCGCATTATTTCATGCGATTTCACAGCTTTTATGGACCGTGCACGCAAACCAGTGCTCCATAAATCGCACGATCACACTCGCTGAAAGGTCTCGACGTGCCGAAGACCGTGCTCACCTTTCGGAGCACTGTCGGGCTTCGTAGCACGCGCACGAGCGATGTGAAATCTGCGAAACATCGCGCACAGCGCGTAAAGTACTATCGTCCCGCTAAACGAGGCATCGAAATTCAGAACGGAGGTGAGCATCGCGTTCAGCACGAAATTCCGATGCTCGTGCTCACCTTACATGGTCAAAAAGACCCACAGGAGCCTCGGGAATAGTGCCCTAACCCTAGACTATGTGCTGTTATTGAATATCAAGCCCTTACCTTAACCGAGAGCTAGGGTTGGTTGCCGGCGGTCAGGCGGCGGGCGGTCCGGCCGGTGAGGGGTGCGCCAGGTCAGGGAGGTCCAGGGGAAGCTACGGCGGCGGCGGGCGACGGCCGGTGGCGCGGCGGAGAAGATCAAGCGAGCTTTGTTCTCGGGTTAGGGTTCTCCGTGACACGGCGACGGCCGGAGGAAGTCGGGGCGGCCACGGATCGGCGCGGAGGTCGAGAGGAGTGCGGGTGCTCCCTCCGTTGGGCGGCGGCGACGCCTGAAGCCGAGGAGCACCAACCTCGGTCCGCAGAATACGGGCGGCGGCGGGGCTTCCGGCGGCCGGCGGTGAACGGGAAGGCGGGAAGGCGCGCACGAGGTGGCACGGGGTCGGGGAAGGGCAACCCGACCCTTCCTAGGTGTTGGTGGTGCGCGGTTCAAGCTCCTTCCGATCTCGGTCTAGGTGAGCCAACAATGGCCGCGGCCTCTTCTCGCGACTCCGGCGCGCTCGGCGACGGCGGGGATGGCGGAGATGCAAGCCCTGGACTAGATACGGTCCGGGGAAGCTTCTCCGAGAGGTTCTTGGCCTTCAGTGTTGTTAGTCCAAGATGAAGGTGGTGCGGGCTATGGGGAGGAAGAAGAAGATGGAGGGATGGCTTTTAAGCGGCGACGGCGGCGTGGCTGGGGCGCGCGCGCAAGGTGGGCAGAGGGTTGATGGATGCGGTTTGGTGGCTGGGGGAGGTAGAGGGACTCTAGGGTTAGGGTTAGGCTAATGAAAACCCTAATGCATAAATTATATACTATGGGCCATTTTGCATATAAGCCCTCCACAGCCTATAATTCTCAATATAGTCCCTGTCATTAGTGGAATTACGCGCATAGGACCCTCTACGTTCAAAACCTTGCAAATCGACACATAAAATACAGAGACTTTTCGCATTTCGCCGTTTTGCGATTTTAACCCCTTTGCGTTCTTTTCGCGATTCCCGGAGATCCGTCCGTCAGATTTCCGATCAGATCGAGCCAGCACGTTCAGCACGTCGCGAACATCGAATCTAGCATTTTACCTCGATCGATTTGGTCTCCGATTCGCGAAGAATTATCCCCTCTACCACCTCCCAAAATCTCTCTTTATTTAATTATTTAGGTCAAATCCTTCAAACCCCTTTTTCTCGATATCCGTGCATCAAAATCCAATTCTGTCAGCGCCATTGGACTCAGAATAATCGAGCCGTTCGAAACGAGCTATTGAAGTGCCATGATCGGAGTTCGGTACACTTCTGGACCATTCTCTACTCTGCGGCTCGCCGGAATTCCGAAGTTACTATTCACTTAAGTCGTTTCTTCCGGGTCGCGTAACTTTTTCGTTTTAGCTCATTTTGACCTGAAACTTGACGAGTGCTTTTGTAATTAAATTACACAGAATAACATCGTCAACAAAAGGGTTTCTTTATTATGACAAAAATGTCGATTATTACAAGCACAAGAACCGACCACTCAGGTTAACTAGGATGGAACAACTCAACATCCTCTCAACAGTATGCAAATACTACTCAAGGAAACACAAGAACGAACCACTCAGGTCAACTAGCTAGGATGGAACAACTCTACATCCTATCGAAGGTACATAAGTACTGACTACTCAAGTCAACTAGAATATATGCACAATGAATAAACGAATAGGTCACCAGAGTGTATCAACAGAATCTAGAACTACCGTCAGCCACTAGCCGACAATCCAACCCCTCAGGATATACCGACCTCAACGGTCATCAACGACAGAAGTCAAAGAAACGACCGAATAGGTGACAAATATAAGATACCAGAACTGACCAACTAGGTCACTGAATAGATGCAATGCACGGATCGACTAGGTCACAATCTCATAGATAGTCACGAAACCGCTCTACTCTAGACATGATATACAGGATATGTAGAACAATCAAGTAGAATTACGAGGAAACATAATATCACATACAGGTAGACTACTCTACTCCTACACATGATACTAAGCATGGAAACACATGAGTAGAGTATAACCAAAGAACGCGGATGCTAGGCTCAACATATGGTATAAGCATGGATAATAATAAGAGTGCAAGGGTAAGAAACCATCACCGAGCGTGCACTACGCTGTGCCGACGTCGGATCGAAGTACCCACCTGTACGGCTGTAGATCTGATCTGTCGACTGTGGAAGCGAAGCAACCGGACATACGAAAAGGTCCACCGGGTTAGCATCTAACCCACCAACACAAGTACTACTACTCACAAAACTCCACTAATGAACCCACGGGGATCGGTTTTCCAAAACCGATTGCCGAAGTACCCGGAAGTCCCGAAAACTGTATCGGAACTCCACCGTCGCTCAACCGTCGTTTTCGAACCCTCGAAACGACGTGGGTGACCAGCCAACAAGGCTCAGCGACATCGTAAATCGTAAATAACCACTAAGAGTCGTCGTAAGAAATCCAAACCGTAAATGCGTTTCCATCAGCGGATTTTGCCGAAAAACGCTCTAGAAATCGCTTTTCGATTTCCGTAAAGGCTTGGGACCTTGGACGATCAGTCCAGGGGTTACCCACAGCATGTACACGCTGCCCACAGCAGCTATGTAAATTACAATTGCATAAAAGCCCTCCCAATTATCCGAAATCACATTATTTTATGTAATTTCGGCGCTTTTAAGGTTCGACTACTCAAACCAGAACTAATTCAGCCAAACCAAGACACCCGTTGATAGGTCTCAGCGTGCCGGAGGCCGTGCTCACCCTTCGGAGCACTGCCGGCCACCGTGGAGAGCACGGGAGCGACCCGAAGTTCAGCGAACTGCGCGCACTGCATGAAAAACATGCAAATTCTCACTAGCCAGGGACTCGTTACCCTAAATGAGGTGACCACTGTGATCGTCACTGACAGACGATCATCGTGCTCCCCTCCGGAGGCACCGGAACAGCCTCGGGTCTCCGGAATAGCGCGCGCAAGCCGAGACAGCAGCCAAAAAGGCCCAAAAAGGACCGACAATGCCGAAACAGTGGATCGGGGCTTCTCCGACAGAAGCCAAGGTGAGCACGGTGATCAGCGATGAGTCCTGATCATCGTACTCCCTTCCGTCGGGATCGGGGAGCCCCGGATTGCTCATAACAGTGATCCACTCAAAAATAAGCCCTATTTTAAGCTTACCGAGAGTGGCAGCGAGACACGAGCGGCGGCGCGGTCGGACGCGGGATGGCCGGCCGAAGCGTGTACGTGAGGTCGGAGGAAGCAGGGCTTGCATCTACAGGTGACAGGAGGCTGCGACGGAGGCGGCCAAAGATGCCCTAGCCGCAAAAACTAAGAGGAGCCCGCGAGTCGCGGCGGGGGCACGGCGGCGGGGCCGCCGTAGGAAACGGGTGCGGCCGACGAGTGTCTCGGCGCTCGCTCCGGCCGGCGGGAGGCGGCCGCGGCGGCGTTGGAGCATCCGAGCCGCGTGGGCTCGGCTCGCACGAAGGCGGCGGCGGCAACGAGGACGGTGGCGACGGCGGTTGCCGGCCGAGGAGGTCGGGAGAGGTTCCGAGGAGGAGGCTCGGTCGATAGGAAAGCGGCGGCGGCGGCGGCCGCGGCTCGAGCACGACCACCGAGCTTGGCTCGGTCAGTGACGGCGGCGGCGCCCAAGGCGCGCGGCGGCGGCGATCAACGCGCGCGCCGGCGGTGGCGATAGTACAGGCCGGATGCGGGGGTGTCGCCGGGGGTAGGCCTCGGCCAGAGCATGAGATTTGCCCCCAGGGTTGGCTAGGTGGAGAGATGGAGGAGAATAAGAAGAAGGTGGTGGAGGAGCTGGTGGAGGAGATGCTACCCAAGCTTTTCCGACGGTCGGGAAAGCCTGCCGGCGGCCGGGAGACGCGCATAGGTTGGCCCAGAAGAAGATGAGGCGGCTGGGGTTACGTTTGAGGGATAGGGAGGCCAAGGGATTAGGGTTCCATGGAGAACCCTAAGTTGCTATATATATATATATACACAGCACAATTGCACGTAAGCCCACCAAACCTCAGTATTTATTACTGGGTCCCTCACAGCACGCGTAATTCACGCATACGCACCTCCACGTCCGATTTCATGCGATTCGGCACATAAAATATTGGGACTTTTGCAAAAATACCCATTTGTCCATACCGACCATTACTCGATCAACGCACTATATCCGTAGTTCCGTCCGTCCGATTTACGAACGGATCGTAACAGTGCGATCAGCACGTCGGAGACAACAAACTTGCAATTTTGGTTTGCCTCGATCGGTCACGGATTCGCAATGAAACCCGTCCGCTCTCCAACAATCCGATTAGCCAACATCGACCCCCCTGCGATCATCTTGCAATATCCGGCGATCCGTTCGTCGGATTTTCAAACGGATCGCGCCATCGCGTTCAGCACGTCGAGGGCAACAAATCTATGATTTTGGTTTGCCTCGATTGATCTTGAATTCGCGAAGAAATCCATCCCCTCTCCAACTTTCCAACTATCACACACGTACCAATGTGTAAACCCACGAATTCGAGATTTCGCCTCTGAATTCAGCTCGCCTACCACTAGTAGGGACCCAAAACATCCCTCATTCAACTCCCAGTCACAAGCACGGGGCCCGAGGAGTTTCACTATGCACTAATCGCAAGGTTCGAAAACCCTCTTTTCGATAAAACTCCTTTTTCTCGAAAATCGTGCATCGGATCAGAAATCCGTCAGTGTCATTGGTTCCAGAATAGCTAAACCGGTCAAAACGAGCTATTGGACCGCTATGAACGGAGTCCGATACGTGTCCGAAGCCAACTCTCTTCCGTGGCTTCTCCGGAAAACCGGGTTACTATTCACTTTAAGTGAAAAGTAATAATCGCGTAACTTCTCCGTTTTAGCTCATTTTTTCCTGAAACTTGACCAGTGCTTATGTAATTAAATTACACACATAAACATCATCAACAGAGAGTTTAGTTGCACTGTGAAAATCTCAGTCCTTACAATTCAAATCTGGTAAAATTTTGATACAAAATTCTTTATACTATCTACAACAAGATCAATATTTCTGATCGAAAATTTTAGTGCTATATCACCACTTTTTATAGAATTTTTATTTTCAGTCATTAAAAATTAATTTTGAATCCTTTTGATTGCTAGGTAAATGATATTGAAAAATCACAAAAAATAATTTTTGGAACTTCAAATACGCTAGATCAAGTCTAACGGAGCCGATCGTCGATTCGGAAGCTCTATCATCAAAAACGGCTTAGGAGCACGAAGGCCTCCGTGCTCCTAATAGCACACAATATATATATATATATATATATATATATATATATATATATATATATATATATATATATATATAGTCCGTTACTATCCTTTAATAGGATAGGAGCATTTGTCCTATCAGTTTTTAGCCTTTGGATCAATTCTTTTCATCATTTCTAACCATTGGATTAAATATTATAACCCGGTGGGGACCACTCAACCATAGGAGGACCATTCAACTCTAGCAGACTAATATCATCCTAACCCTACAATTTCTCATCCAAGTTAAAAACTTGATAGGACAAGTACTCTATCCTATTAATATGATAGTAGCCCTAGCCTATATATATATATATATATATATATATATATATATATATATATATATATATATATATATATATATATATATATATATATATATATAATTGAGCTCCTATGTTTCTAAAAGTACAAGTTGTTGGTGCTTGTAAATTTTTGACTATTAGATTAAGAGATGTGTGGTTAGAATGCCGTGAGATCCCTGGGGTTGAGTGAGTGGTTGGTTGAATAGTATGATCTAACGGATGAAAATGATCAAAGATTAATAGTAAAAATTTTACAAGCACCAAATGCTTGGTACTTTTACAATAAAATCCACTCAAAAAAAAAATCCTAATACAAGAAAGGCACATTATTTTCATAAGCACAGGAGACATGGAAAAGCTATTATACTCCATTAAAAATACAAAATAGCATTATCAACACTACAACAGAATTAGGTTATAGGGACACATATTAGGGACACTTTGACATGTACCTACATTTAATATAGCAACACTTTTTAATAGTGTCGGTAATTTTAGCTAGCAGCACTTTTTTGACATGTACCTACATTTAAAAGTGTCGCTATAGACCGTTTTTGTTGTAGTGCAAGCAGTATACTAAGACATCTTGAGTGGATATAAACCATATACTACTACAATCAATATGGGTCCAAAATATATGCACCTACCATATATTAATACGAACCAAATAATACTACAATAAATGGGACTAAAACACATGCACACATGCACTACAAGCAAAGATGGTTGTACATAGAGACGGTTTTTAGTAATTATAAAGGCGGTTTAAACACCCTCTACAACTTGTAGAGGTGGTTACCGCTACCGACTCTAGACCCCCTGTCACGCCGCGAGTCCGATCCTTTTGGCCGGTTCGAGAGCGTCAAACAGACGCCGAACGGACAGAGTCTCCCCTATCCGCCCAAGGCTCAACATGTACAGATAGAGTATAAAATTTTCACGCATGCGAAAGCAAACACAAACAAACTTACACGAGGGTAAGCAACATAGCCAAAGTGAAAGTACTAACTAAATTATACAAGTACTATGATTAATTGCAATCACATACATGTAAATATCTTTACAACTTTGAATTCTTTAAGGTCCTTACATTCAATTGCATCATTTCTTTCTTACATCACTTTACCTCAAAATATAACTTGATTACATTCAAAGTTAAGCCACTATGGTCATCAAATACAAAAGATGATATAAAGGGAATGCAACTACCAAAAAGTAATAACTTGGCGGTCTCTATCTAGGGCGCGATGCCCTTACCGCGATCCTCGGCCGGCTCGCTCGTTCCCGGCCCTGTGGAGATAGTGGGGTGAGAACTACAACGAAGTTTCCAGTGGGTTCGGCAACCAACCACGCCGACTTTCCCACTAGGTCTAATTCAAGCGTAATAGAAAGAAAGGTAAGATAATAACCAACTAACAAATGCAGCTAATACGCTTGAAAGTAACAATAAAATGATCGAATAATAACTCATAATGATTGAAGGATCATAGTTCAATACCCAATCTCTTGGCTAACCCGTAGGTTTCGCCCTCAACAAGACTCAACCAACTCAAATCCCTATTGTCGAGGAAACACTACAACCCGACGGGACCGTCCTCTGGGGAAACACTATAACCCAGTGATGACAACTCCGGAGCACATCGCCCGAGTGGGAGCTACCGCCCTCGAGCAAGGACTATATGGTGAGTGCGATCAATCCTTAACTCTAAGGATTCCAATTTCAATTCATTCCTTGGCTTCAAGGAGACTATGTTCACATGACCCTTAACTCTAAGGTTGTTGTCATAATGTCAATCTCAAAACTCTACTAGTGTTATATACACTACTTGTTCTTGTTCTCGTTCTTTGATGCCACACATGTTGTCTAAGTATTCTAGACTCATCTTTGTCACATTCTCTAAGTACATGTCCAATGTCACATTCACTTGTCAATTACGCCAAGTTCTTGTTCTTGTTCTTGTTCTTTAGCATGCATACATAGGGTTCTTATTCTTTAGCATATGTTCTCATACAATTATATCTCATGCATTTGAACTCACAAATTGAAATATAACTCATAAATTACCCTACTATGCATTATGTTCAACATATATAGAATGCTCAAAAGTGACACTTAGACATAGAAAGAATTCCGGTGTCCTTGGAATGCACCACCCACCTCTAAATATTATGGATGGGTTACGTGTCGAGTTTCGTACCCAACCGATCCCTAGTTTACCACCTGCGCGTTAAACAGAGCCTAAATCAGGCTAGTTTACATAGTAACTCATAATTTGGCTTTTCGTTTAAACAAACGGAGTTGTCCCACGCGTCGGGGATACTCCCAATTAGATTTCTACAAGGTCAATTTACCTTGGAAACACCCTAGGGCAAAAGCCCCAATTTCCAAACCCTAATAATGCCATTTAGGCATTCCCATGGGATTGATCTCATCCGTAAGCAAAAGAAAGCTTATGAACCCATGAGAAGCACTCTAGAACCATTCTAAAGCCTTTAGAACCATCTATAAGGTATCTACTACAAACCCTACTAAGCCACCATGAGAGCACATGAGCTCTCATGGAGGTTTCATGGTGTTCTTGCTCTAGCAAGCTTCTAACACTAGCAAAAAGCTAGAAACCTCAAAAACTTAGAAGAAAACTCAAACCCTAAGGTTAACTTGCAAAAGCCTACCTCTTGTAGCAAGCTCAACCAAAGCTTTGTTGTAGGAGAGCTCCAATGCCCACCAAAAGCTCCAAAACCTTATCCTTCTTCTTCTCCAAGTTCTCCTTGATCTCCTAGAGCTTTTCTAGAGAGAGAAAGGGAGAAAAGAGAGTGAGAGTGGAGAGGAAATGAGGGTGTTTTGAATAGAGAAGGGCCCAAGCATATATCATGTTGCCATAATTGCATTTAGACCCTCCCAACTCTAAATATTACATCACGCGGGCGCGGTTTCGGGTCCAATGTCCTGGTCTCGGCGGTTGTCCGATCTCGGCCTCCTTTCGGGACTTAGCCATTTTTCTGCATGTTACGCAGCCAATGTCCGGTCTTGGCTGGATGTCCGGTCTCGGATTGTCCGGTCTTGGCTGGTTGTCCGGTCTTAGTACGCTGGTTTTTCAGGACTTAGCCAATTTCCTCACTGCGCAGCTGGGGCACTTGGTGGCATCCGGACATCCCCTGGATGTCCGGTCTCGGCTGCTCCAAGCTTGGGAATTCCACCAGACTTGCAGTTCAGCTTTTCCACGACCCCACTTCGCTGTGCGCGTGTTCCAAAGCACACAGAACCCACACTTACTCGCATCCACTCCGGGTCCCACTCATTTTGACGGAACTCGACACGCTTTACGGGGTAGTGGGTTGTTACATTCTCCACCCCTTAAATTTAGTTTCGTCCGCGAAACTTATAATCTAGATTCATACCTCAATCCAGATTGTCAAATAGATGGGGGTAACGCTCCCGCATCACGCTTTCAAGCTCCCACGTAGCCTCCCGGTCGTTGTGGTTGCTCCAACGGACTTTAACATACGGAATCCTTCGGCTCCGTAGTTTTCTTTCTTCACGATCGATAATGTACGCCGGAAACTCGTCGTAGCTCATATCCTCTTGAATCTCCGACGGTTCAAACGCAAGAACATGTTCGGGATCATGGACATACTTGCGGAGATTTGATACATGGAATACATCATGAACTCCTGCAAGCCTCGGTGGTAATGCTACTCGGTAGGCCACCGCTCCAACTCGCTCCAAAACCTCAAACGGTCCAAGGTATCGGGGACTTAGCTTTCCCCGAATTCCAAACCGCTTGACTCCTCGCGTTGGCGATACCTTTAAGAACACGTGGTCGCCGACCACGAACTCAATATCTTTCCTCCGCTTGTCGGCATAACTCTTGTGCCGAGATTGCGCCGTCGCAAGTCGTTGGCGGGCAAGGCGAACTTTCTCCTCCGCCTCCCGCACCACATCGGGGCCAAGAACAGCTTTCTCGCCCACATCACTCCAATGAATTGGAGAGCGACACTTCCTTCCATAAAGGGCCTCGAAGGGCGCCATCGCGATACTTTCTTGATAACTGTTATTGTACGCGAATTCCGCTATTGGTAGATGATCATGCCAATTGCCCTTATAATCAAGTACACACGCTCGGAGCATGTCCTCAAGTATTTGTATCGTTCTCTCCGATTGACCGTCACTCTGAGGATGAAATGCGGTGCTAAAATCGAGCCGCGTGCCCAATGCTTCTTGTAGGCTCCTCCAAAAGTGAGAAGTGAACCTCGGGTCCCGATCTGATACGATAGACGCCGGAACCCCGTGAAGTCTCACAATCTCGTCAATATAGACTTGAGCCAACTTGTCCCCCGACCAAGTAATACGAATCGGTAGGAAATGTGCCGACTTCGTTAATCGGTCCACGACCACCCAAATTGCATCATGTCCACCTTGAGATCGAGGTAGCCCAGTCACAAAGTCCATTGCAATATTTTCCCATTTCCAAACGGGTATAGGTAAACTTTGTAGCTTTCCTTAGGAAATCTCGCTCATTTTACTTGTTGGCAAGTAAGACATTGCGCAACAAATTCTCCAACGTCTTTCTTCATGCCCGGCCACCAATATTGCAACTTTAAGTCTTGGTACATTTTGGTGCCGCCCGGGTGTATACTATAAGGAGATTGATGTGCTTCTTGCATAATCGTCTTGCGGAGATCCTTGTTCTTGGGTACACACCAACGATTTCGAAATCGAAGTGTGCCGTCGGTCCCAATGCCGAACTCTTCGGCACTACCGTTTTCCACTTCACCGCGCACCTTTTGGAGATACTCATCGGAAGCTTGTAATTCCTTGATCCTCTCCTATAAGGTCGGTTGCACCACCAAGGTAGCAAGTGTAGCCGGCACTCCCGGTGCCACTACTTCCAATCCAAACCGTTGCATCTCCTTTTGCAACAACGGTTGAGGAGTAATTGCTGATGCTAAGTCTTCTCCAGATTTTCTACTTAGCGCGTCGGCTACGACGTTAGCTTTCCCGGGATGGTACAATATCGTGACATCATAGTCCTTCAATAATTCTAACCACCGCCGTTGTCGCATATTAAGCTCCTTCTGGGTGAACAAGTACTTAAGACTTTTGTGGTCCGTGTAGATCTCACAATGTTCCCCATATAAGTAATGCCTCCACAATTTTAGCGCGAAAATCATGCGGCTAATTCCAAGTCATGGGTGGGTAGTTCTTGTCATAGGGCTTCAATTGGCGCGACGCATATGCTATGACTCGCCCATTTTGCATCAACACACACCCTAGCCCGATGTAGGAAGCATCACTGTACACGACATATGTCTCCCCCAGCGTCGGTAGAGCAAGTACCGGGGTTGTCGTCAACCTCTCCTTTAACTCCTTGAAGCTCCGATCGCAATCTTCGCTCCAAACATACTTGACCCCCTTATGTGTGAGGCGCGTTAGCGAGTGGTTATTTTGGAGAACCCCTCCACAAACCGCCGATAGTAACCCGCAAGTCCAAGAAAACTGCGGATTTCCATTGCACTCGTCGGGCGAGGCCAATCTTTAATCGCCTCAACTTTCTTTGGATCCACCGAGATCCCCTCGCCCGCAATCACATGTCCTAGGAAAGTGACCTCCGAAAGCCAAAATTCACATTTCTTCAACTTGGCATATAACTTCTCCTTTCGGAGTATTTCCAAAACGAGCTTCAAGTGCTCCTCGTGTTCTTCCTCGGTCGAGAATATACCAATACGTCGTCAATGAAGACCACGACGCATCGGACCAATAGCGGACGGAAAACACGATTCATTAAGTCCATGAATCTTTCAGGGGCATTAGTAAGCCCGAATGGCATTACCGTGAACTCATAATGGCCATACCGCGTACGGTACGCCGTTTTGTGCACATCCTTGGGCCGTATCTTCAATTGATGATACCCCGACTGTAGGTCTATCTTTGAATACACATTTGACCCTTTCAACGATCGAACAAGTCATCGATCCTCGGCAATGGATACTTGTTCTTCACCGTGACCTTGTTCAATTCGCGATAATCCACGCAGAGTCGAAGTGTGCCATCTTTCTTCTTGACGAAAAGCACAGGAGCTCCCCACGGAGACACGCTCGGCCTCACAAAGCCTTTATCGAGCAAGTCTTCCAACTGTGCTTTAAGCTCCTTTAGCTCCACCGGTGCCATCCTATACGGAGCCTTCGAAACTGGCGCCGCCCCGGGAATCAAGTCGATAACGAATTCAACTTCCCGGTCTGGGGGCAATCCCGGTAACTCCGCTGGAAATACATCCGGGTACTCGCACACCACCCGAATACCCTCAAGGTCTGGGTGTTCCTTGCGGCTGTCCACGATGGTCACCAAGTAGGCTTTGCAACCACCCTTTATCATTTTTCTTGCCCTAACCGTGGATATGGTCGCAGCAAAGCGTGCACCCTTACACGCTCGGTACACCATTTCCTCTTGATTTGGCTCCCGAAAAGTGACTACCTCTGATCGATGACCGCATAATACTTGGTAAGCCAGTCTACCCCCAAGATTACATCAAACGACCACAACTGTGTCAGTACTAACATATCGATCAGCATGACCCAATCGCCTATCCGGACCGGACACGCCGGACACTCGTCATAGATGCTATAGGCATGCCCGGGGGATTTAATATCCCAACCTTCCTCATCATGTATAATCTCTAAGTCATGAGTTCTAGTAAACGATGCACTTATAAATGAATGCGATGCACCCGTATCAAAAATAGCTTGAGCTCTGGTGCCATTGATAGAGATAATACCTGCCACGATGTCGTCGGACGCTGGAGTCTGCTCCTCCACCTGAGTGACAAAAACCCGCCCACTCGGTGCCCTCGATGCCTCCGGCTGACGCGATGATGATGAGCGTCTAGCCGCCATAGGGGGTGGCAACCCCATCAGCTGCCTCGGTGTAGAAGGGGATGACGCCGCCGTCTGAGCGGACGACCCCCAACTAGGGCACTCTCTTATCATGTGCCGGTTGGCCACACTTGAAGCACTTTCCTTCTCGCTGCGGGCATAAGTTCGGTCGATGATCCCCGCCGCACATGACGCAACGGGAGGGCTTCTCGCCCTTCGCCTGCTGTCGTGGATACCGAGGGGGTTTCTTTGCATTAGTAGGCCCCGGCACCACCCGCCGCCCGTTTCTTGCCTTTCTCCTTGGACTCCGTCATGGCCTCGCGCTCTCTCGCGCGTAAGCGGCTGCGTGCTCCGCACTTAGCGCGCGATCAAAGACCTCCGCAAAGGTCTCGAGGTGGAAAAGTTGCACCGCCTCGTAGATTCTCGGCCGAAGTCCTCGCAAGAACCAATCGGCCCGGTCTCGATCATCCCGTACAACGTCCGGGACACAGTCAATGATGTGGGAGAACTCCGCTCATAGTCCGCTACGAGAGCGGTCTCACTGCCTCGGCTTGCGAAATCTCTCGTACATCTTCCGCTTCACCGAGTTGGGGAAATAGTTCGTGTACACCGCTCTCTTGAACTCCTCCCACATCATAGGCGGTAGGTCGAGTGACCTATCCCGCTTGATCCGTTTCCACCATGCCTTCGCCGCCTTGTCGAGGCAGTGCGAGGTGAAATTCACCTTGTCTTTCTCCGGGGTGTTGAAGTCCTCGAAGATTGTTTCTAAGGAGTCGACCCAAGACTCCACCACCTCCGCTCCACTACTCCTCCCTCGAAGGTAGGTGGTTTGAACTTCATAAACTTGATGAGCGCCGCCAAGCGGCGCTCCCGCTCCTCGTCGTCCGCCGCGCTCGGAGTCTGAAGTCCCCGATCCGCTCGAATCGCTGTCGCACGGCGCCGCGGATCTGCCGCCGCCGCACCCTCGACTACGGTCGGCATCCTAGCAGGAGGTGTAGGGTGCTCGGCCCCTGCCTGCGTTGCCGCTTGCTGCTGCTCCAACGTCTTCTGGAGCCGTCGGATCTGCTCGCCTTGAGCCCTCACGGACTCAGCTTGTTGCCGCACTGCGCCAATAAGCGCGGCCATTTGCTCCTCAAGCCCCCCGCCGCTGCCGGCTGCCGGTTGCACGGGAGCCGCACTCGGTTCCTCAGGCATCGACCTTGTTCGGGGTCGACCACGAGGTGCCATTGCTTCCTGAAATGAAGCAACTCACGTTAATACTTAAACACATACTCGGGTATACCCAATCTGGCGAAAGCAAATAAGCGCATTCATTAACATTCCATAGTATCATGTCGTCGGCCGCCGATCACAACACCAGGAATAGAGAACAAATAGCAACTTAAAGTTAGTCTCTAATCATCTTAGAGACATAAAACATGAACCCAATTACATGCTTTCGCTATACTTGTTCACGTCACTCACGTTTCCTTAGGTCCTTAGGTTCTTCCCAATCCTATGGCCCGTAGGTCCATCCTAAGCTTTCACTTTTTGGCTTTATATCCGCTCTAATACCATTTTATCTGTCACGCCCCGAGTCCGATCCTTTTGGCCGGTTCGAGAGCGTCAAACAGACGCCGAACGGACAGAGTCTCCCCTATCCGCCCAAGGCTCAACATGTACAGATAGAGTATAAAATTTTCACGCATGCGGAAGCAAACACAAACAAACTTACACGAGGGTAAGCAACATAGCCAAAGTGAAAGTACTAACTAAATTATACAAGTACTATGATTAATTGCAATCACATACATGTAAATATCTTTACAACTTTGAATTCTTTAAGGTCCTTACATTCAATTGCAGCATTTCTTTCTTACATCACTTTACCTCAAAATATAACTTGATTACATTCAAAGTTAAGTAACTATGGTCATCAAATACAAAAGATGATATAAAGGGAATGCAACTACCAAAAAGTAATAACTTGGCGGTCTCTATCTAGGGCGCGATGCCCTTACCGCGATCCTCGGCCGGCTCGCTCGGTCCCGGCCCTGTGGAGATAGTGGGGTGAGAACTACAACGAAGTTTCCAGTGGGTTCGGCAACCAACCACGCCGACTTTCCCACTAGGTCTAATTCAAGCGTAATAGAAAGAAAGGTAAGATAATAACCAACTAACAAATGCAGCTAATACGCTTGAAAGTAACAATAAAATAATCGAATAATAACTCATAATGATTGAAGGATCATAGTTCAATACCCAATCTCTTGGCTAACCCGTAGGTTTCGCCCTCAACAAGACTCAACCAACTCAAATCCCTATTGTCGAGGAAACACTACAACCCGACGGGACCGTCCTGCGGGAAACACTACAACCCGGTGATGACAACTCAGGAGCACATCGCCCGAGGGGAGCTACCGCCCTCGAGCAAGGACTATATGGTGAGTGCGATCAATCCTTAACTCTAAGGATTCCAATTTCAATTCATTCCTTGGCTTCAAGGAGACTATGTTCACATGACCCTTAACTCTAAGGTTGTTGTCATAATGTCAATCTCAAAACTCTACTAGTGTTATATACACTACTTGTTCTTGTTCTCGTTCTTTGATGCCACACATGTTGTCTAAGTATTCTAGACTCATCTTTGTCACATTCTCTAAGTACATGTCCAATGTCACATTCACTTGTCAATTACGCCAAGTTCTTGTTCTTGTTCTTGTTCTTTAGCATGCATACATAGGGTTCTTATTCTTTAGCATATGTTCTCATACAATTATATCTCATGCATTTGAACTCACAAATTGCAATATAACTCATAAATTACCCTACTATGCATTATGTTCAACATATATAGAATGCTCAAAAGTGACACTTAGACATAGAAAGAATTCCGGTGTCCTTGGAATGCACCACCCACCTCTAAATATTATGGATGGGTTGCGGGTCGAGTTTCGTGCCCAACCGATCCCTAGTTTACCACCTGCGCGTTAAACAGAGCCTAAATCAGGCTAGTTTACATAGTAACTCATAATTTGGCTTTTAGTTTAAACAAACGGAGTTGTCCCACGCGTCGGGGATACTCCCAATTAGGTTTCTACAAGATCAATTTACCTTGGAAACACCCTAGGGCAAAAGCCCCAATTTCCAAACCCTAATAATGCCATTTAGGCATTCCCATGGGATTGATCTCATCCGTAAGCAAAAGAAAGCTTATGAACCCATGAGAAGCTCTCTAGAACCATTCTAAAGCCTTTAGAACCATCTATAAGGCATCTACTACAAACCCTACTAAGCCACCATGAGAGCACATGAGCTCTCATGGAGGTTTCATAGTGTTCTTGCTCTAGCAAGCTTCTAACACTAGCAAAAGGCTAGAAACCTCAAAAACTTAGGAGAAAACTCAAACCCTAAGGTTAACTTGCAAAAGCCTACCTCTTGTAGCAAGCTCAACCAAAGCTTTGTTGTAGGAGAGCTCCAATGCCCACCAAAAGCTCCAAAACCTTCTCCTTCTTCTTCTTCTCCAAGTTCTCCTTGATCTCCTAGAGCTTTTCTAGAGAGAGAAAGGGAGAAAAGAGAGTGAGAGTGGAGAGGAAATGAGAAGTCTTGTGAATAGAGAAGGGCCCAAGCATATATCATGTTGCCACAATTGCATTTAGACCCTCCCAACTCTAAATACGGTTTCGGGTCCAATGTCCGGTCCCGGCTGGTTGTCCGGTCTCAGTAAGCCCTCATTTCGGGACTTAGCCATTTTTCTCGCATGTTACGCACCCAATGTCCGGCCTTGGCCGGATGTCCTGTCCTTGATTGTCCTGGCCTTGGCCGGTTGTCCTGGCCTCAAGACGCCGGTTTTCCAGACTTAGCCAATTTTCTCATCGCGCACTGGGCACTTGGTGGCATCCGGACATCCCCCGGATGTCCTGGTCTCGCTACGCTCCAAGCTTGGGAATTCCACCAGACTTGCAGTTCAGCTTTTCCACGACCCCAATTCGCTGTGCGCGTGTTCCAAAGCACACAGAACCCACACTTACTCGCATCCACTCCGGGTCCCGCTCATTTTGACGGAACTCGACACGCTTTACGGGGCAGCGGGTTGTTACACCCCCGGCGTAGACTACAACGTAGAGGCGGTTTGATTAACCGTCGGAGGAGCTTAGATGTAGAGGCAGTTTCGACCGCCACAATAATTTTATTCAATTATTTTTTAATATTTTTTATTTATAATCTATTAATAACATAAAATTGTTTAAACCGCCTCAATAAATGTTAATCTGTAAAGGCAGTTTAAACCGTCTCTACAAATATTAATTTGTAGAGGCAATTCCAACCGCCTCTATAAATATTAATCTATAGAGGCGGTTCCAACAGCCTACAGATATTATTATGCAAAAGACAATATGTAGGGCGGTTTCAACTAACTCTATCATACAAATAATAGTAAAAAATTATATTAATATTTATTTTAATTTGTATACATATGAAGAAAATTATATTTCTCATCAAACAACAATAAACATAATTTAATATTTAATCAAAGAAATATAACAACAATATAAGAATTAACACAATTCTTAACAAGAAACAGACCAATTGTTTACCATGAGATTCAACTACAATCTCATTCAATATATATCCAATAGTATATAGCAAGGCACTAAGTAACAAAATGTTTGAACAGTTTTAAAGATAGTCAATTGTTTTAATACTATCAAATTTGTAAAAATGGATGTAGAACTCCTCCAAATTCATATGGAAAAAAAAGGATGGTATAGTCAACCCATGTTAAGAGGAGATTAAAATGGTCCATAAATAGTCTAATACATGTAGGGTAATGTTAGCTTTATTGTTTGTTCTTACAAGTAAAAAGTTGTCAAAATTGTATTCGTTCTTGCAAATGTAAAATAGTTTGATTACTTTGGCATCATCAGCCCCAATCCTGGAGTTTGATTACGTTACTCCAAATTGGAGCAGCTTCTATGGTGCTGTATCCCAAGACTTCAAGTTTTGTTAATGTATACTTCCAACTTTCCTTGGATTTTTCAATCCGCATGGCTTACATTAATGGGCCTTGACAAAAAAAGCTTTGAAACTGGAGATTGAAAAGTGTAGACTTTACTTGAGTTTCCACAACTGCTTCACTCAAAATGGTTGCTATATATGCTGTGGTTGGACTCAAATTCCTACTGACGAATTGTTTGAACAAAGAAGTTTGAAGAGGCATCTATCTTGCTTTCAGCTAAAGCAAAAGCTTACTCATTTGGGAGCCTAAAAAGCTTATTCATGTAATCTCTCAGAACAAAGCTTGATCTAAGTTTTTGTTTGTTAAAGAGCCAACTCCCAAAACAGTTCAGAAATAAAAGCTATGCCAAACAAGCCCGTAAGCATACTTATATAGTTGAAGGATGGCGATGTAAAATGTTTGAGAATATAGCAGCAAAATAGAAATATTTGATACTTCATATAAAACGAAGATTGTAATGGAGACAGTGAGTGACGATATAGCTAGGTGAAATACACAACTATGATGGCATGATGCAAGACTAGACTAGCTAATGTCGAAATTAAAAAGTACAATTTAATTTTTGTTTTAAGAAAATATGCAGAATCCGTAATTTATTAATTTTACTACTACTACAAACTCAGCTCTTGATCTACGTGAATTACCGCAAATTTCTTTTTCAAAACTTTGGAGCTTACTAGTCATGCAACTCCGAAACATTGCTCAAATACTGAACATGCTAGCTATAATGCAATTTGGCATAATCTAAGCTAAGCTATGGCCCTCTTTAGCCTATCGGGCACGGCACGGGTCATCACCAGGAAAGCAGCCTGTTGGAGGCCACTTTCTACAGAGCAGCTCAATATGTCACTGCAATTCACTATAGTGTATTTCTAGAATTTAAACTTGTCCAGTCTGCAGAACTGCTTGGCCAAATAGGCTATAAATAATGCGCAATTCCAAAGTTGAAACAAAGCCTATTAATGTAATTAAGCAGTTAAGTTTGAAAGTTCCTATGCCAAGGCCCTGTAGAGAATTTGTTTGCCTTGTTTGCCCTACAACAAGGCAAACCGAGCGCTAGATACAAAGAACATTAATAAATTTCAGATTTTACAAGGATGTATATATACTAATAATTCATCACATTATCTATATATGCATGTGACGATATATTCATATCCATATATACCATCTTAGCTAAGCTTTCGTCATCTTTGTGGGATGAGAGTTTGAACTCTTTTTAAGTCATCAAGGAAAGGGAGCTGATTTATTATAAAGTATACAGCAAGTATATGCTATTTACAACCCTCGGCTTCTGCTCTTTTTTTCTTTCTTTTTTTTTTTGAGAAAAATACTCAACCAATAAAAAATAATCGAATGGTTAAAATTAGCATCAAAATGAAAAGGTATCTATCTAATACGCACCACTAATTTTGAAGGATTGCAGCGCAGCTTAGGTGAGGGATCTGGTACAAGTGTGGCACAGTGTCGACAAAATAGTGGCAATGCGTGCGGTGTGGATGAAGTGAGGGCACAATGCATAGTGTGGACGAGCCGGGGTGGGAGCGCACTAGAGAACTCGATGCCAACCTCAGTTAACACCAAAATCAGAACCGACGAAGACGACGAACGATAAACGTGCGGGATTGCATCTCCTCTTCGCTCCAATTAGATTTTACGCGGGAGAGGGTGATCGAAAATGGTGGCATTCATGTCGTGAAGGGAGAAGGGAGGAGCAGAGGGGTTCATTCAGAGAGAGTATGGCGCCGCCACTATGGAGGGGGAGGAGAGAAATTTAGGACAGCAGCAGCTCTAATTACTAATTAGGAGGGAATTGTGAGATAACAAGGATTAGGGTTTAGAGTTTCTTCCTTTTTTGGTTTTCTATGTTGGCTTTAGAGGTGGGTTTTTTAAAAATGGCCTCTAAATTGTCTCTAATGGTAATAAACCGACTTTTTACCTGAATGAAATTTGACTTTCGTTTCTGAACGTTATTGTGCGTAAATGTATTATAAGAGCACACGTCAAATTTCAGGCGAAACCGAGCTAAAACGGAAAAGTTACGCGACTCGGAAGTTTGACTTAAAGTGAATAGTAACTCCGGATTTTCGGGAAATCGCGGAGTAAAGATGGGTCCAGATGCGTACAGGACTCCGATAATATGACTTCAATAGCTCGTTTCGAACGGCTCGACTATTCTGGAACCAATGCCACTGACGGAATTGGATTCTGATTCACGGTTATCGAGAAAAGGGGTTCGAACGGTTTTACTTAAAGACTTAAGTAATTGGAGATATTGGAGGAAAAAAGAAGAGAATGGATACTTCGCGAATCGGAGACCAAATCGGATGATGTAAAATGCTAGATTCGAAGTCTCCGACGTGCTGAACACGCTGGCGCGATCCGATCTAAAATCCGACGGTCGGATCTTCGGCAATTGCAAGGTGAACGCAGAGGGGTAAAAGTGGCAATTCGAGAAGAATGCGAAAGGCCCTATATTTTATGCGCCAAAATGCATGAATTCGAATACTGGGGGACTTATGCGCATGATTAACCTGCTGGCAGGGGCCTGAGATGAAATAGGGATAATTGGTGGGCTAAAATGCAAATATGAAATTGTGTATAAAGTAGTTTTTAGGGTTTTCATTGACCTAACCCTAACCCTAGCCATCCCTTCATCTCCCAGCCACCCTAATCACCCCTGCCTACCTCCTGCCACCCAGAGCGCACACCCCCGGCCGCCGGCAAACTCCCCGACCGCCGGAAAACCTGCTGTCGCACCTAGCTCCTTCCTCCCGTTGGCCGAGTCAACCTCCACCTTGGCCGAGAAGCAACAGGGAAGGCCATGAGACCCCGAGGTCTACTCCCCCGGCAAGGAGAGGTCGCCGGCGCACCTTTCCTGCCGGCCCCGTCGCCCCTGACCGCCGCCGGAGCCGCCCGCTCCTCCACTGCCACCCGCAGACCCGAGGTGGGGTCCGGCGCGAGACCAACGCCTCCCTCGGCCGCGGCGCCTCGGATCGGCCCCGCCACCTCCAGAGCCGAGGGCTCGCCGTCTCGGACACCCCGAAGCCGCCGGCCGTCGCTGCGCCACCTGCGGCCGCGGGCCCGGGTGCGGGCGAGCTTGGGCCAACTCCTCCACCGAGCGCCGCCGTCGGCCTCGACGTGGCGGCGCCTTCCCGGCGACCTCCTCGCCGGATCGGCCCGGCCGACCTTCCCGACCGCCGGATCGCCGCCGGCGCCACCTAACCCGAGAGCTAGTTGGAGGGTGGATCTCCTCCGCCGCGCCTCGGTGACTCCGCCGCCGGCCAACCACTTCCGGGACCTCCCCGACGTCTTTGCTCCTCTCGGCGGACCTACCGCCGGCGTGCCGCCGGCGGCCAACCCTAGCTCCGCCCGGCCAAGGTGTGCTTTGTTTAGTTATCAGCAAGTTAGTTAGGGCTTAAGGCACGTTTCCCGAGGCTCCTGTTGGTCTTTTTGACCAAGTGAGGTGAGCACGGTCATCACCTTTTCGTGATGAACGCGATGCTCACCTCCGTGTGGATTTTCGATGCCTCATTTAGCGGGAAAATAGTACTTTACGCGCTGTGCGCAGTGTTTGTGGAACTTAGTGTCACTCGTGTGAGTTCCACAGTGACCGAAAGTGCTCCGAAAGGCGAGCACGGTCTTCAGCATGTCGAAGACTTACAGCGAGTACGATTTCAGAATTTATGGTGCACTAGTTTGCGTGCACAACCTATAATAGCCCTAAATCGCATGAAATAATGCGATTTCGTGTAACGTGAGGGACTTTTATGCAATTTAGAATTTCGTGGTCGCTGTAGACAGCGTAGGAGTGTTGCGGGTAACCTGCGGGTGATCGTCCAAGGCCTCGGGACTTTCTGAGAAAATCGAAGTGATTTTCGGAGCGTTTCGGCAAAATTCGCCGACGGAAACGTGTTCTGATTCGGATTTCTTGACAACTCTTAGTGGTTATTTACGGTGTCGCTGAGCCTTGTTGGTTGGTCACCCGCGTCATTTCGAGGGTTTAGAAATGACGGGTGAGCGACGGTTGGTTCCGGTGTCGAAATAGACACTTTCGGGAACCCGTATTCGTACAATTATCCGACGATAATTGTATTGTAGTGTTATCTTGTGTTTGCTGCCAAAACATCCAAATAGGAGTATTTTATGGCAGCGGGTGACTCGTGACACGAGTCGGTGCTTTTCGGGACGGTTCATGGGTCCCGGCGGAGTCCCGGTGTGGTTTACGAGACTTCCGACGAATTACGGTAATTGGTTTTGGAAAACCAATCTCCGTGGGATTAGTTTGTGGGATGTGGAGTCAGTACTTGTGTTGGTGGGTTAGACGCTAACCCAGTGGACCTTTTCGTAGGTCTGGTTTCTTCGTTTCCACAGACGACAGATCTGATCTTCTACAGTCGTACAGGTGGGTACTTCGATCCGACGTCCGTACAGTGGTACACGCTGGTGACGTTCCTTCCACCTTGCTATTCATATCTTTTATCGTTGATATATCTTGCACCTTTGTGTTACAGTTTTACTCTACTCAGTGTTTCCATGCTTAGTACCATGTGTAGGAGTAGAGTAGTTTGCTTCTTGTCAGCCTATGACATCAGTGACCTGTTCGGTCAGTCTACTTGATATACTCGGTGACACGGTTGTTCGGTTGGTCGATTCTCGTGTTTCCTTCGGTAGTACTTGCATACGGTTGAGAGGATGTTGAGTTGTTCCATCCTAGTTGACCCTGAGTGGTCGATTCTTGTGTTTCCTTCAGTAGTACTTGCATACAGTTGAGCGGATGATGAGTTGTTCCATCCTAGTTGACCTGATTGGTCGGGTTACGGTACTTTCTTACGGTTTTTCGGTGACCTATTTGGTCGGCTTGTCTACAGTTTCTCAGTGACCTATTCGGTCAGTTTGCTTCAGTTATAGTGACCTGTTCGGTCGGTTTGTTTCAATGCTTCTGTGACCTACGTGGTCGGCGAGTTTACTTAATGACCCAAAGGGGTCGATGTCCCTTTAGGGACGGGATTATCGACCCGATTCGACGTATGGTTTGAGCATAACGGCATCGATCGCCCGGGACTCGAGCCCGGTTCACGAACACCGGCGGTCTGCCACGCAAGAGGGTGTTCTTTTTCGGAAAAGTGGTTTGGGACTGTCTACGGGACTTTGCCCAACCCGTGAGCCCATAGGCAACCATAGGTTGATATGGGTAGAATGCAGGCTTTGAGATACAGGGGGCATAGGCTTGAGCTCGGAGGACCAACGGAAGCGTGATTCCAGTTGGGTATTTTACTTTATCGACTTTTCGATACATACTTACAGTAGCTGTTGTTTCATATCTTTATATATCTTTCTCCATTTACTTGTTTATCTTAGCTACTGTACTACTACTATTATTTCCTTTTGTGTCTATCTTCGCGAGGTATCCAGGAGGGAGACATGTTTACATGTTCTCACCCTCGCCTTCTTTTCAGGTGACGTTGCAGGTCTTAGTGGGACAGCTGGTGAGGAGCGAGTCTAGTATGCGACATAGCTCCGTCCCTTCGTTGGTTATTTCTTACCTTATCCTTGCTTGACATAGACTTACATTATGGTTCAGTTCAGTATTTACTTTTGATTATGAGATGTTTTATAAGGTAATAAAGATTGTGGATGTTATGTGATAAAATGGCCTTCTACCCCTCGTGGTAGAGTGTTTTTAAAAGAAAAGGGTTTCCGTGTGGGAAACAGTTTGTAAAAGGTTTTCAAAAGGAATTTTATAACTTAGAGTTTCAAAACCAGTTCCCGAGTAGGGAATATTTCAACTGATAGATGTGAATTTGTGATTATATACTAGTGAATGTAACCTGTGGTGAATGGTGTAATTTGTGTATGGATGTAAGTTAAATTCTTTACATGTACACTTTGTTGTGGTTGTATGATTGTAAAAGACTCAATGTATTTATGCGATGCCGTGCAAATACAGGGGAGACTCTGTCCGTGTGTACAGTAGTCTCTCTGTATTTGTGGCAGGTCTGTCATGTCCTTGGGGGTCAAGTTTAAAAAAAAAAAAAAATTCCGCTGTGTTTTTAACCATAAAGAGACCCCGGGGCGTGACACTAACATAATAGTAAAGAGCCGGATGTAGCAACCGTCTCTATACAACTGCCTTTACGATCTTTTGTTTTTTGTGTGTAATGATGTGTCTAGTTACTCTAGTATTATTATTATATAGTTAAAATGCATGCACGAAATATTACGGTAAAAAATTAAGTTTCGAGTTTTTCAATTTTCTTGAGTGAACAATAACATAATAGTTAGAATAACCAAGAAAACAGTTATCAAAATTTTTCTCTTTGTTGATTGAGTCTTTTTCCAAGATTTCTAGTATATAACCAAAATATTCAACTTGTCAAATAAACTATATTAAAAAGTACGACAAAAGACTATAAAGAGATTTTAAAAGTTGTACTAATCGAGGAAACAATCAATAGATTCCTCATTGATATCTTCATTTTCTGAAGTCTCTGCATATTTGATAGCAAACCATAAGTTTATATCATTTCTAATAAAAAAAACTTTAATTACACTTATTTAGTCATTTACCTTTAGGAGCAAACAAAACTTGCTTAATTCAATTGCCTGCACACATAAGGGCCTCTACTGTTGAGGGATCCAAGCTAGCTCGATTTTCATTGATCACCCTTCCACCGGCACTACAATTGTAGTAATAGGAGTAGCCAACAAATCACAAGCCATTGATTAGATGGTTGATACTTCTTTCGATTGTTTTTCTAATAATCTAGTATTTCAAATGCATCTTCTCTTAGAGGAGTCTACAACAAATATTTAACATAAGCATTAGTAAAAAAATTTAAAAGCAAAAAAAAAGGTAAGATAGTAGTAAAGACTATAATAAATTCAACATATATGATTACTTACCGGTTCTTCTAAATAACTTTCAAGTTCTGTTTTTGAAGATTAATTGAACTTCCATTGTAGCAGGTAGCTTTTCATCATTATAGTATTCTTCAAGCAAATCATCATCGGAATCTTCCTCTCTAACTACTTTTGAAGATGAGACACCATAACCTGCATCAAGTTCATGCGGTGTTGAATAAGCTTGGTTTATCAAGTCACTCCCTAAATTCTCCTTGTACCAATCAAACAGTCTTTGGGTAGCATCTTGAATAGGTGGATAATATGCATTAAAATTGGATCCATAAAACTTTTTGTAACAAAACTCCTAAAGACGCATCTTATATCGAGGATCAAGAACAACATCTACTGAGAGTAGTAGAGAATAATCCTTCCAATATTGCTCAAATTTCTTCACCATATTTGTTTGCATCTCACTATTTGTCCTTTCCTTTTTCAAATGTAAATTAATCATACAAACATTATGAAAGTACAAATTTGCCATAGGGGTCTTTGTAGCTAAAAGATATTGGTAGCATCATTGAACATTTTTAAGAACTTGCAAAGTTTTGATGCTAATTGTCAATCATTCTCAGTTGGTGGATTAACAAAATTCTCGACAAAATGAAAGTTTTTATATACTTCTTTATATTCCAAAGTACGAGAGTTAAAAAAATTTTAAAAAAAGTTTGCATTAGACAAGGGAATTATATGCTGAAAAACAACAAAGATTAAAGGTTCTATACTCCTTAGAAATCATAAAGATTTCTAATTAATTACGCCTATTCATATTTAGGCAATCTCCGATTAAGCTGGCAATTATGATAATTAGTAAAAGAGAATGCATTTCTTTATTACTTTTGTACATCGGTGTACAAAAATTAATACAACTGAAAAAGAGAAAAAGCGACAATTATCATCTCCTCGTCAAAGGCATTTCTCCAAACAATGTGAGTCATGTATCAGCTTTCTTTGGTATTTCATCGAGCATTTGACACGCACTCAAGTAATGTGCAAATTGTCTTTGACTTTTCATCGAATACTTGGCACACGTACATGAACAATGCAGCATGCTCAACTTTTCTTCTTAGCATTTTGTCTAACACTTGGCATATGCACAAAAGCCAATTCAAAAATAGCGGCAATCAATAATTTGATTGAAGCTTTCCATTGACGACTAAGCGTCAAACGGATAGTCGTTGTCGTTGACGTTGTCTACCGCTGACGGCTAAGCGTCAAGCGGATGATCGTCTTTGTCATTGTCGTCGTCTACTACCGACGGCTAAGCGTCAAGCGGATAATCGCCGTTGTCGTTGTCGTCGCCGTCTTTCTCCACCGCTGACGGCTAAGCGTCAAGCGGATCATCGCCGTTGGTGTCGTCTAGCGCCGACGGCTAAGCGTCAAGCGGATGATCGCCGTTGTCGTTGTCGTCGCCACCTTTCTCCATCGCCGACGGCTAAGCGTCAAGCGGATCGTCGCCGTCGTCGCCGTTGGTGTCGTCTACCGCCGACAGCTAAGTGTCAAGCGAATCGTCGTCTTCGTCGCCGTTGGTGTCGTCTACCGCCGATGGCTAGGCGTCAAGCCGATCGTCGTCGTCGTTGCCGTTGGTGTCATCTACCACCGACGGCTAAGCGTCAAGCGGATGATCGCCGTTGTCGTTGTCGTCACCGCCTCTCTTCACCGCCGACGGCTAAGCATCAAGCGGATCGTCGCCGTCGTCGCCGTCGGTCTCATCTATCGCCGACGGCTAGGCGTCAAGCGGATCGTCGTCGTCGTCGTCGTCGCCGTTGGTGTCGTCTACCATCGACGGCTAGGCGTCAAGCGGATCGTCGTCGTCGTCGCCGTTGGTCTCATCTACCGCCGACGGCTAGGCGTCAAGCGGATCGTCGTCGTCGTCGCCGTTGGTGTCGTCTACCCCCGACGGCTAGGCGTCAAGCGGATCGTCGTCGTCGTCGTCGTCGTCGTTGGTGTCGTCTACCACCGACGGCTAAGCGTCAAGCGGATGATCGCCGTTGTCGTTGTCATCGTCGCTTTTCTCCACCGCCAACGGCTAAGCTTCAAGCGGATCGTCGCCGTCGTCGCTGTTTTTCTCCACCGTCGACGGCTAAGCGTCAAGCGGATCGTTGCCATCGTCGTCGTTGGTGTCGTCTACCGCCGACGGCTAGGCGTGAAGCGGATCGTCGTTGTCGTCGTCGTTGGTGTCGTCTACCACCGACGGCTAAGCGTCAAGCGGATGATCGCCGTTGTCGTTGTCGTCGCCGCTTTTCTCCACCGCCAACGACTAAGTGTCAAGCGGATCGTCGCCGTTGGTGTCGTCTACCGCCGACGGCTAAGCGTCAAGCGGATCATCGCCGTCGTCACCATTTTTCTCCACCGCCGACGGCTAAGCGTCAAGCGGATCGTCGCCATCATCGCCGTTGGTGTCGTCTACCGCCGACGGCTATGCGTCAAGCGGATCGTCATCCTCAGCGCCGTTGGTGTCGTCTACCACCGACGGCTAAGCGTCAAGCGGATGATCGCCGTTGTCGTTGTCATCGCCGCTTTTCTCCACCGCCGACGACTAAGCATCAAGCGGATAGTCGTCGTCGTCGCCGTTGGTGTCGTCTACCGCCGACGGCTAAGCGTCAAGCGGATGATTGCCGTCGTCGTTGTCGTCGCCGCCTTTCTCCACCGCCGAGGGCTAAGTGTCAAGCGGATCGTCGCCGTCGTCACCGTTGGTGTCGTCTACCACCGACGGCTAAGCGTCAAGCGGATGATCATCATCGTTGGTGTCGTTAGCGCAGCAGCAGCAGGCGAATGGCCACCTCCTTGATCGATGATGACGCCACAACAGCAAAAGAGAACGTGCACTACTTCGGGATCGATGATACCCCGATTGTAGGTCTATCTTTGAATACACCCTTGACCCTTTCAACTGATCGAATAAATCGCCGATCCTAGGCAACGGGTACTTGTTCTTCACTGTGACCTTGTTCAACTCGCGGTAATCCACGCAAAGTCGAAGTGTGCCGTCTTTCTTTTTGACGAATAGCACCGGAGCTCCCCACGGAGACACGCTCGGCCTAACAAAGCCTTTGTCGAGCAAGTCCTCCAATTGTGCTTTGAGCTCCTTTAGCTCTACCGGTGCCATTCTATACGGAGCCTGCGAAACTGGCGCCGCCCCGGGAATCAAGTCAATGACAAACTCAACCTTCCGGTCCGGTGGCAATCCCGGTAACTCCGCCGGAAATATATCCGGGTACTCGCATACTACCCGAATGCCCTCAAGCTCTAGGTGTTCTCTTCGGCCGTCCACGATGGTCGCCAAATAAGCTTTGCAACCACCCTTAATCATCTTTCTCGCTCTGGCCGTAGATATGGTTGCCGCAAAGCGCGCACCCTTGCACGCCCGGTACACCACTTCCTCTTGATTAGGCTCACGAAAAGTGATCACCTTTCTTTCGTAGTCGATAACCGCGTAGTACTTGGAAAGCCAATCAAGCCCCAAGATTGCATCAAATCCCCACTTCTTGTTTAACACCAACATATCGATCGGCATGACCCAGTCACCTATCTGAACTGGACACGCCGGACACTCATCGTAGACGCTATAAGACTGCCCGGGTGATGTAATAGTCCAACCCTCCTCATCATGCACAATCTCTAAGTCATGAGCTCTAGCGAATGATGCACCTATGAATGAATGCGATGCACCTGTATCGAAAATAGCCTGAGCTCTAGTGCCTTTGATAGAGATAATACCTGCCACGATGTCGTCGGGAGCTGGAACCTGCTCCTCCACGAGTGGCAAAAACCCGCCCACTCGGTGCTCTCGATGCCTCGGGTGGCGCGATCTTGATGAGTGCCCGGCCCGCCATCGGGGTGGCAACCCCATCAGCTGCCTCGGGGTAGAAGGGGACGAAGCCGCCGTCGGTGCAGACGATCCCCACCTAGGGCACTCTCGAATCATGTGCCCAGGCTGACCGCACTTGTAGCACTTCCCTTCTCGCTACGAGCATGCCGCCGGCTGATGGTTGCCGCCGCAAATAACACAACGGAAAGGTCTCCCGCCCTTCTGTTGCTGTCGGGGATGCCGAGGGAGTTTCTTAGCATTTGGCGGCCCCGCCGCCGCCCGCCGTTTCTTGCCCTTGTCCCTTGTCTCCGCCATGGCCTCGCGTTCCTCCCGCGCGTAAGCGCTACCGTGCTCCGCAGATAGAGCTCGATCAAAAACCTCCGCAAAGGTCGTGAGGTTGAGGATCTGTATCCTCTCATAGATCCTCGGCTGAAGCCCCCGTAGGAACCAATCCGCCCGGTCCCGATCGTCGCGCACAATGTCGGGGACACAGTCGATGATGTGGGAGAACTCCAGCTCGTAGTCCGCCACTGAGCGGTCTCCCTGCCTCAGCTTGCGGAATTTCTCTTGCATCTTCCGCTTCACCGAGTCGGGAAGTAGTTTGTGAACACCGCCCTCTTGAACTCCTCCCACGTCGCGGGCGGTAGGTCAGGTGACCTATCCCGCTTTGTTCGCTTCCACCACGCCTTCGCCGCCTTATCTAGGCAATGTGAGGCGAAGTGCACCTTGTCCTTCTCCGGGGTGTTGAAATCCCCGAAGAGCGTCTCCATGGAGTCGATCCACGACTCCACTACCGCCGGTTCCACCACTCCTCCCTCGAAGATAGGTGGCTTGAACTTCATAAACTTGATGAGCGCCGCCACCGGCGCTCCCGCTCTCGTCGTCCGCCGCGCTACCGGGGTTTGAAGTCCCCGTCCGCCGAATCGCCAATGCGGTACGGCCGCGGCGGATCTGCCGCCGCCGCGCACCCTCCGCCACGGTCGGCGTCGGCGAGGGTGTAGGTGCTCGACCCCGCAGGCCGCCGCGCTGCTCTTTGCTCCGGGGCCTCTGAGCCGCCGAATCGCTCGCCTTGAGCCCGAACGGACTCCGCCGGCTGCCGCGCCTATAAGTGCGGCCATCGCTCCCTAAGCTCCCCGTCACCACGTGCCGCGGGTTGCTCGGGAGCGCAATAGGTGCCGCACCGGTCTTTGCACTCAAGAGGTGTCTTTCGCGGTCGTCCACGAGGTGCCATTGCTTCCTGAAACGAAGCAACTTACATTAAGACTTTAAACACACACTCGAACATACCCAATCCGGCGAAAGCAAACAAGCGCATTCATTTTCATCCCAAATATCATGTCGTCGGCCGCCGATCACAATACAAGGAATAGAAAACAAATAACAACTTAAAGTTAATCCCTAAACATATTAGAGACATGATAACATTAACCCAATCACATGCTTTCGCTATACTTGTTCAACGTCACTCACGTGTCCTTAGGTCCTTTCCATTCCTATGGCCCCTAGGTCCATCCTAAGCTTTCACATTTTGGCTTTATACCCGCTCTGATACCATTTTATCTGTCACGCCCCGAGCCCGATCCATTTGGCTGGTTCGAGCGCGTCAAACAGACGCCGAACGGACAGAGCTTCCCCTGTCCGCCCAAGGCTCAACAAGTACAGATAGAGTATAAAATTTTTACACATGCGGAAGCATACATAACATCTTGCACGAGGGCAAGCCATAGCCAAAGTGAAGTGCTAAACTAAAACATACAAGTACTATGATTAATTGCAATCACATACATGCATAATTCTCACAACTTGAATTCTTTACAGACCATTCTATGATAAGGAATGAGTTCAGGCTTTCAAACCTCATAAACATCCAGAACTTGTTGGATGACGAGCTGCGAGTCACCGTATACGTGCAGATAGAATATCTTTGTATTAAGGGCTGTGATCAAACCAAAAATGAGCGCTTCATATTCAGCTTCATTGTTTGAGCACTCTTGCTTAAGAAGTGAAAAAGAGTGGTATATGACCCTATTTGTAGGTGTAATGAATACAATTCTAGCACCCGCCTTTCGTCTTGGTGGGTCACAGCCAACTACTGGAATGGTACGTGATGCGCCATCGAAATACATTTGCCAATGCTGCCCTACATGTTCAGTGGTCATTACTTCTTCATCTGGCAGATCAATTATGAAAGGTGAGTCATCAGGGAGTGGGTGAGCAGCTAGAAAATCTGTAAGAGCCTGTCCTTTTATTGCTTTTTGCGGCACATAGGTAATATCAAATTCCATCATTAATACTGCCCATTTAGCAATTCGACCTGTCAAAGTAGGTCTATTTAGGATATACTTGATTGGATTAGCTCTTGCAACAAGTCTTGTCACGCCCCGAGCCCGATCCATTTGGCCGGCTCGAGCGCGTCAAACAGACGCCGAACGGACAGAGCTTCCCCTGTCCGCCTAAGGCTCAACAAGTACAGATAGAGTATAAAATTTTTACACATGCGTAAGCATACATAACATCTTGCACGAGGGCAAGCCATAGCCAAAGTGAAGTGCTAAACTAAAATATACAAGTACTATGATTAATTGCAATCACATACATGCATAATTCTCACAACTTGAATTCTTTAAAGTCTTTACAATTTCATGCATCATTTCTTTCTTACATCACATTTACCTCCAAATGAAACTTGATTACAATTAAAGTTAGACAACTATAATCATCAAATACAAAAGATGATATAAAGGGAAATGCGACTATAGCAAAATAAAGTAACTCGGGCGGTCTCTACCTAGGGCTCGATGCCACTTACAGCGGTCCTCGGCGGCTCGCTAGATCCGACCTGTGGAAATAGTGGGGTTAGAACTACAACAAAGTTCCCAGTGGGTTCGGCAACCAACCACGCCGACTTTCCCACTAGGTCTAATTCAAGCGTAATAGAAAGAAAGGTAAGATATTAACCAACTATCAAATGCAGCTAATACGCTTGAAAGTAAACAGTAAGATGCTCAAATTAAAGCTCATGATGGTTTAAAGATCATAGTTCAATACCCAATCTCTTGTAACCCGTAGGTTTGCCCTCAACAAGACTCAACCAAACTCAAAATCCCATAGTATACCGGGGAGGCTCAATATCGACCCGTTGGGACCGTCCTCTGGAAAACTCATTCCCTGGAAAACTCATTCCAGTGGTGACCTACTCGGAGCGCACCGCTCGAGGGAGCTACGCCCCAGCAAGGACTATATGGTGAGTACGATCAATCCTTAACTTTAAGGATTCCAATTCACAATCCATTCCTTGACTTCAAGGAGACTATGCTCATATGACCCTTAGCTCTAAGGTTGTTGTCACAATATCAATCTCTCAATCATACTAATGTCAAGTAATCTACTTATTCATATTCTTGTTCTTTGTTCTTTGATGCCACACAAGTTGTCTAAGTATTCTAGACTCATCATTGTCACAATCTCTAAGTACATGTCCAATGTCACGTTCATTTGTCAAGTACACTAAGTTCTTGCCTTAGGTTTTATCATGCATACATAGGGTTCTTGTTCTTTGTCACTACAATATCATACACTCATTCTCATGCATTTTGAACTCACAAAATACGATAAAAGCTCATAAATAACCCTACTATGCATTATGCTCAATTTAAAGTATGCTCAAACATGACACTTAGACATAAAGGGAAGTTCGATGTCTTTGGATTGCACCACCCACCTTAGAATATTTTTGTGGAGTTGCCCAAGAAATCTCACGGCCAATAGGTGCCTAGGTTGAAACCTGTTACGTTAAAAGTTGACCCAATCAGGCCATTTTACATAGCAACTCTATGATCGGCTCTTTGTAAAAATAAACGAAGTTGCCCCACGCGTCGGGGACACTCCCAATTAGGTTTCTACAAGGTCAATTTGACCCTAGAACCTCCATAGTCAAAAGCCCCAAATTTGGGTGCTCTATCAAGCCATATGTAGAACCTAGGGTTTTGATCTCCTAAACAAGCAAAAGAGAGCTTGTTGATGCTCTAGGAACCCTTCTAGAACCATTTGAACCCATTCTAAGGCCTCTATTTGAAACCCTAGAAGTTCACCATTAGAGGACCTTGAGCTTCCATGGATTTTCATGGAGCTCAAGCCTCTACCAAGTCTCTATGTCAAAGAGAAGCTCCAAACCTAGCTTTCTAGGAATAAAACTCAAACCCTAGCTTAGGTTTTTCCATAAACCTCACCTTAGCCCCAAGCTCTCCAAAAGTCCACCTTGTAGGAGAGCTTCTAGAACCACCAAAGCCACCAAAAATGCTCCTCCTAGCTCCTTCTCCTTCTTCTCCAAGCTCTAGGAGGTGAGTTCTAGAGAGAGAAAGAGAGCAATGTGAGGGAGAGGGTGTTTGGTGAAGTGGCTATGAAGAGAGGGGTGTTTGGGAGGGTATTGTGTTGTAACAATTGCACTTAGGCCCTCAATTTCCTTTATTTGCGAAACGATCCAAAAGTTCTTTGCCCGGACATTTGTCTGGTACAAGGCCATTTGTATCGGTATAAAGCTACTCGAAGAGCAAACCGAGAAAGCGCCTCTCGGTTTCGTAGCATTTGTACGGTATAAATCCACTTTGTGCAAACGGACACCAAAAATCTCAAACCGAGGAAGGCTGTTTGCCCTCTCGGTAAAAGTTGCTATACCGGTACAAAATGGTGCTTGTACCGGTATAAACTCCCCAGACTTTGTTTTTCGCGTCGTTTCGACTCTACTTCGTGCCGAACAACGCCGAAACCTTTATAACTCTTTTAAACCCTCTTTTAACCCTTCCAAAACGCTTGGAAAGGTAATTGGAACTCGTCCAATTATTTCTTTCGCGTGCTTCAACCAATTTGGCTAAAGTTCGGTTCGTTACAAGTCTAATCTCATGGGATAACATATAGTGCCTCAGCTTTTTCAATGCAAAGACCAAAGCAAGACAAAGCTTTTCAATAGGAGAGTATTTATGTTCAGCTCCTACCATCATTCTGCTTAGATAGTAGCATGCAACTTCTTTTTCGTCAGCATTATTCTGAGCAAGAAGTGCTCCTAAAGAAGCTGGCATTGTTGTGATATACAAAACAAGTGGTTTGCCTTTAATCGGGGCCGCTACCACTGGAGGACTGAGCAAATATCGCTTTATACTGTCAAAAGCTTTTTGGCAAGAGTCATCCCATTCAAACTCAGCTCCTTTCTTCATTAATTTTGTGAATGGATGAATGCGTCCTAAAAGGTTGGATATAAAACACCTAATATAAGCAAGTCTTCCTTGTAATGACCTTAGCTCCCTCAAATTCTTCGGAGGTGGCATTTCTATGATGGCTTTTATTTTGTCAGGGTCAATTTCAATGCCTCGATACCGAACTACAAATCCAAGAAATTTGCCTGATGTGATGCCGAAGGCACATTTGAGTAGATTCATTTTTAACTGATGCTTTCTTAGGCGTTGAAAGACAACTCGAAGATCTCCCATATGATTGCTCCTTTCTCGAGATTTGACCACGAGATCGTCGACATAACATTCGACTTTATGGTGTAGTAGGTCGTAAAAAATGACCGTCATTGCTTGCTGGTATGTTGCCCCTGCATTTTTTAGGCCAAATGGCATAACTTTGTAACAGAAAATCCCTTTTGATGTACGAAAAGCTGTGTGAGGAGCATCTTCCGGTGACATCTTTATTTGATTGTATCCTGATGAGCCATCCATAAATGACAGTGCATCATGTCCTGTAGTTGAATCTACCATAATTTCAGTAATTGGCACTGGAAATTCATCTTTAGGACACGCCTTATTAAGTCATGAAAGTCCACGCATATGCGAATTTGCCCATTCTTCTTTCTTACTGACACTATATTTGCCAACCAGGTAGGGTATTGGACTTCTTCTATAAATTCGGCATTGATCAATTTATCAACTTCAGTGATAATTTGATCATGTAAGTCTAGGCGAAATCGTCGCTGTGATTGCTTGACAGGACTGGCCTTTGGATCAATCTACAATCGATGCATAGCTACGTCAGGGTTACGCCCGGGCATCTCCTTATAACTCCAAGCAAAGCAATCCCGATGCTCTATCAGAAAATTCTTGTATTGTTCCTTTTCCTCATCAGATAATGACGCACTAACAAAAATAGGCCGGGGGTCATCCTCGGTACCGAGATTAAGTTCAATTAGCTCATCGACTATTGCTTGTCCTCCATCTTTAAGCTCTTTAGGCGCGGGAGTAGCGTCGACAATCTCTCCAATGCACGTCTCTAGAGGGCTATTATATGGCCTTGCGATTATATCTTGAGAAGATATCGAAGGTGAATTGTTCTGCCTCGAGTTTTCGGCATTTTCAAATGTGAGATTTACATTGTCAATAGGCCAGAGTAAAAGCTCTTCATCATCAGATTCAGAAGAATCACCAAGAATTACAGTAGTGTGATTGCAATAACGACATGGCCATTTAAGCAAAGGCTCAACGTACCTAAGTCCTTTTCGGCGGCGACGTGCTTCTACATCTTGCATGTTATTAGAGAGAACCCATAATTTCTCAAATATAGAGGGAATAGGGGGCAATCGTCCTACATCTATAACTTGCATGCCTACCCGACGTAGTAAATGTTTAAGTTGATCATCCTTCACCACGGCGACTGTTGACATTTCCTCATCCTCTTCTAATGGAAAGGGTTCAGAATACCTCACAGCTTTAGAAGTCTTGTAAAGCAATATAGGTTTGTGCCCCGGTATAGTTGAATGGATAACTCGAACACAAACATCTTCTATGGTTGTCGACATTCGACTTGAAAGAGGGAAGAAGAAATTTTGTAGCTCATCAGACTTTTGACACAAAAATGGCCATTGTTTGAAAATATTTACTACTCTCATCTTTGGAATCACTCCCCAATAAAATAGGATCATTAAGATTTTGGTGACAATCACGTTTAACAATTTTCTTTTGCTGAAGGGTTCGAAATGAGCTAGCAATGATCATATTATATGCCGGAGGTGGAATGTTGGCATATTTCTTTTTGTTTGGATTTAAGGCTAACTTTGAATAGGATGGAGCAGCTTCTAAAAAGAATTGAGCATCAGCATAATGTGAAAGTTTCAAAGAGAAAGGGTTAGGATTCCTAGAAATTCTGTTTTGTCGGTCGTGCTCATCTTTGTACTTGAGGCATTGATGAAGAGTCGAGGGCATAATTTGAAATTCATGGATCCAGGGTCGCCCTAGTAACATCATATAAGAAGTGTCGGCATCAATAACATAAAATCTCACCAGCATTTTTAGCTCTTGTAAAAAGAGCATTAACTGGATTGAACCCAATGTATGTTCATCAGACTTATTAAACCATGAAATAGCGACATTTTCTAGTTCAAGATCATCAACCGAATGCCCTAATACTCGCAGTGTTTGAAGAGGAAGTATGTTAACTGCAGATCCTGGATCAACCAATATCCGTTTGAGAGCGACTCCTTTGACGTGTCCTTGCACATATAATGGGCGATTGTGTTTATGGTTTGGGGTCATAAAGTCTTCCTCAGAAAATGTAATTTGATTCACCTCTTCGTCAACTTTATTCACGAGATGAATTTCAGCCATCACCGTCTCATAAGGTTCCGGGTTAAGAAGAGCTCCCACCAAGGCTTCTCTTAATTCCTTAATTAGACATCATTAAGGCATCAAAAGCACTAAGAAGAGCAGGAATTCTTTTCAAATGTGTGATAATATTATAATCCACATTACTCTTCTTGCCATGAGGTGCAGAGATGTGTTTTTGAGGTGGCTTCAATGTACTCTCAGATTGTTTTTCTTTATCTTGGCGCATAGGTGGATCTGAGAGCTGCTTTCCTTTCCGAAGTTCCATACCATCAGCTTCAAAGTTTCGCGGGTAAATAAGAGCATCTTCATTTAGAGCTGTTGCTTCTTGTGGAAAAAGCAATACTTCATCATCAGAGTCTGATAAAGATAGTGTTTGAATTGATGCCGTATTACAAGAGACTCGTAAAGGCGAAATAGAGACATAATTGACTTCTGGCTTTTCAGGTGTGCTTAGGACTTTAGGAGAAAGTGCAAATACCCTATTTTTGACAGCTTTTTCCAACCAATCCTTAAATGTGATGCAATCTTCAATTGTATGCCTAACAAATCTATGATAAGGGCAATAAGGTAGAGTGAGCCTTTGAGACTTAAGAGCTTGTCGAAACAGTTTCGGAACTGCTTCTCGTCGGAAAGAGTGGACCCTATTCAATCTTTGCTCAAAAGTTGGCCTATCCTCTTTAGCTGAAACATCATCCCCTCCAATTATTTTTGCTTTTCCTTTATTAGTGGAGGGTTGGGTAGAATAGTTGGTTGCGTTATTATTGTCAAACCCTTTAGCTGGAGGATTATTTGCTCTTCGCACTTCATTAGTTGAGGCACTTCTAGTTGGCTGGGAATTCTTAGTTTTATCTCCGAAAGAAAACCCTTTATACATGGCTAGAAGTTCAGGGCTTTTTCTATACTGAGCCTTTAACTCAGCTGCCGTTTGAGATAGGCTTTGGAAGGACCTTGGGGTTTTCGAAATAATTTGCACCGCTAGCCAAGCATGCATCCCCCCTATACAAAGTCGAATTGCTTCCTCAACGCGAATTTCTTGCGAACAATTAATGCTGGTATTTTTCCACCGAGTAATGTACTCTTCGACCTTCTCATCTCTTTCTTGTCTAAGATCGGCCAACTCTCTAAGAGTAATTTCTCTCTTTGTAGAAACAAAGTGAGACTTGAATTGAGCTTTCATCATTGGCCAATCCTGAGTAGAGCCGGGTGGTAACTTTGAATACCATTGGAAAGCCGCTTCCTTTAAAGATAGTGGAAATTGGCGCAATAAAAGTGAACCATTTGTGACTTTGTCTCCACAAGGTGCCTCAAAATAGGTGAGGTGTTCTCGAGGGTCTCCCGTTCCATCAAACATTTGGAACTGAGGTCTGGTATATCCTGGAGGGAAGGGGTCTAAGTCATGCCAAGCTTGGTATGGCTTGTCACTTTCGCTCAAAAGTGGTTCGTTATCTTGGGCTAGCTGTTTGAATTTCGCAACTACTGTGGAATCAATAAATTTTTGTAGAGCTTCAGGGTTCATAGGATTTGCCGTTGCAATTTGGGGCTCCCTTGTATCCACTCTATCATGCCCTTACACTTCAACAGCCGAAGTTGCTGAAGGTCCAATTTATTCGACGTGGGAGGGTGCAGGTTTGGATTGTTGAACTAGGCGCTGAACCATGTCGCACAACATTTGTATTCGCCCTTTGAGTTGTTCGAGTTCCTCATCTCGTTGAGCAACTTGCATCTCATTATTAGTAATATTTGCTTCTTCAGCCATGTTAGTAGCAAATACTACATCAGCTCGGCGAGAGGAAGACAACGTTGTTGCCACTTCCTCTGTATTGATATTTTGATGTTATATTCCTTCTATTTCTTCTTGCGATGCCAGCGTATCAGGGTTGTCGACAACTAACCTTTCACAAGCAGCTGTTTGAAGACGAGTTCTAAGACCCGACCTTCTAGCTATACGCCTCAACTCTTTAGGATCTTGAGGTAGTTCAAATAGCCTTCTAAGGTTTTCATCGTTTTCATTGGCGTCAGAGTCTTGCCCCTGGTCATAGTCTGCCCCAGTGGTGAAACAAGAGAACCTCAAAGGAGTTGTATGAATATTGGTTTGTTGTCGACAGTATTGTCACATCCGAGCTCTTCGTTCATTTCGCACTTGTGCTGGAGACTTGGTAGGCCAATTGCTTCTTTGAGCATTCGATGCTTGCTGAGCATGAAGTTGTATGAAGTTGGAAGTATGCGGTGCTGGAGTATTTCTTGAAAGACTGGCAAATCTATTGCTTGTTTTCTTCACCGTCATAGAGCATGTTAATTGAAGGGCCTGAGTTTTCATTTGTTTCTTTTGGAATGAGTAATTACCCATAAAAGTTGAGGCCCTCAATGTTATCTTCCTTTAGCAGCAAATGATTCAGCTTGCTGAATTTTATTAGTTTTAGAAACTTGCCCCCAACACCTAGCATCGATGTTTGAAGTGGCCTTTTTTGTTGATACCCCGAGCTTTATGTTCTTAGGATACGATTTTGTTGAAACTTTCATTGTTTGTTTTAGAATCATGACAAAATGATTTGAGCCACTCGAGTTCGACTTTTGCCTATCAGTCCGTTGCTTAAAACCACCAGTCTTTTCTTGCTTAACTGATTGCTTAGCATGTGTCACGCCCCGGGGTTAATAAGTAAGTGAAAATACAGCGAATTTTTTTTTTGAAAACCTGACCCCAAGGTATGCCAGATCCGCCACAAAACAGGGAGTCCACTATACAAACGGACAGAGTCTCCCCTGTATTTGCACGGCGTCGCACATGTACAGAATGTAAGTAAACAACCAGGAAACAACAACAAACAAATGAACATAATAAAGATAATACTATTCATTACACCATTCACCACAGGTTCACAACTAAGAGATGTAGAAGCTGATAAACATCGTAAGAAACCCTTTTGAAAGCTGTTTCCTACACGGAAACCTTTTCTTTTAAAAACACACCACCACGAGGGGTAGAAAACTGTTTTATCACATAAAACCCATATTCTTTGTTACATTATAAAACATCTCATATTCAAAGTAAATAGTGAACTGAACCATAAAATACAGTCTAAGTCATAAAATAGGAAGGGTAAAGGAATAACCGACGAATGGACGGAGCTATGTCGCGAACTAGACTCGCTCCTCACCAGCTGTCCCACTATGACCTGCAACGTCACCTGAAGAAGAAGGCGAGGGGTGAGAACATGTAAACATGTCTCCCCCTCCCAGTGGATACCTCGCGGAGATAGACACAAGACGAGATAATAGTAGTACAGTAGCTATGATAAATAAGTAAATGGAGAGAGATATATAGATATGAAACAACAGCTACTGTAAGTATGCGTCAACGGTACGAAAGTACAAAAATACCCAATCTGTGAACTGCCCTATTGGTCCCCAGACCTCAGGCCTATGCCCACTGTCACTCTTCCTGTGTACAACCCGATCTTGTGCCCGGGGCCACGGGGTGCATATAACCCGATCTTGGCTCCGGCTGGGCTCACGGGTTGGCAAGTCCAATGACCAGTCCCAAACCACTTTTCCGGAAAAGAACACCCTCTTGCGGTGGCCAGACCGCTGGTGTTCGTGAAATGCGTGTGTCTCTCGGGCGATCGATGCTGATATGCTCAATAGCCAAACGTCGGCAACCAGCCGACAATCCTGCCTCTCAGGCGTGCGGCCGTATGGGTCGTCAAAGCGGAAGTACCGGAGGCAGGCCAATCGGGTCAGCGGGATAGAACAACTCAACATCCTCTCAACTCTATACGAGGACTACTCAAGGAAACACAAGAACTGACCACTCAGGTCAACTAGGACGGAACAACTCAACATCACTCTCAGCGTATGCAAGTACTACGAAGTAAAGCGGCCGAACAGGTCACTGATGTCATAGGCTGACAAGAAGTAATCTACTCTACTCCTACACATGATACTAAACATGGAAACACTGAGTAGAGTAATACTGTAAGAAACAGGTGCAAGATATATCTAGGATAACGATATAAACAGTAAGGGTGGAAGAAACGTCACCCAACGTGCACCACTGAACGGACGTCGAGTCGAAGTACCACGTACAAGCCCGTCGCGTACGTCTCACACGCAAAGAGTGTCAACCGGACCTAAGGAAGGTCCACTGGGTTAGTGTCTAACCCACCACTAATAAACACTAAAACCACAACCCATAAACTAATCCCACGGAGATTGGTTTTCGAAAACCAATTACCGTAAGTCGTCGGAAATCCCGAAAACCGCACCGGGACTCCGTCGGGACCCACGAACTGTCCCAAAATGCACCGACTCGTGTCACGAGTCACCCGCTGCCACAAAACACTCCAATTTAGATGTTTTGGCAGCAAACACAAGATAACACTACTATACAATTATCGTCGGATAATTGTACGAATACGGGTTCCCGGAAGTGTCTATTTCGACACCGGAACCAACAGTCGCTCACCCGTCATTCCTGAACTTCCGAAATGACGCGAGTGACCAGCCAACAAGGCTTTGCGACAATGCAAAAGCTCACGGAGCACCGTCGTCGGAATAATTCCGAACCGAAAACGCGTTCCGTCGGCGGATTTCGCCGCAAAACGCACCGGAAATCAATTTCCGGTTTCCACGAGGGCTTGGGACCTTGGACGATCAGTCCAAAGGCTATCCACTGCCCACGCGTGCTGCCAACAGCAGCTAGAAGGTGTACAATTGCATAAAAACCCCTCACGTTACACGAACTGTGACACCCCAATAGTCCCACATCGGATGGGAATGGGGTTGTCATTGGGTTTATAAGAGACTTAGACACTAGCAACAATAACTGGGCTTAAGCATTTTGGGCCGGTGGTTGGGCCCAATTATTGTTGCTAGTGGCAGTGTCGTTAGGCTCAAAAGTCTTCACGTTGACATCCACCGCATCTGACGACAACAGCCGGAAATGATCCAAATTGGATTTGAAAGCTTGTAATAACTGCCATTTCGAATTGTGCTTTTCTTTTTCCTCCTGCACAAAAATATTACAACAATTAGTAATGGTATGAAGCAGAAGAATAAATTATCATATGACCAGCAAAGATGGGAGGAGGAGTATATCCCAAGCGGAGTCGCCATTTTGCGAGAGTAAAAAAATTTTAGAAAAAAGTTTGCATTAGATAAGGCGATTATATGCTGAAAAACAACAGAGATTAAAGGTTCTATACTCCTTAGAAATCATAAAGATTTCTAATTAATTACGCCTATTCATAATTAGGGAAACTCCAATTAAGCTGGTCAATTATGATAATTAGTAAAAGAGAATGCATTTCTTTATTACTTTTGTACATTGGTGTACAAAAATTAATACAACTGAAAAAGAGAAAAAACGACAATTATCATCTCCTCGTCAAGACATTTCTCCAAACAATGTGAGTCATATATCAGCTTTCTTTGGTATTTCATCGAGCATTTGACACACACACAACTAATGTGCAAATCGTCTTTGACGTTTCATCGAATACTTGGCACGCGTACATGAACAATGCATCACGCTCAAGTTTTCATCTTGGCATTTTGTCTAACATTTGGCATGTGCACAAAAGCCAATTCAAAAATAGCGGCAATCAATAATTTGATTGGAGCTTTCCATTGACGGCTAAGCATCAAACGGATAGTCGTCGTCGTTGTCGTTGTCTACCGCTGACGACTAAGCGTCAATCGGATAATCGTCGTTGTCGTTGTCGTCGTCTACCGTCGACGGCTAAGCGTCAAGCAGATGATCGTCGTTGTCGTTGTCGTTGCCGTCTTTCTCCACCGCTGACGGCTAAGCATCAAGCGAATCGTCGCCGTTGGTGTCGTCTATCACTGACGGCTAAGCGTCAAGCGGATGATCGTCGTTGTCGTTGTCGTCGCCGCCTTTCTCCACCGCCGACGGCTAAGCCTCAAGCGGATCATCGCCGTCGTCGCCGTTGGTCTCGTCTACCGCCGACGGCTAGGCGTCAAGCGGATCGTCGTCGTCGTCGCCGTTGGTGTCATCTACCACCAACAGCTAAGCGCCAAGCGGATGATCGTCGTTGTCATTGTCGTCGCCGCATTTCTCCACCGCCGACGGCTAAGCGTCAAGCGGATCGTCGCCGTCGTCGCCGTGTTTCTCCACGGCCGACGGCTAAGCGTCAAGCGGATCGTCGCCGTTGGTGTCGTCTACCGCCGACGGCTAGGCGTCAAGCGGATCGTCGTCGCCGTTGGTGTCGTCTACCACCGACGGCTAAGCGTCAAGCAGATGATCGCCGTTGTCGTTGTTGTCGCCGCTTTTCTCCACCGCCGACGACCAAGCGTCAAGCGGATTGTCGCCGTTGCTGTCGTCTACCGCCGACGGCTAAGAGTCAAGCGGATGATTGCCGTCGTAGTTGTCGTCGCCGCCTTTCTCCATCGCTGCAGGTGAATGGCCACCTCCTTGATCAATGATGACGCCACAACAGCAAAAGGGAACGTGCACTACTCCGGGATCAATGTCCACGGGGCAACGACGAATGGTTGCATTTTATTGGTTGACGATGACTCAGCGTAGTAGAGGTTGACGACGGCATGTGTAGCTCGGTGTGCATAGAAAGCTCAATGTATGGAGTGCCTTGACTAGGAGAGAAGAGAGAGAATAAGAATAAGAATAAGAAAATCTAAACCCACCTTTCTCTTTGGCTTTTTTTTTTTAGTTTCTTTTCTCCCTTTTTTTTTAGTAGAATCCTCTCCCCCTCTTTCTCTTTGTTCACTCTCTTTTTATAGATAGAGGGTGGTGGAAGTTTATGGTGGAGAAGTGGAGGGAATGGTGGAGAGTGGAGGAAGTGGTGGAGAATATGGAGGGAATGGTGGAGTGGTGGAGAATGTGGAGGGAGTGATGGAGAAGTGGAGTAAATAGTGGAGAAAGTGGAGGGAATGGTGGAAAGGTGGAAGGAGTGGTGAGAAAGTGGAGGGAATGGTGGAGAAGTGGAGGGAATGGTGGGAGATGGTGGATGAGTGGATTTAGGAAAGTGATCTTCTTTTTTTTAATGCATTAACACAAAGCTCTCTCAAGCATGTCATATGTTGAATTCCATCTTTTAATGACATCTAACTTTGGTTTTTCGGAGTTCTTGATAAATTTCATTTTGAAAGCAATATCCTTGAACAATTTTAGACGTCGTGGAGACAATTTCACGAACTTTGCGGCATCTCGAATTCTACTTATATGATGTTTAAGCTTCTCAGCCCCTTCTTTTACTATCAAGTTAAGGATGTAAGCAGAACAACATATATGAAAAAATTCGCCATTGAGTGGTATAGAATCTTTGAATCGTTCCAATAATAAATCAACAACCACGAAATTAGAAGATTATCCACTGTTAGGGTAAACAATTTGTCCTCAACATTCCAAGAAGATAAGCAACTTCCTATTGATGAACTCGAGTACTTTCTAGTGTGATGATCATCAAGTAACATAAAGTTAATTACTTTCTTGTGTAGCTTCCATCTTTCATCCACAAAATGTGCAGTTATACTCATATAACCAAGTGTTTCGTCACTTGTCCACGTATCAATTGTCAAACATATTCGGCCACAATTACCGGCAAAAATATTGTTGACAAAATTTTTCTCTCTTTGGTATCAACTCATCACATCCCTGCATAGTTTGTCGCTTAACTAACTTTATCTTTGGACGGATTATTTTCATCATTCGAATATAGGCAGGATGATTAGCAACATTAAATAGAATCTCACATTTGATAAAAAAATCTAGAATTGCTTCTTTTGCTTTTGCTTGATCAAACTTATAAAACACCATTTCATTGGCTTCATCACCAAGACATAAATTAATTTGTCGTTGTCCTCTTTCTTATTTTTCTTTTTTGCAAGCATGAATTCAAATATTTTCATAAAGTTGTACCATTTTAATGGTCATAACCAAGGGCTTTCTTGCAATAGTAATGAAATATATGATTTTTTAGGTACCTATAGGGTATTTTTGCATTTGAGTAGGTGGAGTCCACGAGGGAACCTCCATCCTTGTCCCTTTCTTTATTAGCTTTAAAGGGAAAGAGAGAGTGATTAGTCAAATAAGAAAAAATTGTTAGCTTTAAAGAGAAAGAGAGAGTGATTAGTTAGTTAAGGAAAGAGAGAGAGAGAGAGAGAGAGAGAGAGAGAGAGAGAGAGAGAGAGAGAGAGAGAGAGAGAGAGACGAGCTTGGTTCTAAGTGAGCGAATCGAGCATTCGTGAGCGTGTGTTTTTCAGTGTTATTATTATTATTATTATTATTATTATTATTATTCGTTTAGGCTCTTTTGATAAATTTTTGGTAGAAATTGAAAGTTGGAAATTGATTTTATATGTTTTAGGAGCTGATTTTGCATGATTTTGAGGAGTAATGTGTTTTTGCTACTCTAGAGTGTTGTGGCTGCTGTTCAAACTAGGAGAGCAGTAGTGGATCGCCTTGCTATCCTGACTACCGTTTTATTCCTCATATTTGTGATATAGGTGGATTCCGTGTTGTCTAAATTTGCGGACTAACATTTATGTCCATATTATATTATTTAGTCAATAAGATGCACTGTTGACATAATTGAGATAATAATTATATTTTTGACACTTTCCTGCAGAGTATATTGAGACATGCATATTTTTCACTATTAATATTATGTGATATTACCTTGGAGGCCAATAGAGAGTGATAGATAGTGTGAGACTATAACTATATTTAGGACGCTACAACAACATTTTCATGATATGCTTGATCATCGCACTTGACAATAGCCCACATGATATTTTGAGCTTGATAGTGATATTATACTCGATTGGGGTAGCGCATCGCAAGTGCCACTCCAGAGGTTAGGCTATGAGGTATTATTATATATTGCATGGGCTCGATAGTAGCATGCGTGGTAGCAGACCACTATAGGTAGGTACTGGACATAAGGCGACACAATTTAGACTTGACCGTCGAGTCAGTTGCTATGATTCAGTATTATTGCATTATTTTATTTCAAAGCCTTCAGCACAAGCAACTAGTCGAGATAAAGGGATTGTGGATAGTTAGCATCGTTTACCCTCTTTGTGTGTGTAGCTGGACCACCTAGCAGTGTATATGTAATATACCAAAACTTCGGTCGGTTGTACTGAACTTTGGTCGAATTGACTGAGGTGCGGAGTTAGACTAGTTAGTGAAGTCCGTTGATCGTTCCGAGTGTTCCGGAGTGCATATGATAGGTGTATGGATCTTGGAGAGCAAGCTGGGAAAATTTCAATTCAAATCGTGTTGTAAATGCTCTGCGGGTCCAGACCCTGAGTGCATGGGTCGAACCCCGTATGCGAAAAAATACAGGGTTAGTCTAACTCTGTTATTTGAGAGGGGCCTAAGTGTAATTGTCATATAAGGGGCATTATATGAGGGTCTTGAGCCCTAAATCTCATTTCCCTCTCATGAGAACAAAAGAGCAAAAACTCTCTTTCTCTCTCTAGAGCTTCTCACACTTTTCTCTCTCTCTCTCCTTCTCTCACTAGGGTTTGCCCAATAGAGGGCTTTGTGGAGAAAAATACTTGTTGGAGGGTGAAACTAGCTCTTGTGCAAGGAGTGGAGGAGGAAGCTTGAGCTCAAGGTGAGTTCTTGTGGTATTAAGCTAGGGTTTTAGTTAATCTCCTTCTAATTGTTGTTTCTAGAAGATGTATGGTGGATTAATTCATGAATCTCCATGAGAGTTTGGGTATTTGGTGGATTATGGAAACCCTAGGGTAAAATTAGGGTTTTGTTAAGTATGAGATCGAACTAGGGTTTGATCTCTTGTAACCCTAATCGGAGCGAAAATTGACACGTTGGGAAACTCGGATCGGGATTCCGTTAAGTATACGTCAAGATATTGAGGAAAAATCCTATTTCGGCTTCGTTTGCCGTGGGTCAAGGGAAGTTGCGACTCTAACTCACGAGATTTGAATCATAGCCTTTTAGCATCCCTACAAGGTGGGTGGTGCTATCCGAAACAGTTGGATTTCTATTTATGTCTAAGTCACCATTGAGCATGTATGTGTATATGTAGGATTCATGCATTGTAGGGTTAAATGAGAATATGTTGATATATTTTGCATGCTTTTATTATAAAGGTGCATATGAGTTGGTAATGAGATATGGACATTGTGAACCTATAGATGTATAAATTTAGACATGAGTTGAGACATGATCTAGCCGAGATAGAATACATGGTGACATTGTGACAAATGATCGAAATCGCACTTTGTGGCATCGAATGTTAGAGAATAGAACACTTTGTGGGTTTTGCTAAGTATGAGATCTAACTAGGGTTTGATCTCTTGTAGCCCTAATCGGAGCGAAAATTGACATGTTGGGAAACTCGGATCGGGATTCCGTTAAGTCTACGTCAAGATATTGAGGAAAAATCCTATTTCGGGGTCGTTTGCCGTGGGTCAGGGGAAGTTGCGACTCTAACTCACGAGATTTGAATCATAGCCTTTTAGCATCCCTACAAGGTGGGTGGTGCTATCCGAAACAGTTGGATTTCTATTTATGTCTAAGTCACCATTGAGCATGTATGTGTATATGTAGGATTCATGCATTGTAGGGTTAAATGAGAATATGTTGATATATTTTGCATGCTTTTATTATAAAGGTGCATATGAGTTGGTAATGAGATATGGACATTGTGAACCTATAGATGTATAAATTTAGACATGAGTTGAGACATGATCTAGCCGAGATAGAATACATGGTGACATTGTGACAAATGATCGAAATAGCACTTTGTGGCATCGAATGTTAGAGAATAGAACACTTTGTGTGTTGTGGCTTTAGTAAACATGTCATCCTCATAGTTGTGGATTGGATCATACTCACCTGTAAGTCTTATGCTTGAGGGCGGTCGCTCCCCCTCAAGCAATGAGCTCCGGTGTAGTCATCACTGTCACGCCCCGGATTACCAGGTTCCCCGGGCACGGCAACAGACCCGCCATATACAAGAAATTGCTCATGTATACGAAGTGATACCTGTACCTATAATAACACAAAACTATAACCAATAGTATAGAGCTGCTAAACAGAAACATATATATAAAACCTCGAGGGGTTCCAGTACATACAAAGTGTCTACAACAACATCTCGCTCGAGCAAGTACCCGACAACATCATGGTATGTACAAGAAACAAACCCCGAAACTATCGGCGGAAGGTACTCCTCTAGCACTGCAACTAGGGAAGGGATCTAACTTGCGACTCCCTTTCCACGATCCAGAACAGCAACAACAGCAGCCGCGCACGAAGGCTCTGCAAAAAAGGTTAACAACTGAGTGTGAGAACTATTGCAAAAAGAAGTAGTCCTCAGTGGGTACTGCTAATGACCTCAATGGCTCACCCACTGAGTCTACAAGAAATATGCACAAGGATAGTAAAGGAAGCTGGAAAACTCTATAACTACATACCACTATACTATCGCTAACTACTATTCTGTAGCTATTGCAATGCACTCTCTGACCCAATCTCACTAAAAACTATGAATGCACCCGTCCTGCCTGTCGAAGCTACACCAACTGCCACCACGCTGGATAATTGGTGAAGAGCAAGTCCACACTGGACACTACGACATCTACGCAAACGCACAAAGCCCGACTCAGGAGTGGCACTCATGGGCGTTACCTAACCGAGTATGCAAGCGTGCCTCTGTCGAGCTCAATCAGGCTCTCACAGGCTATAATCAAAGAAAATGGGTTTAACTGATGTAACAACCAAAGCTCACGTGCCCTCGGCACAATCTGATGTAAATAGAAATCTAGGTCCACCGTCAACCGCGACAGCACCTGACAATCTGGAACAGTCTGCGCACTAATATAAAAATAAACTCGGCTCCTCAGCGCGAGCGTAAACTCAACCTACACTCATCCGAGCATCCACCTCGCACTAATAGCGGTGACACAAAACTTTGGGTCCACCGTCGATTCCAACGGCACCCGACAGTACGAAATAGTCTACAGACTACTGTAAAAATAATCTCGGCATTCCAGCACGAGCGTAAACTCACCCTACACTAATTTGGGTAACTACCCCATACAAACAGCAATGATAGTAACAAACCATGGGTCCTAAAGCTAAATCTAGTAATTTTCAGAAAATGACAGTGTAGGATCTATAGTTTTCTCCTAAGTCAATTCCAAGTCCAACATGTAAAATTATATTACTAGCTTAACTCCAAATTCAGGCTTTAAGCCTAATCCATAAATTCGAGTACTAGCTAGAAAATAAGCGACGATAAATGTCGACGATACCACAACGTATAAGATATTCCGACGATTTCAGTAAAATTCAACCCACCTCGAAACGCTAGTCCAGCTACGGCGGGAAGTCGAGAAAAGAGAAAACACGCACTCGCTCTGCCTCCCAACGATGCAACCACGACGCCCGCGCGCTCGAATCACTCCTTGGCGCAATGTCGAAATCGGCTCGAGCTCGATTTGCGATCTCCACCTCGAACGGAATAAAAAACTAGAGAGAGAGAGCAACACCAAAGAAATTCTCCTCTCAGCTCTCTCTGCAAGGTTAAATGGCTGAGGGTAACATTGGGGATAACGACCAACCCAAAAGACCAAGGTACCCCTCACCAACTCAAAAATCTAGCTGGAGTACCGGTACAAGCCCGATGCCGTACCAGTACTCAGCATCAAATGGTGCAACCCGAGAGCAGTTTGATCTGGAAATACACTGTGTACCGGTACTCCCCTACATGGCACCAATATTCAATACTGAAAACCTGCACTTTGCAGATTTCAATATCAAACCCTGCTCTCAAGTCGTACTGAGTCCGTTTTGCATCCATTTCGCGCAAAAACGACTCTGACTTGTCCTGACACTCTCCAGATGTATCGACAAGCCTCAGATGCTAAAATCACACGCCAACCAAACACCAGGGATACTACATCCTCCCCCACTAGAAACTTAACACATACTTCAATCCCGAGCCTCAAACAAGTACGGGTAGGACTCCAGCATCACAATCTCGGCTCCCAGGTCACCTCACGCTCCTCGTGATTGCTTCACTACACTTTTACATACGGAATGACCCTGTTGCGCAATTCCTTCGTCTCACGCGCCAGAATTCGCACCGGTCACTCCTCGTATCTCAAATCTTCACCAACCTCCAATGGAGTGAAATCAATCACATGTGAGGGGTCGAACACGTATCTCCTCAACGCCGAGACATGAAAAACATCATTAATGCCGGCCAGTCTTGGGGGGGAGCAATTCTGTAGGCTACTGGTCCAACTCGCTCCACGACCTCGAAAGGGCCTACAAAACGTAGACTGAGCTTTCCATGTACTCCGAATCTGCGTATCCCTTGAGACGGCGAGACCTTCAAAAACACATGATCTCCAACCTGAAACTCTAAGTCTCGTCTCCTGGTATCGGCGTAGCTCCTCTGTCGACTCTAGGCTGTCAAAATATGTCGTCATATAACCTTGTCCTTATCTTCTGCTTCTATTATAATCTCAGGCACCAGAGTCTTCCTCTCACCCACATCACTCCACTACAACGGGGATCGACACTTGCGTCCATACAATGCCTCAAACGGAGCCATCTGAATGCTCGTTTGATAGCTATTGTTGTACGCAAACTCAACCAGCCACAAATGTCGATGCCACCCTCCTTCAAAGTCTAGGACACATGCTCTCAGCATGTCCTCTAGAGTCTGAATGGTCTGCTCTGACTGACCATCTGTCTATGGATGGAATGCTGTGCTGAAATATAGCTGTGTACCCAAGGCCGTCTGAAGGTTCCTCCAGAAATGCGAAACAAACCTCGGGTCTCGATCCGATACTATCGAGGTAGGCACACCATGCAATCTGACGATCTCATCCAAGTATAACTGTGCGAGTCTGTCTCTAGACCAGGTGGTCTGTACTAGTAGGAAGTGAGCAAACTTCGCCAGCCTGTCCACTATTACCCCAAATAGCATCAAAACTATCCTGTGATCTTGATAATCCCACGACAAAGTCCATCGTTATCTACTCCGATTTCCACTCGGGCACTGGTAGGTTATGAAGCTTGCCAGCAGATATCTAATGCTCTGCCTTTACCTATTGGCAAATCAGACACTGAGCCACATATCTGCCAATGTCCCGCTTCATTCCATTCCACCAGAAGTGTGCCTTCAACTCCTTATACATCTTGGTTCCACCGAGGTAAATCGTATAAGGTGAGTAATGTGTCTATCTCAAAATCTCCTGTCGGATCTCCAAATCCATAGGCACACACAGTCGGTCCCTGTACCGCAGTACTCCCGAATTGTCCACTGAAAAGGCCACTGCCGGTCCCTTTTCTAACTGCTCTCGAATTCTCAACAAGTGAGAGTCTCCATTCTGCTTCTCTCTGATCCTGTCCAACAGAGCGAGCTGTAAGACCATAGACATCAGTCTCGCAGTAGACCCAGGGGACACTACCTCGAGCTTCAACCGCTGCAACTCCTCAAGTAACTACCTCTGCTAAGTAATCATCATGCTCAAACGCTGCACTGACTTTCTGCTCAACGCATCTGCCACCACATTCGCCTTGCCCGGGTGATACTGAATGTTGATATTATAATCCTTTAATAACTCCAACCACCGACGTTGCCTCAACTTCAGCTCCTTCTGGGTGAACAGATACTTTAGACTTTTATGATCAGTGAAAATCTCACAGTGCTCGCCATACAAATAATACCGCCATAACTTCAAGGCAAAAATCACTGTAGTAAGCTCCAAGTCATAAGTAGGGTAATTCTTCTCGTAATCCTTCAATTGTTGGAAAGCATAAACAATTACCCTACCATATTGCATCAAAACACAATCCAACCTGCTGTGCGATGCATCACTGTAAATCACAAATCCTTCCCCTATCACTGGGAGGGTAAGGATAGGAGCTGACATCAACCTCTGTTTCATCTCATTAAAGCTCCTCTAACAATCCTCACTACAAATAAATTTAATTCCCTTTCGAGTCAATGGACTGAGAGGTGTGGAAAGCTTCACAAAGCCTTCCACAAATCAACGGTAATATCCAGCTAGTTCAAGGAAACTCCTCACCTCAGTTACCGTCGTCAGTCTGGGCCAATTCCGAATAGCATCAATCTTTTTCAGGTCCACTGTCACTCCCACTACAAAAATCACATAGCCCAAGAGAGAAACTTTCCAGAGCCAAAACTCGCACTTTTTCAACTTAGCATACAACTTCTTCTCCCTCAGAAGCTATAACACTATCCTCAAGTGCTCCTCATGCTCAACATCACTCCGGGAGTATATCAGCATATCATTAATGAATACCAACACAAATCTATCCAAGTATGGCTTAAACACTTGATTCCTCAAATCCATAAATGCGGCAAGGCATTCGTCAATCCAAAAGGTATCGCTATAAACTCATAATACACGTATCGAGTCGGAAAAGCCACCTTGGGAACATCCTCGGCCTTCACCCTCAACTGGTGGTAACCTGACTAGAGATCAATCTTCGAAAAGACACAAGATCTTTATAGCTGATCAAACAGATCATCGATGCGCGATAAAGGATACTTATTCTTGATGGTCACTTTATTCAGCTCCCAATTATCCACCACAATCTAAGTGAACCATCCATCTTCTTGATGAATAACACCGGCGGTCCCCAAGCCGATACACTGGGTTTCAGATACCCCTTATCCATCAAGTCCTGAAGTTGCGGCTTTAACTCTCTCAGCTCTGCCAGTACCATCCAGTAAGGTGCCTTCAAGATTGCCGCAGTTTCTGGAACTACGTCAATCACAAACTCAATCTCTCTATCCGGCGGCATAATCGTCAATTCCGAGGGAAACATCTGAAAACTCGTAGACTATAGGAATATTCTTGAGTCCCGGCACCGTCGTAGGCATCTCTCCCACAGTTGCCAAGAAAGCAATGTATCCTCTACTCAACAACTGTCGAGGCCTCGCCGACGAAATCCAAGTGGCAAACAACGTTCTCCTGCAGCCCCTGTACGTTAACTCATCCTGGCCTGGCTCGCGGAACGTCACTATTCTCGCTTCACCGTCGATCGTAGCATAGTACCACGCTAGCCAATCCCTACCAAGCACAATATCGAAGTCCAGCAGCTGCCCTAAGACCAACAGGTCTGCAGGCATAATCCACAAGCCCAGCTGCACCGGACATGACCAATAACACTCTGTGTAAATATACCGAAACTTCGGTAGGTTGTACCAAACTTCAGTCAAATTGACCGAACTGCAGTTCCGAGTGTGTTGAAATGAGGTATATAGGGTGTCGATACCTTGGAGAGCAACCTAGAAAAAATTCAGAGCATTTTGAGCATGTTTTGCTCTCGAGGTCCTGACCCTAGTTGCACTGTCTGGACCCTAACTGTGAAACTGCAAAATGTTGCTCTCGGGGTCCGTGTTAAGGATTTTATAGGTTGACGAATTTCGTGAAGTCATACGGAGTCTTGAAGAAGTCGAAAGTGGATTTTGATGAAGATGATGCAAACTGAAGACTCAAGACTCATCTGTGAAGCTCGTTATCTCAGGTACGATATATAGATCATTCATTTATGGTGATTTTAAAATGATAAACTACATTTATGAAGGCTTAGATTGCATTTTATTGAAAAATTCTCAAACTGAGGTTTTTCAGGGTAAGGGACCAGTCGCTGAACTTAGAGACCAGTTCCCGTAAGTCTCTCTTGCGCAATATTAAGAAGGGACCGGACCCTAAGCTGAGGACCGGTTCCCGTACGCTTGTATTTGGTGTTACGCAAGTGAAGACCAGTCCCCTGAGATGAGAGACCGGTCCCTCGTAGCTGAACTTTCATGTATACAGTGAGAGACCGGTCTTCAGGAGTAGAGACCGGTTCCCGTAGCTTCTGTTTTCTGCTACGAAATAAGAGACCGGTCTTGGTCACGAGGGACCGGTCTCATCAGTGAGGATCAGACCTCGCCTACGCAAAAACTTCCAAAAATGGTTTTTTGCAATCCTAGTCTACTTCTAAGTCTTCTAACTCTATAAATAAGCCATGGGGGATTCAATAATCTGCATGCTTAGAATTTAGACCATCATAAAACCCTAAAAACTCGTATTTGAGCTTTATGATTCAATTCTTAAAGCGAGTTTCGAATTGTTGATCGACGACTTGATTCTTAGGCTTTTATTTTAAATGTTTCTTCGAGAATCGAGTCGATGATCAACTAAAAGGGAATCCCTTATAGCTTAAGATTCTTATACGGTTAAATCACCATAAATTATCTTCTCCAAGAGCTCCGGATGGAGGATTTGCGCGAGGAGTTCACGTGAGGCCGAGGATTCGGTGGACGCATCGAGGAGTCGACGCGTTGACGCGGCAAGGAGTTGCGGCGTGATCGGTTAAAGGATTTCGATCGATCGAGGACCGGCGAAGGCGATCTACTTGGAAGATTCGGTAAATTGGGTTGGGTAATTCGGTATATCACCTTATACTTAATTGTTTCTTAGTGAATTTTTCGTGTGATCGGTCCCGTAGGTTTTTCACTCCGGTTTGGAGTTTTCCCACGTAAAAATCTCGGTGTGTGGCATTAATGAGTATAATGAATGTTAGTAAATGAGACACTTTGCATGTGTGGCATTAGTGAATACAATGAATGCTAGAGAATAAAACACATAGTGTGTTGTGGCATGGTGAATATGGCATCCTCATAGTTGTGGATTAGTGAACATAGCATCCTTATAGTTAAGGATTGACTTGAGCATAACATCCTTATAGTTAAGGATTGGATTGAACTTGGTATCCTTATAGTTAAGGATTGGATCATACTCGCCTATAAGTCTTGGCTCGAGGGCGGTCGCATCCCCTTCATCGATGAGCTTTGGAGTAGTCATCACTGGGTTGGAGTTTCCCCAGAGGAAGGTCCCCTCGAGTTGTAGGAGTCCCCCTAATAGCAGGAATTTGAGTTGGTGAGTTTTGGGCAAAACCTACGGGTTAGCCAAGATGATTGGGTATTAGAAATGAGATCGGCATGCATCATGAGCATCCTTTATTGATTGTATTTCGTTCAGGCATATTAGCTGCATTTGTATAGCATGGTTACCTATCTATCTGCTTTATTCTTCTACTTATGCCTAATTTAGACCTAGTGGGAAAGTCGGCGAGATCAGCGGCCGAACCTACTGGGAACTTGATGTAGTTCTCACCCCACTATCTTCTACAGATACAAATCCGAGCGAGGCGGTCGAGGACCGTCGCAAGGGTATCTCACCCTAGCTAGTGACTACCCGTGTATAAATCCTATCTTTTATCATCTTTTGTTTATGATGATTAAATGTATAAATGATGTATAGATGTAAAAATCTTATATTTTGAGAGATCAGGTGATGTATAAGAAAAAAAATGAAAGAATGTAAGGTTATGTGCATGTATGTGATTAAAAGATAATCATACTACTTGTGTGAATGTAATAGCTTAAAACTTTCACTTTTGGCTGTTGCTTGCCATCGTGCAAGCTAAACCATGTATATGTATGTTTCTGCTTGCGCAAAATTTATATACATGTTCATATTGTGTTAAGCCTTGGGCGGACAGGAGGGGTTGCTGTCCGTTCGGCGTCTATTGACGTGTCCGAACCGACCAAATAGGCGGGCTCGGGGCGTGACACTCTGCTACCTGCAACACATGGTCGGGAATCTATACCTATCGTGCATGCAACAACGGCCCTACTACTAGACCATGCAATGATGCAAAAGCTTAACTAACAAAATAATGGGATACACAGGTATCAAATAATGCATGAACTTAAATACCATAAATCAAAATGATATCTGCTACCATACGGTTTGCGGTCGCGGAATCCTCAATTTGAGCCTCAGACGCACTGCCACTTGATGCCTGCTGTCGTTGTTCACTCTACGGCGGCACAGCCATTACAACTATAGCTCAATGCTGCTCCAAAAGTCTGTTGAGGTATCCGCGGGGTTGGCACCGTCAACGGTGCTGGCAGTGCCATTCGAGGACAAGCTGCCCGTAGATGCCCTGGCTGGACGCATCTAAAACACCGGCCCTCCTTCTGTGCAAAAGACCGGGGCCACCCCACAAATCACATACTATGGAGTCCCCTGCGACTGTCTCTGTTGACGAGGTCCCCAAGAACACTGACGCCACGAAGACCCACGACCCTGAGAGCATAATCGTGAGGCCTTGCACGCCCGTCGCTTCGATCGCCTCTCGTCATCCGGAACCGGCGCTTTCTATCCCGACTCGCCCAAGATCGTTGCTCGCTCCTGGGTTTCTATAGCTCCTCGCTCTACCCAGAATGCCTGTTGCACGGAGACATTGAGAAAGACATACGGTCATTGAGACTCTTTGTCACAGCATATATTTTATACTACATGTGCTCGACGACAAAATAAAAAGGATGAGTGAATGGATCCCTGCTTCCTCATTGTGTGAGTTCTTATGGATATTATTTTGAGGCAATGTCCCATATATGTTAGATGCCCATAGTGACTTTTGACTATGTCATTAAGTGAAATAATTGATGTTGCTACTTTGGCATGTTTCTTATGGCTATGAGTGATGCAGCTTTGTGGGGCCAGACCCGCCATATGTCAACACATACAAGGCGTCTAACTAAAAATAGCGGAATTAAAACAAGAACAGGCTATAACTAGAATATCAGAGCCACAACAACTAATGCTAAATAACAAGTTGAGAGAAAGAAAGTGACTACACCAAGTATAACTAGAAGCATACAAAATACAAGGCTAATAGTAACAAATCCCAAAATACACAACAGTGGTATTCTCTATACCAGGTACACTCTCCATCTCTCACAAAATAAAAATAAGAGAAATGGTAGACCACCTATCCACGTATCCTTTCCCAAGGTCGCTAGCCCGAGGCAACACCCTTGCCGCGGTCCCGAGCCTCCCCCGATGCAGAAGGCGCTGAAAGCAAACAGAAACAGAGGGCGTGAGAACTATAATTTATAGTTCCCAGTGGGTAATTACTGACCTGAACCATTGCACCACTAGGCCCAAAAGAAAAGAGAGCAAGTAAGCGACAAATAAACTTGTAATAAAAGCATAAAGAAATACTATCGAATATGTTACAATAAACATGCTCATAAATAGATGTCATAATCCTCTGTTCTAACATATAATAAAATATGTTCTATTATACCCACAAGTATACTAAGATGTACTTAAAGAACTATCAAGTATACTATATAACTCAAGCAATGCCCTAAGCATGTCCACAAGATCCAACTACTAAGTCCTATCTAGTAGTGATTGTGAATTAACATTGTTAATATTCAAAGTCCATTCTCTTTTGGGATCTACACAAGGTAATCCCGCTTGTGCCACCTAAGTGTCGTGGTAGCCCCAACATCCCCCGTAAGGAATGAGTCTAACCAATTCGGCCCCATAGGTTTCTCTATACTGCACGAACGAACGAATCGCAAAGGCCAACTCCGGAGTGCTGGCTTGTAGGGAGCGACCCTCATAAGCATGTGCGAAAGAGCACAAATGGCAACAAGCAAGTCCAAGTCTCAAGTATCCAAACCTCATGTCTCAACATGGAAGTAATAACTAGCAACCCTAGGGTCTAGTTCAAACACTCTCATGACACTAGATATTCTATGTCAAAGTTCATTACGAGCCTAATGCCGCTTGATGACATTAGCTCACTATTCTACGAATAGATGCCAAGTCTAATGCCGCTTTTTGACATTAGCTTTCCTCCTATGTCATGCATAGTTTCTAAGTCCAATATTACCATATTACATGTCACTTTCACTATGTCTAACATGTTCTCAAACTTCTATTAGAATGCTACAACATGCAATACACCAGCTTGACTAGCCTCTACCACATAGAGGTCAAAATTGCATTACACATAAGAGATATGTTTTAAGCATTCTAAAATTCACAAATAAATCATATATCATGAAAATGCACTAATTTCCATTTAACCATAAGCAAATAAGCACCAATGAGCATTTCTCATTGTGCTAGGTACGGCCAAACCCACCGTCGCTCCAAGCGTCGCTCCGAACCGCTAACGAAGCTTCGATTCCTACTCCTAGTACCCTACAAAGTAGATCCTAGGAGTAACAACCTCTAAAGATGAGTCTTGAGCTCAAACTTTAAGCTCCAATACAAAGAGTAAGAAAAACTCACCTCAAGTGTAGAAATCTTACTCCAAGCTCCAAATGGAAGCTTGATCCCACCCAAAGCAACCTAAAGGAAGGTTCTAAACCCATCAAATGGGCTCTAAAAGCCTCCGATCAAAAATCCCCAAAATGAAGCCCTAATCACAAAATCTAGGGTTTCATCTAGCAATTAGCATCAAAAGCTAAATCTAGAGGAAAGGATGTACTATTTACCTCTTAGAAGCTTCCTCTCTCTCTATGATTTCATCACCAACGCAGGACAAATTGACCTTACGTATGAACACCTGTGGCGACTTAAAATCCCGCTCAAGCAAAAAATTTTCATTTGGATACTACTGCGCAAGAGACTGCTTACTACGGATAGATTGACCCGCCGAGGGAGCCTTGTGGACCAACATTGTATGTTTTGCGCGATATTTCCTAAAACCTGCGACCACCTGTTCCGTGAATGTACCTTTGTGAGATATCTTCGTATTGAAGTCGGAGGTTTAGTGATGGCCGATTCGGACGCGGGGGATGCTCGGCAACTGTGGACACATCTCTCCAGCAATCCCAATGCCGTGACGAGAGCGAAGAACCTAACTACTTTGGTCGCAATCTGGTGGACTGTCTGGACGGAGCGTAACAATATCATCTTCCGCGACAAGTCGCCCAGTGCCTCCTGGGCTCTCGCACGTGTCGAGACTCTGACCAAAGCATGGAACGACGCCCTTTGAACCTGCTCGACGGTTATGTTTTCTTTCGATTTTTCTGTTTTTCTTACGGTTGTTTGGGGTATGTAGGTTTTTTTAGGTAGGTTTTTTTTATGTTTTCGCTTGTTCTTGGTTTTTTGGTTGGTTTTTGATTTGTTTTCTGTATCCCTTGGCTCGGTTAGGAGGCCTTAGCTGCTTCCATCTTGTACGCCTAATTCATATTCCTTAATGAATGAAGCAGATAGCTTGCTACCTTTTTCTCAAAAAAAGCTACCTTTTTCTCAAAAAAAAAAAAAGGATCTAAGCCTTCTAGGAGTAAGGATCATCCACCAAGTGTGCCCAAAACAAAGCCTCAAGCTCCAAAAGTGAGGAAGATGAAGTAGAAGAGCTCCAAGATCCACCAACAAGCACCCTTTGATCTCCTCTTCTCCTTCTTCTTCTTCTCCTTCTCCTTTTCTTCTTCTCTTTCAAAGTGTGAGAGAGTGGAAAATGAGAGGAAAAGAGGTGGGAGCAGCCATATAGGCTGGGTGTTGTAATAATATCCAAACAGACCCCTCAACTTTGCAAAATCAGCAACAGCTCGGTCTGGGCAGCTTCGGGGTCCGATGTCCGGTCCTGGGAGGCAATGTCCGGTCCCGGGCCATCCTCCCGCAATCAACCACCCACGGGATCCGGACATCCATGGGGATGTCCGGATGCCACGGCCGCCAGCCGCGCAGCCCTTTGGGTTGTCCGGACATCCCTTGGATGTCCAGTCCCAGTGGACCTCCCACACGGGACTTAGCCAAAAACTCCAGATTTTGCTTCGAAGGTCGGAACACCGTCTACGACCCTCCACAATCAGTGGACAAGCTCGAAAATCTCCTCGAACACTCGAACCTTGCTATTTGCTAAAGTTCAGTGCGTCACAGGGGCATTGCTTGGAAAGCAATAAGTTCTCAACTTACTGACATTAGTGCTCAAGAAAAACTAGTTGAATTACATTCAGACACTTTGACTCATTGTCGACAGGTTGTGTCGCTTTAGTATAACGAAACAATCATAAGTATAGTATCATAATGTGTAAAATAGACGTTAGCATGGCTCTTTGAGGGATTAGAGATGCTGAACCTGATGTAATTCAATGGTCTAGGGCATCACGAGTCTAATATTCTCTTTTGAGGATTGATGTCTCTATGCTGGCCATATGCAGTTTCTAGTATAGAGCTCCCAAAATGCAGGTTGACTCGGCGGTCGTACTATTCATTTTTCTGTATGAATAGAATCAATATTGATGTAATTTTGAGAAAGTGATTACGATGGTATCGATTCCACTATGTGCGAGTGGGAGATGCTGGCATTCGGTTAAATCGAATCGGGTGCGCCTACGATCGGGCTCGATCTGGCGGTTATTATATTGTCTAATTGAATTAGAATTAATCTCGCTTTTAAATTGAAAAACTAATTAGAGATAAATTCTAATCATATTAGGATAATAAATAATACCTTATTTGGCCTTATCTCTTACGCACCTATTAGGATTTTGAAATCCCTTGTAAATATGTGAGCGATCTCACATAAGAAAAATAAGAAAAAAAAAGAGAAATATAGAAATCATATCCTCTATTAACCTATTATTATAGAGAGTCTTGAACGGTGGATTTAAGATCGTGCTCGTTTGTAGTTCGATCCACCGCGAATTTTGAACAATTTAAGATTTACAAGAACGATTCAAAGGCGCGTGAATCAACCTCTACAATCTGGGCTCGATCGTCGCGTTCTAGCGTAAATCGCTTACGCAAAAAAATACGAACGAATACCGGCTCCCTCTACAAATACAATAAAGCTTAATTTACTTTTTAATGAAATAGTACAATTGAACTTCACCTCAAGAAAAGAACTGAACCGAAAAAAAAAAAGAAAAAAAACAGAAGAAAAAAAAGCTGGCTGGGAACAATTAATTACTTTTGGATTGGCTGAAATATCCCCCAGTACTGAACTGCAATTTAGAACAAACCAGCGAAACCATGTACAAAGGGTTTATCACAGTTCACTAATAAGTAATCAAGATTAATAGCTTATCCATACTCCACCACAGCATGTATACTGTATACATATACTAAATTACACGCACACATGAAACATACATGGCATATATATATAGCTTTGGATGAAGAAAGGTAATATTGGAATGATAATAGTAGGCGGTACTGGTAGGTGAAATATTATTTGATTTAAAGATTATTAATAACTAAGAGTACATCCACACACAAACATGCACGAACTTTCCAGCTAGCGTACCGTGCCATTTCATTTGCTCCTCCTGCTATTTAAAATTTTAAACAGGCTAGGCACTCAAAAGGAAAAGCTATATATATATATATATATATATATATATATATTCATGTAAATTTATTTAGCTTAATTAATTAATTGGGCCCCCAGCAGCTCAGATACATGATGGTGCGCAGCGCCTCCTCGGCCCGCCTCCGCTCGTGCTCATGCGCATCCTCACGGCCGGCGACGACCCTGCTGGGGATTCGTCTCACTCGCTTCGAACCCGCGGAGGAGGTTTCGGCAACCGACTTTGACGCCACCCGCATGCTCCCCTGCAGCGTCGCCGCCGCTGCCTGCAGCCTGATGCCCATTTGGACGCTTCAACGCCACAAACAGATTGGGGATATTTTAAGCGAGTGGTGATGCATTAACCTGGGGGATGATCAGGCAGAGGAGCTGCTGGCCTGGCTTATATAGAACGGGAAGAGGGGCGAGGCTACCGGCTCTACCCGGTTGACTCTGGGGACCATGGGGAAAAATACACAATAAATAAATAAATAAGAATGTAGAAAACTTATTTAAACTTATTATTATAATTTAATCCAGAATCGTTCAATATTTCACTTTTAGAATCGATTTTTTTTTTAATTCATTTAGTTTAAATTATTTGATGGCTAGCTCTTCGAAATTTATATTAATTGTTCACTTTAATAGATTCATAGTTACGAAAATTATATAAAATATAGTAACTAAATTTGTATAGATAGATTGATGCAATCAAAATTTTTAATTAAAAGTCACTAATTAGCTTAATAAATTAAAATATCATATAGTAAAATTAATCAAAAAGTTAGATGATCAATTCAAGTAGGTGATGATAGTTGAGATAATAAGTTTTATATGTTTTTACCATTAAAAAAAAAAAAGGGTAACACATAAACCATAGCTGTTTAATATTATTAAAGTTACACTTAAACTATCTACCGTAAGATTCTTCTGAAACCAAAATCTTTACACTCCGTTTGGATTAGATATAAAGAAGGAGATAAGGGGCTTATCCTTTCCGTTATATCCAAACAAAAATTTATAATGGTGGAAACTATTGTCTTGTTCCCACCCACGGAAGAGAGATCTCAGAGTATTTTGTTTTAAAATTTAGCTTTTAAATTTTTTAATTTTAAAATTAAAATTATAAATTATAAATTATAAATTTTAAAGTTTAAAATTTAAATTTGTTATTGTAAATTTTTAAATTTTATATTTTATATTTGATATTTTATATATTTCAAATTTAAATTCGGTCTTAAATTTAAAATTTAAAATTTAATATTTTTAAATTTGAATATTTAAATTTTAAATTTTAATTTCAAATTTTAAAATTTAAAAGTTAAAATTTTTAATTTAAAATTATAAGTTTTAAATTTTAAATTTTAAATTCAATTATAAAAATAAGGAAAACTTCAAGAACCCTTCCTGTGGTTTCGTGTTTTCTCACTTTTAGTACCCTATAGTTTAAAACGTATCATTTCGCCCTCCTGTGGTTTTGTTTTTATCTCTTTGTTATCAATTTTATTTATTTATTTTTTTAATCAGTGATAAAGTTAAAATTAAAGAACACTAAAGTGAATATTCGTGGGTATTTGAAGTTTTTTGTATATAATTTAAGAAAATATAAACAAAAAAGCTTTAAAAGAGATAAAATCGAAACCACGGGGGTAAATTGATACGTTTTAAACCACAAGTTCTTAAAGTGAGAATAAACGAAACCACAAGAGGGTTTTTGAAGTTTTCCCTAAAAATAATATTATTATTTTTTATTTATAACCATCAACTATTTCTCTTATTCTTCATAATCATCTAAATATAATTTTTCTAATTCCGTTTATACTCACAATTTTATCTAAATAAAAAAATATATTTATTCTTACAAAAACTTATACTTATATTCATGACCGGTATAACTAGTTTCTTTTAATTTCTGAACCAAACGAATAGCTCTTAAAACTTGAACCATTACATTTTGGCTTAAATTCGAATTTTACGCTACTTTAAAGGGAAAAGAAATGTAGTAAGGAAAGCGTCGTAATGGACACGTGTCGGTACTATATGGAACAATCTAGAGCCTGGATCTGCGTTACACGTATTAACCGCCGTTTGTTTGCAAGTAAGAAAAATATCTCTTGGAATTAGGGATGCAATCATGCACATCGTGTGGCGAGGAAAAATTCTAAAATACACTGAATTTATTGGTGACCAGTATAATAAATCAATCAAAAATATTTTTTTAAAATATTTATTTCATAATAATTATAAAAAAATATTTTTTTTATTTTTATTTGAAAAGAAGAAATATGATTATATTGTTATTAATAATATGGTGCGAGTGTGGATATAGATTAATTCCTTGAATTACGAGAGGTGTTGCCAACCTTTGGCTCCATTTGTAGCCGGATCGATTTAATTTTAATTTTATTTTTTATTAATTTATTATTTATTAGAACGAATCAAAACATTTTTCAATGACCGGAATGGATCAAAAGAAGAAAAGAATTTTCACCTTTCGCTCTATTTACTTAGCAAAGCGGGATGAATTTCAAATAAATTATGCTTTTATATAATTATTTTATTTTCACTTATCATTCTATTTATAAGCTTATTATTTGGCAACCTTTTGCCGGCTTCCCCGGGTTCCGGGTTGGGGGAGCCTGCGGGGCCCACTTTTTTTTTTTTGTTTTTTTCTCTCTCCCTCTTTGATATATATATATATATATATATATATATATATATATATATATATATATATATATATATATATATATATATATATATATATATATATATATATATATATATATATATATAGAGAGAGAGAGAGAGAGAGAGAGAGAGAGAGAGAGAGAGTAAAATTTCTTATTAACTTTTAATAGGATATGGTACTTGTCACTATCGATTTTTAGTCTTTGGATCAACTCTTATCATCATTTTTAACCATTGGAGTAAATACTATAACCCAATGGAGACCACTCAACCCTAGGGGGACCATTCAACTCTAACCGACTAATATCATCCTAACCCTACAATTTCTCATCCAAGGGTTAAAAACTTGATAGGACAAGTGCTCCTATCCTATTAATAATATAGTAGCCCTAGCCTATATATATATATATATGCCATGGCTATTATACTATTATGAGTATTGGAGTTCTCGTACTCATAAGTTGTTTTCGATGATGAAGCTTTTGAATCGACGATTCACTCCGTTAAATATAATCTAGAGTATTTGAAACTTCTAGAAAATAAATTTCGTAAATTTTCGAAATCATAATAAAGTCCATCAAGCGGGCATAAAATGAACGGTCAAAATCAAACGACGTCCTAAAAAATGATGATCGGATCCTTCAATTCAAGATCGGAGTTATTGATCTTTATTTATATAGTGAATAGAATTTTCTATAAAAACTTCAACAAATTCCGATATTTTTATACCGTTAAACTAGCAAGTATTCCTTACCGGCCGTTAAAAATTATCAAATTTGTTACCTTTTGATCGTAAGGTAAATGATGTCGAAAAATTATAAAATTTGATTTCTAGAACTTTTAAATACTGTAAATAACGTTAACGGTGTGGATCGTCGATTCGGAAGCTCTATCATCGAAAACAACTAATGAGTACGAGGGCGATCGTACTCATAATATAGCTGTCACGCCCCGGGGTTAATAAGTAAGTGAAAATACAGCGAATTTTTTTTTTTTTTTAAAACCTGACCCCAAGGTATGCCAGATCCGCCACAAATACAGGGAGTCCACTGTACAAACGGACAGTGTCTCCCCTGTATTTGCACGGCGTCGCACATGTACAGAGTGTAAGTCCACAGCCAGGAAACAACCACAAACAAATGAACATAATAAAGATATTACTATTCATTCCACCATTCACCACAGGTTCACAACTAAGAGATGTAGAAGCTGATAAACATCGTAAGAAAACCTTTTGAAAGCTGTTTCCTACACGGAAACCTTTTCTTTTAAAAACACACTACCACGAGGGGTAGAAAACCGTTTTATCACATAAAACCCATATTCTTTGTTATATTATAAAACATCTCATATTCAAAGAAAATACTGAACTGAACCATAAAATACAGTCTAAGTCATAAAATAGGAAGGGTAAAGGAATAACCGACGAAGGGACGGAGCTATGTCGCGAACTAGACTCGCTCCTCACCAGCTGTCCCACTATGACCTGCAACGTCACCTGAAGAAGAAGGCGAGGGGTGAGAACATGTAAACATGTCTCTCCCTCCCAGTGGATACCTCGCGGAGATAGACACAAGAGGAGATAATAGTAATACAGTAGCTAGGATAAACAAGTAAATGGAGAGAGATATATAGATATGAAACAACAGCTACTGTAAGTATGCGTCAACGGTACGAAAGTACAAAAATACCCAATCTGTAAACTGCCCTATTGGTCCGCAGACCTCAGGCCTATGCCCACCGTCACTCTACCCGTGTACAACCCGATCGACCATTGGCCACAGGGTGCATATAACCCAGTACTGACCGCTGGGCTCACGGGTTGGCAAGTCCAATGACCAGTCCCAAACCACTTTTCCGAAAAAGAACACCCTCTTGCGGTGGCCAGACCGCTGGTGTTCGTGAAATGCGTGTGTCTCTCGGGCGATCGATGCTGATATGCTCAATAGCCAAACGTCGACATCGACAACCAGCCAACAATCTTGCCTCTCAGGCGTACTGACCGTATGGGTCGTCAAACTGTAAGGAAGTACCAGAACCGACCAATCAGGTTAACTAGGATGGAACAACTCAACATCCTCTCAACTGTATGCGAGTACTACTCAAGAAAACACAAGAACTGACCACTCAGGTCGACTAGGATGGAACAACTCAACATCCTCTCAACTGTATGCGAGTACTACTCAAGAAAACACAAGAACTGACCACTCAGACCGACTAGGATGGAACAATTCAACATCCTCTCAACTGTATGAAAGTACTACTGAAGGAAACACGAGAACTGACCACTCAGGTCGACTAGGATGGAACAACTCAACATCCTCTCAACTGTATGCAAGTACTACTGAAGTAAACTGACCGAACAGGTCACAGATGTCATAGGCTGACAAGAAGTAATCTACTCTACTCCTACACATGATACTAAACATGGAAACACTGAGTAGAGTAATACTGTAAGAAACAGGTGCAAGATATATCTAGGATAACGATATAAACAGTAAGGGTAGAAGAAACGTCACCAAACGTGCACCACTGAACGGACGTCGAGTCGAAGTACCCACCTGTAAGGATGTCGTGTCTGTCGTCTGACTGCAAAAGAGTGTCAACCGGACCTAAGGAAGGTCCACTGGGTTAGTGTCTAACCCACCACTAATAAACACTAAAACCACAACCCACAAACTAATCCCACGGAGATTGGTTTTCCGAACCAATTACCGTAACTTGCCGGAAGTCCCGTAAACCGCACCGGGACTCCGCCGGCACCCACGAACTGTCCCGAAATGCACCGACTCGTGTCACGAGTCACCCGCTGCCATAAAACACTCCTATTTGGATGTTTTGGCAGCAAACACAAGATAACAATATAATACAATTATCGTCGGATAATTGTACGAATACGGGTTCCCGGAAGTGTCTATTTCGACACCGGAACCCACTGTCGCTCACCCGTCATTTCTAAACCCTCGAAATGACACGAGTGACCAGCCAACAAGGCTCAGCAACTACACAAACGCTCACGAAGCATCATCGGAATAATTCCGAACCGAACCCGCGTTCTGTCGGCGGATTTCGCCGAGAAACGCGCCGGAAATCACTTTCTGATCTCCACAAGGACTTGGGACCTTGGACAATCAGTCCAGGGGGTTACCCAAAGAATGCACATGCTGCCAACAGCAGCTACAACTAGTACAATTGCATAAAAGCCCTTCCGACAATCCAAAATCGCATTATTTTATGTGATTTCGGGGCTTTTATGGCTGGACTACGCAAACCGGAGGTCAATCAGACCAACCGAGACACCTGCTGATAGGTTTCGACGTGCCGAAGACTGTGCTCACCCTTCGGAGCAGTTCCGGACACTGTGGGGTGCGCGGGAGCGACCCGAAGTTCAGCGAACTGCGCGCACTGCATGATAAACATGCAAAATCTCGCTAACCAGGAACCCGTTGACCTTAATTGAGGTGACCATTGTGATCGTCACTGACAGACGATCACCGTGCTCCCCTCCGGAGGCATTGGAACAGCCTCAGGTCTCCGAAACAGTGCGCGCAAGCCGAGACAGCAGCCAAAAAGGCCCGAAAAGGCCGATACTGCCGAAACAGCGTATCGGGGTCTCCCCGACAGAAAATAAGGTGAGCACGATGATCAGCGATGTGTCCTGATCAGCGTGCTCCCTTTCGTTGGGATCGGGGAGGCCCGGGTGACTCAGAACAGCGAAAACACTTAAAATAAGCCCTAAATAGAAGCTTACCGGCAAGGGGGAGCTAGGGCTCGGTCGCCGGCGGCCGGGGGTAGGGCGCGCCGGCCGGGAGGGTGCGCCGGATCCGGAGGGTCGGTGGGAGTCGTCGGCCGGCGGCGGAGGCGGCCGGTGACGCGATGGCGGCGCACATAACCGAGAATGCTCTCGGGTTGTAGATCTCTCTCGCGGCGCTCCGGCGGCCGGGATCGCCGGGCGGCGACCGATCGGATGCGGGGACCACGGGGAGACCGGTGCTACCCTGCCGGGGCCGAGGGAAGGCGCGGCGGCCGAGGGTGCTAGTGCTCGGTGCTCGGTCCGCACCAGCCCTAGATGGTCGCGGGGTGGCTCGCGGCGGCCGACGGCGGTCGGGGATCGCCGGGGAGGTGCGCCGGAGGGTCGAGGGTCGCCGGGGCCGAAGGCAAGGCGGCGGGACCCTGTGGGAGGCGGCGGTGGCGCGGCTGAACCCGAGGGCACTCGGGCTCGGGTTAGGTGGCTGCCGAGAGCAGCGGCGGCGCTCTGGCGCGGCGGAGGCGGCCGGGGAAGGGAGCCCGGGCAATATCTTGACCCAGGGGGTCTCGTGCTCGGCTTCGGAGGGATTCCAAGCTCTCAAATCTTGAGGTGTAGGATGGTGGTGGCCGGGGAGAAAGAAAGAGAGAGTGGGATGGTTTTCCGGTGGCCGGGGGAGCCCGCCGGCGGCCAGGGGGTGCGCAAGGCAAGGGCAGGAGGGCCCTGGTGACGGCTAGGGTTTGATTGAGGAATCTGAGGGGTCTAGGGTTAGGGCTTCAAGTGGAAAACCCAACACCACCATTTACATACATGGTGCAAATTGCAAATCACCTACTCTCAATATTTTCGTTCCAGTCCCTCTCAGCATGTGTAAATCACGCATACGCACCTCCACGAGCGATTTCACGAGATTCAGCACATAAAATATTGGGACTTTCGCGAAATTACCAATTTGCCCACTTTGATCTCTCCTCGATCAACGCGCGATTCCCGTAAATCCGTCCGTCCGATTTATGAACGGATCGCGCCAGTGCGATCAGCACATCGAAGACCTCAAACCCACAATTTTGGTTCGCCTCGATCGGTCACGGATTCACGAAGAAACCCGTCCGTTCTCCAACGACCCGATTTTGCCAACATCGACCCCTTTGCGATAATCTTGCAATTTCCGACGATCCGCTCGTCGGATTTACAAACGGACTGCGCCATCGCGTTCAGCACATTGAGGGCACCGAAACTACTATTTTGTTTCGCTCGATGTGATCTCCGTTTCGCGACGGACCCATCTCTCATCAGTTCCCGCAATAAACCAACTTATTAACATATATACTTTATATATGTAATATCGTTCGGGACCCTTTTTCTCGACAACCGTGCATCGAAATTCGATTCCGTCAGTGCCAACGGTTCCAGTATATCAGAGCCGTTCGAAACGAGCTATTGGAAGCCTATGTTTAGAGTTCTATACGCTCCGGAACCCTTCTCTACTTCCCGGTTCCACGAAACGCCGGAGTTACTATTCACTTTAAGTCGAACTTCCGGGTCGCATAACTTTTCCGTTTTAGCTCATTTTCGCCTGAAATTTGACGTGTGCTCTTGTAATCCATTTACGCACAATAACGTTTAAAATCGAAGGTCAAATTCCATCCGGATAAAAAGTCGGTTTATTACATCATTCCCCCCTTAAAAGAAGTTTCGTCCCCGAAACTTGACCACGTACCCACCGTGATGAATTTGGATACTGATCCGCCCATGCGGTATCACTTTTGGGTACAGGTCAATCACATTTCCTTGTGTTCAAACCGAATCAACTTTCAAATAAGGATAGGATAGAACTACGGTCCCAACTAGACAAGACGAGGGTATATATTCCAACCCAAATCTACTAACCAAGACTCACTGGGATCACATCCACCATCCTATAACCTGCGGACAAAAACAGTCCCGCGATCAGGATTAACCGATCCCAACTTATCAATTCTAAGATAATAATTCACCACTCAGAATTGTAGGTTCACACAACCTTGGTCCGCGTAACAGCAACCGACTCGACTACGTTAATAGTCCACGTAGAAACGTCATAGATCAACTCCACAAGTCCGGAGTATAATCTCAAGGGCCGGAAGGCACACTCCGACTAGCCAACAACGTCAACCTGCTCACTACGAGCACATACGAAACATCGTTCAAAAACTTGAGTCAAAACACTCACCTCGGAGACCACAGTCTCACTCTAGCTACTACACAAACTGTCGAAGTCAAAACCTCGTCAACTGAAAGCCACTTGTGGCATTCGACAGTCCTAGGTCCAAGACCTCACTTTTTGCCTGACCCGAAGGTCCAACTGACAATATCAATTGAGCTCGACAATTTGTTCTCTCAATAATTTCGATTAAACCAACGCAGGTTCCATGCAAGTCCATTACTTGATGCACAGGATTGCCAATCGCACTAAGCGATATCAACCACTGGTGATGCTCAACACCTGTCTCTACGAGACCCTGTCGCTGCCGTCCTATGAGGAACCCTAGCGATCAATGTTCCTAGCAACACCAAACACATGTCTCCGAGAGACCCAGGCGCACCTGTCACCAAATAACCAGACAAGCATACCATTCCTAGGTTTGCACGATAAGCCGAGTCGGAAACCTTATCCACCATCATATACGGTGACAATCATAGCCAACAACCAGGTTCAAGTCACTCTACCACTGTGATACAGAACCTTCCAGCAACAGAGCGATACTACTAACCAATCAACCTTTTTAGCGGTGGAGGCACAACTAACGAGTACCTAGACTCAACTAGAGTCAAAACCATCAGCAGTGACGATAAATCAACTGCACAAATCCAGCCTGGGAATATCCCGAGGCTCGCGACGTGATCAAAGACGACCAACACTCAAGATTTCTCGCAAGACTATCTATAGCGATTGTCTCGCAAGAGAGAGAACACTGACCCAATCCATAAGTCCCAAACAGGGAAAGGTATTTCGTCCCACTTTCGACAGTATATTGTCTGCAGCCAATATACTTATCAAAAGAAAAGCGAAATATCCAAGATCCACTACCAATATCGAGTTGGAAGCGCGACACGTCGAAGTATCAAACCACTTGATATCTCTTCACTGAACCAAGAGTTCACAACCACTACCATCGAAACATCGACTTTGCAAGTCGACATTCGAATTCAGACCGACCCTGAACCGACTCACTAGGAGTCACATAGCTTTCAACATCTGAAAGCTACTTACGATACTAAACCGCAAACCGTACAAACTAGGCTTAGGAAATGATTTCCGTAACCCATTTCCGCACCACAACGAGCTATACCCAAAGCTGCGAGTACTCAGACGATACCTTAGAGTAACTCGAGTCAAGACGGGTCCTACCAAACCATCCCTTATCCCATGACACACCAATTTAGGTGATAAGGATAACCGCATACTATGTATGCATCAAGACTTGACACCGAACTGTGTCTAACCGATTCTAGTACACGTCAGTTTGACGTATGAACTAGATAAAGGTCAAAAGACCTAAACCCGCTGAATCCATCAGCCAAAAACGAAAGAGGGATAGGCAACACAACCTTACCCAAGATCTGCGAAAGCAACACCAACGCTGCAGTCGTCTAAACAGCTGTTAAACACACCCTGGGCTACACTCTAGTAGCCCCAAAAAGTCGCGACCATAATAGGTCTACATGTCGTCTCCGTAGAGACACTCGCAACAGTCTCCGTAGAGACACTCGCAACAGCTCCCGTGTCCAAAGTAGGAAAAGTGGCCCGGGCGTCGGCAGTCAACATACTCACCTAGGCCCGAAAATCACTGGCCCTCAAGGCCCACCTGACAGGAATGGCCACACTTGGGGAACATCACCCGGCACTCAATGTCCAGAAAGAAGCACCGCCACTACTCCCGACTTAGACACCAGCATGTGCGAAAACCGTAACACATACGGAAACAACCGTGCACTCCGAGCTTACCCAACTCGAATGCAACCTAGGACAAAAGTCCGAACCCCGCACTCTCACGGGCCTATATACCGTAGGTCTTCATAGGGTCAACCTAACCAATGGTTCAGTTCTTTTTATTTTAAAAAAAAACAACCTGTGAATGGTGTTGTGGTTGTAACTTCGCTCTGATACCATTTTAATCTATCACGCCCGGGGGTTAATAAGTAAGTGAAAATACAGCAAATTTTTTTTTTCGAAAACCTGACCCCAAGGTATGCCAGATCCGCCACAAATACAGGGAGTCCACTGTACAAACGGACAGAGTCTCCCCTTTATTTGCACGGCGTCGCACATGTACAGAGTGTAAGCAAACAACCAGGAAACAACCACAAACAAATGAACATAATAAAGATATTACTATTCATTCCACCATTCACCACAGGTTCACAACTAAGACATGTAGAAGCTGATAAACATCGTAAGAAAACCTTTTGAAAGCTGTTTCCTACACGGAAACCTTTTCTTTTAAAAACACACTACCACGAGGGGTAGAAAACCGTTTTATCACATAAAACCCATATTCTTTGTTATATTATAAAACATCTCATATTCAAAGTAAATACTGAATTGAACCATAAAATACAGTCTAAGTCATAAAATAGGAAGGGCAAAGGAATAACCGACGCAGGGACGGAGCTATGTCGCGAACTAGACTCGCTCCTCACCAGCTATCCCACTATGACCTGCAACGTCACCTGAAGAAGAAAGCGAGGGGTGAGAACATGTAAACATGTCTCCCCTCCCGGTGGATACCCGGCGGAGATAGAAACAAGAGGAGATAATAGTAGTACAAAGAGCTAGGATAAACAAGTAAATGGAGAGAGATATATAGATATGAAACAACAGCTACTGTAAGTATGCGTCAACGGTACGAAAGTACAAAAATACCCAATTTGTAAACTGCCCTATTGGTCCGCAGAACTCAGGCCTATGCCCACTGTCACTCTACCTGTGTACAACCCAAGATCGATCACCGGGCCACAGTGGTGCATATAACCCAAGATCGACCGGGCTCACGGGTTGGCAAGTCCAATGACCAATCCCGAACCACTTTTCCGGAAAAGAACACCCTCTTGCGGTGGCCAGACCGCTGGTGTTCGTGAAATGCGTGTGTCTCTCGGGCGATCGATGCTGATATGCTCAATAGCCAAACGTCGGCAACCAGCCGACAATCTTGCCTCTCTGGGCGCACTGACCGTAAAGGTCGTCAAACTGTAAGGAAGTACCAGAACCGACCAATCAGGTCAACTAGGATGGAGCAACTCAACATCCTCTCAACTGTATGCGAGTACTACTCAAGAAAACACAAGAACTGACCACTCAGGTCGACTAGGATGGAACAACTCAATATCCTCTCAACTGTACGAAAGTACTACTGAAGGAAACACGAGAACTGACCACTCAGGTCGACTAGGATGGAACAACTCAACATCCTCTCAACTGTATGCAAGTACTACTGAAGTAAACTGACCGAACAGGTCACTGATGTCATAGGCTAACAAGAAGTAATCTACTCTACTCCTACACATGATACTAAACATGGAAACAGGTGCAAGATATATCTAGTATAACGATATAAACAGTAAGCGTGGAAGAAACGTCACCAAACGTGCACCACTGAACGGACGTCGAGTCGAAGTACCCACCTGTAAGGATGTCGTGTCTGCCCGATCGCAAAAGAGTGTCAACCAGACCTAAGGAAGGTCCACTGGGTTAGTGTCTAACCCACCACTAATAAACACTAAAACCACAACCCACAAACTAATCCCACGGAGATTGGTTTTCCGAACCAATTACCGTAACTCGCCGAAAGTCCCGTAAACCGCACCGGGACTCCGCCAGGACCCACGAACTGTCCCGAAATGCACCGACTCGTGTCACGAGTCACCCGCTGCCATAAAACACTCCTATTTGGATGCTTTGGCAGCAAACACAAGATAACACTATAATACAATTATCGTCGGATAATTGTACGAATACGGGTTCCCGGAAGTGTCTATTTCGACACCAGAACCCACTGTCGCTCACCCGTCATTTCTAAACCCTCGAAATGACACGAGTGACCAGCCAACAAGGCTCAGCGACTACACAAATGCTCACGAAGCATCATCGGAATAATTCCGAACCGAACCCGCGTTCCGTCGGCGGATTTCGCCGAGAAACGCGCCGGAAATCACTTTCTGATCTCCACAAGGACTTGGGACCCTGTACAATCAGTCCAGGGGGTTACCCAAAGAATGCACATGCTGCCAACAGCAGCTACAACTAGTACAATTGCATAAAAGCCCTTCCGACAATCCGTAATCGCATTATTTTATGTGGTTTCGGGGCTTTTATGGCTCGACTACGCAAACCGGAGGTCAATCAGACCAACCGAGACACCTGCTGATAGGTTTCGACGTGCCGAAGACTGTGCTCACCCTTCGGAGCAGTTCCGGACACTGTGGGGTGCGCGGGAGCGACCCGAAGTTCAGCGAACTGCGCGCACTGCATGATAAACATGCAAAATCTCGCTAACCAGGAACCCGTTGACCTTAATTGAGGTGACCACTGTGATCGTCACTGACAGACGATCACCGTGCTCCCCTCCGGAGGCATCGGAACAGCCTCAGGTCTCCAGAATAGTGCGCGTAAGCCGAGACAGCAGCCAAAAAGGCCCGAAAAGGCCGACACTGCCGAAACAGCGTATCGGGGTCTCCCCGACAGAAAATAAGGTGAGCACGATGATCAGCGATGTGTCCTGATCATCGTGCTCCATTTCGTTGGGATCGGGGAGGCCCGGGTGACTCAGAATAGCGAAAACACTTAAAATAAGCCCTAAATAGAAGCTTACCGGCAAGGGGGAGCTAGGGCTCGGTCGCCGGCGGCCGGCGTCGCGCCGGCCGGGAGGGGTGCGCCGGATCCGGAGGGTCGGAGGAGTCGTCTGGTCGGCGGCAGAGGGCGGCCGGTGACGCGGCGGCGCACATAGCCGAGAATGCTCTCGGTTGTAGATCTCTCCGGCGGCGCTCCGGCGGCCGGGGATCGCCGGGGCGGCGACCGATCGGATGCGGGGACCACGGGGAGGCCGGGGCTCCCCTTTGGGGCCGAGGGATGGCGCGGCGGCCGAGGGTGCTAGGGCTCGGTCGCACCGGCCCTAGATGGTCGCGGGTGGCTCGGCGGCCGACGGCGGTCGGGGGATCGCCGGGGAGGTGCGCCGGAGGGTCGTGGTCGTCGGGGCCGAAGGCAAGGCGGGACCTGTGGGAGGCGGCGGTGGCGCGGCCGAACCCGAGGGCACTCGGGCTCGGGTTAGGTGGTCGCCGAGAGCGGGCGCCGAGGCGGCGCTCCGGCGCTGCGGGGGCGGCCGGGGAAGGGAGCCCGGGCAATATCTTGACCCAGTGGGTCTCGTGCTCGGCTTCGGAGGGATTCCAAGCTCTCAAATCTTGAGGTGTAGGATGGTGGTGGCCGGGGAGAAAGAAAGAGAGAGTGGGATGGTTTTCCGGTGGCTGGGGGAGCCCGCCGGCGGCCAGGGGGTGCGCAAGGCGAGGGCAGGAGGGCCCTGGTGACGGCTAGGGTTTGATTGAGGAATCTGAGGGGTCTAGGGTTAGGGCTTCAAGTGGAAAACCCAACACCACCATTTACATACATGGTGCAAATTGCAAATCAGCCCACCTACTCTCAATATTTTCGTTCCAGTCCCTCTCAGCATGTGTAAATCACGCATACGCACCTCCACGAGCGATTTCACGCGATTCAGCACATAAATTATTGAGACTTTCGCGAAATTACCAATTTGCCCACTTTGATCTCTCCTCGATCAACGCGCGATTCTCGTAAATCCGTCCTTCCGATTTGTGAACGGATCGCGCCAGTGCGATCAGCACATCGAAGACCTCAAACCTACGATTTTGGTTCGCCTCGATCGGTCACGGATTCACGAAGAAACCCGTCCGTTCTCCAACGACCCGATTTTGCCAACGTCGACCCCTTTGCGATCATCTTGCAATTTCCGACGATCCGCTCGTCGGATTTGCAAACGGACTGCGCCATCGCGTTCGGCACATTGTGGGCACCGAAACTACTATTTTGTTTTGCTCGATTTGATCTCCGTTTCGCGACGAACGCATCTCTCATCAGTTCCTGCAATAAACCAACTTATTAACATATATACTTTATATATGTAAAATCGTTCGGGACCCTTTTTCTCGACAACCGTGCATCGGAATTCGATTCCGTCAGTGCCAACGGTTCCAGTATATCAGAGCCGTTCGAAACGAGCTATTGGAAGCCTATGTTTAGAGTTCTGTACGCTCCGGAACCCTTCTCTACTTCCCGGTTCCACGAAGCGCCGGAGTTACTATTCACTTTAAGTCGAACTTCCGGGTCGCATAACTTTTCCGTTTTAGCTCATTTTCGCCTGAAATTTGACGTGTGCTCTTGTAATCCATTTACGCACAATAACGTTTAAAATCGAAGGTCAAATTCCATCCAGATAAAAAGTTGGTTTATTACAATAGCTGGACCCCCATATATATATATTGTAACGACCCAGCCCACTAGCAACAATAACTCGTTGGGCCCAACCACCGGCCCAAAATGCTTAAGCCCAATTATTATTACTAGTGTCTAAATCTCATATAAACCCAATGACAACCCCATTCCCATCCGATGTGGGACTATTGGGGTGTCACAGACTCCCCCCGTTAAGGCCCTGACGTCCTCGTCAGTCCAATCACACACACAGCCCAAGATCACCAGGCTATGTGAGACTCGTCTCGCTAGCCCGTCATCCAGACCCTGGCTCAGCCGAGACTCGCCACACATGTCCAGCTGGTGAACCGGCTCTGATACCAAATGTAACGACCTAGCCCACTAGCAACAATAACTCATTTGGCCCAACCACCGGCCCAAAATGCTTAAGCCCAATTATTATTACTAGTGTCTAAGTCTCATATAAACCCAATGACAACCCCATTTCCATCCGATGTGGGACTATTGGGGTGTCACATATATATACATATATATATATATATATATAGAGTCCGGTTACTATACTTTTATGAGTATAGAACCTCTTGTACTCATAAGTTTTTCGCCATTAGATTTACTCTTTAATTAATTTCACCCGTTAGATTATACTATTCAACCAACCACCCACTCAACCCTAGGGGGCCCACTATCAACCTAACCGTAACCACTCTCATCCTAATCACTCATTTTTCATCTGAACGGCTGAAAATTTATGAGTAGTAGGTCTTTAATACTCATAATAAGATAGTATACATGGCCTATATATATATATATATATATATATATATATATATATATATATATATATATATATATATATATATATATATAGAGTAGGGCTACTATACTATTATGAGTAGTAGAGCCCTACTATTCATAATTTTGTTTCGATGATAGAGCTTCCGAATCAACGATCCACTCCGTTAAATATGATCTAGAGTATTTAAAACTTCTAGAAAATAAATTTCGTAATTTTTCGAAAACATTTACCTTACGATCAAAAGCTCACAAAATTGACAATTTTTAACTACGATATGGGATACTTGGTAGTTTAACGGTGTAAAAGAATTGAAATAGGTTGAATTTTTGATAGAAAATTCTATTCACTACCTAGATAAAGATCAATAACTCCGATCTTAAATTGAAGGATCCGATCATCTATTTTAAGGACGTCGTTCGATTTCGCCGTTCATTTTATGCCCATTTGATGGACTTTATTATGATTTTGAAAAATTACGAAATTTATTTTCTAGAAGTTTTAAATACTCTAGATCATATTTAACGGAGTGGATCGTCGATTCGGAAGCTCTATCATCGAAAACAACTTATGAGTAGTAGGGCTCTACTACTCATAATAGTATAGTAGCTCTACTCTATATATATATATATATATATATATATATATATATATATATATATATATATATATATATATATATATATATATATATATATATATATATATATATATATATATATATATATATATATATATATATATAAAATTAAAATTTATTATTAATGATTTTTTAATGCGTTTCTTAACTTTATATATTTAGTTAGTATATTTTATATAATTAAATATATTTTTTTAAAAAATTATATAATTATAGTGTTTTTTTTATAAAAATAGATTATTTAATTATATCTAAATAATTTTAAAATTAAAATTATTATTTAATACATACAATCTAGAATATTTAAAAATTAAGCATAAATAATTATATATTTTAATATTTTATTATAATTAAAACACAAATTTATGAATTTACAATCTGAATCCGAACGAGGTGTTAAGATCGCATTATTGTTTTGTAATCAAAACTTGCATATCCGGTACAATTGATCGCACGTAAAAATATCCCTAAAGTTTCTTTATTTAATTAACTAAAATATATTATTATTTACTTTATAAAAAATATATTTAATTATTTATTAATTATTTATAAAGAAAATAAATGAATCCGTTGCGTAGCACGGGTTCCTTAACTAGTTTAAAATGAATCTAGGCAGTAGCTCCACCAACAATCCATTTGCAGCCCTATTTGGAGTGGACAACCACTGCATGGCATACAGCAGAGTATAATTACAATATTTCCCCTCAATTACAGGTGGCAAAATTTGTATGTCAATTTTGCTTTTTTCAAATTTAAACCCCTCTAAAAAAACCTTTATAAATAATTCTAACAAATTTATATTTGCAATATGACCCTCTTCTTACCATATGAGCACCATATTTGTATTTTTGAGTTAAACACAATAAATAAATCACCGTGTTTAAACATGGTGATTGAATTATGGTATTCATATCCTAACTTTAGTCCCTATTTTCTAACTTGGGGACAAAAAAATACAGAAAGGAATACGGTGACTTAATTACCGTGTTTAAACACGATTATTGAATCACATCGTTCAACATAAAAATATCACCTTGACACTCGCATAGTAAAGAGAGAATTGTTTATATAAGGCTAAATTAAATAAAACCTCGCTGTCAAAACTTGATTTCTTACTTTCCTCCTTTGTCATTTAAACACCGACACTTTGCCCCCTTGTACAATGAAAAATGTTCATAGAGGGGGTACAATGTGAACTGTGATGACAAAATCACCATTTTGCCCCTCGCCATTTCCGTATCCTCCCTTATCTTGCTCATCCGCCGCCTCGATCGGCCGCGGTTCCTCTCCATTTTTTTCTCCACCTGCTCCCCTTCTCCTTCTGCACCCTCGTCACTCCTCCATTTCGGCGATGATATGGAGAAAATCGAGGTGGGCGTGGATGGAGAGGTCGATAAGGGCAACAAGGGCGAAGGCGAGGCGGCGGAGGAGGGCGAAGGGGTGTTTGTGGACGCGGACGGAGATGTGGGCGAGAGAGAAGCAGTGGAGAAGGGCGAGGCGGCGAGGCGAAGGAGGGTGAAGCATGAAGCAACAGTACTAGAGAGGGCGGAGGATATTTTTGACATAAAAAAATATTTTATAACGGAACCCTAATGAATCATTAACGGTAAGGGGTAAAGTGAATATTTTTTATTTTACAAGAGAACAAAGTGTAGGTTTTTAAATGACAGGGGGAAGAGAAAAATCAGGTTTTAGCAGGGTGGCTTTCTGTAATTTAGCCTTTATACAAATATAAATTTGTTAGAACTTTTTACAAAAATAAAATTTTTGAGGGAACTATATGCAAGAAATGCTCGATTTATCAGCAGTGGATCATTTCAAATTGTTGTGTTCTACATGAGCTCTACCATTCTTCTGGACAGATAACAAATTAATATATAGGCTTTACTGTGGGAAGCTTACCATATATTAAAAGATTGAGTTCTCACAGGGATCCATGTGGCAGCACGGGCGGGTGCGGGGCGGGTGGGCATGGGCATGCGCTGGGGCGCTGGGGTGCAAGTGAGCGCAGGAGCGGGTCGCACGCGGGCGTGAGTGAGCAGGCGCGGACGTTGTTTGGGTGGCTCGGGTGGGATTTTTTTTTCTCTAATTCTCCTCTCTCTCTCTCTCTCTCTCTCTCTCTCTAGGAAGTGGGGCATTTTTTTTTGCAACTCACTCCTCTCATTCTTTCCTAAAATTTAAATTATATAATCTATAATTTTTTACACGTAACTTTTTATATAACTAAAATTACATATATTAAATATAAATTTTAATTTTATAATTTTTATCACTTAAAAATAAGTTGTACAATAAAAAATAAAAAGAGATTGATACAGTTTAATTTAATTACTTACTTTAATAAATTTAAAATTACGAGAATTAATTGTATAAAATATATATTAACTGAATCAGTGAAAATAAATGACATATTCGAAATTTAAAGTCAAAATATCGTTGATCGACTCAAATCAAGTAAATTAAAAAATTTTGAAAAGTAAAATAATCAATTCAAAATGATCCATTTGGTTTTAAATTAAACTTCAATACTATATTTATAGTTTTATAAGCAATCAACTTTACATTTAGAATCTTCTGAATATTGAAAAAGGGACAATATTTTAGATCTTAAATGTTAATTAGTTGTAATTTCTAACTCAAATTATGAGACATATAAATTTTCAATTCTTAACTCATTCTGCTGCTATAAATATAAATTTTCTTCTAGTTTTTTTTATTTTAAATACTTCTTAAATTTTTACTGTAGTAGCTGTTGTTTCATTTTAAATTTCTTTATTTTTATTTTTTTTTATTCTAAGACTCAACCTGGCTCTAATACTAATATAATATGTCACGTCCTAGCCCCAGCGGAAGCCTGCCTAGTGCGTGCCCAGACCTTCCATATGCCAAAAACATATAAGGCGTTTACAACAATAAGATAGCATAAAACATGAATATAACAACATCTAGCATGATATCAGAGCATGAACACAACTACTCTCTAAAGACAAGTAGGCAAGTAAAGCTAAACAACTATAATCATCCATAAAGTAGTACATACATCCTGAAAAATCCACATAAAAGGAAGCTAAATACAAAAATGGTGGTCTCTATATATCAAGTACAAGGCACCTCTCAAACCAAAAGCAAAAAGAGAGGCAACCACCTAGCGGAAACTCCAAGCTAAGACTAGCTAGATGCGACCCCCTTACCGCAATCCCTAGCCTCTCCCGGTGTGGATGGCTCGGTAAACAAAAATATCAAGAAAATGGGAATGAGAATTATTAGTCAATAGTTCTCAGTGGGTAAGCCACCGATATCAGCAAATTACATCACTAGGTCATCAAGGCATAAGTAGTAGGTAAGCATGATTAAAGAGATAACATGATTACTAAGCAAGTAATAATTCACTAAGCTACTATGCCTCCAATTTAACATGATGTTTAACAATTAATGCAGCTATTCTATCATGAGTGTGCATGTCCAACAAGTCCAACTATCATGCACTATCTAGAAATGATGGTCACATTATACTTTTAAATGTCATTGTTCAATTCAACTAGGACCTACACAAGTGTAGTTCGGCTTGCGCCGCCTAATGGTGTCACGCCCTGGGTTGCACATTCACCGGGCACACCGACAAATCCGCCGTATACAAAAGAATTTCCTCTGTATACGAAGCGTAGCTGTACCTGTATAACATACAATGCTACAAACAGTAGCATAGAGCTGAAGTAAACTATAAACACGCAGGTAGGAAAAACAAACTTTATATACATACAATCGCAGATACAAAGTAACACTACTCGCTCCAGCGAGTTCAACTGTATGTACAAAAGTGCCCTAAATCAAAAACTGTCACTACCTGCAGGGGAAGTCCTCTAGCACAGTGCTCGAAGGGTAGGCTCTAGCTCGCCACACCCTTCCCGCGGTCCGACTCAGAAGGAGCAGCAGCCGCAACAGAAGGCCCTGCAACAACAGTGGAAGAAAGAGGGCATGAGAACTACTACAAAAATAAGTAGTCCTCAGTGGGTACCGCCCTAAACACATCGGTCCACCCACTAAGTCTACAGGGTAAGCAAAAAGGTAAAAGAAGTTGGAAACACTCGACAGCTAAAACCCCTATACTATCCTGCTCTAAACCACCCTGTGTAGAACAAGTAAAAGCTGACCCAATCTTACGAGGGACTGTGAAAGCACCCGTCCCGCCTGTCGAGGCAACACTACAACTACCCCAGGGGCAGCTAGCGGAGAGCAAGTCCACAACGAGGACGCAGCGACACCAACGCAAAAGCACAAAGCCAGACTCCGGAGCGGCACTCCTGGGCGCGAACCAACCGAGTATGCAAGCGTATCTCTGTCGAGCTCAATCTGGCTCTCACAGGCATAGTCAAGTAAACAGGGTCTAAGCACTAATACACCACGTGCCCCTTGGCACAAACTGTAACCACACGATTACACGGGTCCCCGTCAAACCCCGACGGTGCCGACAACCGGACACGACAAGACTCGGTGAAAAGTGAGCTCGGCATCCCAGTAGCGAGCGTAAAAGCAAACTACACTACCACAGGTATACATCGCACTCCCCGTGATGATACGGCACAAAACGGCTTCTAGAGCTAAATCCGATAGTGTAGCTAATGACGATCCAAAACGTGGTTTTCTCCTAAGTCAAGTCCAAGTCCAACATGTATTGTTTAAAAACTTGCTAAACATGCTCCGAAAATTCAGATTTAATAGGCTAATATCCATGAATTCGAGCGATCACAAATTAGTCGAAAACTGGAATTTATACATGTTGACTACTTGAGTTAGGTATGATCCGATGAAAACCCACCTCGATAGCAATCTCTTGGCAGCGAAGGAAGTGGCCCGCGTCAAGGTGATCCCTCGCTGGTCCGCTGAAGTCCGAAGTCTCCCGTTGCGAAGAGGCAAATGCACGATTTCACAAATTACGTCGGGAAAACGGCGAGTGAGAAAAGCGTAACGTTAACCAAGCTAACCTTATCTAAATTCAGCGATTCAGGGCTCGAAATCTTCGTCTCGCAGTCACGAATCCAACGCCGCAAGTTTCGACGCGATTCGACTTCCCTGCGCGGAGAACTAGCCAAAGTGCCGACGGTCGACGTTGGAAAACAGGAAATCTGCACCTCAGAAACTGCTCGCAAAACAGCGGCTCGGTAAAGATGGGGTCCGAATGGGCAAACCTGCTCCAAATCCAGTAAGTAGGGTCTCGTTGGAATCGTCTGGAAGTCGCGGATCCAACGCCCCAGATTTCGCCGGATTTCGACTCTCCTACAAAGAGAACAAGCCAAAATGCCGCGGGTCGATGCTGCAGTCAGCAGCAGAGGTAGTGCAGTCCGAAAGTCGTAGAGGTTTAAAGCTTTAAAAGCGAACTCGAGGGGCCACTCACCTCGAAAATCCTCCCTGCGAGTAGCGCCTCGTCGAGGATGGCAAGAGTCGACTGTCGCACGGCGTCCCCGTAGCGTCACCTCGTCGAAAACTCGCTCGATCCGCTCCGCGGTGCGTCGTCGACGTTGCTCGGCTCCTCTAGAGCTTAGGGGAAGTAGCAGCAGCAGCAACAACAGCAAGGGGGAGAAGGAGGAGATGAGGGAGATGAAGCCTCTCTCTCTCTCCTCTCTGCTGCTAAGTAAGGGGAGGAGGTAAGGTGATGTGACAAGTTAGGAAAAGTCAAACTGCACCATGCTTTCACTTTGTACCGGTACAAATCCCTCCTTGTACCGGTACAAACAGGCAACCCGAGAGCATCTGCGCAGGGCTATACCGGTATAGCCCTGGTGGTCATACCGGTATAGCAACCAATCTTGTACCGGTATAAAACTAGATTTGTACCGGTACAGCTCACTGAAAAACCTGCTATTTGCAAATTTTTGTGACACACGCTGCTCTCGCGTTCCAACGGGGCCCGTTTGGCGTCCATTTGGCGCCAACGCGACCCAGGCTGGTCCCGACACTCTCCAGAGCTGTAGACAAGCCTCAGGTGCAATAATTCAGGTCTCTACATCCTCCCCCACTACAAAAAGTTTCGTCCGCGAAACTCAACCGTACCTCAGCTCGGCTCGTCGAACAGGTGGGGATAGGCCTCCCTCATCGCCGTCTCGGGCTCCCAAGTCGCCTCCCGCTCCTCGTGATTACTCCACTGCACTTTGACGTACGGTATGACCCGATTGATCAATTCTTTCGCCTCTCGAGCAAGAATTCGCAACGGTCGCTCCTCGTATCGCAGGTCCTCGCCTAGCTCGAGTGGAGTGAAGTCAATCACGTGAGAGGGATCGAATACATATTTCCTCAATGCCGAGACGTGGAATACATCGTGGGTGCCAACTAGTCGCGGGGGTAGAGCAATCCTGTAAGCAACTGGTCCAACTCGCTCCAAAACCTCAAAAGGGCCAATGTAGCGTGGACTGAGCTTCCCACGCACTCCAAATCTGCGTATCCCTTTGGATGGCGAGACTTTAAGAAATACATGATCTCCAACCTGAAACTCCAAGTCTCGCCTCCTGGTATCAGCGTAGCTTCTCTGGCGGCTCTGGGCTGTCAAAAGGTGTCGTCGAACCACCTTCACCTTTTCCTCAGCCTCTAGTAAAATCTCAGGCCCAAGTGTCTTCCTTTCACCCACATCGCTCCAAAACAACGGGGATCAATATGTGCGTCCATACAACGCCTCAAACGGAGCCATCTGGATGCTCGCTTGATAGCTGTTGTTGTACGCAAACTCAACTAATCTCAAATGCTGATGCCATCCTCCTCCAAAATCTGAGACGCATGCTCTCAGCATGTCCTCTAGCGTCTGAATGGTCCTCTCTGACTGACCATCCGTCTGTGGGTGAAACACTGTGCTGAAGTGTAGCTGCGTACCCAAGGCTGTCTGTAGGCTCCTCCAGAAATGTGATACAAACCTCGGGTCCCTGTCTGATACAATCGACACTGGCACGCCATGCAGCCTGACAATCTCATCCAGGTATAGCTGCGCGAGTCTCTCTCTGGACCAGGTGGTCTGAACTGGTAGGAAGTGGGCAGACTTGGTCAATCTGTCCACTATCACCCAAATAGCATCGAAGCCACCCTGTGCTCTAGGTAATCCCACGACGAAGTCCATCGTGATCTGCTCCCATTTCCACTCGGGCACTGGCAGACTCTGAAGCTTGCCAGCAGGCACCTGATGCTCTGCCTTCACCTGTTGGCAAGTCAAACACTGAGCCACATATCTGCCAATGTCTCTTTTCATTCCATTCCACAGAGCGTGTCTTCATGTCCTTATACATTTTGGTTCCACCGGGATATGCTTGTATAAGAGAACAGTGAGCCTCTCTCAAGATGTCTGCTCGGATCTCTGAATCCACGGGTACACACAGTCGGTCCCTGTACCTCAGTACTCCCGAACTGTCCACTGCGAAATCCTCTGCCTGTCCCCTTTCTAACTGCTCTCTAATTCTCAACAAGTGTGGGTCTCCACTCTGTTTCTCTCGGATCCTATCCAACAGGGTGGGCTGCAAAAACCATAGACATTAGTATTGCAGTAGACCCAGGGGACACGACCTCTAAACTCAACCGCTGTAGCTCCTCAAGTAACGGCCTCTGCTGCGTGATCATCAGGCACGAGCCCTGCACTGCCTTCCTGCTCAACGCATCTGCCACCACATTCGCCTTGCCGGGATGATACTGAATGCTAATATCATAGTCCTTCAGTAGCTCCAACCACCGGCGTTGCCTCAGGTTCAACTCCTTTTGGGTGAATAGATACTTGAGACTTTTGTGATCAGTAAAAATCTCGCAGTGCTCGCCATACAAGTAATGCCGCCACAACTTCAAAGCAAAAACCACTGCGGCAAGCTCCAAGTCATGCGTAGGGTAATTTTTCTCGAAATCCTTCAATTGTCGCGAAGCATAAGCAATTACCCTACCATGCTGCATCAACACACAACCTAGCCCACTGTGTGATGCGTCGCTGTAGATCACATATCCTTCCCCTATAACTGGGAGGGCAAGGATAGGAGCTGTCGTCAACCTCTGTCTCAGCTCATCAAAGTTTCTCTGACAGTCCTCACTCCAGGTGAACTTAATTTCTTTACGAGTCAATCGAGTGAGGGGTGTGGAAAGCTTCGCAAAGCCTTCCACAAACCGACGATAATATCCAGCTAATCCAATGAAGCTCCGCACCTCAGTCGCCGTCGTCGGCCTGGGCCAATCCCGAATAGCCTCAATCTTCTTCGGGTCAACTGCCACTCCATCTACAAAAATCACATGGCCCAAGAAGGTAACCTCCCGCAACCAGAACTCGCACTTCTTCAACTTGGCATACAACTCCTTCTCGCGCAGAAGCTGTAGCACTATCCTCAAGTGCTCCTCATGCTCGGCATCGCTACGGGAGTATATCAGAATGTCGTCGATGAAGACTACTACGAATCTATCCAAGTACGGCTTAAACACCCTGTTCATCAAATCCATGAACGCGGCAGGGGCATTCGTCAATCCAAAAGGCATCACTGTAAACTCGTAATGCCCGTACCGAGTCCTAAAAGCCGTCTTGGAAACATCCTCGGCCCTCACCCTCAGCTGGTGGTAACCTGACTGGAGGTCAATTTTCGAGAAGACACAAGATCCTTGCAGCTGATCAAACAGATCATCAATGCGCGGCAGAGGATACTTGTTCTTGATGGTCACTTTATTCAGCTCCCGGTAATCAACACATAACCTAAGTGAACCATCCTTCTTCTTCACGAATAACACCGGCGCTCCCCAAGGCAATACACTGGGTCTCACGAACCCCTTATCCATCAAATCCTGAAGCTGCGCCTTTAACTCTCTCAGCTCTGCAGGTGCCATCCTGTAAGGTACCTTCGAGATTGGTGCAGTTCTCGGGACTACATCAATCACAAACTCGATCTCCCTCTCCGGCGGCATAGTCGTCGTTTCAGGGGGAAATACATCCGGAAACTCGCAAACTACAAGAATGTCCTCGAGTCTCGGTGCCGCCGTAGGTACCTCTGCAACCGTCGCCAGAAAGGCGATGCATCCTCTACTCATCAACTGTCGAGCTCTCGCTGAAGAAATCCACGCGGCAAACATCGTGCTCCTGCAGCCTCTGAAGGTGAACTCCTCCTGGCCTGGCTCGCGGAGCGTCACCGTCCTCTCTCCGCAGTCGATCGTCGTGTAGTACCGCGTCAGCCAATCCATGCCAAGCACTATGTCGAAGTCATGCAACTGCCCCAACACTAACAAGTCTGCGGGCAAAATCCACGAATCTAGCTGCACTGGACACGACCTACAACACTCTACAACCCGTACTACATGGTCGGGAACTTGGATCTCCCGGGTCTGAGGCAACAACCCTAACTCTAGATCATGTAATAAAGCAAATGCTCGACTGATAAAAAAATGCGATGAGCCGGTATCAAATAATGTACGCGCTCTAGTACCAGAAAGTAAAGTGATACCTGCAACCACACGGTCTGCCGCTGAAGAGTCCTCCACTTGGGCTGCATATACTCTGCCGCTGGGAGCTTGCTGCCGCTGCTCGCTCTGTCGCGGCACAGACGCCCGATCCTCACGACGGTAGCTCGGCGGTGTCCCGTACGACTGCTGGGACGTGGTCTGGGCAGATGCTGTCGATGGTGCCGACGATGCTGCTCGCGGGCAAGCTGCCCTAAAGTGTCCTGGCTGTCCGCATCCGAAACACCGGCCCTCCCGCTGCTCACACTGTCGGGCCGCGTGCGGTCCTCCGCAGATCACGCACTGCTGTGTCCTCTGTGGCTGCCCCCGCTGACGGGTATCCCTAGTACGCTGACGCCCCGAGGACCCACGACCCTAAAAACATGATCGTGGAGGCCTCGGCGGACGCCTACTGCTCGACTGTCCACCGTCAGCAGGAGCGGGGCGCTTCCTGTCCTGACTCGGTCCCGGCCCCAGAGTCCGCTCTCGGAGTGTCGTCTCGCTCCTCTCCTCAAACAGTGCCTGCTCGATAGACGCATCCAGGGTGTTACGGATTTTATGTTGGCATATTTCGTGAAGGTTGTCGGAGTCTTGAAGGTTTAGAGAAGATGAGACGAAGATCGAAGACTCGCAGACTCAAAACATGAATCCATAATGCTCGGTAAGTTCAAATATTATTGATAATGATTTATAAATATTCAAAAATGTTTGGAAGGCTTAGGATGTTTTTAAATTGAATATATGGACAAAATTGAGGTTTTCAAATCCTAGTCTATCTCTATGTTTTCTAATTGATTTTAAATAGGTTTTCAAATCCTAGTCTATCTCTATGTTTTCTAATTGATTTTAAACAGGTTTTCAAATCCTAGTCTATCTCTAATTTATTTCTAAAATTAGATTATCACAATCCTAGTCTATTTCTAAGTCTTCTAAATCTATAAATAAGCGATGGGGGTTCCATTAATTCATATGCTTAGAATTTAGACCATTATGAAACCCTAGAAACTTGTTGGGTGCTTTATTTCTTTCTTCAACAACAAGTTTCTATCGGATCAATTCTTGAAACCCTAATTTCTCATTTTTCATGGAGAATTGATCCGGCTATTGCTTAGAAACATCGTCTACGGTTATTTAATGATTATCTAAGCAATAAATCATCACCGATCAAATTGTTCTTGCTCCGGACGGAGTGCACTAGTGGATTCGAGTGGGCGTCGTGGATTCGGCGTGATCAAGGCTTCGTGGATTCGAAGTGGAGGCGTTTCGTGGATTCGGGACGTGGCGTTCGTGGACTCGAACGTGAGGGCGTGGACAACACGAAGGAGGATTGCGCGGAGATCCATAGGAGAGTTAGAGGGGTCGAGTCCGTGCAGTTCGGTATGACCTTGTAATCTTTTCTCTTATTGATTGTTTTATTCGCGTGTTGGTCCCGTGGGTTTTTACTCGAGTTTGGAGTTTTCCCACGTAAATCTCGGTGTGTTTTTTATTTTCCGCATTTACTTTTTAAAGCATCGAGATTTGTGGTTTTTGGCCTTTACACCTATTCACCCCCTCTCTAGGTGTGGGATAAGGTGTTAGATACAATCTAGATAGATCCTTGGGGCTTCCCCATAACTCACAATTGTTAGTTATGGGGTAGCCCCGAGGATCTATCTAGATTGTATTCAACACCTAGTGGGGGGTCAATAGGTGTAAAGGCCGAAAACCACAAATTCTCGATGCGTTAAAAAGTAAAAGCGGAAAATAAAAAACACACCGAGATTTACGTGGGAAAACTCCAAACTCGGAGTAAAAAAAACCCACGGGACCAACACGCGATAACAATCCACTAAGAATAAAAGATTACAAGGTGATTTACCGAATCCACGGACTCAAACCTCTCTTTATCTTCTTCGGATCTCGCGCACGCCGCCGGGTTGTCCACACCCCACGTTCGAATCCACGAACGCCTCCACTTCGAATCCACGAAGCCTCCGATCACGCCGAATCCACGACGCCACTCGAATCCACGAGCGCACTCCGTCCGGAGCAAGAACGATACGATCGGTGATGATTTATTGCTTAGATAATCATTAAAGGACCGTAGAAGATGTTTCTAAGCAATAGCCGGATCAATTCTCCATGAAGAACGAAAAATTTGGGTTTCAAGAATTGATCCGATAGAAACTTGTTGTTGAAGAAAGAAAGAGAGCACCCAACAAGTTTCTAGGGTTTCATAATGGTCTAAACTCTAAGCATACGAATTAATGGAACCCCCATCGCTTATTTATAGATTTAGAAAACTTAGAAGTAGACTATTATGAAACCCTTGGTATCAGAGCGGGATCTAGATATATTGCTATCTAATGGCCGAAGAGTTAGTAGGTGTGTTGCAAACTTACGAGATAACTTTTCCTACTAACCAATCTTTTTCCAAGTCTTTTTTTAAAAGTATAGGGGTTGCGTTGAAAACATCAAAGGAAGAAGACGTGGACTCGGATTCCGATGAGGAGGAATCAAACGACGAGGATTTAGCGGAAGCGTATCATCAACTCCTCGTTGAATCTAAAAAGATGGCGAAGTATAACCAAAGGCTTAGGAAGCGTCTACTTGACATTGAAGAGAAGAACAAAAATTTGAAAACAATGACGAAAGCTTTCGAAGAGGAAAAGGAAGCAATATTGAAAGATAATTCGATCCTCCAAAAGAAGCTAGATGAAGCGGATTTAACCACACCTAGAGAGGGGGTGAATAGGTGTAAAGGCCAAAAACCACAAATCTCGATGCTTTAAAAAGTAAATGCGGAAAATAAAAAACACACCGAGATTTACGTGGGAAAACTCCAAACTCGGAGTAAAAAACCCACGGGACCAACACGCGAATAAAACAATCAATAAGAGAAAAGATTACAAGGTGATACCGAACTCCACGGACTCGACCTCTCTAACTCTCCTATGGATCTCCGCGCAATCCTCCTTCGAGTTGTCCACGCCCTCACGTTCGAGTCCACGAACGCCACGTCCCGAATCCACGAAACGCCTCCACTTCGAATCCACGAAGCCTTGATCACGCCGAATCCACGACGCCCACTCGAATCCACTAGTGCACTCCGTCCGGAGCAAGAACAATTTGATCGGTGATGATTTATTGCTTAGATATTATCTAAGCAATAAATCATCACCGATCGTATCGTTCTTGCTCCGGACGGAGTGCGCTCGTGGATTCGAGTGGCGTCGTGGATTCGGCGTGATCGGAGGCTTCGTGGATTCGAAGTGGAGGCGTTCGTGGATTCGAACGTGGGGCGTGGACAACCCGGCGGCGTGCGCGAGATCCGAAGAAGATAAAGAGAGGTTTGAGTCCGTGGATTCGGTAAATCACCTTGTAATCTTTTATTCTTAGTGGAGGTATGAGGAGTGGCCTTTACACCTATTTTTATTGCATCGAGATTCGGGTTTCCAATTTTTTATTGCATCGAGATTTGTGGTTTTCGGCCTTTACACCTATTCACCCCCTCTAGGTGTTGGATACAATCTAGATAGATCCTTGGGGCTACCCCATAACTCACAATTGGTATCAGAGCGGGATCTAGATATATTGCTATCTAATGGCCGAAGAGTTAGTAGGTGTGTTGCAAACTTATGATATGACTTTTCCTACTAACCAATCTTCTTCCAAGTTTTTTTCTAAAAGTATAGGGGTTGCGTTGAAAACATCAAAGGAAGAAGATGTGGAGTTGGATTCCGGCGAGGAGGAATCAAATGACGAGGATTTAGCGGAAGCGTATCATCAACTCCTCGTCGAATCCAAAAAGATGGCGAAGTTCAATAAAAAGTTAAGGCGTCGTCTATTGGAACTTGAAAAGAAGAATAATAATTTGAAGACATCGAATAAAGCTCTTGAGGAGGAGAGGGAATCAATTTTGAATAACAATTCGGTCCTCCAAAAGAAGCTAGATGAAGCGGATTCAACGATCAAATCCTCTATGGATAAAATTGAATTTTTGGAGCATCAATATGAGGAATCGCACAAATCCAACAAAGAGTTAACTAATCAAGTTCATCAACTCAAGTCCGATCTTCAAAAATTTTCTTCGGGATCGAAGAAATTAGATCACATGCTCGGATTGGGTCAAACGATCAAGGTTGGACTTGGGTACGAAAGAACATATGTTGAGAAGGGTCAAAAGATGACATCGAAAGTCTCAACAAGTTTGAAGGAGAAGGTGTGTCATAGATGTGGCATCAAAGGACACATCAAAAAGAGTTGCCCGGACAAAAATTTCAAGTCTCAATCGGTAACTTCGAAACGACAATTGGTATCATCTAAAACTCGGTATCCCCCTCGGAATCAAATAGGAAATCAATTGGGTCGAGTACCTCGTGCCAACCGAATCTCTCGACCGAACCTTCAACCGAACCGGATTTCTAAGTCGAAACAACATGTGGTTTGGGTTTCTAAGCCTCAAGGACAACATCAAAAGACGAAACAACTTGGACCTAACGTCGACAAGTCTAGACAACCAAAGATCCGACAAGTTTGGATCCGAAAAGGTGATATCTTTCCTTGTTCCTCGTCTTAGTATATTTTTATTTTTTTAATGCTTTGATAGGTGTTTCTTGCATAATTTTTCTTCATTGCATTACATATTTAGACGAGGTTTGATATTTAAAATTTTGATTTGAAAATCATTTTTGAGGAAAGGTTTTTGCGGAGTTTTTAATTTGATTGAAAATTTTTGAGAAGGGAGATGATTGAAAATCATTAAATTGGTGAAATTAAAGGTTTTTCAAAGAGCCTTAACCGGTATTTAAAGTCAATTCAAATTGAATTAAATTCATATTAATTATCGGTTTTACTCCACCTTTTATTATTTTGACGATAATTTAATATGTGATTTCTTAATACATACATTCATCAAAATTTTGAAATTAATTTTAATCTCTTGGTAATTAATTCATCTTGATAGTGAATGTTGAATATAATTGATGGATATTTACTAATTGACTATGATTCGTCAAAATTATTTTCTATTGTGAGATTGTCTAATTTAGGGGGAGTTTGAATATTTAAAAAAAAGGAGAAACTCCTAAGTATAAAAGATGTGGAAAGAGTTACATTCGAAAGGAGTGTGAAAACTACCACCACATGTAGGAAAGAGCTACCACCCCGGTCGTCCGGTACGTGTGTGAAGCTACCTCATGGGTAATTATATGAAAAACCGAAAAGGTTGAGAAAAAAATATATGTGAATATTTTAGAATTTTCGGCGTTATAAGGTGGTAGATTGAAAAAGATGCTCAAAGAGCCTGTTTATTAGCTAAATCTCTATTTTGAACGGGTTGCGACAAATTGGTGTCAATTTTGCTAAATTTCTAAAAATTATTTTTCATCAATTTGCATATTGATGACTTTAAAATATTAGATTATTTTTAATATCAAATTTTGATGTTTTGATGTCTTTTGAAATCACTTAATATATTATCTTCATCATAATGATTTTTGAAGTACAACTTTTAATTTTTATGAAATTAATCTAATTTTGAAGGATTTTTGAGGAAACAAGACAAAATTTTTGATGAGGAGGACACGGAGTGATTTTACCTTTTTGAGACTCATTATTTATGTTTTATCTTTTTTCTCCTAGGACTATGTCTAGTTTGTTTATTTTTGGAATCTAGATAGATCCTTGGGGCTTCCCCATAACTCACAATCCCAAAGATCTAAAAGGTAAACGACACCTAGAGGGGGGTGAATAGGTGTATAATGGCAAAACAAATAATCTCTATGCGTTTTAAAAATAAATGCGGAAAATAAACGAACACACGAGATTTTTAACGTGGGAAACTCCAAAACGGAGAGAAAAACCCACGGGACCGTTCACACGAAAATCCACTAAGAATCAAATCGAGTACAAGGTGATTTACCTATGACCTAACCCAATTTTACCAATTCTTCAATGTGGATCACTTTCGGGTCCTCAATCGCTTGAAATCCTTCAACCGATCACGCCGCAAATCCTTGCCGCAACAACGCTCCGAATCCTCGATGCGTCCACCGAATCCACGGTCCTTCACGCGATCTCCGCGCCAATCTCCATCCGGAGTAGAAAACGATGATATATGGTGATTTTACCAATTCAAAACCATAGACCGATGGGGATCTCTTTTAATTGATCATCAACTTGATTTCAAAGAAATAATCGAGAACTAGAATCAAATTGATGAACAATACCTTCAAAACTCTTATTTAGACAAGCATTAGGGTAGAAAAGAGTTTCTAGGGTTTTCAAAGAGATTAAGATTGTAGGTCTTAATAATTCTGAACCCCCATGGTCCTTATATAATGTTTAGGAGACTTAGAGATAGATTAGGATTAAAAATACCAAATCCGGGAAAGATTTCCGCGACGGGTCCGGACCGACCCCTCGATCTCTCTTTCGTCATTGAAAAACAAATTTCATGAGATCCGGTCCTAAGCATGAGATCCGGTCCAAGTGTGCGCAACATCAAAACTTAAGCCTCGGGATCCGAATCAGGGTTCTCTGGTCCGGTCCACCCTTACGCCACTTGAGACACCAAGGTACGGGATCCGAATCAGCACCCAGGTCCGGATCTCAGTACAACTTGCGCAGGAAATCGGCTTTCGGGATCCGAATCACACCAGCCTGATCCGGATCTCAAACAATTTTTTCAGCTTTATATTTTATTATATGAAAAATAATTTCAAGTCTCCTAACCACTATATATTAGATTAGAAACACCATAAATGATCTTATTATCATACCTGAGGTGCCGAGCTTTACTGTAAAGTCTTGTAACGTCCATTTGCATCAGCTTGTTCTAAGTGTGCTCCTGACTCCTTCAAGACTCCAAACACCTCACGAAATACGCCAACTTATAAAATCCTTAACAATCTCCCCCTTTGGCGATTTCGTGACAAAACTCAAAAAGAAGTCTGTACATGCCTCAACACCAAAAAGAAAAGAATTACTGCAATCACCAAACAGTAACTCTCGCATGACCGATCCAATAAAAATAAAATTACAGACTCTTGTTTCAAACCCTATGACCTAGACATTGGAGTCTTGAAGTCTTGATTATTTCCTGCAAAAAACTTCTCAACACAAATTCAAGCATCAAAGATTCCATTAAGCATTAAAATTAAGCATATTAAGCAAAGTCATAGTTACAAGTCATAGCATCATCTCCTAGCATAAACAGGCAGAGCAAAAACATGCAAAAACTAAAAACCTAGTTAGACATCATCATCTCCCCCTTTTTGTCCGAAAGAGCCAAAAAGACAAAACGAGGGCCCGAACACTCTAGTCGGAGTCAGTGTCGGGTGGAGGCATCTCAGAACCCGTACATCCCATCTTCTCACAAAGTAGGCGCAAATACTGAGAGAAACGCCCTTGGCGCCGCTTGAGCTTGACAATATCTTGACGGATGACGCCCTGAACCGAGCCCTGTCTCTCTAACTACTTTGAAAGACGCTGCTCACTAAAAAACGAAGACATGGATGCAACATCATCTGGAGCAGCCTGAGGCGGAGAAGGAGGAGCAGGAGGATGAACCGGGGGAGGAGCACCGGGATGTAGTTGAGCTCGAGACTTAACCATCGTCGTCTCCCCAATAGGTCCAAGAGGATGCTCATAAGACGAACAGTCAATGTTTACCTCATGAAGTCGGAGAATCCGCATGATCAACAGTGGGTAAGGGAGGCGATCCTTCTTACTCGAAGTTTTTATTTCTCGCGCCATTCGCTTCCAAATCAGAAAAGGTACGTTCAAATTAATGTACCGCTCCTGAACAATCCCGGGATGGCCTAGTAGATAGAGATACAACACACGATCCCATCGTATAATCTTTGTGTTTGCCAAAGGCATGACATTGTAGCAAACCACAAAATTAAGAAACCTACACTCCGATCTTAAATCCTTAGATAAGATCGCGTTGCCGTTGTTCTCGCGTCGGGAACACAAAGAAACACGAGCATCCTTGTCCAATCTCCAATCGCACCATAAGCGAAGATAGTCAACACCATCGATGCGTGCCTCCATACCAATCTTGTCCCAATCGTGGCCGGGGTAATAGACATCTCAATCCCCCGAACCGAAGTTGTAAAGGCATGAGGACCGTCATCTGATTCCAGTAGATGCCCCGCTCTCATATAGAATTCTCTGATAAGTTCTAGTCCATAACCCGTCTGTTCTGCGAAGTTACACACTTCGTGTAAGTCACCGTGCTCAAAAAGAGCTTGAAATCCCGGGACTTTCTCAAACAAATTCGCCACGCCGACAAATCGTTCTCCAATGCACGTCTTCGAAGAATACATAGCCCGGCGGCGATCATCAATGGGAAGGTCACGAGCACGATCAGCATCACGCTCATGAATGGATATACCGCCGGAACCTCGACGACCACGAACATAGGTATGAGGCGTCTGAGGCGATTCCATTTCCTCTGTCTCAACTACCTTCTCCTTTCCTTTTCCTTTAGCCGTTGCTTTAACTTTTCCCTTGCCTTTTCCTTTTTCTTTTCCTTTTTCTTTTCCTTTCCCTTTCTCTTGTTCTTTCTTCTTGGAGCGAATCTCAGTGGCAATGGCTTCCCAATCCTCCCCCTGAGATTACGCACGAATCTTCTCCCGGGTTATATTCACTACCGCGTCGTCGGCCGCTCTTGTGTCGAGGACGTACGCGCTTCGCTCCGGACCCCGCGCGCCATCAGGAACACAAGCACCAACAACGACGAATGCATTTCGTAAAAGAAAAAACCGCTGTTCATATTGAGAAAAACACAGATATCGAACATAAAACATCATTAATTAAGCAGAATTGGTCAAAAAAAAAAAAAAAAAAAAAAAATTTTAAAAGTCATCTAGAGTATCCTAGGGCCATTAGGAACAATTTAAATATAAAGAATACGCATGGAAAACAAGATAAAATTCACAAATTTTCGAAAAATGCCTGCTGTGAACAGTGAAAACAGCAATAATTGTGAAACCCTAGGATTTTAGCCAATGTGCTCACAGATCTGAGGAAAAAAGGCGAAATAAAGTTAGTAGAAATCTTTTCTAAGTAAGTTTGAGTACAAAAGAAGTAATAAACTCGATTCAAAACACATAAAAAGAGATCAAACAACCTAAATCCCGAAATCCTACGATTAGGGCTCAAACGACAAAAAGTAGATGATGAGCAAAAACTTACCAAAAATCGAAGCAACAAAGTGCAAAAGCTACCAAGCGGTGTCCGGGGGTTCTAGAGATATAAGCTCCAGAGAAAAAAGAGGTTTTGAAACACAAAAACCAAACCCCCTGTCGAGCGGTTTATAAAGCTGCCGCTCCAGCTGGGACCGAATCTGGCTGGGCAGGTCCGGATGTCACGCCATGAAACGCACACGCTGTGCATGCGATCCGGACCTGGATCCCTGATCCGGATCCCGAAGGCAGAGAAAAAAAATTCATTTTCTTTTAAATAAAAAAAAACGCTCCTCGATTGACGTGAAATAAGTTTGTATGAAAATCATTAATAAACTTCTATTCAAGAGAATTCAAAAATGTCATAAACGTTGAACCGTACATCAACCAGGAATTAAGAAAATATACCGTCAATTTAAGCACATCCATCGAGCTCTAAACAATAGATGCATCGAATTGAGTTATCAAATTTGCAAATATAAAGAGTCAAATAGATCACATTAACTGAAATAAACACAAGAATATCGTCCAATTGAGTTATGCACAAATCAAAACTGAGGAGTGGTATACCAATTGAGAGTTACGGGGAAGCCCCAAGGATCTATCTAGATTGTATCAAACAACACCTAGAGGGGGGGGTGAATAGGTGTACCGGCCAAAACCACAACAAATCTCGATGCTTTAAAAATAAATGCGGAAAATAAAAAGCACACCGAGATTTACGTGGGAAAACTCCAACTCGGAGTAAAAAACCCACGGGACCAACACGCGATAACAATCCACTAAGAATAAAAGATTACAAGGTGATTTACCGAATCCACGGACTCAAACCTCTCTTTATCTTCTTCGGATCTCGCGCCGTCGGGTTGTCCACGCCCACGTTCGAACCCACGAACGCCTCCACTTCGAATCCACGAAGCCTCCGATCACGTCGAATCCACGACGCCCACTCGAATCCACGAGCACTCCGTCCGGAGCAAGAACAATTTGATCGGTGATGATATATTGCTTAGATAATCATTAAAGAATCGTAGAAGATGTTTCTAAGCAAAAGCCGGATCAATTCTCCATGAAGAACGAGAAATTAGGGTTTCAAGAATTGATCCGATAGAAACTTGTTGTTGAAGAAAGAAAGAGAGCACCCAACAAGTTTCTAGGGTTTCATAATGGTCTAAACTCTAAGCATATGAATTAATGGAACCCCCATCGCTTATTTATAGATTTAGAAGACTTAGAATTAGACTAGGATTGTGAAAATCTAATTTTGGAAATAAATTAGAGATAGACTAGGATTTGAAAACCTGTTTAAAATCAATTAGAAAACATAGAGATAGACTAGGATTTGAAAACCTGTTTAAAATCAATTTGAAAACATAGAGATAGATTAGGATTTGAAAAACAGAATTTTGTCTAGATATTCAATTTAAAAACATCCTAAGTCTTCAAAACACTTTTAAATATTTATAAATCATCATCAATAATATTTGAACTTACCGAGCATTGTGGATTCATGTTTTGAGTCTTCGATTCTTCGATTTATCACTTCTTCTTTAAACCTTCAAGACTCAGGCCTCACTTCACGAAATATGCCAACTTAAAATCCGTAACAATCTCCCCCTTTGGCAATTTCGTGACAAAACCCAAAAATACATAAAAATGCGCACAACCCTCATCTCTCCAAAAATAAAAATTGAAATTCATTGCCATCACCAAAACAATGAACTTCTCGCGTGAAAGATCCAAGAAAATACAAAATTATAATTTTGCAACTCCTAAACAAACTCTATGACTTAGACGCAACTAGGAGTCTTGAAGAATTGATTTCCTGCAAAATAAATTTTCAACAAATATTCAAAAATATTTTATACCTCTTCTCCCTCTTTATTCTTTTCTCCAACTTCTCGTTGTTCAAAAATATTCTCTCATTCTCCCTCCTTAATCTCATCATGTCTCCCCCTTCGTGTATGCGTCAAATACCAAATATCTTCTCCCTCTATACCTTGTCTATACCTTGTTCTTCATTCTCCCCCTTTTTGTCAAAAATTGCCAAAAAGAAACACAAATAGAGAGAAAAGCAAACTAGCAAAAAGAAAGTAGTCATGTCATAGTTATAAATCTAGATACCAAAAATAAGCAAACTAGAAATAGTCCTAGGAGAGAAAAAATAAAATATAAATAATGAAGCTCAAAAAGATAAAATCACTCCGTGTCCTCCTCATAAAAAATTTTACCTTGTTTTCTCAAAAATCCTTCAAAATTAGATTAATTTCATAAAAATTAAAAGTTGTACTCCAAAAATCATTATGATGAAGATAAAATATTAAGTGATTTCAAAAGACATCAAAACATCAAAATTTGATATTAAAAATAATCTAATGTTTTAAAGTCATCAAGATGCAAATTGATGAAAAATAATTTTTAGAAATTTGGCAAAATTGACACCAATTTGTCGCAACCCGTTCAAAATAGAGATTTAACTAATAAACACCTGGGGTGGCTCTTTGAGCATCTTTTTCATTCTATAATCTTATATCACCGAAAATTCTAAAATATTCATATATATTTTTTTCAACCTTTTCGGTTTTTCATATAATTACCCATGTGGTAGCTTCACACACATAGGACGGCCAGGGGTGGTAGCTCTTTCCTACATGTGGTGGTAGTTTTCACACCCCTTTCCGATATAACTCTTTTCATATCTTTTATACTTAGGAGTTTCTCCTCTCTTTTTTTTTTTAATTTTCAAACTCCCCCTAAATTAGACAATGTCACAATTGAAAATAATTTTGACCAATTTTAGTCGATTAGCAAATATCCATCAATTATAATCAACATTCACAACCAAGATGAATTAATTACAAAGAGATTAAAATTAATTTCAAAATTTTGATGAATGTATGTAAGAAGAAATCACATATTAAATTATCGTCAAAATAATAAAAAGTGGAGTAAAATCGATAATTAATATGAATTTAGTTCAATTTGAATTGACTTTAAATACCGGTTAAGGTTCTTTTAAAAATCTTTAATCTCTCCAATTTAAAGATATTCAATCATCTCCTTTCACAAAAAAAATTTAATCAAAATAAAAACTCCCCAAATACCTTTCCTCAAAAACGATTTTCAAATAAAAATTTAAAATATCAAACCTCGTCTAAACATGTAATGCAATGAAGAAAAATTATGTAAGAAACACCTATCAAAGCATTACAAAAATAAAAATATACTAAGACGAGGAACAAGGAAAGATATCACCTTTCCGGATCCAAACTTGTCGGATCTTTGGTTGTCTTGACTTGTCGACGTTAGGTCCAAGTTGTTTCGTCTTTTGATGTTGTCCTTGAGGCTTAGAAACCCAAACCGCATGTTGTTTCGACTTAGAAATCCGGTTCGGTTGAGGGTTCGGTCGAGAGATTCGGTTGGCACGAGGTACTCGACCCAATTGATTTCCTATTTGATTAGAGGGGATCAGGAGTAGTAGGGAGTCTTAGATTGATGTTTCGGAGTTGTAGATTGAGTTTTCTTTGACTTATTCGGACAACTCCTTTTAATATGTCCTTTGATGCCGCATCGGTGACACACCTTTTTCTTTAATGTAGTTGAGACTTTAGAAGTTGACGTTAATTCCTTCTCAACATAGGTCCTTTCGTAACCAAGTCCAACCTTATTCGTTTGACCCAATCCAAGCATGTGATCCAACTTCTTTGATCCGGAAGAAAATTTTTGAAGATCGAATTTAAGTTGATGAACTTGCTTGGTCAACTCTTTGTTGGATTTGTGCGATTCCTCAAATTGATGCTCCAAAAATCCAACCTTGTCTTTAGATGATTTGATCGTTAATTCCGCTTCATCAAGTTTCTTTTGGAGGTCCAAATTATTTTTCAATGTTGATTCCTTTTCCTCCTCAAGAGTTTTATTCGTGTTCTTCAACTTGTTGTTTTCCTTTTCAAGTTCAAGTAGACGCTTCCTCAACCTTTTGTTATGCTTCGCCATCTTTTTAGATTCGACGAGGAGTTGATGATACGCTTTCGCTAAATCCTCGTCGTTTGATTCCTCCTCGCCGGAATCCAACTCCACGTCTTTTTCCTTTGATGTTTTCAACGCAATCCCTCTACTTTGAGAAAATGACTTGGAAGAAGATTGGTTAGTAGGAAAAGTCATATCGTAAGTTCGCAACACACCTACTAACTCTTCGGCCATTAGCTAGCAATATATCTAGATCCCTCTCTGATACCAATTGTTAGTTTCGAAGTTACCGATTGAGACTTGAAATTTTTGAACTGAGGAGTGGTATCGTCCAATTGAGTAATACGATGACTAGTTGAAAAATGCTTCAAAAGATGCTCAAAGAGCCACTCCTCAGTTTTGATTTGTGCATAACTCAATTGGACGATATTCTTGTGTTTATTTCAGTTAATGTCACGCCCCGCAACCCGCCTATTTGGTCGGGTTCGGGCCACGTCAACAGACGCCGAACGGACAGGGCCTCCCCTGCCCGCCCAAGGCTCTAACAACAAGTACAATTTAACAAATCAAAGAGAATTTGCAATTATACAAGGCTTACACGAAGGTAAGCAACAACACAGCGGAAGAGTAAGCACTAAGCTAGAATATAAACCATACATGAACTTGATTACATTTGAACCAAATACAAGTAAACTAGTCTATTACATTCTTTTAGCATTCAATATATCATTTCTTTTTACATTTGTCATCTCCCAAAAATTACTTGAATGTTTACAACTTGACATCTATAGTTCAACAAAATAAAGTTGATACAAGTATAACAAAAAGGAAATGACTAGATGCAAGACTCCGGTGGCCACTAGCTATGGCGCTAACCCCTTGCCCCGGTCCTCCGCCGCCCCGCTCGTGCTAGGACCTGTGGGGTTAGTGGTGTGAGAACTACAACGAAGTTCCCAGTGGGCTCGGCAACCGACCCCGCCGACTTACCCACTAGGTCTATCCAGGCATAAGTATTTCAACGGAAAAGAAATAGTAACCAAACTATATATGCTAATACTATGACTGCAAGAAAGAGTCAGATAGATAGATAATCGAATTTAGATATGTTTGCATGCATGCTCTTTACCATACTTTACTTTACTTTACTTTACTTGGCTCATTACCCAATCTTGCCGGTTAACGTAGTTAACCCCAACAAACTCAAGACCCAAAATCCCTCACTGAACGGGGAGGCTCTAAGCCTACAAGACCCGAGGGACCGTCCGTCGGGGCCACGATCCCCTAGGTGACATTAGGAACTCACCGCTTGAGGAGGAGCGACCTCCTCAAGCCAAGACTTGTCAAGAGTATCGATCTAATCCTCACATTGAGGATTCATAGCCACTAGTTACCATGCCATTGTCAATGTTAGGTTTTCTACCTAATCATGTATATCATTCTTGCCATAATGCCACTAAGTTAAACTATGTTTAACTAAGGTTATCCCAATGCCAATCTTGTCTCTATGTTCAATATCACCTTTGTTGACTAAGATCAAGTCCATTCTATATTCACACAAGTAGGGTTCTAATTCTCATGCCTCTATGGTTCCATTACAATCTCTAAGTTCATTTTCATACTAGAACAATAATTGAAGTTCAACCATAGCATAATTAACCTCTACCCTATCATGCATGAATACGCTATACATAGAATATGCTCAAAAGGTGAAAACAGACATAGAAGGGAATTCGATGATTCCGGTATTTACCCTCCACCTTAAAATAATTTTGTGAGGATGCCCAAGAAGTTTCACGACCTAGAGGCCTAGGTAAAAGCACAGGTTTAAAAGTGAACCTAATCGTGCCATTTTACATAGTAGCCCCTATATCGGATTTTCGTTTAATTAAACGGAGTTGTCCCACGCGTCGGGAATACCCCCAATTAGGTTTCTACAAGGTCAATTTGACCCAAGAACCCCTATGTTCAAAAGCCCCAAATTTGGGTGCTCCAACAATGCCCTATGTCAAACCTAGGGTTTTGATCTCATTCACAAGCAAAATATAGCTTTAGATCAACCTAGAAGCTCCCTAAAACCATCCTTGACCCATTAGAACCATCCATTTGGGGTTTACAACAAACCCTAAGAAATCACCATGAGAGCACTTGAGCTCTCATGGAGCTTTCATGGTGTTCATAGCCCTAGCATGCCTCTAACACTAGCAACAAGCTAGAAAACCTCTAAACTTAGAGAAAACCACAACCATAAGCTTAAACTTGCAAGAACCTACCTCTTGTAGCAAGCTCAACCCAAGCCCTTGTTGTAGGAGAGCTCCAAGATCCTCCAACAAGCCTCCAACAAGCTCCAAAGCCACCTTCTCCAACTCCTTCTCCTTCTTCTTCCCAACTCTAGGGTTTTTCTAGAGAGAGAAAGGGAACAAAAGAAAGAAATGAGAGAGAGGTGAGTGTGCTGTGAGAGAGGGGTGTGGGAAGGCTTATTGTGTTGTAACAATAGCCAAAAAGCCCCTCAACTTCTTTTATTTCGCGCAGTTCACAAACTGCTGTCAGACCATCCCATACCGGTATGGGAGAGATCTGTACCGGTATGGGGTGCTACAGTGGCAGAAACCCGAGAGCAACCTCCCTCGGTTTCGCAGCATCTATACCGGTATGGGGCGACATGTACCGGTATGGGCCAAAGAAACTACCAAACCCGAGAGCTCTCTCCTCTCGGGTGTGATGGCTATACCGGTACAGACACCCGGGCTGTACCGGTATGGGCCATAAAATTCTCAAACCCGAGAGCTCTTCCCTCTCGGTCAAAGTTGCTATCTTAGTCTGACAACTTTGCATGTCCGTACTGAGAATGCGGACTTGTGTTTTCCATGTTTCGACTCTCGCCGCCAAAACCTTCTTAACTCTTCTAGATCATCTTATAACCTTTCCAAGAGATTTGGAATGGCAATTGGAACATGTCCAACTATTTCATTTTCGTACTTTAGTCAATTTGGCTAAAGTCCGATCTTATCGTCGAATTTTCGATATGCTACATTCTCCACCCTTAAAATTAGTTTCGTCCGCGAAACTTAACGCATACCTTAGCTTGTCGACTCGAACAAGTGAGGGTACTCCTTCCTCATTGTGTCCTCGAGTTCCCAAGTGGCTTCACGCACCGCATGATTGCTCCACTGGACCTTGACGTAGGAAATCTTGCGATTCCTAAGCTTCTTTTCGCCTTTCCCAAGAATACAAACCGGGTACTCTTCATAGGTCATGTCCTCGTTTAATTCCACCGGTTCATACTCCAATGCATGAGCCGAATGGTGGATATACTTGCGAAGGTTTGAAACGTGAAACACATTGTGCACTCCCGCAAGTCTCGGTGGTAACGCCAACTTGTATGCTACCGCACCGATCCGCTCCAATATCTCAAAAGGTCCGATATATCGGGGACTTAGCTTCCCCCGAACTCCAAACCTTTTTATGCGCATAGGTGATACTTTCAAAAACACGCGGTCTCCAACCGCAAACTCTAGATCCTTCCTCCGCTTATCGGCATAACTCTTTTGCCGAGATTGCGCCGTCGTGAGTCTTTGTCGGGCTAGGCGGACCTTCTCCTCCGCCTCCCGCACAACATCGGGGCCAAGAGTCGCTCTCTCGCCCACGTCGCTCCAATGAATTGGAGAACGACACTTCTTACCATAAAGGGCCTCGAATGGCGCCATCGCAATACTCTCCTGATAGCTATTGTTGTATGCGAATTCCGCCATTGGTAAGAAATCGTGCCATCCGCCCTTATAGTCGAGTACACACGCCCGAAGCATATCCTCAAGTATCTGAATAGTCCTCTCCGATTGACCGTCACTTTGAGGATGAAATGCCGTGCTAAAATTGAGTCGTGTACCCAAAGCATCCTGTAAGCTCTTCCAAAAATGAGAGGTGAACCTCGGGTCCCGATTCGATACAATTGACACCGGAACCCCGTGTAACCTCACGACCTCGTCGAGATACACTTGAGCTAGCTTGTCTCCCGACCAAGTAGTGTGGATCGGCAAGAAGTGAGCCGATTTTGTCAACCGGTCCACAACTACCCAAATCGCGTCGTGCCCGCCTTGTGACCTAGGCAAACCCGTCACAAAGTCCATAGCAATGTCTTCCCACTTCCACACGGGTATTGGTAGACTTTGCAATTTCCCCATTGGAAACGACGCTCCGCTTTTACTTGTTGGCACGTGAGACATTGTGCCACAAACTCTCCAATGTCCCTTTTTATACCCGGCCACCAATAAAGGAGTTTCAAGACGTGATACATCGTGGTGCCGGCCGGGTAAATGCTATAGGGTGATTGGTGTGCCTCTTGCATAATCGCCCTTCGGAGATCATCGTCCTTGGGCACACACCAACGGTTTCGATACCGTCGAGCTCCGTCGGTCCCAATGCCAAAATCTTCGGCACTACCGCTCTCTACTTCGCCCCGCACCTTTTGGAGATAAGGATCGGGAACTTGCAATTCCTTTATCTTCTCCAACAAGGTGGGTTGCACAATCAACATAGCAATTGTTGCCGGCACTCCCGGCGCCACCACTTCAAGCCCTAACCGCTGCATCTCCTTGTGCAATGCAGGTTGAGGTGTAATTGCCGTCGCCAAATTCTCCGCCGACTTTCTACTCAAAGCATCGGCCACGACATTTGCTTTTCCGGGGTGATATAGAATAGTAACATCATAGTCTTTAAGCAATTCTAACCACCGCCGTTGTCGCATATTTAACTCTTTACGGGTGAACAAATACTTGAGACTCTTATGATCCGTGTAAATCTCACAATGTTCCCCGTACAAGTAATGCCTCCAAAGCTTTAGCGCGAAAATGACCGCCGCTAATTCCAAGTCGTGAATCGGGTAGTTCTTCTCATATGTCTTTAATTGGCGCGAAGCATAAGCGATAACTCGGCCATTTTGCATCAGAACGCACCCAAGACCAACGTAAGAAGCATCACTGTACACGACATAACTCTCCCCCGGCGTCGGCAAAGCAAGCACCGGAGTCGTCGTCAATCTTTTCTTAAGCTCCTCAAAGCTTCGCTCACATTCGGGGCTCCAAACATACTTCACCCCTTTGTGCGTAAGGCGCGTTAGTGGAGTTGTTATTTTAGCGAACCCCTCCACGAACCGCCGGTAGTAGCCCGCAAGCCCCAAAAAGCTTCGGATTTCCGTTGCATTTGTCGGGCGAGGCCAATCTTCAATTGCCTCAACTTTCTTTGGGTCCACAGAGACGCCGCCTCCAGATATAACGTGACCCAAGAAAGTAACCTCCGGTAGCCAAAACTCACATTTCTTCAATTTGGCATAAAGCTTCTCTCGTCGGAGTGTCTCCAACACGATTCTCAAGTGCTTCTCGTGTTCTTCCTCGGTCCGGGAATAAACCAATACGTCGTCAATGGATACCACGACGCACCGGTCCAATAGCGGACGGAAGACTCTATTCATTAAGTCCATAAATGCCGCGGGCATTAGTAAGCCCGAAAGGCATAACCGTGAACTCATAATGGCCATACCGCGTACGGTACGCCGCTTTGTGCACATCCTTGGGCCGAATCTTCAACTGATGACACCCCGATTGAAGGTCAATCTTCGAATAAACCCTTGACCCTTGCAACTGATCGAATAAATCGTCAATCCTCGGCAACGGGTACTTGTTCTTGATTATGACCTTATTCAACTCGCGATAGTCAACGCAAAGTCGAAGTGTGCCGTCCTTCTTTTTCACAAACGACAGGAGCTCCCCACGGAGACACGCTCGGCCACACAAAGCCTTTATCGAGCAAGTCTTGCAGTTGGGCTTTAAGTTCCTTAAGCTCCACCGGTGCCATTCTATACGGAGCCTTCGAGATTGGCGCCGCCCCGGGAACTAAGTCAATAACAAACTCAACTTCCCGGTCCGGTGGCAATCCCGGTAACTCCAGGAAACACATCGGGTACTCGCATACCACCCGAATGCTACTCAATTCCGGGTGCTCCCTTTGGGTATCCACGATGGTCGCTAAATAAGCCTTGCAACCACCCTTGATCATCCTCTTCGCCCTCACCGACGATATGGTCGCCGCAAAACGTGCGCCCTTACACGCTTGGTAGACCATTTCTTCTCGTCCAGGTTCACGAAATGTGATAACCTTCCTCTCACAATCGATGACGGCGTAGTATTTAGAGAGCCAGTTGATCCCTAAGACCACGTCGAAGCCCGATAACCGCTCGACCACTAGGAGATTGATTGGCATAATCCAATCCCCAATTTGCAGGGCAATTTCGCACTCCTCGTCCACGGCAAAGAGTGCTCGATAGAGTTGACCCACCATTGGTCATCATGACGCCCTATCTCTACCCCATGAGCCTCGGCGAATGATGCACGTATGAATGAATGAGATGCACCTGTATCAAATAATGCTTTAGCTCGAGTGCCTTGGATCAGAATAATACACACGCCACATCACAGGCCCCGGTCTTTGGAGTCGGCTCACTCCACGAGTGGCAAAAACCCGCCCGCTAGGTGCTCGAGGTGCCTCCTGCTGACGAGATGCCGATGATCGTCCGGCGGAACATAGCGGGTGGCGATCCCGCCATGTCGCGGAGTGTCTTGTCTGAAAGGCTGCGAGGGTGCGGGAGATGGCTGCCGGACACTCGCGACCAATGTGGCCCGCACAGCCACAGAAAACATCGCCCCTCCGGCGAGGGCAAGTAACAACTCGGTGGTTCCCGCCGCGGATAACACACGGGTAGGAGGTCGACTGCGAGTCGACTCATTGCCGCGCCAGGACCGGCGAGGTCGAGGGGGCGCTTAGAGCTCGATTGCCCGCGGACCCGCTCGATGCCGGCTTCTTGGACTTCTCCGTCCTTGTCCCTCTCAAAAGCCTCGCGCTCCGCCCGCGCTATAGCATTGCCGCGCTCCACCCAAAGTGCGCGGTCCAATACCTCTCCATAGGTCGTCGTGAAAAGAATCAAGCTGTCTTAAAAATATCCGGCCTCAACCCACGCCGAACTTCTTTGCCGGTCCGTCGCCGTGGACCAAGCTCGGCACGCAATGGATCATGTGCGTGAACTCCCTCTCGTATTCGCGCCTTTGTGCGACTCCCCGCCTTAGCTTGCGGAAGTCCTCCTCGATCTTTCTTTTATCGCTTTCGGAAAATACTCCATCAATAGCATCTCCCGAAACGTCTCCCAGGCCATGGTAGTATCGTTCAAGGAACGATCCTCCTTCACTTGCCTCCACCAAAGGCGCGCCGACCCCTCGAAGCAATGGGCCGCCAAATGCACCTTGTCCCGCTCGAGGGTATAGAAGTCCTCGAACAAGGATTGCATAGCGATCAACCACGTCTCGACCATCCACGGGTCCTTGTCTTCCCCGTTGAAGGTTGGTGGCTTTAACCGCTTGAAAGCCGTCAACACCGCTACCGCCCGTTCCCGCTCCGCCTCGGGGGTGTCGTGATACGAAGCCGACGAACCCGAAGCTGGCGGTGGTACAACCATCCGTACCGCCGCGCCGGAGGTGGTACCGCGGGCTCAACGGTGGCGTCGGGTCCGAGGCACGAGCGCGCCGCCGCCGCTGGGCCACCAAGTCGTGGAGCCTACTAAGCTGCTCCGCCTGCTGTTTCATAGCCCCGGCCAAAGCCGCTACTTGGGCTTGCAGCTCGCGTACATCGCCGTCCGGCGCTCGGGCACCTCAGGAGGTGGTGCCGCAGTGGATCGCGTCTTAGGAGGGCGTCCCCGTGGTGCCATCACGTCCTGAAACGTAGCACACACATTAATACTCAATACACGTGACTCTTACACGTTCCAAAATAACTACCCAATTAAGCGAAAGCAAATAAGTAAATTATTTCCCACTCTAGGTGTCATGTGGTCGGCCGCCCCACAAAGTTCCTTAAGCAGAAATAAATACTTAAATTCATCTCTAATTCCTTCTAGAGAAGTCTTAATGTCAACCCAATCCACTAGCTTTCGCGTTTACCAATCCACGTTCAACGTTTCCTAAGTCCCTAAGGTCTCCAATCCTAAGGTTCCTAAGTCAATCCTAGACCTTTGCTTACTTCCGTTTACGCTCTGATACCACTTTATCTGTCACGCCCCGCAACCCGCCTATTTGGTCGGGTTCGGGCCACGTCAACAGACGCCGAACGGACAGGGCCTCCCCTGCCCGCCCAAGGCTCTAACAACAAGTACAATTTAACAAATCAAAGAGAATTTGCAATTATACAAGGCTTACACGAAGGTAAGCAACAACACAGCGGAAGAGTAAGCACTAAGCTAGAATATAAACCATACATGAACTTGATTACATTTGAACCATCCATTTGGGGTTTACAACAAACCCTAAGAAATCACCATGAGAGCACTTGAGCTCTCATGGAGCTTTCATGGTGTTCATAGCCCTAGCATGCCTCTAACACTAGCAACAAGCTAGAAAACCTCTAAACTTAGAGAAAACCACAACCATAAGCTTAACTTGCAAGAACCTACCTCTTGTAGCAAGCTCAACCCAAGCCCTTGTTGTAGGAGAGCTCCAAGATCCTCCAACAAGCCTCCAACAAGCTCCAAAGCCACCTTCTCCAACTCCTTCTCCTTCTTCTTCCCAACTCTAGGGTTTTTCTAGAGAGAGAAAGGGAACAAAAGAAAGAAATGAGAGAGAGGTGAGTGTGCTGTGAGAGAGGGGTGTGGGAAGGCTTATTGTGTTGTAACAATAGCCAAAAAGCCCCTCAACTTCTTTTATTTCGCGCAGTTCACAAACTGCTGTCAGACCATCCCATACCGGTATGGGGGAGATCTGTACCGGTATGGGGTGCTACAGTGGCAGAAACCCGAGAGCAACCTCCCTCGGTTTCGCAGCATCTATACCGGTATGGGGCGACCTGTACCGGTATGGGCCAAAGAAACTACCAAACCCGAGAGCTCTCTCCTCTCGGGTGTGATGGCTATACCGGTACAGACACCCGGGCTGTACCGGTATGGGCCATAAAATTCTCAAACCCGAGAGCTCTTCCCTCTCGGTCAAAGTTGCTATACCGGTACAGCAACTTTGCCTGTACCGGTACAGAATGCCCAGACTTGTGTTTTCCGCGCTGTTTCGACTCTACTTCGCGCCGAACAACGCCAAAACCTTCTTAACTCTTCTAGATCATCTTATAACCTTTCCAAGAGATTTGGAATGGCAATTGGAACATGTCCAACTATTTCATTTTCGTACTTTAGTCAATTTGGCTAAAGTCCGATCTTATCGTCGAATTTTCGATATGCTACAGTTAATGTGATCTATTTGACTCTTTATATTTGCAAATTTGATAACTCAATTCGATGCATCTATTGTTTAGAGCTCGATGGATGTGCTTAAATTGACGGTATATTTTCTTAATTCCTGGTTGATGTACGGTTCAACGTTTATGACATTTTTGAATTCTCTTGAATAGAAGTTTATTAATGATTTTCATACAAACTTATTTCACGTCAATCGAGGAGCGTTTTTTTTATTTAAAAGAAAATGAATTTTTTTTCTCTGCCTTCGGGATCCGGATCAGGGATCCAGGTCCGGATCGCATGCACAGCGTGTGCGTTTCATGGCGTGACATCCGGTCCTGCCCAGCCAGATTCGGTCCCAGCTGGAGCGGCGGCTTTATAAACCGCTCGACAGGGGGTTTGGTTTTTGTGTTTCAAAACCTGTTTTTTCTCTGGAGCTTCTCTCTCTAGAACCCCCAGACACCAGTTGGTAGCTTTTGCACTTTGTTGCTTCAGATTTTTGGTAAGTTTTTGCTCATCATCTACTTTTTGTCGTTTGAGCCCTAATCTGTAGGATTTCGGGATTTAGGTTGTTTGATCTCTTTTTATGTGTTTTGAACTGAGTTTATTACTTCTTTTGTACTCAAACTTACTTAGAAAAGATTTCTACTAACTTTATTTCGCCTTTTTTCCTCAGATCTGTGAGCACATTGGCTAAAATCCTAGGGTTTCACAATTATTGCTGTTTTCACTGTTCACCGCAGGCATTTTTCGAAAATGTGTGATTTTTAGCTTGTTTTCCATGCGTATTCTTTATATTTAAATTGTTCCTAATGGCCCTAGGCTACTCTAGATGACTTTTAAAATTTTTTTTTTTTTTTTTTTTTTTGACCAATTATGCTTAATTAATGATGTTTTGTGATCGATATTTGTGTTTTTCTCAATATGAACAGCGGTTGTTCCTTTTACGAAATGCATTCGTCGTTGTTGGTGCTTGTGTTCCTGATGGCGCGCGGGGGTCCGGGAGCGAAGCGCAGACGTCCCTCGACACAGAGGCCGGCGACGCGGGTAGTGAATATAACCGGGAGAAGATTCGGGCGAGAATCTCAGGGGGAGGATTGGGAAGCCATTGCCACGGAGATTCGCTCAAAGAAGAAAGAACAAGAGAAAGGGAAAGGAAAAGAAAAAGGAAAAGAAAAAGGAAAAGGCAAGGGAAAAGTTAAAGCAACGGCTAAAGGAAAAGGAAAGGAGAAGGTAGTTGAGACAGAGGAAATGGAATCGCCTCAGACGCCTCATACCTATGTTCGTGGTCGTCGAGGTTCCGGCGGTATATCCATTCATGAGCGTGATGCTGATCGTGCTCGTGACCTTCCCATTGATGATCGCCGCCGGGCTATGTATTCTTCGAAGACGTGCATTGGAGAACGATTTGTCGGCGTGGCGAATTTGTTTGAGAAAGTCCCGGGATTTCAAGCTCTTTTTGAGCACGGTGACTTACACGAAGTGTGTAACCCGCGAAACAGGACGGGTTATGGACTAGAACTTATCGTAGAATTCTATATGAGAGCGGGGCATCTCGGAATCAGATGACGGTCCTCATGCCTTTACAACTTCGGTTCGGGGGATTGAGATGTCTATTACCCCGGCCACGATTGGGACAGTACTTGGTATGGAGGCACGTACTGATGGTGTTGACTATCTTCAGGCCGGTTATGGTGCGATTGGAGATTGGACAAGGATGCTCAGGTTTCTTTGTGTTCCCGACGCCGAGAACAACGGCAACGCGATCTTATCTAAGGATTTAAGGAGTATAGGTTTCTTAATTTTGTGGTTTGCTACAATGTCATGCCTTTGGCAAACACAAAGATTATACGATGGGATCGTGTGTTGTATCTCTATCTACTAGGCCATCCCGGGATTGTTCAGGAGCGGTACATTAATTTGAACGTACCTTTTCTGATTTGGAAGCGAATGGCGCGAGAAATAAAAACTTCGAGTAAGAAGGATCGCCTCCCTTACCCACTGTTGATCATGCGGATTCTCCGACTTCATGAGGTAAACATTGACTGTTCGTCTTATGAGCATCCTCTTGGACCTATTGGGGAGACGACGATGGTTAAGTCTCGAGCTCAACTACATCCCGGTGCTCCTCCCCCGGTTCATCCTCCTGCTCCTCCTTCTCCGCCTCAGGCTGCTCCAGATGATGTTGCATCCATGTCTTCGTTTTTTAGTGAGCAGCAGCGTCTTTCAGGCGAGTTAGAGAGACAGGGCTCGGTTCAGGGCGTCATCCGTCAAGATATTGTCAAGCTCAAGCGGCGCCAAGGACGTTTCTCTCGATTTGCGCCTACTTTGTGAGAAGATGGGATGTACGGGTTACGAGATGCCTCCACCGACACGACTCCGACTAGAGTGTTCGGGCCCTCGTTTTGTCTTTTTGGCTCTTTCGGACAAAAAGGGGGAGATGATGATGTCTAACTAGGTTTTTAGTTTTTGCATGTTTTTGCTCTGCCTGTTTATGCTAGGAGATGATGCTATGACTTGTAACTATGACTTTGCTTAATATGCTTAATTTTAATGCTTAATGGAATCTTTGATGCTTGAATTTGTGTTGAGAAGTTTTTTGCAGGAAATATTCAAGACTTCAAGACTCCAATGTCTAGGTCATAGGGTTTGAAACGCGAGTCCGTAATTTTATTTTTATTGGATCGGTCATGCGAGAGTTACTGTTTGGTGATTGCAGTAATTCTTTTCTTTTTGGTGTTGAGGCATGTACAGACTTCTTTTTGAGTTTTGTCACGAAATCGCCAAAGGGGGAGATTGTTAAGGATTTTATAAGTTGGCGTATTTCGTGAGGTGTTTGGAGTCTTGAAGGAGTCAGGAGCACACTTAGAACAAGCTGATGCAAATGGACGTTACAAGACTTTACAGTAAAGCTCGGCACCTCAGGTATGATAATAAGATCATTTATGGTGTTTCTAATCTAATATATAGTGGTTAGGAGACTTGAAATTATTTTTCATATAATAAAATATAAAGCTGAAAAAATTGTTTGAGATCGGATCGGTGGTGTGATTCGGATCCGAAAGCCGATTTCTGCGCAAGTTGTCGAGATCCGGACACAGGTGCGATTCGGATCCCGTACCTTGGTGTCTCAAGTGGCGTAAGGGTGGACCGGACCAGAGAACTCTGATTCGGATCCCGAGGCTTAAGTTTTGATGTTGCGCACACTTGGACCGGATCTCATGCTTAGGACCGGATCTCATGAAATTTGTTTTTCAATGACGAAAGAGAGATCCGGTTGAGGGGGTCAGGTCCGGACCCTGGCTGCGGGAAATCTTTCCAGATTTGGTATTTTTAATCCTAATCTATCTCTAAGTCTCCTAAACATTATATAAGGACCATGGGGGTTCAGAATTATTAAGACCTACAATCTTAATCTCTTTGAAAACCCTAGAAACTATTTTCTACCCTAATGCTTGTCTAAATAAGAGTTTTGAAGGTATTGTTCATCAATTTGATTCTAGTTCTCGATTATTTCTTTGAAATCAAGTTGATGATCAATTAAAAGAGATCCCCATCGGTCTATGGTTTTGAATTGGTAAAATCACCATAAATCATCGTTTTCTACTCCGGATGGAGATTGGCGCGGAGATCGCGTGAAGGACCGTGGATTCGGTGGACGCATCGAGAATTCGGAGCGTTGTTGCGGCAAGGATTTGCGGCGTGATCGGTTGAAGGATTTCAAGCGATTGAGGACCGGCGAAAGTGATCCACATTGAAGAATTGGTAAAATTGGGTTAGGTCATAGGTAAATCACCTTGTACTCGATTTGATTCTTAGTGGATTTTCGTGTGAACGGTCCCGTGGGTTTTTCTCTCCGTTTTGGAGTTTCCCACGTTAAAAATCTCGTGTGTTCGTTTATTTTCCGCATTTATTTTTAAAACGCATAGAGATTATTTGTTTTGCCATTATACACCTATTCACCCCCCTCTAGGTGTCGTTTACCTTTTAGATCTTTGGGATCCATATCTTTCAAGTGGTATCAGAGCGGGTATAGGTTGTAGATAATGGCGAGGCGGTAATATTAATCGACCTCCTTTCTTCGATGGCACTAACTATGCTTACTGGAAAGTCCGCATGAGGGCGTTTTTAATTGCCATCGATGAAAGAGTTTGGCAATCGGTGGAATTTGGTTGGAAACACCCCACCGAAGTAGTTGATAATACTACCGTCCCCAAGCCTCGAACTAAGTGGACTAAGGACGAAAACGATCTTTCATCTTGCAACGGGAAGGGGATTAATGCCTTGTTTAATTCTTTAAATCAAACCGAATTTTCTCGGGTTTCGGCGTGTGAAACCGCCAAAGAAATTTGTGACACTCTTAAAACCACCCACGAGGGAACAAGTCTAGTCAAAGTTCAAAAATTACAAATGTTGACTAGTCGTTTTGATTCTATTCATATGGAAGAGAATGAAAATTTCACCGAGTACTACACGGCCTTCAAGATATAGTCAACACTTGTTCCAATTTGGGTGAGAAGATCCCGAAACCAAGATCATTCGTAAGATTTTAAGAACTCTTCTGAGCGTTTCCGAGCAAAGGTCGCGGCAATTGAAACCGTGAAACACCCGGATGAGATGAAAGTAGATGAACTAGTTGGTGCTCTTCAAACTTATGAGATGACCTTTCCTTCTAATTCATCTTCTTCCAAGTTGTCTTCTAAGTCCACAGGGATGGCGCTTAAATCTACTAAAGGAGGCAACGAGGACTCCACTTCCTCCGACTCGAACGCGGACACAACATTGGAGGAGTTCGAGAAGCAACTTGCTCTCCTTACAAGGAAGTTTCGACGGAATTTTAAGAAGAAATTCCCTTCAAAGTAATTTTCTTCATCAAAATCAATAGGGAGTTCTTCTTCTACATCTTCTAAGTCAAAACGTGACGACAAGTTTTCTAAAGACTCTTCTAAGGATAAGAAAAAAGAAGAAGGACAAATCCAATGCTATAAATGTCGTGGCTTCGGACATATAGCATCGGATTGTCCAAACAAAAAGGTTTTGAAAAAGAAAGCCATGCAAGCCGTCACTTGGGACGACTCGACCTCGGATGAGTCCACCTCAAGTGATGAAGAAGTTAATGCTACGGCTCTTTCATCAATTATGTGCTTGACTTCATTCGATTCACTTTCTAACTCTTCGTTGCATGAAACTTCCACTCCGGAGAACTCAATGGGTGAAGAATCGGATGGAGATGACATGGCCGCCGCATATCATCAATTGGTTGATGAGTCGAGAAAGATGGCTAAGCTCAACAAACGGTTGCGGCGGAGAATCATTGATCTAGAAGGAGAGAACTCAAACTTGACTACATCTACCAAGAGCTTGGAACAAGAGAAGGATGGAGTATCACGTGCCTACAATTCAATAGTGGAAAAGGTGGCAATTCTTGAGAAAGAGAAGGAGACATATGAAGAAAACTTAAAGTTCCTAAATAAGCAATTGACGGAATCAAAAGAGGCAAACTTGGAGTTCACGAAGACCATTATACATCTTAGATCGGACTTGAACAAGTTTTCCTCCGGTACGGCTAAGTTGGATAGGATGCTTAGAATTTAGACCATTATGAAACCCTAGAAACTTGTTGGGTGCTTTATTTCTTTCTTCAACAACAAGTTTCTATCGGATCAATTCTTGAAACCCTAATTTCTCATTTTTCATGAAGAATTGATCCGGCTATTGCTTAGAAACATCGTCTACGGTTATTTAATGATTATCTAAGCAATAAATCATCACCGATCAAATTGTTCTTGCTCCGGACGGAGTGCACTAGTGGATTCGAGTGGGCGTCGTGGATTCGGCGTGATCAAGGCTTCGTGGATTCGAAGTGGAGGCGTTTCGTGGATTCGGGACGTGGCGTTCGTGGACTCGAACGTGAGGGCGTGGACAACTCGAAGGAGGATTGCGCGGAGATCCATAGGAGAGTTAGAGAGGTCGAGTCCGTGGAGTTCGGTATCACCTTGTAATCTTTTCTCTTATTGATTGTTTTATTCGCGTGTTGGTCCCGTGGGTTTTTTACTCCGAGTTTGGAGTTTTCCCACGTAAATCTCGGTGTGTTTTTTATTTTCCGCATTTACTTTTTAAAGCATCGAGATTTGTGGTTTTTGGCCTTTACACCTATTCACCCCCTCTCTAGGTGTGGGATAAGGTGTTAGATACAATCTAGATAGATCCTTGGGGCTTCCCCATAACTCACAAGTGGTATCAGAGCGGGATCTAGATATATTGCTATCTAATGGCCGAAGAGTTAGTAGGTGTGTTGCAAACTTATGATATGACTTTTCCTACTAACCAATCTTCTTCCAAGTTTTTTTCTAAAAGTATAGGGGTTGCGTTGAAAACATCAAAGGAAGAAGATGTGGAGTTGGATTCCGGCGAGGAGGAATCAAATGACGAGGATTTAGCGGAAGCGTATCATCAACTCCTCGTCGAATCCAAAAAGATGGCGAAGTTCAATAAAAAGTTAAGGCGTCGTCTATTGGAACTTGAAAAGAAGAATAATAATTTGAAGACATCGAATAAAGCTCTTGAGGAGGAGAGGGAATCAATTTTGAATAACAATTCGGTCCTCCAAAAGAAGCTAGATGAAGCGGATTCAACGATCAAATCCTCTATGGATAAAATTGAATTTTTGGAGCATCAATATGAGGAATCGCACAAATCCAACAAAGAGTTAACTAATCAAGTTCATCAACTCAAGTCCGATCTTCAAAAATTTTCTTCGGGATCGAAGAAATTAGATCACATGCTCGGATTGGGTCAAACGATCAAGGTTGGACTTGGGTACGAAAGAACATATGTTGAGAAGGGTCAAAAGATGACATCGAAAGTCTCAACAAGTTTGAAGGAGAAGGTGTGTCATAGATGTGGCATCAAAGGACACATCAAAAAGAGTTGCCCGGACAAAAATTTCAAGTCTCAATCGGCAACTTCGAAACGACAATTGGTATCATCTAAAACTCGGTATCCCCCTCGGAATCAAATAGGAAATCAATTGGGTCGAGTACCTCGTGCCAACCGAATCTCTCGACCGAACCTTCAACCGAACCGGATTTCTAAGTCGAAACAACATGTGGTTTGGGTTTCTAAGCCTCAAGGACAACATCAAAAGACGAAACAACTTGGACCTAACGTCGACAAGTCTAGACAACCAAAGATCCGACAAGTTTGGATCCGAAAAGGTGATATCTTTCCTTGTTCCTCGTCTTAGTATATTTTTATTTTTTTAATGCTTTGATAGGTGTTTCTTGCATAATTTTTCTTCATTGCATTACATATTTAGACGAGGTTTGATATTTAAAATTTTTGAGAAGGGAGATGATTGAAAATCATTAAATTGGTGAAATTAAAGGTTTTTCAAAGAGCCTTAACCGGTATTTAAAGTCAATTCAAATTGAATTAAATTCATATTAATTATCGGTTTTACTCCACTTTTTATTATTTTGACGATAATTTAATATGTGATTTCTTCTTACATACATTCATCAAAATTTTGAAATTAATTTTAATCTCTTGGTAATTAATTCATCTTGATAGTGAATGTTGAATATAATTGATGGATATTTACTAATTGACTATGATTCGTCAAAATTATTTTCTATTGTGAGATTGTCTAATTTAGGGGGAGTTTGAATATTTAAAAAAAAGGAGAAACTCCTAAGTATAAAAGATGTGGAAAGAGTTACATTCGAAAGGAGTGTGAAAACTACCACCACATGTAGGAAAGAGCTACCACCCCGGTCGTCCGGTACGTGTGTGAAGCTACCTCATGGGTAATTATATGAAAAACCGAAAAGGTTGAGAAAAAAATATATGTGAATATTTTAGAATTTTCGGCGTTATAAGGTGGTAGATTGAAAAAGATGCTCAAAGAGCCACCCCCGGTGTTTATTAGCTAAATCTCTATTTTGAACGGGTTGCGACAAATTGGTGTCAATTTTGCTAAATTTCTAAAAATTATTTTTCATCAATTTGCATATTGATGACTTTAGATGTAAGATACCGAACTTCTGAAATCATGAAGTTGCGGTAGAAGGTAATATATCGGATTTTTAATTTAAAAATAAATATAAATAAAAATAGTGCGAGATACTATTTTTATTGCATTTGTAGAAGTAAAATATAAGTCTGGTTTGACCTGTGCTGAAATCGGAGCTAAAACAGAAGTTCTAGAATTTTACGCGAGAGAACGAGCGGATAAATTAACGAGAAAATGCATAGTGTCGAGAAAATTACGAAAAGCTGGAGGGTATGTCAAGATTGTTTTCATGAGGCTAGATTTAAAGTTTCATGACAATCGGACACCGGAAGATGAGAAATAAAATTCGAATGCTGTCTAATCGCGATTACAGTTCGGTAGACTTCGCAGCGACCAAACGGGGTCGAAACTGAAAGATTAAAGTTTCTGGCGTTAAGTTGAGTAAAACCGAACACAACTGTCAGATTTGAGCTCAATCGGACATTCCGAAGGGTAGGCAAAAAAATCAAAGCTTCGACCGAAAATTAAAGTGAATAGTGTGATGAATAGTGGTGGGTTACTTAATTAAGAAGCAATGCTTCATCTCCCTGCTTCCCAACCCGAGAGCACACAACACACCCACACACTCACGCACACATGGAGGAGAAAGAAAAACCCTCCTTTCTCTCTCTAAATATCTCTCTCATCTCTCTATATTCCTCGCCCAAATTCGCGGCGTTGGCGAAGATCGAGCTTGCGAACGCATTGGAGGCGTCGGTTTGAGCTTTCGGGCGGCCGTTGAAGGGACGTGTTTTCGTCGCGGTGTTCACGTTTAGGTAAGCTTTTGGGATTTGACTTAATCCATAAGTTTAAGTGTTCTAATAGCCTCTAGTGTGATGCTAGCACATTAAATCCTTAATAATCGGATTATTTGGAGCATAATTAGAGGCTAGGGTTTAGAAATGCAATTTTCGCTATTAGATGGGTTTGATCTAAATTGAACCTATGTAAACCTAATTGCTAGGTAACGAAACACGTTGGCGAAGTCGGTTCGGCAATTCGTCGTGCCGTTGCGAAGATATTGAGGTTTGAAGCCGTCGACGTAAAAATGGTCGCGGCTTGCGGAGAAAGCTTCCAAAAATCGTGAGAATGGAATTGGGGGCTCGTGGCAACAAACCGAAGACCTATAATTTTTGGGGGCTGCGAAGCGGAGCTTGAGCGCGGTTGCAATATCGGGCCGTGCGGATACGGATGTCGCGGGAGGCGATTGCAAGCGACGACGAGCAATCGGAAAGCGATAACAGGTGGGGGGTGCCATTCCGAAGCCGTCGGGCTACTTTTTATGTCTAAGTACCTTTATTGGTCATATAGCGTATATATGTATATACGTATAGTTTCATGCGTGCTAGGGTTATATAGTTCGTTTACTATTCTTACATGCTCCTTTAAATTGTGGCATCATATGATTGACAATTGAATATAGGAGACATGATGGTTATGACAAAGAACCCTAGAGATAAGTTGGATTGTAATTTAATCTTGCATGATGGGCAACTATTGACATTATGACATAGTGTAGAGACACTAGTGATATATGAACCAAGTGTATACAACTTGATGACATTGCATGATAACTTAGTGTAAAGAACACTAGAGATATGTGAACCAAGTAAAGAACTTGATGATTGACATTATGACATAGTGTATGGAACACTAATGACATGAGAACCAAGTAGACAACGTGATGAATGACATTGTATGGTAACTTAGTGTAAAGAACACTAGAGATATGTGAACCAAGTAAAGAACTTGATGATTGACATTATGACATAGTGTAGAGACACTAACGACATGTGATCCAAGTAAATAACTTGATGATAAATGACATAGAGACATAGTGCTACAAAACACTTATGCATTACCCCTGTGTGGATGCCCTCCAAAGTGGAGGAGAAGATCATTGATACCCCTGTGTGGATGCCCTCCCAAAGTGGAGGAGAAGATCATACTCACACTGTCTGTTCAGCGCTCGTGGTGGTCGCTCCACACGAGTAGTGCGAGTCTCCGGAGGTCTTGGCACGTGATTCGATAGGGATAGCCTATGTGGGGTCCCGAGGGATAGCCTATGTGGGGTCCCGCAGACAACCCATTGGGTTGAGTGGTGTGAGTCGTGGGCGAGTCTACGGGCTAGCCATTGATTGGGTAATAAACTCAAAGGAGTTATGTAATTGGGTACAGAAGTACATATTGAGCATAATAGAATTGCAAACATACTGGTTAGAGATATATTAGAATGTTAGTAGTTACATGGCTAGAACATTTACTCTTACCTTGTTGTTACAGCATAGTAGTATTGCATTTCTCTTATTATGCTTTACTTACGACTTACAGTTTAAGATAAATATCTATCTATCTATCTACTTATGCCTGCTTAGACCTATTTGGTAGATCGGTGGGGTCGGTGGCCGAGCCCACTGGGAACTAAGGAAGTTAGTTCTCACCCCACTCTATTACAGGTTCGAGCTCGCAGGCGGCTTGAGAGGATCGTGGCATGGGCCTCGCGCCCTAATCGATAGTGGCCGCCTATTTGCATTAGAGCCTCCCCTGGTATTATTTTTGTATAAGTATATGATCGAGAAAAATCATGTATATTTTGGAAATGTGAACACTTATGTATTTTGGGAAGAAACAACATGTATATTCGTTGTGAGTAAAAGAATGTAATTGGATGTAATCGAATGATGAATGGTTGTAATAGATAGACTCTTCTCTCTTTATATTACTTGTATGATTACTTGTATCTTGCTCTTACTTGATCGCACCTTTAGGTGCTTCGCTATTGTCATGTATGTTATAGAATTAGTTCCTGGGTAATTCTTTGTACATGACTTGTTGTCGAGCCTTGGGCGGACAGGGGAGAGTCTTTGTCGTTCGGCGCACGATCGGCGTCCCGAACCAAATTGGTAGCGTTCTCGGGGCGTGACAGGTAAAGATGGTATCAGAGCAAGCTAAGAGCAAGTAAAGAGAGAGTCTAGGATTGACCTAGGAGACCCTAGGACGGTGAACCTTAAGGCTATAGGTACGTGAGCGAGACGTGAACCTAAGCTGGTGGCGGAAGTTGAATCGATTGGGTTAAGTATTGAAACCTCTAATATGGACATTAGAGGTAGACTCAAGATGTGGTTTATTCTTGACCAAGTGTGTTCATGTTGGGCGATCGACAACATGAACCCGAGGGATGAGAATAAATGCTCTTGCATGACTTTCGCCCGATTTGAGTCGAGTCGATGTTAGTTGTTGCGTGCTTGACCTAGAGAGTCGAGACTGATCATGTTGTCGCGGTTCGATGGACGATGGCACCGCGTAGGCGATCTTTGTTTAGATCGGCGCGGTAGGGGACAAGTGATGTCCCTGAGTGTTTCGACGTGCGAGCGAAGACTTGGAACTTCGTAAACGGTTGGCCACACTCGTAGGAGTGATGAGGCCACAGGCCGAGTTGGTGCAACGACAGCAAGAGGCTGTTATGCGCCATGAGGAGCGGACTGAAGGACTCTAAGAAACGATCGGTCGATTGGTGACCGTACTATTTTCAGCTCGTCGAATACGATTAGGAGTCGCGGCGAAGGTATTTCCGTCGAGGTCGGGCAACCCGACTTCTATCAGTTCAGAGGTGAAGGCGTTGAGGGAGTGAGTTTTGGCTGCCCTCATGACCTTCAAGCAGTTTGATCCGTCTACCTTGATAGAGAGGATACGGATTCGTTGATCGTGGAGTTGTGGATCGACTCCATGCAGACTCCCTTTGAGGATTTGTACACTGTGGTGCGGGACAAGTATTGTCCATAACAGTTGACGAAGGTGTGGTGGATAGACGTCGAGTGGAATCGATCGCCTAGTCTCCCTCCTATGGCTTGGGAAGTGTTTTGGGGATTGATGATCTCCGTTTATTCCCCGACAATGAGGAGAAAAGTCGGGTGAGGTTCGAAAGCTGCGGCGGGAAAGCTGCACCGTGGGGGAATACGAGTGGGGATCCTCCCGTATCGTGAGTTGCATCCCGAACGAAGTATGGGATGGCGAGGATGTGGCCAATGCGTTGTGTGGAGACTTCGACTAGACGTGGTCGAGGTTCGGGATGTAAGGAAGTGAATTCTCGAAATTCGAGGATTGGACTTCATTTGGAATCGACTAATTGTCGATTGGGTATGCTTCGGAAGGACCGAAGGCGTTAGAAACCCAAAAAGTGCATTGGCGAGGGCCTCGAAGAGCAAATGGGAAAAAATCTGCTAAGTTGCAGAAATTTTGCTCTCGGGTATCGGTCTTGAGGACAGTCGGTTCTGAAGGGCCGGTCTCACTTTCGAAAATTGCCCCGAAATTTGTGCATATATGATGAAGTTGAGGGGCTAAAGTGCAAAGTGGCCTTAGTTGAGAGTATATGAACATGTAGCTCTCTCTCTCTTTCCCTCATTTCTTTTAAGCTAAGCCTAAAACTTCCCCTCTCTCTCTAGGATATCTTCCCTCTCATTGAAGTTGGAGAAAGAGAAGAAGTGGAAGGAACGGCTTGGAGGAGTAAGGTCTTCATCTTCTTCCTCAGGTGGAGAGAAGATTTTGGTGGTAAACTCTTGAGCTTGCCAATGGCATACATCTAGGGTTTTGCTATTTAGGCTCTAGAATGATTTGGGATAACCAAACCTTGGCGTTGGCGACGACCCCCCTCCTCTCTAAGACAGTCTGTGGGTGCGCCACCTACGGCATGGTCGGGAGAGCGAGTGATGAGAATATGGCAACCGGAGGGTTCGCGGCGGGCACTAAGTGACCATGGGTACACGACCCAGGTTGTGGAACCTACTACTACTGACCGCATCATGGTAGGCATGAGTTGTTGGAGTAGGCTTGTGCTCCTACATGATGTAGGGTCGATGCATAGCATGCATTTGTCATATGGTCACCTACTATTAATTATGCATTAGTATAGTAGAGACCAATGGACGGGTGAATGTAGATACCCGAGCATGCTTGCGTGTGGAAACATGCTACCTATTGAAGCAGGTAGAGAGCCAAGTGGTACTAGCGAATGGCTAGTAGTGATTTTTGGACGAAGTGGTGCGGCAACTCTCAAGGCAGTGAGCAGTGGATTGCGAGAGTTGAGCCGTGATACTTGAGGATACCCGAGTAATCCGAGCGTTTCGAACGTAGTTTCGATAAATCGAGCAGTGAAAGTAGAACCATTTGTTAAGAGTGTGACCGAGATAGTGGTCGAGTCCGGGCATATAATGATACCTCAAATTGAGGTAGGTGAGTAGTGCTCGTGCGACCAGCGTGCATAGGCAAGGTTGCCTAATGCTGGATTTGGTTTGGAACGCTATAGAGGCGTATAGAGCGCACGAGTATAGGTACTCGTGGTGTGCGGTATTGACTCAGCCGGGAGAGTGAGTTGACAGTAGCACTTTAGCATGGCTAAGTGTGAAGCGGGCCATAGATCACTCGTAGGGCTGGTGGCTCGCACTAGGTGCTTAGGAGCCGGTAAAGTGAGTAGCTCTGTAGAGCATGTCGTATAGGACGACGTTCGCGGGTAGTGCTTGGGGACGACGTGCAGGACCGTTTATGGGTTGTGGAGCTTGGGCCCTTTGGGCAGGCGCAGTCAGCTGCAAGTGGCAGCGGCCCGATACCTATAGGTATGACAGAGTTTTGGTCAGGACGGTAGTCCGAGCTTGTACTCGGGAGCGTGGAAATGCCACGTGTTGGATCTCAGGATCGAGAATGCACTGAGAGTGCGGTTGTGACCCAACCCTAGAATTTGATGTGGTTTGGGGTCTTGATAGCTCCTGGTTGTAGTGTGTGCGAATTCCCAAGTGAGAATGTCGCCCAGTGCTGATTGGGTCTACGCTTGCGAGTAAGAGACATCGAGCGTTGAGACACGTCTAGGCAGTAGGCCGACGTAGGGTTAGTGACCATTGGTCCATCCGTAGAGACCGAAGATCGGTGTGGCCGGTAACTCTATTAATGAGTTTGGCTTAGGATCACGAACGAAGTGTTCGTGTGAGATGAGTGCGACAGAAGGGGCCGAATTGGCCGTGGCCATTGGAATTTGAAGCAAGTGGTCCCTAGGAGACACTTGAATAATGGAGGCCACGCGAGAGAGTTGGAGTTGATGCTCTCAGGAGAGTTGGAGCATAAGGATAGCGCTCTCCAGTGGATTGATATTTAAGATGTGCCGAAGTGCGCCATCTCACGATAGAACAGGGATCCGGTTGGGATTGGAACACTCGCGATTAAGCGATGCACCTACGATATTGCTTCTAAGCAATGACGGTGATCGAATCGGAGTGTGTTCCCTGAATTGAGGGTGAATGCAAGGAAGAGCTGTATAAGACTCTTGGATAGCCAGAGTGGTAAAGCGCCACTTTGTGGACGCCTGACTAATCCGAGAAGGTCTACCCGTGTGCATTATGTAGTGGTGGTGGGTCGTTCGACTAGTTGGCGCATTCATGCTAGATCCACACCACGAGGATGGCGGGTAGTCCCGGTCTCAAAGGAAGCGGTTCGGCCTTGGTGTGCCGTTTGCGAGTGGGGTTGGAGTAGGTAAAGTCGTCGAGTATCGACTTGCCCTACCACCGAGACTCGTGGGAGTGGTAATGCACTTTCAGAGATTTACTTGACTGATGTGAGTGAATCTAGTCTTATATCTTCCGTAGTGGGCCTCTTGACAATCCCGATGAGTAAAAGGCCACTCCGAAGTGCGAAAGTAGCGTGAAGTGATTTGAGGTGCGGGGGAAACTGAGTCCCCGTTATGTTGGCCAAGTATTTGCTGATGGCCGAGTCCGCCTACAACAACAGTTACCAAGCCAGTGTGGAGATGGCACCGTTCGAAGTCCTTTGCGGGCGGAAGTGCCGATCTCCTGTGCATTGGGGTGATGTAGGTGAACGGGCGGTGATAGGTCCCGACGTGTTGCGGGAGGCGGAAGAGAAAGTTCGCCTCGCTCGTCAGCGGATGCTCACTGCGCAGTCGAGGCAACAAAGTTATGCCAATAAGCACCGTAGAGAATTGGAATTCGCGGTAGGAGACCGCGTGTTCTTAAAGGTCTCGCCTATGAGAGGCGTGAGACGGTTTGGAGTACGAGGAATGTTGAGTCCTCAATATATTGGACCGTATGAAGTGTTGGAACGCATTGGTGCGGTAGCTTATCGAATTGCATTGCGGCCACAATTAGCGGACGTGCACAATGTATTTCACATTTCCAACCTTCGAAAATATGTTCACAATCCCGAACACACTATGATGTTTGAACGGCTGGAGCTTCAAGAGGACTTGAGCTATGAAGAGTTTCCGGTGGCAATTATTGCTCGGGAGGTGCGCTAACTGCGAAATCGCGAGATTCCTTATGTTCGAGTTCGGTGGAGCAATCACGACGATCGTGAAGCCACTTGGGAGCTCGAGAGCGAGATGAAAACACATCATCCTCATCTATTTGGGGAGTAGGGTATGAATGTAAGTTTAAGTTAAAAATAAGTGTTCGTTTCGAGGACGAAACTCCTTTTAAGGAGGGGAGGATGTAAGATACCGAACTTCTGAAATCATGAAGTTGCGGTAGAAGGTAATATATCGGATTTTTAATTTAAAAATAAATATAAATAAAAATAGTGCGAGATACTATTTTTATTGCATTTGTAGAAGTAAAATATTAGTACGGTTTGACTTTGTCTTTGAAATCGGAGCGAAAACGAGAAGATCTAGAATTTTACGTGAGAGAACGAGAGCGAGATAAATTAACGAGAAAATGCACAGTGTCAGAAAATTACGAAAACTGGAGGGTATGTCAAGATTGTTTTCATGAGGCTAGATTTAAAGTTTCATGCCAATCGGACACCCGGAAGATGAGAAATAAAATCCGAATGCTATCTGATAGCGATTAAAGTTCGGTAGAGTTCGCGATGACCAAACGGGGTCGAAAGCGAAAGATTAAAGTTTACGGCGTTAAGTTGAGTAAACCGAACACAAGCTCGGTTGAGCTCAATCGGACATTCCGAAGGGTAGGCAAAAAAATCAAAGCTTCGGCCAGAAAATTAAAGTGAATAGTGTGATGAATAGTGGTGGGTTACCTGATTAAGAAGCAATGCTGCATCTCCCTGCTTCCCAACCCGAGAGCACACAACACACCCACACACTCACGCACACATGGAGGAGAAAGAAAAACCCTCCTTTCTCTCTCTAAATATCTCTCTCATCTCTCTATATTCCTCGCCCAAATTCGCGGCGTTGGCGAAGATCGAGCTTGCGAACGCATTGGAGGCGTCGGTTTGAGCTTTCGGGCGGCCGTTGAAGCGACGTGTTTTCGTCGCGTTGTTCACGTTTAGGTAAGCTTTTGGGATTTGACTTAATCCATAAGTTTAAGTGTCCTAATAGCCTCTAGTGTGATGCTAGCACATTAAATCCTTAATAATCGGATTATTTGGAGCATAATTAGAGGCTAGGGTTTAGAAATGCAATTTTCGCTATTAGATGGGTTTGATCTAAATTGAACCTATGTAAACCTAATTGCTAGGTAACGAAACACGTTGGCGAAGTCGGTTCGGCAATTCGTCGTGCCGTTGCGAAGATATTGAGGTTTGAAGCCGTCGACGTAAGAATGGTCGCGACTTGCGCGAAAGCTTCCAAAAATCGTGAGAATGGAATTGGGGGCTCGTGGCAACAAACCGAAGACCTATAATTTTCGGGGCTGCGAAGCGGAGCACGGTTGAGCGCGGTTGCAATATCGGGCCGTGCGGATACGGATGTCGCGGGAGGCCGATTGCAAGCGACGACGAGCAATCGGAAAGCGATAACAGGTGGGGGGTGCCATTCCGAAGCCGTCGGGCTACTTTTTATGTCTAAGTACCTTTATTGGTCATATAGCGTATATATGTATATACGTATAGTTTCATGCGTGCTAGGGTTATATAGTTCGTTTACTATTCTTACATGCTCCTTTAAATTGTGGCATCATATGATTGACAATTGAATATAGGAGACATGATGGTTATGACAAAGAACCCTAGAGATAAGTTGGATTGTAATTTAATCTTGCATGATGGGCAACTATTGACATTATGACATAGTGTAGAGACACTAGTGATATATGAACCAAGTGTATACAACTTGATGACATTGCATGATAACTTAGTGTAAAGAACACTAGAGATATGTGAACCAAGTAAAGAACTTGATGATTGACATTATGACATAGTGTATGGAACACTAATGACATGAGAACCAAGTAGACAACGTGATGAATGACATTGTATGGTAACTTAGTGTAAAGAACACTAGAGATATGTGAACCAAGTAAAGAACTTGATGATTGACATTATGACATAGTGTAGAGACACTAACGACATGTGATCCAAGTAAATAACTTGATGATAAATGACATAGAGACATAGTGCTACAAAACACTTATGCATTACCCCTGTGTGGATGCCCTCCAAAGTGGAGGAGAAGATCATTGATACCACTGTGTGGGTGCCCTTCCAAAGTGGAGGAGAAGCTCATACTCACACTGTCTGTTCAGCGCTCGTGGTGGTCGCTCCACACGAGTAGTGCGAGTCTCCGGAGGTCTTGGCACGTGATTCGATAGGGATAGCCTATGTGGGGTCCCGAGGGATAGCCTATGTGGGGTCCCGAGGGATAGCCTATGTGGGGTCCCGCAGACAACCCATTGGGTTGAGTGGTGTGAGTCGTGGGCGAGTCTACGGGCTAGCCATTGATTGGGTAATAAACTCAAAGGAGTTATGTAATTGGGTACAGAAGTACATATTAAGCATAATAGAATTGCAAACATCGGTTAGAGTTATATTAGCATGTTAGTAGTTACATGGCTAGAACATTTACTCTTACCTTGTTGTTACGAGCATAGTAGTATTGCATTTCTCTTATTATGCTTTACTTACACACTTACGGTTTAAGATAAATATATATCTATCTATGCTTATGCCTGCTTAGACCTATTTGGTAGATCGGTGGGGTCGGTGGCCGAGCCCACTGGGAACTAAGGAAGTTAGTTCTCACCCCACTCTATTACAGGTTCGAGCTCGCAGGCGGCTTGTGAGGATCGTGGCATGGGCCTCGCGCCCTAATCGATAGTGGCCGCCTATTTGCATTAGAGCCTCCCCTGGTATTATTTTTGTATAAGTATATGATCGAGAAAAATCATGTATATTTTGGAAATGTGAACACTTATGTATTTTGGGAAGAAACAACATGTATATTCGTTGTGAGTAAAAGAATGTAATTGGATGTAATCGAATGATGAATGGTTGTAATAGATAGACTCTTCTCTCTTTATATTACTTGTATGATTACTTGTATCTTGCTCTTACTTGATCGCACCTTTAGGTGCTTCGCTATTGTCATGTATGTTATAGAATTAGTTCCTGGGTAATTCTTTGTACATGACTTGTTGTCGAGCCTTGGGCGGACAGGGGAGGTGCTGTCCGTTCGGCGCCTGATCGGCGTCCCCGAACCGAACCAAATTGGCAGCGGTCTCGGGGCGTGACATTAAAATATTAGATTATTTTTAATATCAAATTTTGATGTTTTGATGTCTTTTGAAATCACTTAATATATTATCTTCATCATAATGATTTTTGAAGTACAACTTTTAATTTTTATGAAATTAATCTAATTTTGAAGGATTTTTGAGGAAACAAGACAAAATTTTTGATGAGGAGGACACGGAGTGATTTTACCTTTTTGAGACTTATTATTTATGTTTTATCTTTTTTCTCCTAGGACTATGTCTAGTTTGTTTATTTTTGGAATCTAGATTTGTAACTATGACATGACTACTTTCTTTTTGCTAGTTTGTTTTTCTCTCTATTTGTGTTTCTTTTTGGCAATTTTTGACAAAAAGGGGGAGAAGAATTGGAAACTTGAATTGAATTTCAAAAAGGGGGAGAGAGATTTTCATGAACAAAGGGAGAGAAAATTGCATGAACAAAGGGGGAGATTGGAGAGAGATTTTCATTTTTATATTTTTTCTACTAACTTTGTTCGTGGAGAAAGTAATCTAATTGCAGATCATTGAAGACTTCAAGACTCCTAGTTGTGTCTAAGTCATAGAGTTTGTTTAGGAGTTGCAAAATTGTAATTTTGTATTTCTTTGGATCTTTCACGCGAGAAGTTCATTGTTTTGGTGATGGCAATGAATTTCATTTTTGGTGAGTTGAGCGTTGTGAGTATTTTTATGTAATTTTGGGTTTTGTCACGAAATTGCCAAAGGGGGAGATTGTTACGGAATTTTTGTTGGCATATTTCGTGAAGGTTGTCGGAGTCTTGAAGGTTTAGAGAAGATGAGACGAAGATCGAAGACTCGCAGACTCAAAACATGAATCCATAATGCTCGGTAAGTTCAAATATTATTGATAATGATTTATAAATATTCAAAAATGTTTGGAAGGCTTAGGATGTTTTTAAATTGAATATATGGACAAAATTGAGGTTTTCAAATCCTAGTCTATCTCTATGTTTTCTAATTGATTTTAAATAGGTTTTCAAATCCTAGTCTATCTCTATGTTTTCTAATTGATTTTAAACAGGTTTTCAAATCCTAGTCTATCTCTAATTTATTTCTAAAATTAGATTATCACAATCCTAGTCTATTTCTAAGTCTTCTAAATCTATAAATAAGCGATGGGGGTTCCATTAATTCGTATGCTTAGAATTTAGACCATTATGAAACCCTAGAAACTTGTTGGGTGCTTTATTTCTTTCTTCAACAACAAGTTTCTATCGGATCAATTCTTGAAACCCTAATTTCTCATTTTTCATGGAGAATTGATCCGGCTATTGCTTAGAAACATCGTCTACGGTTATTTAATGATTATCTAAGCAATAAATCATCACCGATCAAATTGTTCTTGCTCCGGACGGAGTGCACTAGTGGATTCGAGTGGGCGTCGTGGATTCGGCGTGATCAAGGCTTCGTGGATTCGAAGTGGAGGCGTTTCGTGGATTCGGGACGTGGCGTTCGTGGACTCGAACGTGAGGGCGTGGACAACTCGAAGGAGGATTGCGCGGAGATCCATAGGAGAGTTAGAGAGGCCGAGTCGTGGAGTTCGGTATCACCTTGTAATCTTTTCTCTTATTGATTGTTTTATTCGCGTGTTGGTCCCGTGGGTTTTTTACTCCGAGTTTGGAGTTTTCCCACGTAAATCTCGGTGTGTTTTTTATTTTCCGCATTTACTTTTTAAAGCATCGAGATTTGTGGTTTTTGGCCTTTACACCTATTCACCCCCTCTCTAGGTGTGGGATAAGGTGTTAGATACAATCTAGATAGATCCTCAGTTTTGATTGCATCGAGATTCGGGTTTCCAATTTTTTATTGCATTCATGAGCGTATCAGAGCGGGATCTAGATATATTGCTATCTAATGGCCGAAGAGTTAGTAGGTGCGTTGCAAACTTATGAGATGACTTTTCCTACTAACCAATCTTCTTCCAAGTTTTTTTCTAAAAGTACAGGGGTTGCGTTAAAAACATCAAAGGAAGAAGACGTGAACTCGGATTCCGGCGATGAGAAATCAAACGACGAGGAATTAGCGGAAGCATACAATCAACTTTTTGTTGAGTCGCGGAAGATGGCGAAACTCAATAAAAAGTTGAGGCGTCGTTTATTCGATCTTGAAGAAGAGAACAAGAATTTGAAGACCACAAATAATGCTCTTGAGGAGGAACGGGAATCAATCTTGAATAATAATTCGGTCCTCCAAAGGAAGCTAGAAGAATCGGATTTAATGATCAAATCTACTACGGATAAAGTTGGATTTTTGGAGCATCAATTTGAGGAAACATACAAATCCAACAAAGCATTGACCGAGCAAGTTCATCAACTCAAGTCCGACATTCAAAAGTTTTCTTCGGAATCGAAGAAGTTAGATCACATGCTCGGATTGGGTCAAACGAACAAGGTTGGACTTGGGTACGAACGAACATATGTTGAGAAGGGTCAAAAGATGACATCGAAAGTCTCAACAAGTTTGAAGGAGAAGGTGTGTCATAGATGTGGCATCAAAGGACACATCAAAAAGAGTTGCCCGGACAAAAATTTCAAGTCTCAATCGGCAACTTCGAAACGACAATTGGTATCATCTGAAACTCGACATCCCCCACGGAATCAAAAGAAGAATCAATTGAGTCGAGTGCATCAAGCAAACCATGACTCATATCTGAACCGAAAATCAAAGCCACAAGCGAATCGGACATCTAAGCCTCAACGTCAATATCGACCGAACCCACAACCGAACCGGATTTCTAAGTCGAAGCCACAAGCGGTTTGGGGGTCTAAGCCTCAACAACAACATCAATCGAAGAAACTTGTTTCGAAAGGACCTATGGTGGATCAAACGTTTAAACGAACCACAAAAATCGTCGACAAGCAAAGACAACGAAACATCCGACAAGTTTGGATCCGGAAAGGTGATATCTTTCCTTGCTCTTCGTCTTAGGTTGTTTTTATTGTTTATGTAATGTTTTGATTGGTGCATATTGCATATTTTTCTTTCATTGCATTACATGATTAGACGAGGTTTGATGTTTAAAATTTGTTTTCAAAATCGTTTTGAGGAAAGGTATTTGGGGAGTTTTTAAATTTGATTAAAAATTCGTGAGAAAGGAGATGCTTGAAAATCATTAATTTGGAGAGATTGAAGGTTTTTCAAAGAGCTTTAATCGGTAGTTAAAGTCAATTCAAATTGAACTAAATTTATATTAATTATAGATTTTACTCCATTTTTTATTATTTTGACGATAATTTAATATGTGATTTCTTCTTACATACATTCATCAAAATTTTGAAATTAATTTTAATCTCTTAGTATTTAATTCATCTTGGTTGTGAATGTTGATTATAATTGATGGATATTTACTAATTGACTATGATTCGTCAAAATTATTTTCAATTGTGAGATTGTCTAATTTAGGGGGAGTTTGAATATTTAAAAAAAAAAGGAGTAACTCCTATGATTATAAAGATGTGGAAAGAGTTACATCCGAAAGGAGTGTGAAAACTACCACCACATGTAGGAAAGAGCTACCACCCTGGCCGTCACGTGTGTGAAGCTACCTCATGGGTAATTATATGAAAAACCGAAAAGGTTGAGAAAAAAATATATGTGAATATTTTAGAATTTTCGGCGTTATAAGGTGGTAGATTGAAAAAGATGCTCAAAGAGCCACCCCCGGTGTTTATTAGCTAAATCTCTATTTTGAACGGGTTGCGACAAATTGGTGTCAATTTTGCTAAATTTCTAAAAATTATTTTTCATCAATTTGCATATTGATGACTTTAAAATATTAGATTATTTTTAATATCAAATTTTGATGTTTTGATGTCTTTTGAAATCACTTAATATATTATCTTCATCATAATGATTTTTGAAGTACAACTTTTAATTTTTATGAAATTAATCTAATTTTGAAGGATTTTTGAGGAAACAAGACAAAATTTTTGATGAGGAGGACACGGAGTGATTTTACCTTTTTGAGACTCATTATTTATGTTTTATCTTTTTTCTCCTAGGACTATGTCTAGTTTGTTTATTTTTGGAATCTAGATTTGTAACTATGACATGACTACTTTCTTTTTGCTAGTTTGTTTTTCTCTCTATTTGTGTTTCTTTTTGGCAATTTTTGACAAAAAGGGGGAAAAGAATTGAAAACTTGAATTGAATTTCAAAAAGGGGGAGAGAGATTTTCTTGAACAAAGGGGAGAAAATTGCATGAACAAAGGGGGAGATTGGAGAGAGATTTTCATTTTTATATTTTTTCTACTAACTTTGTTCGTGGAGAAAGTAATCTAATTGCAGATCATTGAAGACTTCAAGACTCCTAGTTGTGTCTAAGTCATAGAGTTTGTTTAGGAGTTGCAAAATTGTAATTTTGTATTTCTTTGGATCTTTCACGCGAGAAGTTCATTGTTTTGGTGATGGCAATGAATTTCATTTTTGGTGAGTTGAGCGTTGTGAGTATTTTTATGTAATTTTGGGTTTTGTCACGAAATTGCCAAAGGGGGAGATTGTTACGGATTTTATGTTGGCATATTTCGTGAAGGTTGTCGGAGTCTTGAAGGTTTAGAGAAGATGAGACGAAGATCGAAGACTCGCAGACTCAAAACATGAATCCATAATGCTCGGTAAGTTCAAATATTATTGATAATGATTTATAAATATTCAAAAATGTTTGGAAGGCTTAGGATGTTTTTAAATTGAATATATGGACAAAATTGAGGTTTTCAAATCCTAGTCTATCTCTATGTTTTCTAATTGATTTTAAATAGGTTTTCAAATCCTAGTCTATCTCTATGTTTTCTAATTGATTTTAAACAGGTTTTCAAATCCTAGTCTATCTCTAATTTATTTCTAAAATTAGATTATCACAATCCTAGTCTATTTCTAAGTTTTCTAAATCTATAAATAAGCGATGGGGGTTCCATTAATTCATATGCTTAGAATTTAGACCATTATGAAACCCTAGAAACTTGTTGGGTGCTTTATTTCTTTCTTCAACAACAAGTTTCTATCGGATCAATTCTTGAAACCCTAATTTCTCATTTTTCATGGAGAATTGATCCGGCTATTGCTTAGAAACATCGTCTACGGTTATTTAATGATTATCTAAGCAATAAATCATCACCGATCAAATTGTTCTTGCTCCGGACGGAGTGCACTAGTGGATTCGAGTGGGCGTCGTGGATTCGGCGTGATCAAGGCTTCGTGGATTCGAAGTGGAGGCGTTTCGTGGATTCGGGACGTGGCGTTCGTGGACTCGAACGTGAGGGCGTGGACAACTCGAAGGAGGATTGCGCGGAGATCCATAGGAGAGTTAGAGAGGTCGAGTCCGTTGAGTTCGGTATCACCTTGTAATCTTTTCTCTTATTGATTGTTTTATTCGCGTGTTGGTCCCGTGGGTTTTTTACTCCGAGTTTGGAGTTTTCCCACGTAAATCTCGGTGTGTTTTTTATTTTCCGCATTTACTTTTTAAAGCATCGAGATTTGTGGTTTTTGGCCTTTACACCTATTCACCCCCTCTCTAGGTGTGGGATAAGGTGTTAGATACAATCTAGATAGATCCCTGGGGCTTCCCCATAACTCACACAGGGTCCTCGACCTCCGCGCCCTAACGAACCTGTACAGATCTGGCCTCAAGCCCTGCTCGAATAGATACACCCGGTGCGCCTCATCCCTAGCCACGAAAGGTACACAGTTAATGAGCCGCGAAAACTCCCGAACGTACTCCTGAACCGTGCGATCCCCCTACTGAATCTTCTTCAGGTCTTCCTCTATCCCCTGCTTCACACTGTCCGAAAAATATGTGCGGCACAACATCCCGCAGAACTCATCCCAACTCGTCTGAGAGGCCACTACACCCTGATCGCGCCTCATCCTCTTCCACCACTCCCGGGCGTCCCCAACTAAATAATGGACCCCGAGATGAACCTGATCCTGATCCTCCAGGACGAACATGTCCTCAAATATCCTCTCCATCGCGCTGATCCAGCCCTCCAATACCCAGGGCTCAGCGCACACCCCGTCGAACATCGGTGGGTCGAGGCGGCGGAAACGAAACAAGAGCTCAGTCATCCGCTCCTGCTCCGCCGCAGTCGACTGAACTGGTCCTCTAACCGGCGCCACTGGTGCTGGAGGTATCTCTGCTGGTGGGGGTACGGCGGCGACTCGTGAAGTAGGTGGAGTAGGGGGTGGCGGAGTAGGCTGAGCCGGTGCCCCCGACGATGTACTCGATGATGCCACTAGCCTCTCGCACATCTGCTGTAAGAATAAACCCTGCTGCCTCGTCGCCTCTGTCAGTGCGGCTATCTGGGCGCTCAACTCTGACTGGGCACTCGTCTCAGGTCGAGTGCTCGGCTCCACTACAGGAGGTACACCCGCCTCGGGTCGGGTGCCCTGATCCATCTGCTCTAGTATCTGGGGTGGTGGTAGTGGTAGTGGGGCGCGACCCTGTAGCGGCGGTCGTCCTCTGCGAGGCGGCATAGCTGCACACATAGAAATAAGGTCAGATACATAAACACTCGACCCAATCATCGAAAGTCTCGAAGGCGGTCCCTGTTTCTCCTCAAAATTATGTCGTCTGCAGCCAACATAATTTCTCTGGACTGAAACAGACACTCCTTCAGTCACTCACTCCACTCAAGGATGAGTTAGAACAATCAATCAATGACTTCCGCGTTAAGTCACGCCTCTCGCGTCTGTCTTCCTAGGGTTTACCAGCTTAGGTTTCCTAGGTCCCAACGACCTAATACTAAGCTCTGATACCAACTTAATCTGTCACGCCCCGGGTTGCACATTCACCGGGCACGCCGACAAATCCGCCGTATACAAAAGAATTTCCTCTGTATACGAAGCGTAGCTGTACCTGTATAAGAAACAATGCTACAAACAGTAGCATAGAGCTGAAGTAAACTATAAACACGCAGGTGGGAAAAACAAACTTTATATACATACAATCGCAGATACAAAGTAACACTACTCGCTCCAGCAAGTTCAACTGTATGTACAAAAGTGCCCCAAACCAAAAACTGTCACTACCTGCAGGGGAAGTCCTCTAGCAAAGTACTCGAAGGGTAGGCTCTAGCTCGCCACACCCTTCCCGCGGTCCGACTCAGAAGGAGCAGCAGTCGCAACAGAAGGCCCTGCAACAACAGTGGAAGAAAGAGGGCGTGAGAACTACTACAAAAACAAGCAGTCCTCAGTGGGTACCGCCCTAAACACATCGGTCCACCCACTAAGTCTACAGGGTAAGCAAAAAGGTAAAAGAAGCTGGAAACACTCGACAGCTAAAACCCCTATACTATCCTGCTCTAAACCACCCTCTGTAGAACAAGTAAAAGCTGACCCAATCTTACGAGGGACTGTGAAAGCACCCGTCCCGCCTGTCGAGGCAACACTACAACTACCCCAGGGGTAGCTAGCGAAGAGCAAGTCCACAACGAGGACGCAGCGACACCAATGCAAAAGCACAAAGCCAGACTCCGGAGCGGCACTCGTGGGCGCGAACCAACCGAGTATGCAAGCGTATCTCTGTCGAGCTCAATCTGGCTCTCACAGGCATAGTCAAGTAAACAGGGTCTAAGCACTAATACACCACGTGCCCCTTGGCACAAACTGTAACCACACAGTACACTGGGTCCCCCGTCAAACCCCCGACGGTGGCACGACAAGGCTCAGCTGAAAAGTGAGCTCGGCATCCCCAGCGCGAGCGTAAAAGCAAACTACACTACCCTGGGTATACATCGCACTCCCCCGGCGATGATGACAAAACGGCTCCTAGAGCTAAATCCGATAGTGTAGCTAATGACGATCCAAAACGTGGTTTTCTCCTAAGTCAAGTCCAAGTCCAACATGTATTGTTTAAAAACTTGCTAAACATGCTCCGAAAATTCAGATTTAATAGGCTAATATCCATGAATTCGAGCGATCACAAATTAGTCGAAAACTGGAATTTATACATGTTGACTACTTGAGTTAGGTATGATCCGATGAAAACCCACCTCGATAGCAATCTCTTGGCAGCGAAGGAAGTGGCCCGCGTCAAGGTGATCCCTCGCTGGTCCGCTGAAGTCCGAAGTCTCCCGTTGCGAAGAGGCAAATGCACGATTTCACAAATTCTGTCCGAAAAACAGCGGCTGAGAAAAGCTTAAAGTTAACCAAGCTAACCTTATCTAAATTCAGCGATTCAGGGCTCGAAATCTTCGTCTCGCAGTCACGAATCCAACGCCGCATGTTTCGACGCGATCCGACTTCCCTGCGCGGAGAATTAGCCAAAGTGCCGACGGTCGACGCTGGAAAACAGCAAATTTGCACCTCAGAAACTGCTCGCAAAAAAGCGGCTCGGTAAAGATGTGGTCCGAATGGCCAAACCTGCTCCAAATCCAGCAAGTAGGGTCTCGTTGGAATCGTCTGGAAGTCGCGGATCCAACGCCCCAGTTTTCGCTGGATTTCGACTCTCCTACACAGAGAACAAGCCAAAACGCCGCGGGTCGACGCTGCAGTCAGCAGCAGAGGTAGTGCAGTCCGAAAATCGTAGAGGTTTAAAGCTTTAAAAGCGAACTTGAGGGGCCACTCACCTCGAAAATCCTCCCTGCGAGTAGCGCCTCGTCGAGGATGGCAAGAGTCGGCTGTCGCACGGCCTCCCCGTAGCGTCACCTCGTCGAAAACTCGCTCGATCCGCTCCGCGGTGCGTCGTCGACGTTGCTCGGCTCCTCTAGAGCTTAGGGGAAGTAGCAGCAGCAGCAACAGCAGCAAGGGGAGAAGGAGGAGATGAGGGAGATGAAGCCTCTCTCTCTCTCCTCTCTGCTGCTAAGTAAGGGGAGGAGGTAAGGTGATGTGACAAGTGAGGAAAAGTCAAACTGCACCATGCTTTCACTTTGTACCGGTACAAATCCCTCCTTGTACCGGTACAAACAGGCAACCCGAGGGCATCTGCGCAGGGCTGTACCGGTATAGCCCTGGTGGTCATACCGGTATAGCAACCAATCTTGTACCGGTATAAAACCAGATTTGTACCGGTACAGCTCACTGAAAAACCTGCTATTTGCATATTTTCATGACACACGCTGCTCTCGCGTTCCAACGGGGCCCGTTTAGCGTCCATTTGGCGCCAACGCGACCCAGGCTGGTCCCGACACTCTCCAGAGCTGTAGACAAGCCTCAGGTGCAATAATTCAGGTCTCTACAAATGGCCCCGTGGTAGTCAACATCCCCCCCTCTAGGAATGAGTCTCCCCCACGGCAATCCACTTAGGCACCCAATCCCGCACGGGTGAGCTTATGTCGCGTAGGCCAACTCCGGAGTGCTGGCTTGTAGGGAGCAACACTCACAAGCATGTGCGAATGAGCACAATGGCAAGTAAGCATGATCATGCTTATCAAGTCCTCGGTCATTATGTCCAAAATATGGAATAAGCACTAACGACCCAAAGGTCTAACACGATGTCACATTGTAGAAGTTTGGTCATTTTCTAAGTCAAGTGTCACTACAGGACGTTTATGTTCACTATGTCAAGTATAAGTCCTTTGTCCATAAGCATGTAAAACTTGTCATTTCACTAAACATAAGATGATTTCTAACATAGCATGAAGGGTCTCTATTCACATACAAGCTCCATATACAACTCTTACCCTACTATATAGAGGATATAATCTTGACATATGACATGTATATTTTAAGCATTCAAAAATTTATTTAGGCTACAACTAGCATAAATATGCATGATTTTCCATTTTACAACATAAAAAATGACATAGGAGGAGTTCACCCATTTTGGTGAGGTCAAACCCAACGAATACTGTGACGCACTGGACTTTGCAAATTGCAATGTTCGAGTGTTAAATGTGAGAACTGAGCTTTTCCAGATTTTCTGGAGGGTCGTTGACTGTGTTCCGACCTATGGCACGTGTACCGAGGTTAGTGGATGAATCCCAAGCACTAAAGTCCAAAAAGTTGGATTTTAGGTTGCTCTTGGTTTGCTATGCGGGAGTACGTACGTAGGTACGGGAAAAGTTCTTTATGCGTACGGCCTTGGTTGCTATCTTAGGTACGGAGGGGGATGCTGTACGGTATGGGACAGTGGAGCGACAAACCGAGCCTCGGGTTTGGGTGTTTCGCGTCTGTGCATGCGTACGGACTTGGCTTATCGTACGGCTGGCTTCGAAAATCCGGCTGGGGGCTTTTTAGCAATTTGTTGCTTCTATTAGTAGCACCCCAGTCCCTAGGGCTTCTCTCTTGTGCTGAGAACAAAGGAGAGGAAGGTAAGAGAGCTTCTCTCTCTATCCATTTACTTCTCCTTGGATTTTTGGTTGTTTTCTTGTGGATTGATCTCCCTCTTCTCTCTCTTTTGCTTGTTGGTGCATCTTCCACCATGAGGGAAGGTTGGAAGCTTGATTTGGGAGCTAGTTGAAGGAAGATCTTCAACTTTGGTGACTCTAGAGCCTTGATTAGAGCTTCTAAGAGGTAAGCAACTTCTCCATTTCCTTTAGATTCGAGTTTGGTTGCTTCTTTATAGTTGAAACCCTAGATTTTGGGAATTAGGATTTTATTTGGGGCTTTTTGATTTGGGGCTTTTAGAGTCCAATTAATTGGTTTAGAACCTTTGTTTAGGTTGCCTTTGGAGGGATCTAGCTTCCTTTTGGAATTTCTAAGAGGATTGTTGCACATTTAGGTGAGTATTTCTTGACTTTGACCTAGATGTTTAAAGTTTGAACTCAAGACTTATCTCTTGAGGTTGTAACTCCTAGGATCTACTTTGTAGGGTACTAGGAGTAGGAATCAAAGCTTCGTTAGCGGTTCGGAGCGACGCTTGGAGCGACGGTGGGTTTGGCCTCACCTGGCACAATGAGAAATTCTCATTGGTGCTTATTTGCTTATGGTTAAATGGAAATTAGTGCATTTTCATGTTATTTGATTTATTTGTGAATTTTAGAATGTTTAAGATACATATGTTATGTGTAATGCAATTTTACTCTATATAGTAGAGACGAGTGCATGTGAGAGCTGAAGCTTTGTAGCATTCTATTTGGAAACTTGAAACTCTGTGTTTAAGAGGACTTTGACATGTGTTTGAGAACATAGAACTATACTTGACATAGGAGAAAAGCCCTTGTCATTAAGCGGCATTGGCTTGGCATCAAAAGTGTAGATAGTGAGCTAATGTCATCAAGCGGCATTAGGCTCGTGAATGAACTTGACATAGAAATTCTAGTGTCATGAGAATTTGTTGTACTAAACCTTAGGGTTGCTAGTGACATTTGCCATGTGTGGGACTTGGGACTTGGACTTGCTTGTTGCCATTTGTGCTCTTCGCACATGCTTGTGAGGGTCGCTCCCTACAAGCGGCACTCGGAGTTAGCCTTTGCGATGTATTCGCACGTGCGGTATTGAGAAACCTATGGGGCCGAATTGGTTAGACTCATTCCTACGGGGATGTTGGGGCTACCACGACACTTAGGGGGCCGCAAGCGGGATTACTCTTGTGTAGATCCCAAATTGAGATTGAACATCGTCATTCTATAATAAAGGATAATCACTACTTAACTTAGATTAGTAGTTGGATATATATGTTGTGACATAGTATTGGATATAGTAGTATACTTGATAGGTCATCATTTCTATTATAGTATACTTGTGAACTTATTTGAATATACTTGTTTAAAGTTGGCTATCGGGTAGATTAAAGCATGTAATATAATTACCTTGGGTTAATTATTCAGCTTTTCTGTTACGCTTTATTTACAGTTATTTATTTCAGTACTTATATTACTCTCTTTTGGGCCTAGTGGAGCAATTTTGTGCAGGTCAGTAATTGCCCACTGGGAACTATATGTTTATAGTTCTCACGCCCTCTGTTTCTGACTCGTTTCAGTGCCTTCTACATCGGGGGAGGCTCGGGACCGGGGCAAAGAAGTTGCCTCGGGATAGCGACTTGTGAGTGGGTTTTGGATAGGTGGTTTCCTTTTTCTCTTGTTTTATTTTGGAGAGAAGGAGTGTTTTTACCTTGTATAGAGGTCACCACTTTTGTGTAATTGAGAGGTTATGTTGTTAGCTGTGTACTACTCTCTATTTTCATGTTAGTGATTTAGACACTTTATTCTTTTTTACTTGTGGTTTGGTTCTTGTTTAGTTGTGGCTCTGATATTATTAGTTGTAGCCTCATATTGTTTTAAATTCCGCTGTTTTTAGTTAGATGCCTTGTATGTGTTGACATATGGCGGGTCTGGGCACGCTTTGGGGAAGGTCCTGCCGACCCCGGGGCGTGACAAATACCCTTCGAAACCTTTTCGTTTGCGCGAATGAGGTTGTCCAATAGCCATTTGGATCCCTAACAAAAATTCCAAGAGGGTTAGGGGCTTCGAACAAAAACCCTAGGAAATACCTTACATGAGGAAAAACTCCTCCAAATTCTCAAAGGAGGTTAGGATGCTTCAATTCAAACCTAAAAAGAAGTATTGAAACGAATAGTTAAGCCTCATAGGCTCTTCCAAGATAAATCCCAAAATGAAACCCTAGTTTTTTAACTAGGTTTGCCTCAAGTATCTGTATTGTCCTCTACGACTGACCATCACTCTGAGGGTGGAATGTTGTACTAAAATCGAGCCGTGTGTCAAGAGCATCCTGTAAGATCTTCCTGAAATGAGATGTGAACCTAGGGTCTCGATCCGATACTAGAGACACCGAAACCCCATGCAGTCTCACAATCTCATCGAGATACACCTGAGCTAACTTGTCTCCCGACCACGTAGTGTGAATCGGCAAGATGTGGGCCGATTTCGTCAATTGATCCACAACCACCCATATCGCATCATCTCCGCCCTGTAATCGAGGCAAACCAGTAATGAAGTCCATCGCAATGTCTTCCCATTTCCATATGGGTATTGGTAGACTTTGAAGCTTCCTCGCCGGAAATCGGCGCTCTACTTTCACCTGTTGGCAGGTGAGACACTGCGCCACAAACTCTCCAATTTCTCTTTTCATACCCGGCCACCAATAATGCACTTTCAGATCTCAGTACATCTTGGTGCCGCCCGGGTGAATACTATAAGGAGACTGATGTGCTTCTTGCATGTTCATCCTTCGAATCTCCTCGTTTTTGGGCACACACCAACGATTCCTGAATCGAAGTGCATCGTCGGTCCCAATGCTGAAATCGTCAGCATTACAGTTCTCAACTTCACTTCGCACCTTCTGGAGATATACATCTGAAGCTTGCGGCTATTTAATTTTCTCCAATAAGGTCGGTTGCACCACTAACGCCGTAAGTGTTGCCCGCACTCCCGGCGCTACTACCTCCAAACCCAACCGTTGCATCTCTCTATGCAACAACGGTTGCGGCGTAATTGCCGTCGCCAAGTTTTCCACAGATTTCCTACTCAGCGCGTCGGCCACGACATTGACTTTTCCTGGCTGGTATAGTATGGTGACATCGTAGTCCTTTAACAATTCTAACCACTGCCGCTGTCGCATATTCAACTCTTTCTGGGTGAACAAATACTTCAAACTCTTATGATCTGTGTAGATTTCAGTGTTCACCATATAAGTAATGCCTCCATAGCTTTAGCGCGAATATCACCGCAGCTAGCTCCAGGTCGTGTATCGGGTAATTCTTCTCATAACTCCTCAGCTAGCGAGAAGCATAGGCTATCACTCGATCATTCTGCATTAGCATGCACCCAAGACCACTGTACGAGACATCACTATACACTACGAAGCTCTCCCCCGGAGTCGGCAAAGCTAGCACCGGGGTCGACGTCAATCTGTTCTTTAACTCCTTGAGCTTCGATCACAGTCGTCGCTCCACACATATCTCACTCCTTTGTGCGTGAGGCGCATTAGTGGAGTAGTTATTTTCGCGAACCCCTCCACGAACAACCGATAAAAGCCCGCGAGTTCAAGAAAACTGCGGACCTCTGCAACACTCATCGGGCGAGGCCAATCCTTAATCGCCTCAACCTTCTTTGGATTTACCGAGACTCCGCTCCCGGATATCAAATGGCCTAGGAAGATAACCTCCGATAGCCAGAACTCACACTTCTTAAGTTTAGCATAAAGCTTTTCCTTTCGAAGTATCTGCAGCACGGTTCTCAAGTGGTCCTCGTGCTCCTCCTCACTCTTCGAATAAACCAACACGTCGTCAATGAATACCACGGCGCACCGGTCCAACAATGACCTGAAGACTTGGTTCATCAAGTCTATAAACGCTACTGGGGTATTGGTAAGCCCAAACGGCATCACTTGTAGGTTATGGGGTTGCCCCAAGGATCTAACTAGATTGTATCCGACACCTAGAGGGGGGTGAATAGGTGTACCGGCCAAAAACAACCACAAATCTCGATGCGTTAAAAGTAAATAAGAAAAATAAAAACACACCGAGATTTACATGGAAAAACTCCAAACTTGGAGTAAACAACCCACGGGACCAACATGCAAATAAACAATTCAATAAGAGAAAAGATTACAAGGTGATTACCGACTCCACGGACTTAACCTCTCTAACTCTCCTATAAATCTCCGCGCACGCCTCCGGGTTGTTCACGCCCTCATATCCGAGTCCACGAACTCCTCCACTTCGAATCCACGAAGCTTCTATCACGTCGAATCCACGACGCCACTCGAATCCACGAGCCAACGATCCGAATCCACGAATCGCCTTCAATCGCGCCGAATCCACGACGCCGTCATGAAAGTAACATGAATATGGTGATCCTTCGCTTAGGAGTATCGTAGAAAACCGAAGAAGAAAACTCCAAGCGAAACGTAGATCAAATCGACATATAGATAAGGAATTACGATATCTCGATTTGACCTAGAAGATGCTATGATGTAGAAAAGAGGTTTTAGATGAATTCCTAGCCTCTAGGGTTTCTCAAACATGTATAATCATCAAGCACCCGAAGTTAGAGAACCCTAATATCTTATTTATAGACTTTAGAATCAATTAGATTCGGATTAGAGAAAAATCAGATTTTTAACCATCTGTACCGGTACCAAATATATAGCATTACCGGTATCACAAAAAAGGAAGATAGAATTTTCGAAGCCTCGTTACCGGTAATGGGTTTGATGGCTATACCGGTATAACAAGCATGCTTGTACCGGTACAGGTTCCGGTATACTTTGTAAATTTTCCAATTTCCGAAAATTACAAAGTCCCGATATAATTTCTAATCCGTTAAACAATGATTTATGATTCTAATGCCTATAACTAAGTATGAATCACCATAACATGAATTAAAAACTTACCTGGACGTCGTGATTCAACTTGTCTCTTTTCTTCGAAGTGTAGGATTCTTCGACCATCTTCGATCCGCTCTGATCCTTTAAGACTCCGACTCAAATCACGAAACTTGCCAACACAAAATCCTTAACAATCTCCCCCATTGGCAATTTCGTGACAAAACAAAAACTAATTAAAATTACATCATAAAAGAAAAACGAAGTTCAATGTCATCACCAAAACATCAAACTTCTCGCGTGTAATCCAAATACAATTCGAAACTCAAAAATACATCAAAACTCCTAAAACAGACTCTATGACTTAGGCGCAACTAGGAGTCTTGAAGTCTTGATTTCCTCTTCTCCCTCTTTGTTCTTTTCTCCAACTCTCGTTGTTCAAAAATACTCTCTCCAAATACTCTCTCCTTCTCCCTCCTTGAACATATCATGTTTCCCCTTTCGTGTATGCATCTTCTCCCTCTGTACCTGTACTCCATTCTCCCCCTTTTTGTCAAAAATTGTCAAAAAAAAAAACAGAAATAGAGATAAAAACAAACTAAACAGAGAGTAAGTATTTCATAGTTACAGACCTAGATTCATAATGAAAAGAAAATAAAAGGGAAAACATCAAAATGAAACTAAACATAGTCCTAAAATAAACAGTAAAACCCGAGGCAGAGATCACTCAGTCGCCTCGTCGTCATCATCATTGCCTCCTGCATGTGATCCAGAACCTCCCGCCTCAGGAGCATCAGCAGATGATGGTAGAAATGGCTGCCTCGATACAGATCTCTGATAAGTAGAGCGAATAGGTGGAGTAGGAAAGATGTCATCGTGTCCCTTGCTCAATCCGTTTATAGCCTTTCTTTAGTGTACTGACCTCACGATGGAGTGAGTCTAGAGTGACTACGCCTCCTGAACTCGAAGATCCCTCACGCACCGAACGCTCTGTATGTCGTGAAGGTGCAGGTGGAGGTGGAGAAGGTGCAGCTGTACTCGATGCAGCATGCGGTGGAGTTCCCTTTGTCTGCTGAAATGTCTTCAAAGTGCTTACAGACTTTGCCCAAGTCACCGCATCAATCGAGCCAAGTCCATAGTCATACTTGTCGCACCTCGTGTCCACGCCGTTTTCCCGTAAAATCCGAGTAATAAGCAAAGGAAACGGTAGTAGCTCCCTCCGTACTAAGGACTGAATAACATATACCATCCTCTGCCAGATCAGGAATGGTATGTTAATGTTCAATCCATAGCTCTGCTCAGGGTGACCAAGAAGATATAATAATACTAGTCGCTCCCATCGAATCCTCTTGGTTCCAATAGTGGGCTGAACATTGTAGCACATAATCAATGAGAGAAGATGATACTCAGGGCGCAAGTCCTTTGATTCCACAATTGCCCGATTTGTGCGAACTCCCGGCTTGCAGATGGCTCCAATTACTGTCTCCCAATGTGTCGAAGACTGAATAGTCCCTGCAGTGTAGTGAAGCCCCGACGTGTCAACATGCATGCCCAGAAGCTCTCCAATGTCATGAGGAGTGACTGTCAGTCTCTTGCCACGCACTGACGTCTCGAATACATAAGTCCCTGTCTCCTCATCCTCTGCAAGCACTACACCACGCATGTAGAACTCCCGAATGAGTTCCACACAGAAAGGCAGCGCCCAATGCACTCAATAGGTGCTCTCAACATCAGTCGCCCAACCTCAGGAACCTGCTCAGTCAGGTCCTTGAAGTTCACATGCCGCTCCGCAATGCACGATCGGCCAGAATAAGTACGAGCTCTCTCAGGAGGAATCTCAGCTATCCTCTTTGCTCGTCGCTCTTGAGCATGTGAACCACCTCCTCGAGATGATTCACCAGCAATGCCCTTTCCCTTGTCAGGGCGGGAAACAGGCTCGTCTTCAGCTACCTCTGGTGAGCTCTCCTGGTAGTCAGGATCAGAGCCCTCTGATTCTTCAGCAGTACGGGTCCTTTTAGAAGTTCTTCGATGACCTCTACCTCTACCGCGACCAGCTCCCGTGGCCATAAGCACCAATAGCACGAGAAGTACGGAAAACGCCATTTTCCTACACCAAAAATTAACCTTGCATGAATACAAAATCTGAAAAATTCTCTAAAAATTGCGAAGAATTCACCAATAATCTCAGAATAAATGATAATTCTTTTTCAAACTTAATTCATGAAAAAAATTTCATCAAAATCTGTATTTTAAGAAAAATTCCGAAATTCCAACAAAAATGAATCTTAGAACTTAGATCTGCGAAAAATAACGAATTTAAACTAGTTCTAAGTGTTCTAGATGCAAGATAATATCATAAGACAATGATCTATAGCAAAAAATTGCATAAAAAATGAGTAGAAACAGAGATCAAACACTGTCACGGAATAAACAGAGAAAAAAAATGAAAAAACAGGGATTTTACCTTGATCCGAGCTAAATCTAAGTTTATCAAGAGGGAAAACGAGTAGATCTGAAGGAGAAGTGCTCTGAGGGTTTTTAGAGACAGAGAGAGCGCAGTTTGAATGAGTAGCGAGAGAGAAATAAGTCCCGTAATCGGTATTATATGCCGCTACTACAGTACTTTGTACCGGTACAAGATGAATCTGTACCGGTACAGATCGACAGTATTTCGAAAATAACCCTTTTTTCATTAAAAAATTATCCAAAATCAAATTAATTTCATAAAAATTAATGATTTTACTTCAAGAATTATTATGATGACAGTAAATTATTCTATCATTTCAAAAGACATCAAATCATCAAAATTTGATATTAAGAATAATCAAATGATTTAAAGTCATCAAGACGCAAATTGATGAAAAATAATTTCTAGAAATTTAGCAAATTGACACCAATTTGTCGCAACCCGTTCAAAATAGAGATTTAACTAATAAACACCGGGGGTGGCTCTTTGAGCATCTTTTTCATTCTACCACCTTATAACACCGAAAATTCTAAAATATATATATTTTTTTCCAACCTTTTTCGGTTAATTACATAATTTCTCATGTGGTAGCTTCACACACGTACTGGACGACCGGGGAGGTAGCTCTTTCCTACATGTGGTGGTAGTTTTCACACTCCCTTTTAGGATGTAACTCTTTCCACATCTTTTTAATCATAGGAGTTTCTCCCTCCCTTTTTTTTTAAAATATTCAAACTCCCCCTAAATTAGACAATCTCACAATTGAAAATACTTTTGACGAATTTTAGTCGATTAGCAAATATCCATCAATTATAATCAACATTCACAACCAAGATGAATTATATACTAAGAGATTAAAATTAATTTCAAAATTTTGATGAATGTATGTAAGAAGAAATCACATATTAAATTATCGTCAAAATAACAAAAAGTGGAGTAAAGCCGATAATTAATATGAATTTAATTTAATTTGAATTGACTTTTAAATACCGGTTAAGGCTCTTTGAAAAACCTTTGATCTCTCCAATTTAAAGATTTTCAATCATCTCCTTTCTCAAAAATTTTCAATCAAATTAAAAACTCCCCAAAAGCCTTTTCTCAAAAACGATTTTGAAAACAAATTTTAAACATCAAACCTCGTCTAATCATGTAATGCAATGAAAGAAAAATATGCAATATGCACCAATCAATGCGTTACATAAAAGAAAACAAATTAAGACGAGAGGCATGGAAAGATATCACCTTTCCGGATCCAAACTTGTCGGATCTTTCGTTGTCTTTGCTTGTCGACGTTAGGTTCGAGTTGCTTTGATTTTGGATCAACCATTGGTCGTTTCGTTGCTTGAAGCTTCGGTTGATATTGTCGTTGATGCTTAGAAAACCGGTTCACTTGTTGGTCCGGTTTAGAGATCCGTTTCACAAGAGGTACTCGATCCAATTGATTCTTCTTTTGATTCTGAGGGGGAAGCCGAGTAGTAGATGATGCCGATTGAGTTTTCTTATCCTTATTCGGGCAACTCTTTTTAATGTGTCCTTTGATGCCGCATCGGTGACACACATTTTCCTTCATTGAAGTTGAGACTCTTGAAATTAACTTTGAACTCTTCTCAACATAGGTTTGTAACGACCCAGCCCACTAGCAATAATAACTCGTTGGGCCCAACCACCGGCCCAAAAATGCTTAAGCCCAGTTAAGAGTTTAGCTCTATTATATCTCATATATAGGACTATCTGGGGTGTCACAATCTCCCCTCCTTTAAGCCCTGACGTCCTCGTCAGGCTCAGACTCACAAGTACCAGGTGATGTGAGACTTGTCTCGCTAGCCCGTCATCCAGACCCTAGCTGAGCCGAGACTTATCTCACACTTCCGGCTGGTAATTGGCTCTGATACCATCTGTAACGACCCAGCCCACTAGCAATAATAACTCGTTGGGCCCAACCACCGGCCCAAAATGTTTAAGCCCAGTTAAGAGTTTAGCCCTATTATATCTCATATATAGGACTATGAGTCTGTGACACCCCAATAGTCCCACATCGGATGGGAATGGGTTTGTCATTGGGTTTATATGAGACTTGGACACTAGTAATAATAACTGGGCTTAAGCAATTTGGGCTGGTGTTTGGGCCCAACGAGTTATTATTGCTAGTGGGCTGGGTCGTTATAAGGTTCGTTCGTATCCGAGGCCCAACTTGTTCGTTTGACCTAACCCAAGCATATGATCCAACTTCTTCGAACCCGAAGAAAATTGTTGAAGATCGGATTTGAGTTGATGAACTTGCTTGGTCAACTCTTTGTTGGATTTGTGCGATTCCTCAAATTGATGCTCCAAAAATCCAACTTTGTCCTTATAAGATCTTATCGTTAATTCCGATTCATCTGACTTCTTTTGGAGGTCCGAATTATTGTTCAATGTTAATTCCCTTTCCTCCTCAAGAGTTTTATTCGTGTTCTTCAACTTGTTGTTTTCCTCTTCAAGTTCAAGTAGACGATTCCTCAATTTCTTATTGTGCTTCGCCATCTTTTTGGATTCGACGAGGAGTTGATGATACGCTTCCGCTAAATCCTCGTTGTTTGATTCCTCCTCGCCGGAATCCGAGTCCACGTCTTCTTCCTTCGATGTTTTCAACGCAACCCCTATACTTTTAGAAAAATACTTGGAAGAAGATTGGTTAGTAGGAAAAGTCATTTCGTAAGTTTGCAACACCCCAACTAACTCTTCGGCCAATAGATAGCAATATATCTAGATCCCGCTCTAATACCAATTGTAGGTTATGGGGTTGCCCCAAGGATCTATCTAGATTGTATCCGACACCTAGAGGGGGTGAATAGGTGTACCGGCCAAAAACAACCATAAATCTCGATACGTTAAAAGTAAATGCAGAAAATAAAAACACACCGAGATTTACGTGGGAAAACTACAAACTCGGAGTAAAAAATCCACGGGACCAACACGCGAATAAACAATTCAATAAGAGAAAAGATTATAAGGTGATTACCGACTCCACGTACTTAACCTCTCTAACTCTCATATGAATCTCTGCGCACGCCTCCGGGTTGTCCATGCCCTCACGTCCGAGTCCACAAATGTCCCCCTTCGAATCCACGAAGTTTCTATCACGTCGAATCCACGACGCCACTCGAATCCACGAGCCAACGATCCGAATCCACGAATCACCTTCAATCGCGCCGAATCCACGACGCCGTCATGAAAGTATCATGAATATGGTGATCCTTCGCTTAGGAGTATCGTAGAAAACCGAGAAGAAAACTCCAAGCGAAACGTAGATCAAATCGACATATAGATAAGGAATTACGATATTTCGATTTGAGCTAGAAGAGGCTGTGATGTAGAAAATAGGTTTTAGATGAATTCCTAGCCTCTAGGGTTTCTCAAACATGTATAATCATCAAGCACCCGAAGTTAGAGAACCCTAATATCTTATTTATAGACTTTAGAATCAATTAGATTCGGATTAGAGAAAAATCAGATTTCCATCTGTACCGGTACAAAATATATAGAATTACCGGTACCACAAGGATGGAAGATAGAATTTTCGAAGCCTCGTTATCGGTAATGGGTTTGATGGCTATACCGGTATAACAAGCATGCTTGTACCGGTACAGGTTCTGGTATACTTTGTAAATTTTTTAATTTTCAAAAATTACAAAGTCCTGATACAATTTCTAATCCGTTAAATAATGATTTATGATTCTAATGCCTATAACTAAGTATGAATCACCATAACATGAATTAAAAACTTACCTGGACGTCGTGATTCAACTTGTCTCTTTTCTTCGAAGTCTAGGATTCTTCGACCATCTTCGATCCGCTCCGATCCTTCAAGACTCCGACTCAAATCATGAAACTTGTCAACACAAAATCCTTAACATCACTGTGAACTCATAGTGGCCATACCGCGTACGGTACGCCGTCTTGTGCACATCCTTCGGCCGGATCTTTAATTGGTGATACCCTGACTGAAGGTCGATCTTGGAATACACTCGCGACCCTTGCAACTGATCAAACAGATCGTCAATTCTTGGCAACGGGTACTTGTTCTTCACGGTCACTTTGCTCAACTCGCGATAATCTACGCAGAGTCGAAGTGTGCCGTCCTTCTTCTTTACTAACAACATCGGGGCACCCCACGGTGACACGCTCGGCTTTACGAAGCCTTTATCGAGCAAGTCTTGAAGTTGTGCTTTCAACTCTACTAACTCCGTCGGTGCCATTCTGTAAGGAGCTTTCGAAACTGGCGCTATCCTGAGAACCAAGTCTATGACGAACTCGATCTATGACGAACTCAATCTCCCGGTCCGGTGGCAATCCCGGTAACTCCGCCGGAAAGATGTCGGGAAACTCACATGCTACCCGAATTTCACTAAGTTTCGGGTACTTCTTCTGAGCATCTACGATGGTTGCCAAATAGGCCTTACATCCACCTGTAATCATCTTCCTCGCCCTCGCCGCCGACACGGTCGTCGCGAAACGCGAGCTTTTGCCCACCTGGTACACTAATTCCTCATGATTAGGTTCACGAAACATAATTCTCTTGCTCTCACAATCGATCACCGCATAGTACTAAGAGAGCCAGTCGACCCCCAAGATTACGTCGAAACCCCACATCTGCTTCAACACTAAAAAATCCGCCAGCATAATCCAATCTCCTATTTGTACTAGACAGTCCGAACACCAATCATGCACATTGAAGGTATGTTCTGGTGCGTTGACCCACCAATGATTAGGGCTATACTCTACTTCGAAGCCATGAGTTTTCGCAAACAATGCACCAACGAATGAATGCGATGTTCCTGTGTCAAACAATGCTCTAGCCCTAGTGCCATTAATTAAAATTATACCTGCCACGACGTCATCTTGTACGGCAGGTTGCTCCTCCACCTGAGCGGCGAAAACTCGTCCGCTAGGTGCTCGTGACCCCTCCGACTGGTGTGATGCCGTCGCACGCCCAGCTGACATCGCCAGTGGTAACCTCGCGAGTTGTCTCGGGGTCGACGGTGCTGACGCCGCCGTCGGTGCAGACGACGCTTATGCCGGGCACTCCCGGATCATATGTCCCGCTTGACCGCATTTGAAGCACTTCCCCTCACACTGCGGACAAGCAGATGGTCGATGTTCACCGCCGCAAATAACACATCGAGACGATCTCCAACCCTTCGACTGCTGTCGGGGATACCGAGGGAGTTTCTTAGCATTTGGCCTGCCCCCGGCACCACCCGCCGACCGCTTCTTTCCCTTGTCTCTCGACTCCGCCATGGACTCGCGCTCCACTCGGGCGTAGGCACTGCCGTGCTCCGCCCATAGAGCTCGATCGAAGACCTCCGCAAAGGTCGTAAGCTTGGGGATTTGCACCGCTTCGTAAATCCTCGGCCGAAGTCCTCGTAAAAACCAATCGGCCCGATCCCGGTCATCACGAACAACATCCGAGGCACAATCTATTATATGGAGAACTCCTGCTTGTAGTCCGCTACCGAGCGATCTCCTTGTCTCAGCTTGCAGAACTTCTCCTGTAGCTTCCGCTTCACCGTGTCTGGGAAGTAGTTGGCGAACACCGCCCTCTTAAACTCCTCCCACATCATCGGTGGAGGGTCGGAAGACCTATCGCGCTTAATCCGCTTCCACCGTACCTTCGCCGCCTTGTCTAGACAATGTGTGGCGACAAAAACCTTATCTTTCTCCGAGGTGCTGAGATCAAGGATTTAAGTGCCGTGGCAAGGGGTCGTGCCGGAAACTTGCCGGCACGGTACGACACGGTGCGTGTCGATGCGTGTCGGTCAAAAAAATTCATGTGTGCCGACACATAATAGCATGAAATATTTATTTTCTTTAGCAACAAAATATTCTAACTATTTATTATGTCTTTTTATCACATCTTTTAAACTTTATTGAGAAAATTACTTACTAATTTTAAAAATAGGGGCAATTGCTTATATACCCCTGAAAAGTTCCCGATTTTCCGATTTACCCCTCTTAGAAGGCTAATATTGAAAATACCCCTCCTACGTTCCAACCTATTTCTAATATACCCTTAGAGTTAAAATCTGTTAAGTAACTCTGTTATCTCCGTAAAATTACTATTTTGCCCTTTTCAAATATACCATTCTACCATCACTGTCTTTCTTATTTGCCCTTAAAGTCAGGGGCACAAAATTATTTCGACTTTTGGTCTTTTCCAATATACCCCTCTACCGTCACCAATCTTTCTTATTTGCCCTTAAGTTAAGGGCAAAATTGGTATTTTATTTTTTTTTAACTGTGGTAGATATTTAACTCACGTTTAATCCAGATTAACTTAACAGGAGATAACTGCGGGGGTATTTTACAATAACGGTGGAACGTATGAGGGGCATTTTAGAAAGAAAAAAAAAATAGGGGTCGATCGGATATTTTCATATGCATGAGGGGTATATAGGCAATTATCCCTTAAAAATAAAGGGTTTTAAACTGTGCCACTGGCACGGGGCCTGTATCGTGCCGGTATCTTGTTGGCACAGTACGACACGGTGGATACAGCCCGTGCCGACGGGCACTTAAAACCTTGGCTGAGATCCTCAAAAAGCGTCTCCATTGATTCGATCCATGACTCCACCACCGAGGGCTCCGCCTTGTCCCCTTCAAACACCGGTGGGTTAAACTTCTGGAACTTAAGGAGAACCGCTAAGGCACGCTCCTGCTCCGCTTCCACCGCCGCACTGTCGGGATTTGAAGTCCCCGACCCGGCCGGTACTACCGTGACTGGCACGGCCGCCACTAGCACTCCCTCGGCCGCGCCCGGCACCACAACAGGGGGCGCAGGAGGCCCGTCACTCGCCTGGGCTGCCGCCGCCTGCTGCCACTCCAAAGTCTCTTGAAGCTACCGAATCTGCTCCCCTTGAGCTCGTACTGACTCCGCTTGCTGTCGCACTACTCTGATTAGTTCAGACAATTGCTCCCGAAGCTCCCCGTCGCCGCTTGCTCGGGTTGCACAGGAACCGCACTAGGTTCCTCAAGCATCGACCGCGGTCGAGGTCGACCACGGTCGAGGTCGACCACGAGGCATCATTCCTGAAAAGTAGCATTTTACATTAGCTACACAACCAACGTCACTTAAACACACCCAATTAAGCGAAAGCAACACTTATATTTGTCCTCATCCTATTGCGTAATGTTGTTGGCCACCCAACATTACACAGGGAGTAGAGAACCGACATCGTCTTAGTTTAGCCTCTAATCACATTTGAGACAACATACTCCGACCCAATCAAGTGCTTTCGCTACTTTGGTCCATGTCATTCACGTTTCCTAGATCCTTAAGTCTTGTCCATCCTAAGGGTTTCTAGGTCCATTCCAATTTTCTTTCACCTTAGGCTCTGATACCAAAACATCTGTCACGTCATGGGGCCGATCCCTTTGGCCAGCCCGGGCCCGTCGAACAGACGCCAGACGGACAGAGTTTCCCCTGTCCGCCCAAGGCTCAACACAAGTACAATTCCATCGAAAATGAAATGAACAAGCGAAAACATACAAAAACGACTTACACGAGGGTAAGCAATAGCCAAGTGAAAGATATTCTAACTATACATCACACAAGTACTATGATTATATTTTAACCATATACATGTCATTACATCCATATTCTTTTCATCATTTCTTCTCTTTACACAATTTCATTCCAAAATGAAGCTTTACATTCATTTGCTCTTTTATACAACTACATCTTCAAATACAAAAGAAGACATCAACTAAGGGAATGCAACTAGTACAAAATATATACTCTGCTAGGGCAGTCGCTACCTACGATGCGAGGCCCTTACCGCGGTCTTCTGCCGGCTCACTCGAACCCAGCCCTATGAAAATAATAGGGTGAGAACTACAACAAAGTTTCCAGTGGGTTCGGCCCCCAATCACACCGACTTTCCCACTAGGTCTATCTTAGGCATAATAGAAACGATAAACAGATAGTAACCAAACTGTAATAAATGCAACTAATATGCCTGAACAAAAATAAACAATGATCATGCTCAATATAATATTCATGATGAATGCAAAATCTCAACCTCGATACCCAATCTCATGGCTAGCCCGTAGGTTTCGCCACGATTAGAACTCACTAACCCAAAATCCCAGTATCGGGGAGACTATTACAATCCAACGGGACCGTCCACTAGGGAGACTACTACACCCAGTGGCGACTACTCTGGAGCGCACCGCTCGAGGGGAAGCTACCACCCTCCGAGCAAGGACTTTTAGGTGAGTATATTCTTTAACTATAAGGAAATCTTTGCACAATGACCCTTAACTATAAGGTTGTTTGTCATTTATTCACAATCTCATGCTCTTTGCATTCTCGTTTCACGATCATGTCGCTACACTAGCTCTAGTGTTTCTTGTTCTCAAAGATTCTTGTCCTTGACCTTGTCTTTACACTAACTCTAGTGTTATCATTTTATTTGCTAATGCCACTCGATCTACTTATCATGGTGTCACTTGTTCTTTACCTCTTCTAGGTTCTCATCTTAACACATGCATACATAGGGTTTCGTTTGTTTTCATGGTTCACAACTCTCTCATTTGCACCTTAACTCTAAGCATGCAACACATAAGCTCAAATACCCTACTATGCATGAAAAGAAGCTATAAACATATATGCTCAATAAGTGACACATAGACATAAAGAGAAGTTCAATATTAATGAGAGGCACCCCCTACCTTGTAGGTTTGCTAGGAGGCTTGAACTCGAATTTCACGACCCTCGGCCGCCTATATCTTTATCTGCGGCAAAAACGAAGCCAATTAGGCTTTTTCGCTTCAATCACTACATTGGCTTTTCGTTTCGACGAACCGAGCGCTCGAGCACGTCGGAATTACCCCCAATTAGGTTTCTATAGGATCAATTTGACCCAAGAACCATCCAATGTAAAAGCCCTAATTCTGGGTGCCCTAGGTCTAGCATATACAAAAATTCATGGTTTTGATATCAACCACAAGCAAAAACTAGCTGGTTTACACCTAGAGAGCCCATAAAAACCATTACTAGGTCATTGAAAACTCATCCTAGGGCTCAACCATGAGAAGGGGAGAAGCTTACCTCAAAGCTTTCCTTGTTCTTGCACCTAGGGAGAGGAAGAAGAAGCTAGCTCACTTCCCTTGCTCCTTCTCTACCTTCTTCTCCTTCTTGCTCCACTGCCTTGTGAGAGGGAGAGGATCCTAGAGAGAAAGAGGGCTTGTGTTTGTGTGTGTGTGGGAGAAAATAAGAGAAAAACCCTCATTAGCCCCTTACATAACTCCACAAATGCCATATTTGCATTTAAGCACCTCCACTATCGCCTCAATGCACTGCCCAGTCTTGGCATTTTTCGGGCACGGGGACCCGTCTCTCTAGTGGGGACCGGTCCCCGAGAGCACCTCCTGCCAACTTTCGTACACGGGGACCGGTCTCTCCTACTAGGGACCGGTTTCCGTGAGCAGGTCTCCAGGGACTTAGCCAAATTTCCTATTTTTCTCAGCCTTCACGCGTACGGGGACCGGTCTCCCTTTGGAGGACCGGACCCACAGGGACCGGTCTGTCCTAACAGGGACCGGACCATGAGAGTCAAAACTCTGTACTCAGCCTTTTCCCTTGTTTTTGAGCTTACGGGAACCGGTCCATCCCACCACGGACCGGTTCTCATAGGGGGTGTCTTTAGGACTTGCCGATTTTTCACCCCTCCAATTTCTCTACGCTTACAGGGACCGGTCTGTCCCAATAGGGTCCCCGAGAGCCCAAATTTGTAGTTTGCAGATTTTTCTCCTTTTCTTTTATCAATAGCTCTCGAAGATCCCTTACAATGCACTTTTCGCATTGTAAGTGCTTTCGGCCTTTCCGAAGCATTTCAATATCGCACTTTAGTCATTTTGACTATAGTTCGATATTCGTTTACCGAAGTTTCGGTATATTACAAACGTTGATCGAGCAGTTGAAGCGGTTGGAGTTGGAGATGGTGGCTCCTGATACACCCTTGAGACTGATGACACTGGTGGTGCAACCTACTTTATTGGAGAGAATTAAGGAAAAGTAAGTTCATGACGTGGAATTGTAAAAAGTGCAAGCTAAGATGGTTGATGGTTGCACCGGCGACTTTACAGTGGACGGTGGTGGATTGATGCGTTTCCGTGGGCGGCTTTGTACACCGGCGGAATCGGCACTTAAAGAGAAAATTATTCAAGAAGCACACCGTGCGCCTTATGCTATACATCCAGGAGGTACCAAGATGTACAAGGACTTAAAATTTCTATATTGGTGGCTCGGGATGAAAAAGAACGTTGGAGAGTTTGTTGCTAGATGCTTAACTTGCCAACAAGTGAAAGCTGAGCATCGAGTTCCCACAGAAAAATTACAGAGCTTACCAATTCTAGTGTGGAAGTGAGAAAAGATCACCATGGATTTTGTGTTGGGACTGCCTCGCTCACAGGCCGAGCATGAGGCTATTTGGGTGATTGTAGATAGGTTGACGAAATCAGCACATTTCATACCTATTCAAACTATTTGGACTGGTGAGAGACTCGCACAGGTATACTTGGACGAGGTTGTGCAATTACACGCGGTACCTGCTTCTATAGTATCGTATTGAGATCCCCGTTTTGTATCTCACTTTTGGAGGAGCCTACAGGATGCATTGGGCACGCGCTTAGATTTCAGCACTGCTTTCCACCCCTATAGTGACGGGCAGTCAGAGTGCACTATACAGACTCTTGAGGATATGCTTCGAGCCTGCGTGATCGACTTTCAGGGAGAATGATCGCAGCATCTATCGATGGTAGAGTTTTCTTATAACAGTAGTTATCAAGCAAGCATCAAGATGGCGCCCTTCGAAGCACTTTATGGACGGAAGTGTAGATCGCCACTTTATTGGAGTGAAGTTGGCGAGAGATTGGCTTTAGGCCGAGACGTTCTCCGGGAAGCAGAGAATAAGGTTCGCATTACTAGGGAGCGGTTATTGACAGCCCCAGAGTAGGCAGAGGAGCTATGCTGATAGGCGTCGACGAGACTTGGAGTTCCAGAATGGAGATCATGTCTTCTTGAAAGTCTCGCCGATCAAGAGAATCAGAAGATTCGGGATTCGGGGTATGCTGAGCCCCCGATTTATTGGACCCTATGAGATTTTGGAGCGTGTAGGCCCGGTAGTGTATAGATTTGCTCTACCGCCAAACCTATAGGGTGTACACAATGTATTCCATGTATCGGTCCTTCGGAAGTACATTCATAATCCAGCTCATGTATTGGATGCTGTACCCATAGAGCTGAGGGAGGATTTGAGCTTCGAGGAGCAACCCATGATGATTTTGGCTCGCGAAGTGAAGAAGTTGCGGAATCGAGACATTTCTTATGTGAAAGTCCTGTGGAGCAACCACGAGGAGTGGGAGGCCACGTGGGAGTTGGAGAGCGCACTGTAGGAGCGCTATCCCCATCTTTTTCAGATGGAGTCTTGAGGTATGCCTTGATTTTCGAGTTTCGCGGATGAAACTCCTTTTTAGGAGGGGTGAATGTAACGCACTGGACCTTTGCAAATTGCAAGGTTCGAGTGTTCGATGTGAGTTTTGAGCTTTTCCAGACTTTCTGGAAGGTCGTTGACAGTGTTCCGACCTATGGCTCGAGTCCCGAGAATAGAGGTTTAAAACTAAGCACCAAAGTCCAAAAAGTGGGATTTTGGATAGTTCTCGGATTGCATTTTCGGACATGTGTACCGGTACAGGCATGATGGCTGTACCGGTACACTTTGGAATTTGTACTGGTACAAATGGCAGTTTTCTAAAAACCCGAGGCTAGGGTTTGCCATTTTCGCAGGATTTGTACCGGTACACTTTCTCGTGTATCGATACACTTTGACAGAATGCGAACTATATGAACTGCAGGGGTGTATTTGCATTGTAGCAATCCTATATCACTACCCACGCCCCTTGCTGAGTTCCTTGAGCTGGGAACACAAGAGAAATAGGTAAGGGAGCCCTCCACACCCTTCCCTTTCATTTTTTTGATTTTTGTTGGGATTTTATGAGATTAAACATCCCTTGGAGACCTTTCCACCATTAGAGGAGCTTAGAGCTTGGACTTGAAGCTTGCTTGGAGGGAGATCATCACTTCTAAAGAGTTTTGATCCTTTTTTTGGAGCTTCTAGGAGGTAAGCAATATATCATTTCCTCTAGATTGCTTGTTTGATGCTTTTTGCTAGATCAAACCCTAGATTTTGAAAATTAGGGTTTATTTTAGGGTTTTTTTATTAGAGGCTTTTGGATCTCATCTAATGGGATTAGAACCTTGGTTTAGGTTGTTTGGAAGGGATTTAGCTTCCATTTGAGATTTCTAAAGGGATTTCTACACTGTAGGTGAGTTTTTGCCCCTTTGCATGAGATACTTAAAGATTGAATACATGGTTCATCATTTTGTTGTTGTAACTCTTCTAGCTTACTTCTTAGGGCGCTAGGAGTATGGATCGAAGCTTCGTTAGCGATTTGGAAGACCGCGTGAAGTTTCGGTGGGTTTGGCCTCGCCCAAATGAGATCAAATTCTCATTCGATGGTTTTTACTTATTGTAAAATGGAATTTCATGCTTAATCATGTTAGATGCATTATTTGATAGTTTTAGAATGCTTAAAACACATATTTTATGTACGATACATATTTTGACCTCTATGTAGTAGAGAGTAGTTTATGTTGGATATATGCATGTTAATAGCATTCTTCTAGTTGTTTTGGAAATATGTTACCAATGGAGAAAATGACATGTAATATGTACACTCGGACTTAGAACTTATGCTTGGCATAGGAGAAAAGTTAATGACATAAAGCGGCATTAAGCTTGACATTCATGTGGGGAAATAGTAAGCTAATGTCATAAAGCGGCACTAAGCTTGACATTCATATGGGGAAATAGCTTAGGCTTAGATCATTTGTGGAGTAATGAATCTAATGTCATAAAGCGGCATTAGTGTTGAAACCGGATTTGGACATATTAAGATGTAAAGTCATAAAGGGGCATTACACTAGATCTTTGGTGTCACTAGAAATCATTACCATGTTAGAGACATAATGAGTGGACATTTGAGATATTGACCATGCTTGCTTGCCAATTATGCTCATTCGCACATGCTTGTGAGGGTCACTCCCTACAAGCCGACACTCCGGAGTTAGCCTTTGCGACCTATGTTCGCCCGTGCGGTATCGAGAAACCTATGGGGCCGAGTGGGATAGACTCATTCCTTATGAGGGATGTTGGGGCTATCACGGCACTTAGGTGGCACAAACCGGACTACACTTGTGTAGATCCTATAACAAAATTGAATAATGACATTAATTGGTAAATGACAATCACTACTAGATAGGTTATAGTAGTTGGATTACTTTGACATGCTTATAGCATAGCTTTGGACATGTAGTATACTTGATAGTTTACTTATTGTATCATAGTATACTTGGTTGTCATAATAGAGCATATTTATCATATGTTGATATATTGGATTATGATAGCATTTATATCATCATGAATACTTGTGGCATAGTAGTATAGCATTTCATATATGCTTTCATATCAGCAGTTGTCTATCGTACTTTATTATGCTTACTTCTTTTGGGCCTAGTGGTGCATTTTACTTAGGTCAGAAATTGCCCACTGGGAATTATAAATTATAATTCTCACGCCCTCTGTTTTCTTTTTCTTTCAGAGCCTTCCCCGCCCGGGGAGGCCAGGGACCGAGGAAAAGGGATTGCCTCGGGCTAGCGACTTTGGCGAGGGACCTTTGGATAGGTGGTGTAAGGAAGTGAATTCTCGAAATCTGAGAGTTAGACTTCATTTGGAATCGACTAATTGTCGATTGGGTACGCTTCGAAAAAGCCGAAGGCGTTGAAAACCCAAAAAGTGCATTGGCGAGGGCTTCGGAGAGCAAAATGTGAGAAATCTACCAAGTTGCAGATTTTGCTCTCTGGGACTGGTCCCTGGTGGGAGGGACCAGTTCCTGTAAGCAGCTGTGCGGTAGAGGAAACTTTGCGCACCAAATTTGCTCTCGGGGACCAGTCCCTGGTGGGAGGGACCGGTTCCCGTACGTGTGAAAGTTGGCAGAAATTTCTGCCAGCAAGAAATGCTCTCGGGGTCTGGTCCTTCAGACAGGGTCCGGTCCCTGAAGGTCCGGTCCCTTGGACGAGGACCGGTTTCCGTACGCGTAACATTGAGGCTGAAGGGCTGTCCTGCGAGAGGTTACTCTTAGGGACCGGTCCTCCCGTAGAGGGACCGATCCCCGTAGCCCGAAATTTGCCCAGGCTGGGCTGGGTCATATGTTGAGATTTGAGGGTTTTTATTGCAATTGTAGCATGAGAGGGGCTATGTAAGCACATGAGAGCTCCTTTACTCTCATCCCTTCATTTCTAAATGTGAGATATGAGTCCCAAAGATCTAAAAGGTAATTAACACCTAGAGGGGGGTGAATAGGTGTAAACGGCAAAAATATGGAATCTCGATGCAAAATAAAGTAAATGCGGAAAATAAAACTCAAACACCGAGATTTAACGTGGGAAAACTCCAAGCCGGAGAGAAAAACCAACGGGACCGATCACGCAAACAATCCACTATAGAAAAATCAAGTACAAGTGATTTAATCCTAAACACAACTCGATTTTACCGAATCCTCGTTGTAGATCGTCTCCGTTGGTCCTCGATCGACGGAAATCCTTCTATCGATCCCGCTGCAAATCCTCACAGCTTTCACGTCTCGAATCCACGAGACGCTCACCGAATCCACGACCTTCACGCGAAATCCACACGCCAAACTTCGTCCGAAGTTCGAAGAGATTTTTAAGAAACTTTGTGGTGATTTTATGAACTTAGAAAGCACATAAGAGATGATGAGCGAAAACCCTAGATGTTCATCATCAAAACGATTCTTAAGAATGTCAAACTCTTTTCGAAGAATCGTATCGATGATCAAAATCCAAAAAGCTTGGTTTTTGAAAACTTATTAATCGAAGAAAAACATCGCAAGCCTTTTCTAGGGTTTTTAGTATTATCTCTCTCTAAGTATATTTCTTCACAACCCCTCATATCATATTTATAGGTTTAGAAGACATCTAGAAAGATTTAGATATAACAAATACAATCTTTAAAACAGATTTCGTATCGAGGGACCGGTCCTCCAGATCAGAGACCGGTCCTCCCTTGCGCAATAAACTATTAATCACCGAGGGACCGGTCTCACATGCCAGGGGACCGGTCTTATTCAGCGATATGTGAATTTCCAGCCTCTGGAATCGGTCCTCCGCCAGTGGAGACCGGTCCTCCGTGCAAAGTTGCGCAGAGGAGCTCTCTCGGGACCGGTCTTCCGCTTGTGGAGACCGGTCCTCCGTGCAAAGTTGCACGTAGGGAGCTCTCGGGACCGGTCTTCCAGCTTGTGGAGACCGGTCGTCCCAACCAGTTTACGCATGATTTAAAATCAGTTAAGTTCAAAACATAGTTTTATCAGTTCTGATGTCTTCTAAATATATTTTAATAACTTAAAATACACTTCTAAGTGTCTCGTCCATACCTGAGTTACCGAACTTTATCCAACCTCGCTTTTGTACTTGAATTGCAATCCTTTGACTTGATCTTCAACAATGCCTCCAAAACTCCGAACCAATGCACGAAACTCGCCAACTTAGACAAATCCTTAACAATCTCCCCGTTTGGCGGTTTCGTGACAAAACATAATCCAAACATTACATAGAGGAATACCACTAGAAAAATAAGAGATCGTTGCAATCACCAAACAACGTCCCCTTACATGAACGATCCAATAAAGAGTTAAATTATATTTTCACATCCTTAAAACAAACTCTATGACTTATTCTAGACACGGAGTTTTGAAGTCTTGAAGGTACCTGCAAAAATTCTCTATAGACTCATCAAGATATGCAACACATCTAACATCGCAAAAGCTCGCAAAAGTCAAGCGTCAAGTAAGCATCAAGTACAAGTCCAAGTAAGTATCAAGTAAGACATCAAGTACAGTAACGCTTATACTACAAGTGAGTAAGTCAAGTAAGCATCAAAGAAACAAGTAAAAGTCAAGTTAAGCATCAGGAAAGCAAGTAAAAGTCAAGTTCTCAGCTCGAAAAGTCAAGTAGCTAGCTCCTCATCATCTCATAGCTCATCAACTAGCTCCTCATCATCTCCCAAACTAGCTCCTCATCATCTCCCACACTAACATCTCCCCCTTTTTGTCACCAAAACGCCAAAACAAAGCAAAAGGAGAAGTCAAACATCAGCACCTGGCGGAGAAGGAGGAGGAATAGGATCAGGCAGGGCACAACCAAGCTTATCAAAGATAGCTTGGACCATCCGCCGTAGCTCGGCAACCTCTGCTGAGAGGCGCGACACTTCGTGAAGAAGTACGTCATTACTTTGAACAGACGGGGAGTCAGCAGCACGAGGAGCAGCTCGGGATGAACTGGGCTTCGCCGACTTCTTAACTCCCTGCAGCCCCTCAGTGGGTGATCGTCGAGTATCCGACTGAAGTTGACCTAGAGATTTCGCAAGCGTAATCTCACTAATCACTCCTAAAGGAAACTCGTAAGAGCTGCACCGCAAGTCAACACCGAACTTGTTCAGAAGTCGCATAATAAGAAGTGGGAATGGTAATCGCTCCGTGAGACTAGAAGTCTTGATATCCTTAGCCATGCGACGCCATATTAAAAACGGAACATTCGATTGATATTTCGAAGATGTACAATGTCGGGATGTCCGAGGAGATACATGTAAAGCATCCGATCCCACCGGACCACCTTTGTATTGACCAACGGCAGCACATTGTAGCAAACTATAAAATTCAGAAACCGATATTCTAACTTCAAGTCTTTTGACATTACGACCAATCCATTCGAATCAGTGTCCGGCACCGTAATTGCACGCAAAACTTTCAACCAATCTTTCACCGAGTCGAACCCGGAGTCAAGATAATCCGTGCCCTCAGTCTGAGCCTCCATATTTAAAACTGATGCAATATCGTCGGGAGTAACGGAAAAATCCACTCCACGAACCCTCGACTTGAAGCTATACGGTCCTCCCTCGGATTCTATCAGAGATCCGGCGCGCATATAGAACTCACGAACCAACTCGACACCATAACCTGTTTTCTCTTTAAAATTGCAAACCTCATGAAGATCTCCATTTTCGAGCAAGAAGGCAAGTGCGGGTGCATGTTTGAACAACTGTTGAGCGGCAACAAAACGCTCACCAATACATAGCTTTGTCGAAAACAAAGAGCGCCGTTTCGAACTAATTGGCTCCTCGGTATAGAACGGGATCGAACTCTCAGAGGAGGACAGAACATTCATTTGTCCTCGCAGTTCAAGACCACTAGATTCACGAAGCTTGAGACCAACAGGTTTCTTTCGAGCGCCACGGGGTTTAGCTTTCTCTGTTACCTGTCGTTTTCCCTTCTCCTTAGCAGTCAATTTCTTCTTTCCATTTTCCGTTTCAATCTCTTTCTTCTTCCCTTTGCCTTTTTCAGATGATTTCTTCTTCCCTCTGTTCTCCTCAACGACAACTTTTTCTTTACCTTTAGCGTGTGCCAATGCTTCAATTGGCAAATTCTCCCAATCCTCAGATTCCTCATCGGAGTCCTCGTCCTCAGGGACGTAGTCACTACCAACATCGTCAGCAGGAGGTGCCGGAGTCGGTGGTGTAGGAGAACGACGGCGTTTGCGACCCTTGCCACCACCGGCCATGAGGAATACAAGCACTAACAATATCGAATACATTCTGAAAGAAGAAGTCCCTGTGTACAAGTAAGATAGCAAAATTGAGGCCAAATGTGTAAGCAATATGGAGGATCATATAGAGCCAGACTATCCTAGGGCCAAGACTACTAAGAAAGAATGCAAAAACACAAGAAACCATGACCAAGATGAAGTCTAGCAGGTAGTCCAAGACCTAACTATCAACAGGATGAAATGCACACAAAACGCGATGCACAGGATGGAGAAAGATCGCGAGAAACATGCATAGACGAAATCAAACATGATCAATCAACTCGAGAACAAAGTTATACACAGTAACAGTAAATGCTAACCATGATCTCGAAAAAAGAAAGCAAACAAACCATGAATTATATGCACAAAAACCCTAGAAACCCTAGATTCGAAAAAATCTTGAATAAAGAACCAAATCTAGGGTTCTTACCGAAATAGAGAAGAAATCGAAGCAAAAACTTGCTCACAAGGGTCCTTGGGAACTCAGAGTCTAGAGAGAGAAAGAGCTAAAAAAGTTTGAACGAGATAAAAGGGCCGAACCCTTGTGTCTCTATATATCGGGCCGAGCGGCGGGACTGGTCTCCCAACGTGAAGGACCGGTCCCAGAGCCACGATATCACAGACAATGCACAGAAAATGAAAATAAAAATTTATGTGCCATCCTCATGACTTTAAACAAAAATTTTCATAAAATTAATTTGACGAAGCCAAACTTTATTTTTAAATAAAATAAAACGCCAAAATTTGTCAAATCGCCAATTAGAACAAATTTAAGATGAGTATTGTGTAAAAATCCACACATCAAACAAGAGCTGAAAATTGAAAGTGTTCGGCTCACTATCAAATTCATCAAGAATAAGAATACGAAAGTCCAAAGAAAATGAAATTTAGATATTATGGTCAAATTGAATTATGCACAGAATTAGGACAAGGTGGCTCTTTGAGCATCTTTAGAAGCAATGTTCTACTAGTCTACATACTATCCACCGTATATCACCGAAAGTTCTAAATTCTTATACCTTTTTTTTTAAAATTTTTCGGTCGTTTAATAATTGCTCATGTGGTAGCTTCACACACTTACCGGACGACCGGGGTGGTAGCTCTTTCCTACATGTGGTGGTAGTTTTCACACTCCCGCAAGGAATGTAACTCTTTCCACATCTTTTGTTGGTGGTAGTTTTTACACTCCCATTATAGATGTAACTCTTTCCACATCTTTTCATTAGATATAACCGCAGGAATGACTCCCCCTAAGAAAGTGCAACCTCCAATTTGACGATAGTATGATAATTTCAAGAGATTGGAAAATCAATATTCATACCAAGACTCATAATCAAACAAGTCAAGCACATTGTTTTTAAAGATCAAGATAAGATATATTGATTTTAACAACATGTACTCAAAAGAAATTTAATCCATCAAGTCAATTAACAAATAAGACGTTACATGAACACAAAAATAAACTCGACTAAGTCAAAATATTGCCAAGAAGTAATTAAAGTCAAACACGGATATCACATGCAATGTGACACTATCAGATGCATAAACTATGGCCCATAGAATAAATCTAGACTATAAGATTCATACCAATTGCCTTCCGTAAATGTAGAAATCGTTTTTGATCCAAAGGCTTTGTTAAAATATCTGCTAGTTGATCATCAGTAGAAATGTATTCAAGTTGAAGAACATTCGAATCAACTAGTTCTCTTAAAAAATGATATCGAAGTTCAATGTGTTTCGTACGAGAATGTAACACAGGGTTTTTCGAAATATTAATAGCACTTGTATTATCACAAAGAATTGTCACGGTGGTAGAAGGAATCCGATAATCACTCAATAAGCTTTTCATCCACAATAATTGAGTGGAGCAACTACCGGCTGCAATGTACTCTGCCTCAGCTGTTGAGAGTGCAATGCAGTTTTGTTTCTTACTGTGCCATGCAACCAAACAGTGTCCAAGATAAAAACATGCTCCGCTTGTACTTTTCCGATCATCAGCAGAACCGGCCCAATCCGCATCTGAGTATCCGATTAATTCTAAAGACGTTCCCTTTGGATACCAGATACCATATTCAGACGTGCCTTTAATATACCGAATTATTCTTTTAACAGCTTTCAAATGAACCTCTTTCGGATCTACTTGAAATCGGGCACAAACTCCAACACTAAAAGCAATATCGGGTCTACTCGCTCAAATAAAGCAAACTTCCAATTATGCTTCGGTACTGTTTGTCATCTACACTTTGTCCATCAGAATTTAATCCAAGTCCTTTGTTACTAGTACCCATCGGTGTATCAAAAGCTTTTGCACTGTCCAATCCAAATTCCTTAACCAACTCTTTCGCATACTTGGATTGACACAGATGAATTCCATCTCTACTTTGTTTAACTTGCAGTCCAAGAAAATAAGTAAGCTCACCCATCATTGACATCTCGAATTCACTCGTCATCAAATTTGCAAATTCAGTGGCATCCTTATCTCTAGTTGCGCCAAACACAATGTCATCCACATAAATTTGAGCCACAATAAAATCATTTTTCGTATGTTTTACAAAAAGAGTTCTGTCCGCTCCCCCTCGGTTGTAGCCCTTTTGTAAAAGAAAATTTGTTAAATGCTCGTACCATGCTCGAGGTGCTTGTTTAAGTCCATAAAGTGCCTTTTTCAATCGAAAAACATGATTGGGAAATTTTGAATCTATAAAACCTTTTGGTTGTTCCACAAAAACTTCCTCTTTTAAAAATCCATTTAAAAATGCACTTTTGACATCCATTTGAAAAAGAGTGATTTTAAAATGACAAGCAATTGCGAACATAATACGAATGGATTCAAGACGAGCAACCGGGGCGAAGGATTCATCAAAATCAATTCCTTCAATTTGAGAATATCCCTGAGCAACAAGTCTAGCTTTATTTCTAATAATGGTACCATCTTCATTTTTCTTATTTTTGAAAATCCATTTTGTACCAATTATATGTTGTTGCTCTGGACGTGGCACTAATTCCCATACATCATTTCGAATGAATTGACCAAGCTCTTCTTGCATAGCATTTATCCAAAATTAATCTAGAAGATCTTCCTCAATATGTTTTGGCTCAACTAGGGAAAAATAGCATGCAAACTCACACTGAAGTTGTCTCCTAGTTCTTACACCAGTGAGAGGGTCTCCAATAACATTAGACAAAGGGTGATCTTTCACAGGTGTCATTTCAGTAAAAGTAGGGGGTTCCGATGGTTCAAGTGAAGCAACATTTTCAGTTTGAATGGGTTCATCAATAACAAAATTTTCATTATTCACAGGCAAAATGAAAGGAGAATCATCATCATCATCATCATCAATCAAAACAGTTGAAGTATCATTCACAAAAGTATTTGGAGAAAAAGCTTCGTCTACTTTTATATTACTTGATTCTATCACCGTCTTAGAATATAAATTATACGCACGATAGGCTCGACTAGTAGTAGAATATCCAAGAAAAATTCCTTCATGACTTCGGGAGTCAAATTTTCCAAGATTTTCACGATCCCGAAGGATAAAACATCTACTCCCAAAGACACGAAAGTATTGTACATTTGGTGTTCTACCGTTCCACAATTCATATGGAGTATTTAAAGTACCCGGGCGTGTATAAACACAATTAATAACATAGACCGCCGTGTTAACTGCTTCGGCCCAAAAATGAAGTGCAATTTTCTTACTATGAAGCATAACACGTGCCACCTCCTGAACAACCCGGTTTTTCCGTTCAACTACTCCACTTTGTTGTGGTGTATAGGGGGCGGAGAATTCATGTTTAATTCCTTTTGAAACACAAAAATCAACAAATTTTGAATTTATAAATTCTCCCCCTTGATCACTTCTAATGCGTATAATCAGTCATAAGACGAAGACAAATTTCAGAAAAAGAATCAAAAGTATCAGCTTTTTCTCTCGAAAATGCACACCAAGAAAAACGAGTAAAATCATCAACAATAAGTAGAATGTAACGTTTTCCCCCAATACTTTGAATCCTAGAGGGTCCCATCAAGTCCATATGAAGAAGTTCAAGAGGTTTAGATGTTCCTAAGTGATTCAAACTCTTATGGGTGGATCTAATTTGTTTTCCCAGTTGACAACCCTCACACACAATGTTCTCTTTATAATCTATCTTAGGTACACCTCTAACTACCTACTTTCTCGTTATCTTGGATAGTTCCTTAAGGTTCATGTGACCTAGACGTTCATGCCAAAGAGTTTCAGTATCTAGTGTCGCTAGATTACAAAATTCAGTTAAAGGACTAGGAACTACATAACAATTATTCTGAGACCTAACACCTTTTAAAAAGAAAGAGTCATCATGCATCACAGAACATTCTTTTGCGGAAAAGTTCACGGAATACCCGTCATCACACAATTGACTTATGCTTATGAGATTTGATCTAAGCCCCTCAACGTAAAATACATCATTCAAAGTAGGGCCATCTGAGATAGTGACTGTTCCTTTGCCAACAATTTTAGATGACCGGCCATCTCCGAAAACGACAAATCCTCCGGAAATTCTATTTAAAGAAGTGAAACAGTTTTTATCACCGGTCATATGGCGTGAACAACCACTATCTAGATACCAAGAAGTAGTATCATAAGCATGAAGTGAGGTGTGAATGACAAGGCATGGGAAGAGTTCACCTTTGCGCACCCAAACCTTTCGTGTTTTAGAGTGCGTCGGTTGACTTGATTGATACATTGTTTGCTTGTCGACGAATTTGGTCATTTTCTTCTTTGGATCGTCCACCTTTCGCCTCCAAACTTTCTTTGTTCTCTTGTTCGAATCAACCTTCTTTTGCTTGCATAACCTTTTCACATGACCTAAAACTCCACAAGCATGACAAATTTTATTAGCAAAATATTTTGTAGAAAGGATAGCATTACCTTGAACCTTAGGCCTTGGTTTGTTAGGGATCTCGCTCATTTGCTTGTTCACTTGTTCCACATACGTCCGTTCATATCCAAGACCAAACTTGTTAGTTTGACCAATTCCTAACATCTTGTCGAGTTTTGTAGTTCCAGAAGAAAACTTTTTCATATCCGACTTCAATTGAATGATTGTCTTGGTGAATTCCATATTAGCTTCTTTTGCCTCCGTAAGTTGCTTGTTGAGGTATTTCATATTATCTCCATATGATTCTTTTTCCTTCTCAAGCACGGAGATTTTTTCTAGCAAGGAGTTGTATGCTCTTGACAGGCCATCTTTTTCTTGTTCCAAATCCTTTGTCGATGTGCCCCATCTTGAATTTTCTTCTTCTAAATCGATGATCCTTCTTCTCAACTTCTTGTTAAGCTTTGCCATCTTCTTCGACTCAACGATCAATTGGTGATATGCCGCGGCTATCTCATCTATATCCGACTCTTCATCCATAGAATTCTCCGAAGCGGATTGATCATGTAAGTGAGTCATAGAAATAGAATCAGTAGATGATAGACACACAAAAGAAGAATCATAAGCAATAAGTGCAGTCGCATTCACGTCCTCATCACTTGAGGGTGACTCCTCAGAAGAAGAATCATCCCAAGTAATGGCTTGCATCGCTTTCTTTTCAAAGACTTCTTATTGGGACAATCTGATGCAATATGACCAAACCCTCTGCACTTATAGCATTGAATTTGACCTTCATTATTCTTCTTTTCTTTTGTTGTATCTTTTGAAAAATTCTCAGATTTTCTAAATTTTGAAGATGAAGAGGAAGAAGGAAAACTCCCTTTTGATTTATTCGACTTTGAGAAGTTCGATTTTGAATATTGTCTCTTCCTAAAGTTTTGACGAAACTTTCTCGTTAATAGCGCCAGTTGCTTTTCGAACTCCTCCAATGTCACGTCGTCATCCAAATCCGATGAAGATGTCAAGTCGTCTCCTTTCGTCGATTTCAAAGCCATACCTGAAGACTTAGAAGACAACTTGGAAGAAGATGAATTAGTAGGAAAAGTCATTTCATAAGTTTGAAGTGCACCGACTAATTCTTCTACTTTAATTTCATCCGGATGTTTTACCGTTTCTATGGCCGCAACCTTTGGACGAAATCGTTCGGAAAGGGTTCGTAAAATTCTTCGAACAACTTTAGATTCAGAAATCTTTTCTCCTAAGTTAGCACACGTATTAACTATATCTTGCAAACGAGTATAATACTCGGTAAAAAGTTCATGTTCTTCCATACGAATAGAATCAAATTTACTCGTAAGCATTTGCAATTTTTGAACTTTTACCAAGCTTGTACCCTCGTGTGTAACTTGTAATGTGTCCCAAATCTCTTTGGCGGTACCACATGCCGAGACACGAGAAAACTCAGTTTGATTTAAAGAGTTAAATAAAGCATTGATACCATTCCCATTAAACGATGATTGTTCATTTTCTTCCTTCGTCCATTTACTTCTAGGTTTCGGACTGCTAACATTATCGACAACCTCGGTTGGATGTTTCCACCCAGTTTCAATTGATTGCCAAACCCGCTCATCGATGGCAATAAGGAACGCTCTCATACGAACTTTCCAGTAAGCGTAATTAGTGCCATCAAAGAGCGGAGGTCGATTAATGTTACCACCCACGACCATAGATAACAACCTATACCCGCTCTGATACCAATTGTGAGATATAAGTCCCAAAGATCTAAAAGATAATTAACACCTAGAGGGGGGTGAATAGGTGTAAACGGCAAAAATATGGAATCTCGATGCAAAATAAAATAAATGCGGAAAATAAAACTCAAACACCGAGATTTAACGTGGGAAAACTCCAAGCCGGAGAGAAAAACCCACGGGACCGATCACGCAAACAATCCACTATAGAAAAATCAAGTACAAGTGATTTAATCCTAAACACAACTCGATTTTATCGAATCCTCGTTGTAGATCGTCTCCGTTGGTCCTCGATCGACGGAAATCCTTCTATCGATCCCGCTGCAAATCCTCACAGCTTTCACGTCTCGAATCCACGAGACGCTCACCGAATCCACGGCCTTCACGCGAAATCCACGCGCCAAACTTCGTCCGAAGTTCGAAGAGATTTTTAAGAAACTTTGTGGTGATTTTATGAACTTAGAAAGCACATAAGAGATGATGAGCGAAAACCCTAGATGTTCATCATCAAAACGATTCTTAAGAATGTCAAACTCTTTTCGAAGAATCGTATCGATGATCAAAATCCAAAAAGCTTGGTTTTTGAAAACTTATTAATCGAAGAAAAACATCGCAAGCCTTTTCTGGGGTTTTTAGTATTATCTCTCTCTAAGTATATTTCTTCACAACCCCTCATATCATAATTATAGGTTTAGAAGACATCTAGAAAGATTTAGATATAACAAATACAATCTTTAAAACAGATTTCGTATCGAGGGACCGGTCCTCCAGATCAGAGACCGGTCCTCCCTTGCGCAATAAACTATTAATCACCGAGGGACCGGTCTCACATGCCAGGGGACCGGTCTTATTCAGCGATATGTGAATTTCCAGCCTCTGGAATCGGTCCTCCAGTTGTGGAGACCAGTCCTCTGTGCAAAGTTGCGCAGAGGGAGCTCTCTGGGACCGGTCTTCCAGTTGTGGAGACCGGTCCTCTGTGCAAAGTTGCACAGAGGGAGCTCTCTGGGACCGGTCTTCCAGTTGTGGAGACCGGTCGTCCTAACCAGTTTACGCATGATTTAAAATCAGTTAAGTTCAAAACATAGTTTTATCAGTTCTGATGTCTTCTAAACATATTTTAATAACATAAAATACACCGCTAAGTGTCTCGTCCATACCTGAGTTACCAAACTTTATCCAACCTCGCTTTTGTACTTGAATTGCAATCCTTTGACTTGATCTTCAACAATGCCTCCAAAACTCCGAACCAATGCACGAAACTCGCCAACTTAGACAAATCCTTAACAATCTCCCCGTTTGGCGGTTTCGTGACAAAACATAATCCAAACATTACATAGAGGAATACCACTAGAAAAATAAGAGATCGTTGCAATCACCAAACAACGTCCCCTTACCTGAACGATCCAATAAAGAGTTAAATTATATTTTCACATCCTTAAAACAAACTCTATGACTTATTCTAGACACGGAGTTTTGAAGTCTTGAAGGTACCTGCAAAAATTCTCTATAGACTCATCAAGATATGCAACACATCTAACATCGCAAAAGCTCGCAAAAGTCAAGCGTCAAGTAAGCATCAAGTACAAGTCCAAGTAAGTATCAAGTAAGACATCAAGTACAGTAACGCTTATACTACAAGTGAGTAAGTCAAGTAAGCATCAAAGAAACAAGTAAAAGTCAAGTTAAGCATCAGGAAAGCAAGTAAAAGTCAAGTTCTCAGCTCGAAAAGTCAAGTAGCTAGCTCCTCATCATCTCATAGCTCATCAACTAGCTCCTCATCATCTCCCAAACTAGCTCCTCATCATCTCCCACACTAACATCTCCCCCTTTTTGTCACCAAAACGCCAAAACAAAGCAAAAGGAGAAGTCAAACATCAGCACCGGGCGGAGGAGGAGGAGGAATAGGATCAGGCAGGGCACAACCAAGCTTATCAAAGATAGCTTGGACCATCCGCCGTAGCTCGGCAACCTCTGCTGAGAGGCGCGACACTTCGTGAAGAAGTACGTCATTACTTTGAACAGACGGGGAGTCAGCAGCACGAGGAGCAGCTCGGGATGAACTGGGCTTCGCCGACTTCTTAACTCCCTGCAGCCCCTCAGTGGGTGATCGTCGAGTATCCGACTGAGGTTGACCTAGATTTTGAAAATTAGGGTTTATTTTAGGGTTTTTTTATTAGAGGCTTTTGGATCTCATCTAATGGGATTAGAACCTTGGTTTAGGTTGTTTGGAAGGGATTTAGCTTCCATTTGAGATTTCTAAAGGGATTTCTACACTGTAGGTGAGTTTTTGCCCCTTTGCATGAGATGCTTAAAGATTGAATACATGGTTCATCATTTTGTTGTTGTAACTCTTCTAGCTTACTTCTTAGGGCGCTAGGAGTATGGATCGAAGCTTCGTTAGCGATTTGGAAGACCGCGTGAAGTTTCGGTGGGTTTGGCCTCGCCCAAATGTGATCAAATTCTCATTCGATGGTTTTTACTTATTGTAAAATGGAATTTCATGCTTAATCATGTTAGATGCATTATTTGATAGTTTTAGAATGTTTAAAACACATATTTTATGTACGATACATATTTTGACCTCTATGTAGTAGAGAGTAGTTTATGTTGGATATATGCATGTTAATAGCATTCTTCTAGTTGTTTTGGAAATATGTTACCAATGGAGAAAATGACATGTAATATGTACACTCGGACTTAGAACTTATGCTTGGCATAGGAGAAAAGTTAATGTCATAAAGCGGCATTAAGCTTGACATTCATGTGGGGAAATAGTAAGCTAATGTCATAAAGCGGCACTAAGCTTGACATTCATATGGGGAAATAGCTTAGGCTTGGATCATTTGTGGAGTAATGAATCTAATGTCATAAAGCGGCATTAGTGTTGAAACCGGATTTGGACATATTAAGATGTAAAGTCATAAAGGGGCATTACACTAGATATTTGGTGTCACTAGAAATCATTACCATGTTAGAGACATAATGAGTGGACATTTGAGATATTGACCATGCTTGCTTGCCAATTATGCTCATTCGCACATGCTTGTGAGGGTCACTCCCTACAAGCCGACACTCCGGAGTTAGCCTTTGCGACCTATGTTCGCCCGTGCGGTATCGAGAAACCTATGGGGCCGAGTGGGATAGACTCATTCCTTATGAGGGATGTTGGGGCTATCACGGCACTTAGGTGGCACAAACCGGACTACACTTGTGTAGATCCTATAACAAAATTGAATAATGACATTAATTGGTAAATGACAAACACTACTAGATAGGTTATAGTAGTTGGATTACTTTGACATGCTTATAGCATAGCTTTGGACATGTAGTATACTTGATAGTTTACTTATTGCATCATAGTATACTTGGTTGTCATGATAGAGCATATTTATCATATGTTGATATATTGGATTATGATAGCATTTATATCATCATGAATACTTGTGGCATAGTAGTATAGCATTTCATATATGCTTTCATATCAGCAGTTGTCTATCGTACTTTATTATGCTTACTTCTTTTGGGCCTAGTGGTGCATTTTACTTAGGTCAGAAATTGCCCACTGGGAATTATAAATTATAATTCTCACGCCCTCTGTTTTCTGTTTCTTTCAGAGCCTTCCCCGCCCGGGGAGGCCAGGGACCGAGGAAAAGGGATTGCCTCGGGCTAGCGACTTTGGCGAGGGACCTTTGGATAGGTGGTGTAAGGAAGTGAATTCTCGAAATCTGAGAGTTAGACTTCATTTGGAATCGACTAATTGTCGATTGGGTACGCTTCGAAAAAGCCGAAGGCGTTGAAAACCCAAAAAGTGCATTGGCGAGGGCTTCGGAGAGCAAAATGTGAGAAATCTACCAAGTTGCAGATTTTGCTCTCTGGGACTGGTCCCTGGTGGGAGGGACCGGGCCTCGTAAGTACCGTGCGGTAGAGGAAACTTTGCGCCTTGTTTCCTGGGACCCCCGCGGGAGGGACCTGCCCGTAGGTGTGAAAGTTGGCAGAAATTTCTGCAAGCAAGAAATGCTCTCGGGGTCTGGTCCTTCAGACAGGGTCCGGTCCCTGAAGGTCCGGTCCCTTGGACGAGGACCGGTTTCCGTACGCGTAACATTGAGGCTGAAGGGCTGTCCTGCGAGAGGTTACTCTCAGGGACCGGTCCTCCCGTAGAGGGACCTATCCCCGTAGCCTGAAATTTGCCCAGGCTGGGCTGGGTCATATGTTTAGATTTGAGGGTTTTTATTGCAATTGTAGCATGAGAGGGGCTATGTAAGCACATGAGAGCTCCTTTACTCTCATCCCTTCATTTCTAAATGTGAGATATGAGTCCCAAAGATCTAAAAGGTAATTAACACCTAGAGGGGGGTGAATAGGTGTAAACGGGCAAAAATATGGAATCTTGATGCAAAATAAAATAAATGCGGAAAATAAAACTCAAACACCGAGATTTAACGTGGGAAAACTCCAAGCCGGAGAGAAAAACCCACGGGACCGATCACGCAAACAATCCACTATAGAAAAATCAAGTACAAGTGATTTAATCCTAAACACAACTCGATTTTACCGAATCCTCGTTGTAGATCGTCTCCGTTGGTCCTCGATCGACGGAAATCCTTCTATCGATCCCGCTGCAAATCCTCACAGCTTTCACGTCTCGAATCCACGAGACGCTCACCGAATCCACGACCTTCACGCGAAATCCACGCGCCAAACTTCGTCCGAAGTTCGAAGAGATTTTTAAGAAACTTTGTGGTGATTTTATGAACTTAGAAAGCACATAAGAGATGATGAGCGAAAACCCTAGATGTTCATCATCAAAACGATTCTTAAGAATGTCAAACTCTTTTCGAAGAATCGTATCGATGATCAAAATCCAAAAAGCTTGGTTTTTGAAAACTTATTAATCGAAGAAAAACATCGCAAGCCTTTTCTAGGGTTTTTAGTATTATCTCTCTCTAAGTATATTTCTTCACAACCCCTCATATCATATTTATAGGTTTAGAAGACATCTAGAAAGATTTAGATATAACAAATACAATATTTAAAACAGATTTCGTATCGAGGGACCGGTCCTCCAGATCAGAGACCGGTCCTCCCTTGCTCAATAAACTATTAATCACCGAAGGACCGGTCTCACATGCCAGGGGACCGGTCTTATTCAGCGATATGTGAATTTCCAGCCTCTGGAATCGGTCCTCCAGTTGTGGAGACCGGTCCTCTGTGCAAAGTTGCGCAGAGAGAGCTCTCTGGGACCGGTCTTCTAGTTGTGGAGACCGGTCCTCTGTGCAAAGTTGCACAGAGGGAGCTCTCTGGGACCGGTCTTCCAGTTGTGGAGACCGGTCGTCCCAACCAGTTTACGCATGATTTAAAATCAGTTAAGTTCAAAACATAGTTTTATCAGTTCTGATGTCTTCTAAACATATTTTAATAACTTAAAATACACCGCTAAGTGTCTCGTCCATACCTGAGTTACCGAACTTTATCCAACCTCGCTTTTGTACTTGAATTGTAATCCTTTGACTTGATCTTCAACAATGCCTCCAAAACTCCGAACCAATGCACGAAACTCGCCAATTTAGACAAATCCTTAACACTAAACCCTAAAATAAAACACCCTCTCCCTCTCTCTCTCTCTAAAACTTCTCTCTTTCTCTCTAGAAGGTGAAGAAGGAGGAGATTTTGGTGGAGGATCAAGCAAGGAGGAGGACTTGTGGCATCTTCTTCTTCTTCTCCACCATTGGAGCTTCCTATAGAGATAAGCTCATGAGAGTTTTCATGGTAGAGTTTTCTAGAGGGGTTTATATCTTCTAGAAATAATTTTTGTGGAACCCTAGCTTCTCTAAAAGATGGATTATGCATGAATCTAGAGGCAAAAAGGGGATTTTTGTGTTGGGTAAACCTAAGGCTCACAATTAGGGTTTTTGAAAATGATGGGTCTTGATCTAATTTGAACGCAAGTCTACCTAATTGTTAGGTATCTAAACGCGTGGGAAGCGACGGTTCGTCGATCCGGCGAGCGGTTTGGGAGTTACGATCCAAACGAAGATTTGAACCTTCGTGCTGACCCGAGGAGTCAAAGTAGCGACTGAAGACCACGAAGTTGACGCCGTAGCTTCGTAAGATAACCAAAAGGTGGGGGGTGCCATCCCGAAGCAGTTGAACTGCCCCCTATGTCTAAGTAACTTATGTTGATCATATTTCTTCTATACATACATGTGTAACTTCATGCATGATAGGGTATATGTAGTTACTTTTACTATCCTTGCATGCTCCCTTTTATGCGGCATGGTAGGCTTGGCATGTGAACTTAGGGTGCATGAGAATGAACTATATGACATAGAACTCTATAGAGATGAGTTAAACAATAACTTGATCTTGCATGAGCATGGACAACTTGATGAGTGGCATATAAACCAAGTAGTTAACTTGACGAGTGGCATTAGAACTTAGTGTAAAAGAACCCTAGTGACATATACCAAGTATAGACTTGACGAGTGGCATTAGAATGTAGTGTTAAAGAACACTTGTACATGATGATCCTAGTGATAAGATATCCTCAATAGGCGAGGATTAGATTATACTCACATAGTCTGTTCAGCGCTCGTGGTGGTCGCTCCACACGGGTAGTGCGAGCTCCGGAATCTTGGCACGTGAAACGATTGGAATAGCCTATGTGGGGTCCCGCAAATAACCCCTCGGGAGGTTTGAGTCCCCCAATAAAGACGGGTTTGAGATGTGAGTCGAGGGCACACCTACGGGCCAGCCAGAGGATTGGGTAATGAACTCAAGAGAGCTATGTGGATTGATCATAATGTGCATATTGAGCATAGTAGAATTGCATGCATACTTGATAGAGTTATGGTAGCATGTTAGTGATTACATGGCTATAGTACTTACTCTTGTTATTCTAGGCATGGTAGAATATTGCAATTCATTTAATATGTACTTTTTACAGCCTTAATACCTATCTATCTATCTGTTTATGCCTGCTTAGACTTAGTGAGGAGATCGGCGGAGTTGGCAGCCGAGCCCATTGGGAACTATGGAAGATAGTTTTCACCCCACTCTATTACAGGTTCGAGCACGAGGGCGGCAGGTGAGGACCGCGGTAAGGGCATCGCGCCCTAGTGAGTAGCAGCCCTCCTATGCACTAGAGCCACCTGTGATGTATTTTGGATGTAGTCATCTATTATGAGGAAAACAACATGTATATTCATTTTGAAGTTACAAAATGTAAACTTGATGTAAATGAATGGTTAAATGATGTAATAGATAGACTTATCTCTCTTTAATTACTTGTATGAATTACTTGTATCTTGCTCTTACTTGTCAGCACCTTTAGGTGCTTCGTTTCTCGTCATGTATGCAATTGAATTATTTTCTGGGCAATTCTTGTACATGACTTGGTTGGCGAGCCTTGGGCGGACAGGGGTGTGACGCACTGAACTTTAGCAAATAGCGAGGTTCGAGTGTTTGAGGTGATTTTTGAACTTTTCCACTGGTAGTGGAGGGTCGTGGACTGTCACGCCCCGGGACCGCCAATTTGGTCGGTTCGAGCACGCCAACAGACGCCGAACGGACAGAGCTTCCCCTGTCCGCCCAAGGCTCAACAACGACGAGTACATGTATAAAGAAATGAACAATTCCAGGACAACATTTCAATATACATGGCTTGCGCGAGGGCAAGCAACATAAGCACAAGTGAAAGTAAACTAACTAATCCATTCATGCATTGTATCTTGATTACTTTAAACCACATACAAAGCTTATACATTTTCTTTACATTCATTCATCCAATATACATTTTCATCTCCCAAATAAACTTAATACACTTACATCTCAACATAACTTTATTACATTTCCTTTCATCGACATAATAGATGAATTATACAAATGGTGCCTCTATACACAACGCACGGTAGAACTCTACCTAGAGCACGATAACCATACCACGAGCACGATCGCCCCGCTCGCGTTAGAACCTGCATGGTTAGTGGGATGAGAACTACAACAAAGTTCCCAGTGGGCTCGGCCTCTAATCACACCGACTTTCCCACTAGGTCTAATCAGGCATAATTATTTCAACGGAAATGAAATAGTAACCGAACTATATATGCTAATACTATGCCTGCAAAAGAAAGGTCAGTGAATAGATAATCAACTGAAAATAACTATGCATGCATGCCTTTACTCTACTTTATCTTTCATTGGCTCTTTACCCAATCTCGCCGACTAACATCATTAACCCCAACACACTCAAGACCCAAAATCCCTCTCTGAGCGGGGAGGCTCTAAGCCTGCAAGACCCGAGGGACCGTCCGTCGGGGCCATAATCCCCTAGGTGACTATTCCGGAACTCACCGCTTGAGGAGGAGCGACCTCCCTCAAGCCAAGACTTGTCAAGAGTGTCGATCTAATCCTCACATTGAGGATTCATAGCCACTGTTCTCAATGCCAATTCCATGGATAGGTTACTTCCATATCATCAATCTCATTCTTGCCATAATGCCACTAAGGTTAAACAATGTTTAACTACGGTTATCTCAATGCTAATCTCGTCTCTATGTTCAATATCACCAAGTTGACTAAGATCATAGTCCTTTGCCATATTCATACAAGTAGGGTTCTATTCTCATGCCTCTATGGTTCCATTTCAATTACTAAGTTCAACTACACTAGTAACAGAGTAAAGAGGTTCAACCATATTGCATAATTTCCAACTACCCTATCATGCATGAATTTACTATACACATACAATGCTCAATAATTGACATATAGACGTAGAGAGAAGTTCAGAGTTAGTGGAAGCACCCCCCACCTTCGCTTTGTTCTCCGACTGCTCGTCGACACTTGCAATCGGCCGTCCGCGGCACCCGTATCCCGGTCCGGCCCGATATTGCAATTGCGCCTCAACCGCGCTCCGCTTCGCAGCCCCGGAAATTATAGGTCTTCGGTTTGTTGCCACGAGCTCACGATTCCATTTTCACGATTTTTGGAAACTTTCGCCGCAAGTTGCGACTACTTTTACGTTGACGGCTTCAAACCTCAATATCTTCGCAACGGCTCGACGGATTGCCGATCCGACTTCGCCAGCGTGTTTCGTTACCTAGCAATTAGGTTTATGGAGGGTCGAATTAGATCAAACCCTACTATTAGCGAAAATTGTACTTTTAACCCTAGGCTCGCTACTATTGCAAAATCCACTATTATAGCTTTGGATTCAAGCAATAATCCTTTATTTAGCATGCTAGAATGCATCTAAATTCATTTTTAGAGCATATAAACCAAACCCTAAACACTTACCATCATTGTGAACGCCGCGACGAAATACGTCGCTCCAACGGCCGCCCGAAAGCTCAATCCGTCGCTCCCAACGCGTTCACGAGCTCGCTCTCCGCCAACGCCGCGAATTTGGGCGAGAAATATTGAGAGATGAGAGAGATATTTAGAGAGAGAAAAGAGGGCTTTTCTTTCTCCTCCATGTGTGCGTGTGATGCTTTGGGTGGTTCTGCTCGGTTTGGGAGGCAGCAAGAAGCAATTAAAGGGATTAAATCACATTTTACCATTTTGCCCCTAACCACACTTAACTCTCAACCGAAGCTTTGACATCTTTGCCTGCCCTTCGGAATGTCCGATTGAGTTCAAACTTGACAGTTATGTTCATTTTTACATAACTTAACAGAAGAAATTTAAATCTTTCAGTTTCGACCCCGTTTGGTCACTGAAAGCCCTACCGAACTGTAATCTTTATCCGATAACATTCGGAATTTATTTCTCACCTTCCGGGTGTCAGAATGGCACGAAACTTTAAACCTAGCCTCGTAATAACAATCCTGACATACCCCTCAGTTTTCATAATTTTCTGACACTGTGCATTTTCTGCTATTTTATCTGTCTCGTCTCTCACAGAAAATTCTAAATCTTCTGTTTTCTTTCTAATTTCAGCACGGGTCATTTCTAACTCATGCTTTACTTCTCTAAATCCAATAAAAATAGTATCTCACACTATTTTTATTTATTTCTATTCTTATCTTTAAAACCCGGTATGCTACATGGACGGTGGCCCGACCTTCGAAATTGAAAATCTGAAGTTTTTGGCTAAGTCTCGAGAGGTTACTCTCTGAGACCGGTCTCCAAAGGGAGAGACCGGTCTCCGAAGGGAGAGACCGGTCTCCCCAAGCAGAGGTTGCGGCAGGGAGTGTTGCATCCGGACCCGGGATATGGAGATCGGTCCCTGTGCGCGTAGTCTTTGGTAGAGGCCTTGGCGACCGGTCTCGGAAACTAGAGACCGGTTCCAGTACGCTGTCTTTGCGGGAAGGCCATCCGAGATCGGTCCTGACTTGTGGAGACCGGTCTTGAGCCCCGAAAGCTGCCCAGACCTCTAGCAGTGAGCTGTTTTCTTTGTTGAGGGGTCTAACTAGATTTTGTTACATTACACAGCCTATATGGCTGCCCCTTCACCATTTTCTCTCATTTCACTCTCTATTTTTAACACTTAGAAAGAGAAGGAGGAGGAGAAGAAGAAGGAGAAGAAGGAGAGGAGGAGATCAAGGAGCTTCCTTGTGGTCTTGGAGCTTCTTCCACTACATCTTCCTTACCATTGGAGAGGTTGGAGCTTTGTGAGAGAGCCTTATTGGTGGGAGATCATCACTCCTTGAGGGATTTGATCCTTGTTTGAGAGCTTCTAGAGGTAAGCATCACCTTCTATTCCTCTAGAATTAAGTTTTGATGTTTCCTACTAGATGAAACCCTAGATTTTGTGGATTAGGGTTTATTTTGGAGATTTTTAATCTAAGGCTCTTAGAACCTAATTGATGGGTTTAGAACCTTTGTTTAGGTTGCCTTGGATGAGATCAACTCTCCATTGGAGGTTTCGAAGGGACTTTTGCACATATAGGTGAGTATTTCCTTACCTTAACCTTGTTGCTTAATGTTTGAGCTCATGGCTCATCTTTAGAGGTTGTAACTCCTAGGGTTTACCTTGTAGGTTGCTAGGAAGAGGAATATAAGCTTAGTTAGTGATTCGAATCATCGCTTGGAGCATCGGTGGGTTTGGCCTCACCTAGCACAATGAGAAATTCTTATTGGTGCTTATTTGCTTATGGATATTTGGAAAATCATTCATTTTCATGTTATAAACATTATTTATGAAGTTTAGAATGCTTAAAACCTATGCCTTATGTATAATGTGTTTTCGACCTCTATATTGTAGAGAGCAGTCTGATAGACTTGAGCATGTGTGATAGCATTCTTCTATTGTTAGAGAACATGTTGTACTTAGTGATAGTGACATGTGAATGGTAATCTTGGTTATAGAACTATGTATGACATAGGAGAAAAGCTAATGTCATTAAGCGGCATTCGGCTTGGCCTGTACTTGTGAATTAGTGAGCTAATGTCATCAAGCGGCATTAGGATCGAATTGGAACTTGACAAAGTAAATTCTAGTGTCGTGAGAGATAGTGTACTAGACCTTAGGGTTAATAGTGACGTTCGCCATGTGAGAGACATGAGGGTTGGATACTTGAGACTTGACTGTGCTTGTTTGCCATTTGTGCTCATTCGCACATGCTTGTGAGGGTCGCTCCCTACAAGCCGGCACTCCGGAGTTGGCCTTTGCGATTCGTCGTGCGTGCGGTATTGAGAAACCTATGGGACCGAATTGGTTAGACTCATTCCTTACGGGGGATGTTGGGGCTACCACGACACTTAGGTAGCACAAGCTGGATTGCCTTGTGTAGATCCCAAAAAGAGATTGAACTTGACATTCAATAGTAAATAACAATCACTACTAGATAGGACTTAGTAGTTGGATTATGTGGACATGCTTATAGGGCATTACTTGGGTTATATAGTATACATGATAGTTCTTTATTCACATCATAGTATACTTGTGTGTTATAGTAGAGCAGATTTTTCCTATATGTTGGGGCAGGGGATTTTGACATCTATACAGTTATATTTATTGTGTTATAATTAATAGCATCTTCTTTATGCTTTTATTACAGAGTTTACTTATTTATCGCATACTTACCCTCTTTTCTTTTGGGCCTAGTGGTGCACTGGTTCAGGTCAGTAATTGCCCACTGGGAACTATAAATTATAGTTCTCACGCCCACTGTTTCTGTTTACTTTTTAGTGCCTTCTGCATCGGGGGAGGCCCAGGACCGCGGCAAGGGTATTGCCTCGGGATAGCTACGCTCGGCGAGATCGTTTGATAGGTGGTTACCTCTTTGTTTTCTGTTTTGGAGAGGTGGAGAGTTGTACCATGTATAGTGTGACCACCATATTTTGTGGATATTTGTGTTAGATGATGTATCACCTTATACTCCTATCTTATTGTTCAGTTTATTATCCTTCCTACTTGTTGTAGAACTAGTTGTATGTGGCTCTGATATTCTTAGATATAGCCTCTTGTTGTTTTATTTCCACTGTATTTTAGTAGACGCCTTGTATGTGATGACATATGGCAGGTCTGGACACGCTTCTGGGAAGGCTCTGCCGGTCCCGGGGCATGACAAGAGGAGATGCTGTCCGTTCGGCGCCTGATCGGCGTGCCCGAACCGGACCAAATTGGTAGCGGTCTCGGGGCGTGACAGGTGGTCCACCTCTCTTTGTTTTTATTTTGGGAGAGGTTTTTGGAGAGTTTTACCTATGTATAGAGACTACCCTATTTTAGATTTTTGAGACAGATGCTGTATTACTTTATGAGTTATCTTTATTGTTTAGTTCCCTTTCACCTTTACTTGTTGATAGAACTTAGCTTTATATTGCTCTGATATGTCTAGTTGTAGGTTATCTTTTGTTTTGCTTCCGCATTTATTGTAGACGCCTTGTATATTTTGACATATGGCGGGTCTGGGCGCGCTACCGGGAAGGCCTCCGCCGGTCCCACGGCGTGACAACCCCTGCAACTGATCGAAAAGGTCATTGATTCCGGGAAGGCCTTCGCCGGTTCTTGATCGTGACTCTGTTTAATTCTCGATAATCCACGCAGAGTCGGAACGATCCGTCTTTCTTCCGCACGAACAACATCGGGGCTCCCCACGGTGATACACTTGGCCAGATAAAACTGTTTGTCGAGGAGGTCTTGCAATTGATCCCTCAACTCCTTTAGTTCTGCCGGCGCCATCTGATACGGAGCCTTCGAGATTGTCGCGGTACCGGGAATTAAGTCTATGACAAACTCGATCTCCCGATCCGGCTGTATCCCCGGCAACTCCGCAGGAAATACATCTGGGAATTCCCGTACTACTGCTATCTCCTCCAAGGTCGGAGTTGCTCGATCCACCTCTACAACGGTCGCCAAGTAGGCTGCGCAACCGCTGTTGACCAAATTCCTCGCTCTCGTCGCCGATACTGTCGCGTCGAAGCACGAGCTTTAACAAGCCTTATATGTAAGCTCCTTTTATCTTGGCTCCCGAAATGTGAGTATCTTGTTCTTGCAATCCACCGTCACATAATACTTCGAGAGCCAGTCTATACCCAAAATGACGTCAAACTCCTTCAACCTCTTGAGTACCAACGTCCGGATAGGCATTATCCAGTCACCTATTTGGACTGGACACGCCGAACACTCCTTACAGATAAGGAAATCCCGCTCGGGGCCCTCTACACGCCATGTACTCTCACTCAACTGTATGCTGATATCATGCATGCGTGCAAATGATCTACTGATGAATGAATGTATAGCACCAGTATCAAACATGGCCATAGAGCGTACTCCATTTATTAAAACCATACCTGCCACAAGGCGATGCTCCTCCATCTCGGCAGGCTCCTCGGCTTGGACCTGAGCGGCGAATATCCGTCCGCTCGGGGCCGATCGCGTCATCTCGGGTTGACACGGCGTCATCGCACGTTCCGCCGACACAGCCGTCGGTGGAACTCCTCCATACTGAGCTAGAATCGCCGGCGACGATGCGGTAGACGGGGCAGGAGAAGGTCCTCTTCTCGGGCAATCATGTATGAAGTGCACCGATTGCCTGCACTTGTAGCACTTGCCTTGACGCTGCTCACAACGCGACACCGGGTGGTCTCCACCACATGACACACCAGCGCGCACCACGGCCCTTGTATTGAGTCCGCGGATACTTCGGGGGCTTCTTGTGTTAAGGATTTTGTGTTGGCAAGTTTCGTGAGTTGAGTCGGAGTCTTGAAGGATTGGAGCGGATCGAAGATGGTCGAAGAATCCTAGACTTCGAAGAAAAGAGACATGTTGAATCACGACGTCAAGGTAAGTGTTTAATTCATGTTATGGTGATTCATACTTAGTTATAGACATTAGAATCATAAAATCATTGTATAACGGATTAGAAATTGTATCGAAACTTTGTAATTTTCGAAAAGTGAAATTTCAGCAAAAATACAAAGTTATACCGGAATAAATTTGGTTTTGTACCGGTATAAAAAAGTTGCTATACCGGTATAGCCATCAATCCATTACCGGTAATGGCCCTTCGCAGAAAAATCTTCCGTCATTGCATTACCGGTAATGGCCCTGTTTTTGTACCGGTACAAGGTGTAAAAAATCTGAATTTTCTCTAATCCGAATCTAATTGATTCTAAAGTCTATAAATAGGTTCTTAGGGTTCTCTAATTCCGGGTACTTCATCATAATACATGTTTGAGAAACCCTAGAGGCTAGGAATTGATTCAAAACCTATTTTCTACTAAATAGCCTCTTTTAGGTCAAATCGAGACATAGTAATTCTTACTCTATATGTCGATTTGATCTTCGATTCGTTTGGAGTTTTCTTCTTCTTTTCATCGATACTCCAACGAAGGATCACCATATTCATGATTCTATTCATGGTGGCGTCGTGGATTCGGCGTGATTGAAGACTTCGTGGATTCGGAGCGTGGCGTCGTGGATTCGGCGTATTGAAGACTTCGTGGATTCGAAGCAAGGCGTTTCGTGGATTCGGAACGTGGCGTTCGTGGATTCGGGCGTGATCGTGGACAACTCGGTGGAGTGCGCGGAGATCCATAAGAGAGTTAGAGAGGTTAAGTCCGTGGAGTCGGTAATCACCTTGTAATCTTTTCTTTTAGTGGATTGGTATTCGCGTGTTGGTCCCGTGGGTTTTTACTCCGAGTTGGAGTTTTCCCACGTAATTCTCGGTGTGCTTTTTATTTTCCGCATTTACTTTTTAAAGCATCGAGAATTGTGGTTTTTGGCCTTTACACCTATTCACCCCCCTCTAGGTGATTAGATACGATCTAGATAGATCCTTGGGGCTTCCCCGTAACTCACAATTGGTATCAGAGCCAGAGGTCATGGGTTCGATTCCCGCATGCTGCAAATGTGTGCAGGTGCTGGAGGGGGGATTGTTGGCTTAAATGGGCCAGCATCCTGCCATGTGGCGGGAGGCCATGTGGGCCGAGTCATGTTCGAACTGGCGTGAGGCTGGGTTGGGCCGAGTCATGTTCGAAGTGGCGTGAGGCCAGGTGGGCCGAGTCACGATCGAGACCCGTGGGCGCTGTTTCTGTACGCTTTAAGTGAATTGGTTGCGTATTTCTAACAGCTCGAGCTTTTGGGATTAATGGTTAGCGCCAACGATCCGACAAGTGGTATCAGAGAATATTTTGAAATCATAGAATATTATTTTGGTATCATTGGTTAGCGCCAATGATGTCTTTTGAAATCATAGAATATTTTATTTTCTTCATAATAATTTTTGAAGTGAAATCAGTAATTTTTATGAAATTAATTTGAATTTTGGAGAATTTTTGAATGAAAAAGGCTATTTTTCGATATTCTGATTTTTTATACCGGTATAAACTCATCCTATACCGGTACAAAATACTGTAGCCGGCGATATAATTACCTAAACCAAACTTCGATCTCTCTCTACACTCACTCAAAACGCTCTCTCTCTCTCTAAAAATCCCCGAGCCCTCCTCCTTCTATTCTACACGATTTCCCTCCAGATTAACAGGTATTATGCTCGGATTTAAAGATCAAACCCGATTTTTGAATTTTTTTGAATATTCCGGGACAAGAGTTCGATCTCTGTTTTTACCCTTTTTTGATGCAATTTCTTGCTATAATTCACTATCTGAACTGATTATCTTGCATCTAGAACACCTAGAACACATTAGTTTGCGTTATTTTTGACAGATTTACGCTCTAGGTTTCTAAAATATTGGATTTTCGGGAAAAATTGTTTGATCTCTGTTTTTGTTTCTTCTTGATGCAATTTTTTGCTGTAAATCAGTGATTGGACATATAATCTTGCTTCTAGAACACTTAGAACACTTTGGAATTCACTGTTTTTTACAGATTTATGTTCTAGGGTTCCTTTTTGGTGGAATTTCGGAATTTTTGAAAATGTGCCAAATTTAATTAAATTTTCTGCATGATTCAAGTTTGTTATTGCTTTATTATTTATTCTTGAATTATTTGTGAATTTTTCACAATTTTTAGAGAATTTTTTCAAAAATGTGTTCATGTGAGGTTTTTCACGTGTAGGACAATGGCTTTTTCGCTCGTACTCGTGCTCTTGGTGCTCATGGCCACAGGTGGCGGTCGCAGTGGTCGTGGAGGCCGCCGGAGTGTCTCTAAAAGGACACGTGTCCGCCGAGGAGCCTGAGGGATCGGACCCCGACCATCGTGCCGAGGAGGTCAAGAAGAAGAGGAAGCAGCTGAAGAGCCTGTTTCCCGTCCAGACAAGGGAAAAGGCATTGCTGGTGAGGCATCACGCGGAGGTGGTGCTACCAGGGAGCGTCGAGCCAAGAGGGATGCTGATGTTCCTCTCCGCGAGAGCTCGAGCTTTCTACTCGTTCTTGTATTGCGAGCGGCACGTCAACTTCAAGGAACTCACCGAGGTGTTCCCGAGTTTGGTCGCCTTATGCGCCGAGAGTCCCCATTGAGCCGGTTGGTCGTGTTCCGCCTCGCTCACCTTTCGCGTGGAGCTCATTAGGGAGTTCTACATGCGAGGTTTAGTTCGTCGAGGATGAGGAGACAGGCACTTATGTCTTTGAGACTTCTGTGCGAGGAAAGAAGTTGACTGTCACTCCTTATGATATTGGTGAGCTTTTGGGGATGGAGGTTGATACTACTGGACTTCATTATACAGCGGGGCCACTTCAGTCTTCGACAGACTGGGAGACTGTTGTTGCAGCGATCTGCAAGCCGGGCGTCTGACCGATCGTGCATTATTGGAATCTAAGGATCTGCGCCCGAGTATCATCTCCTATCTTTGATCATGTGCTACAATGTTCAGCCTACTATTGGGACAAAGAGGCTTCGCTGGGAACGCTTTGTGTTGCTCTATCTCTTTGGACATCCTGAGCAGGCTCATGGGTTGAACTTGAACATTCCGTTCCTTATTTGGCAGCGAATGGTGCACGTTATTCAGTCTTCTACACGGCGCGATCTACTTCCGTATCCATTGATGATTACTCGGATTTTGCGAGCAAACGGGGTAGATACTGAGTGTGCCAAATATGATTTTGGGCTGGGCTCGATTGATGCGGTGACTTGGGCAAAGTCAGTGAGCACTTTGAAGACCTTTCAGCAGACAAAGGGAGCTACACCGCATACTGCATCGAGTCCTGCTGTACCTCCTCCACCTCCTCCATCACGACGAGCAGAGCGTGCAGCGCCTGCAGGGTCTTCTAGCTCCACTGGAGTAGTCACTTTGGACTCACTTCATCGTGATGTGGGCGCACTACAGACTGATATGGGTGAGCTGAAGAAGGATATGGGCTTTCTGAAGAAAAGTTTCAAAAGTCTCGAGAAAGGAGTGAAGAGGATCTTGGAGAAGATGGGGTGCACGCATGATGATATCTTTCCATCGACCTCATCCTATCAGCGCTCCGTGTCTCGCCAGCCGTTCCTACCTGGTGTCGGTCCAGAGGCTGGCGGTTCTGGATCTCCTGCTGGAGGAGACGATGATGACGACGAGGCGACTGAGTGATGCCTCGCGCTTTCCTGCTTATCTTTACTGCTTATCTTAGGATTATGTCTCGTCTCTTTATGCTCATTGCTTGATGTTTTTCTCTTTACTTTGTTTTCTTATGCATCTAGGTTTGTAACTATGATTTGATTACTCTCTGTTTAGTTTGTGTTTCTTTCTTTCTCTGTTTCTTTTAGGCAATTTTTGACAAAAAGGGGGAGAATGGACTACAGGTACAGGGGGAATTAATAGTGCATACACGTAGGGGGAGATGCATACAAAGGGGGAGAAATGATTAAGGAGGGAGAAGAAAATATTTATGAGCAAAGGGGAGAGTTTGAAAAGTTGATGGAACAAGGATAAAAGAGGGAGAAGAGGAGAAGAGAAGATGAGAACAAAGAGATTGTTGATTGATTAATGTTTTGATTTTCTAACTTCGTTTGAAATTGTTTTGCAGGAAATCAAGACTTCAAGACTCCTAGCTGTGTCTAAGTCATAGAGTTTGTTTTAGGAGTTTTTGATGTATTTTTGGATCTTTATTGTATTTGGATTACACGCGAGAAGTTTAATGTTTTGGTGATGACATTGAACTTCGTTGTTCTTTTAAAATGTAATTTTGGTTAGTTTTTGTGTTTTGTCACGAAATTGCCAAAGGGGGAGATTGTTAAGGATTTTGTGTTGGCAAGTTTCGTGAGTTGAGTCGGAGTCTTGAAGGATTGGAGCGGATCGAAGATGGTCGAAGAATCCTAGACTTCGAAGAAAAGAGACATGTTGAATCACGACGTCAAGGTAAGTGTTTAATTCATGTTATGGTGATTCATACTTAGTTATAGACATTAGAATCATAAAATCATTGTATAACGGATTAGAAATTGTATCGGAACTTTGTAATTTTCGAAAAGTGAAATTTCAAAGAAAATACAAAGTTATACCGGAATAAATTTGGTTTTGTACCTATAAAAAAGTTGCTATAAGATAGCCATCAATCCATTACCGGTAATGGCCCTTCGCAAAAGTCTTCCGTCATTGCATTACCGTAATGGCCCCGTTTTTTGTACCCCAGACAAGGTGTAAAAATCTGAATTTTCTCTAATCCGAATCTAATTGATTCTAAAGTCTATAAATAGGTTCTTAGGGTTCTCTAATTCCGTGTACTTCATCATAATACATGTTTGAGAAACCCTAGAGGCTAGGAATTGATTCAAAACCTATTTTCTACTAAATAGCCTCTTTTAGGTCAAATCGAGACATAGTAATTCTTACTCTATATGTCGATTTGATCTTCGATTCGTTTGGAGTTTTCTTCTTCGGTTTTCATCGATACTCCAACGAAGGATCACCATATTCATGATTCTATTCATGGTGGCGTCGTGGATTCGGCGTGATTGAAGACTTCGTGGATTCGGAGCGTGGCGTCGTGGATTCGGCGTATTGAAGACTTCGTGGATTCGAAGCAAGGCGTTTCGTGGATTCTAACGTGGCGTTCGTGGATTCGGCGTGATCGTGGACAACTCAGAGTGCGCGAGATCCATAAGAGAGTTAGAGAGGTTAAGTCCGTGGAGCTCTGTGAATCACCTTGTAATCTTTTCTTTTAGTGGATTGGTATTCACGTGTTGGTCCCGTGGGTTTTTACTCCGAGTTGGAGTTTTCCCACGTAATTCTCGGTGTGCTTTTTATTTTCCGCATTTACTTTTTAAAGCATCGAGAATTGTGGTTTTTGGCCTTTACACCTATTCACCCCCCTCTAGGTGATTAGATACGATCTAGATAGATCCTTGGGGCTTCCCCGTAACTCACATCTTGGAGCCTGATTGTCCTCCCGAACCGCCACCTTGGCATTTCTTGCCCTTATCCATCGACTCGGCTAACAGCTCCTGCTCCTCTCGAACATGAGCATCACCGTGCTCCGCCCACAAAGCGCGGTCAAAAACTTTCGCGAAGGTTCGTGAGCTTGAATATTTGCATGGCCTTGTAGATCCCCAGCCGTAGTCCTCGTAAGAACTAATCAGCCCTGTCCCAGTCATCTTTCACCACATCTAGGACGCAGTCGATGATGTGAAAAAACTCCTGTTCATAATCCGCCACTGTGTAGTCCCCTTGTCTCAGTTTGCGGAATTTCTCCTTTAGCTTCCGCTTCACGGTGTCGGGGAAATAATTGGCAAATATCCCCATCTTGAACTCCTCCCATAGCATCGGTGGAAGGTCAGAGGGCCTGTCTCGCTTCACCCTCTTCCACCATACCTTCGCCACCTTCTCCAGACAGTGAGTGGAGAGGTACACTTTATCCCTCTCCAAGGTGCTTAGGTCCTCGAAAAGCGTCTCCATCGAGTCTATCCACGACTCGACCACCTCCGGTTCCACCTTTCTGCCTTCGAAGATAGGCGGATTGAACTTGTTGAACTTTCTCCACTCCTTCGGCCGCCGCATCAGGTGTCGCTGAACCCGACACTGCCGGAGGAACAATTGCCGCCGGAGGACGTGCCGCCACCGGAACCGCCGCTATACCGTCACCCTCAGCCGCTTCAGGCACACGCGCTGGGGGCACGGGTATTTCATGGCCTTCAGTTGCCGCTCCCGTCGTCGCTGCCAGTTGCCGCTCCATCAACTCCTGGAGCCGTCCAAATTGGCCAGCAAGTGCGGTCACTTGTTCCCGCAACTGTTGTATCTCACTTGGCCCGGCTTGTTCCGGCGCCACAGGAGGCTCTAGCACCCGGGAAGGTCCATCTTGCTCTGGCACCTCAGGAGGCGGTGCTGGAGTAGATCTCGTTCGGGGGTGTCCTCGGGGTGCCATAACCCTGAAATGCAAATAATCGGTTAATCATCTTAACCAATTACCCCATCGCATCTATGACACGTAACAGGTTAACAATAAATCGGGTGGAAGCTCACAAGTGTACTCGTTCTCGAATCCAGGAGTCATGTTGTCGGCCGCCAACACGACCACCTTAGTCAGGGACTCATACTACTTGAATCTATCTCTAGTAACTACTAGAGATATATCGACTACTTCGACCAAATCGAATCAACTTCCGCCACCGTTATAGGTCCACGTTCCACTCACGTACCTATAGCCTTAAGGTTTTCGTCCTAGGGTCTCCTAGGTCACCCTAGACTCTATTTACTTGCCCTTAACGCTCTGATACCATTTCCATCTGTCACGCCCCGGGACCGCTACCAATTTGGTCCGGTTCGGGCGCGTCGAACAGACGCCAAACGAGCAGCACTTCCCCTGCCCGCCCAAGACTCAACAACAGATCGTGTATAAGAATTTACCCAGGAAATTAAATTCTAAACATACACAATCAACGAGAGGCACCACCAGTGCCAACAACTAAGAGCAAGTAATCCACGAGTATCAACAAGTGAAATAAAGAGAGAACTACGAACTATTTCATCACATTTGCATTCTTTTTATATTTACATCTTTCTTTTCTCCAAAAATGAATACATGATCATTCAAAAAAATACATCATTAGTTCTTCCAAAAATAATAAGCATCTAGAAACATGGTGTGCTCTAATGCAAAAGGAAAGTTACTAACAATGTAACTACTGCTCGGGTGCGATGCCCTTGCCATGGTCCTCGCTCAGCGCACCAGCACTCGGCCTTGTAATGAAGTAGGGTGAGAACTATCTTCAATAGTTCCCAGTGGGTTCGGCCGCCGACTCCGCCGATCTCCCACTAGGTACAAGTAGGCAAAAGTAACAAATAGATAGATAGACAGATAGATAGATAGATATCAACTATAAAAGACATAATAGGAAATCTATACTACTATGCCCATAATTATAGATATGAATGCATGCATCATTTAGTAAAGGTTTACTATCATGCTACTATGTCCAATTCATGTACAATAAGCAAATGTTCAATGACAATGCTAAACTTTCATTTACCCAATCATTGGCGAATCCCTTAGGTTCGCCCTCGCCTCACATATCCATCCCGTAGGGTACGAAGACTCAACTCGCTCTCGAACCCGGGACTGTCTGCGGACATCAACTCTCTCCCGGTCACTCGACACTCCGGAGTACTCGACGACAATTTGGATGGCTTTACCATCTTGAATAACAGACCGTGAGCTTGATCTATCCTCTCCACTCGAGGATACCCTACAAACTAGGGCCAACATTTCTCTCGAAACTCACCTATTCCGACCTTCATGCATAATTGCTTAGCTATACTAAGTTCTTTGTTCACGAGTCATTTACTAGGGAATCCATCTATCCCTAAGTTCACAAACCTCTGGTGTCAAGTACCCTACATTGGATGCCACTCGTTTTGTTCACTTATCAATTATATGTCACTCATTATGACACCAAATAACCATCAAGTTCACCTCTTTTCTTTAACACTATAGGATCAATATCCAGACCCAATCCTTACCTATCCATACACCAAGTATTCAACTCACACTAGGTTATCATTTAGAAAGCATAAGGAAGGAATAACAATACAATCCTACAATGCAACATGTAAGAGATGAAATTTTAGGTATTTCTAAGATATAATGAAGGGTTCGATTGCTTCGGGATGACACCCCCCACCTTTCGAAGATTCTCGACGTTGTAGAGGTCCTAAGAAGATAATTCGGCACTTGCTTACTCGATGTCTTGGCCTCCTAAGACGACCTTGTTTTGCCAATAACTTTTCACCCGCTCGACAAATTGAGATTCCGACTTCGTCAATGCGTTTAAACACCTATCAATTAGGTTTAGATACCATCAATTGAGATCAAACCCCTCGAGTAGGGAAATCCCAAATTTGGGTGCCCTAGGTTTGCATCTATGCTAAACTATTCTTTCAAAATCCTAGATTCTAGCATTGATCAACTATTAGCATGCTAGGGTTCTAACTACTTCGTTGTAAAGCATTAAACTCAAACCCTAGGTCTTTACCATAATAGGGTTTAGTAGCTTACCTCTTAAGCTACTCCACTGATGAAGAGGCGAAGAGAAGATGATGGCAGTGATCTCCTTTAAGTTCTCCTCTTCTTCTCCTTCTCCTTCTTCTTCTTCTCCTTCTTCTTCTTCTCCTTCTTCATCTTCTCCTTCTTCATCATCTTCTTCTTTTTCTCCTTCTTCATCATCTTCTTCTTCTTCTTCTCCTTCTTCTTTTCTAGAGAGAAAGGAAGAGGAATGAGAGTGTTGGAAGAGAAAATGAGAGAAGGAGAAGAAATGATATCCTCTCTATACCCTCAACTAATATAACAATTACTGCCAAGCCCCTCCACTTTGCTTCTTTCAACCTGCCCAGACTGGGCAGATTTTGTGCACGAGAACCGGTCCCTCTTCGGGAGCACCGGTCCTCGAGAGCACCCCAGGTAGGGAGAAAGCTCTCTGCCAGCTCTTTCGCGTACGGGGACCGGTCTATCCTTAGAGAACCGGTCCCCGAGAGACCAGTTTGTCCACCAAAGACCGATCCCCGAGAGCTTGCTCTCGCAGGACACTTACGGGAAGCGGAGAGTTTTCCCTGCGCACCATGCTTACGGGATCGGTCCCCGAGAGCCTAATCTGCAGAAGTGCAAATTTGTACTATATGCTCTCACGGACTCAAACTTCGATGCTTTTTTTTGGATTTTAGGTATCTTCGGCTTTTTCGAAGCATACCTACTCGACAATTAGTCGATTCTGGACGAAGTACAACTCTCGGATTTCGAGAATTCACTTCCTTACATCCGGAGTGTAGACACCACGGGGAGAGTTCCCCGTCGACGATCCCTCGGGTGGTTGGTAGTGCTTAAAGCCTACCCCGGTAGACGGGATAAGAGTTGTGAGTTATTGGGCTTAACACAGTTAAACGGGGCGATTGGGTAAAGGACAAAGTATACTTATGGAAGAGCATGCATGCATAATCATTTTTACTTGATTATATATATCCACTGACAGATTTCTTGTAGGCATAGTATTAGCATTAGTATTGGTTACTTTATCACTTCTTTGAAATACTTATGCCTAAATAGACCTAGTGGGTAAGTCGGCGGGGTCGGTTGCCGAACTCACTGGGAACTGTAAGAAAATCATGTGTACGCAGCGGAAGATAATAGCATAATTAAAATTTTCTTGAAAAACCAAAGATCACCTCGTGTTTCGTTTTAGATCATTAATAATAGATCTAGTTGATCTAATCAAATATGATCTAATTATTCACCTTGCGCGGGTCGAGATCACCGCGAAGTCGACAATCGTTGTTAAAATTTGTGCGTCCTCGTTTAGCCGCGCACGCGCCCGGCCTCTACTCGCGTCCACACGAAATCACGCCCTTGATCGAATTAAACGACCGCTTCAATCCGTGATCCGATCACGAATTAATCCTTGCGTCGACTTGAGGAAGATGAATCAATCTTCTAGATGTGCTAGCAACCTTTTGAAGATCGAAACCGATGGATTAATCGAGGAGGACTTAAGGAAGAAAGAGGATTGACGGCTAGGGTTTTCTATCTCTCTTGTATTAATATTTTTTTTTTTTTTTTTTTTCAATATGTCATATGACATATATTTATAATGAGAAAACCCTAACGTAATCCTAATCCTAATCGAAATCCTATTCCAATTGGATTATCCATTAACCCATAAGTTGGTTATGATATTAACCGAATTCGAATCCTAATTCTAATTCGATTCGTGTGTAACATTTACACATAAGTCCTCATATTATTTACTAACGATTAGTAAATACACCATGTAACTTTTACACATAATACCTCTAATTTACAACAATTGCAAATTAGTCCTTTTACTAATAAATTAGTAAACTTTAGTATTAATCCATCCGATAAACTTCTTTTATTGTCTCCTTAATATCGATCATGCGCGATTTCTTATGTGTGTGACCTAATAGGTTCGATTCTGTCTGGTGGTGAGATATGATGCGATCCCCATCACCATCATCATCGAAACTCCTTTCGATGGCTCAAACTCTTTTGATTCTACCCTAATAGAATAATTAATTATCTATAATTATTTCTATTGGTTCCCACAATCCACCAGTGACGCCTAGCAGCATATAGTGGCAATCCAGTCAGAAGTGAATATCGGACTGAACCTCTAGTGCAGTTACCGTACAATACAATCCTTCTATCGCATAGTTCCAAGAGTGGAGGTCATGGAATATTCGTCAAACCCCATCACCCGTCTTATGACAAATTTGATAGGACACAAGCTCTTATGGTTACTCTTGGAAACATCTTTCCATACACCATATTACCCCGGCCGAGGATTTCTGAGCTTTGCCTTACAAATAGCATAGAACTAATTATCTCTCTACCGAGAGCGATAGATCCCCTATAAACACACACCCATTCCTGATATGAACCGACTGTAGCCAACATATACTACTAAGACCCATGGTTAGGATCATAGTTTGTTGCATAGTCAAACTACAGTAGCCTCATATTGAATGGCCGTGGTGTCGCGAGTCTAAGGATCGGTTGTACCAACGCAACATCGAACTAGTTACTGACGAATGAGTAGACATCCATGTAACTGTTCGTAGTTGGTCACGCTCAGTACCCTTGTTCTCCAACAACCACCTGCATGTTCGCTCCAGTGTCCCCACACTGATGACTTGAGATTCATCATCCCAAAAGAGAAGCGACACACGCATCAATCTTACCGGATCAATCATCGTCCCCATGATGATCCTCCGATTGAGAGCATTTATGAATTAATCACCAATAATATGTATCTCAAATTCTCAACTCTTGAGAATACATATTATCATCTTATTAATCCAAAGGACGATTCACGGACACATTAAACATGAATGGAATAAAAGGCCCAATTATATAAATAATAAAGATTAAGTACAAAAATATGTCCCATAAAAAATAAAATGCGTCAGCCTGATAGGCTTCTAGGGCATATGACTAACAATCTCCCACTTGCACTAAAGCCAATCAGCCATGTATCTAATGCCCATCTTCTCAAGATGAGTCTCAAGTTTCTGCTGAGTCAATGCCTTAGTTAGCGGGTCCGCCACGTTATCCGCGGAGGCAACCTTCTGTACTAGTCTCTTGCTTGGAACTTTTCCAAACTATTGACCCACCATTGCAAATAAATAGATACCCAGACGTAGACTTTCTATCGTCTATATCAGACATAAAGTCTGAATCCGCATAGCCATCAATTCTGAGTTCTCCTCCTCCAAAAACCAAGAACATATCCTTCGTTCTTCTCAAGTACTTAAGGATATTCTTTACCGCTACCCAGTGTTCCTCTCCTGGGTTCGACTGATATCGGCTCGTGACACTCACAGCCTGTGCTATATCAGGTCGAGTACATAGCATCGCATACATTAAGCTCCCTATTGCCGAAGCATAAGGGATCCTACTCATGCGACTTCTCTCTTCAGGTGTCTTAGGAGACATAGTCTTAGAGAGGTGAATTCCATGCCTTAGAGGTACCATACCCCGTTTGGAATTCTCCATGCTGAATCTTTTCAACACTTCATCTATGTACATAGCTTGCGATAAACCAAGCAACTTCTTAGATCTATCCCTATAGACCTTTATCCCTAGGATATAAGTTGCTTCTCCAAGGTCTTTCATAGAAAACTCTTTTGATAACCATAACTTGACCGATGTCAGCATAGGAATGTCATTCCCAATCAGGAGTATGTCGTCCACGTACAGTACGAGGAAAGTAACAGCACTCCCACTAATCTTTTTATATACACACGGCTCATCCTCATTTCTGATAAAATCGAACGATTCGATTGCATCATTGAAACGAGTGTTCCAACTCCGAGAAGCTTGCTTCAATCCATAAATGGATCGTTGAAGCTTGCACACTTTATGACTTTCATCGTTGGAAGTGAAACCCAAAGGCTGCTCCATATAGATATCTTCTTCAAGATATCTATTTAGGAAAGCAGTTTTCACATCCATTTGCCAGATCTCATAGTCATAGTGTGCAGCAATAGCAAGTAGAGTTCTGATAGACTTAAGCATAGCTACAGGTGAAAAGGTATCCTGATAGTCAATGCCTTCGCGTTAACTATAACCTTTTGCTACTAGCCTAGCTTTATAGGTCTCTACCTTTCCATCAGAACCAATCATTCTCTTGAAGATCCATTTACATCCAATGGGTACAATACCCTCCGGTGGATCAACCAAAGTCCATACTTGATTGGAGTACATTGAGTCTATTTCAGACTTCATAGCTTCCAACCATTTATCGGAGTCGATGTCTGACATCGCCTCGCTATAAGTCTTGGGATCATCTTTATGGTCCTTATCTCCCATTAGGAACATTTCCTCCATCTCCTCTATAAATAATCCCATGTATCTATCAGGAGGATGGGAGATCCTACTAGACTTGCGAGGTGGCGGTGTAACCTCTGGTGTCACAGAGTTATCGGGGAGGGTTCTTGGAATATTCGATTCTAAAGAGACTTTCTCCTCTAGTTCTATTTTTCTCCCACTGCCTCCAGCGGAAATATATTCACTTTCAAGAAAGAAAGCATGACGGCTCACAATCACATTATGGCCTTCTGGAAGATAAAAATAGTATCCAAGTAATTCTTTGGGATACCCAATGAATCTACCCTTTACTGATCTGCTTTCCAACTTGTCCGTCTTTAATTTCTTAATATAAGCCGGACACCTCCAAGTTTTAATATGAGTAAAACTTGGATTCCTACCATGCCACATCTCATATGGTGTGGTCGGAACAGATTTGGAATGCACTCTGTTCAAAATATAAATAGTCGTAAGAAGTGCATAACCCCAAAACGATATAGGTAAATCTGTAAAACTCATCATGGATCGAACAATATCTAATAAAGTTCGATTCCTCCGTTCAGATACCCCATTCATTCTGGCGTTCCAGGAGGAGTCCATTGGGAGACAATACTATTATCCTTGAGGTAGGTTAGGAAATCCGTACTAAGGTATTCCCCTCCTCGATCTGATCGAAGAGCCTTAATTGGTTTTCCCATTTGCTTTTCTACTTCTTGTCTAAACTCTTTAAACTTTTCAAAGGCTTCTGACTTGTGTTTAATTAGGTACACGTACCCATACCGTGAATAATCATCAGTAAAGGTAATGAAGTAGAGATAGCCACCCCAAGCAGACACATCGAATGGTCCACATACATCACTATGTATTAGGGCGAGTACTTCAGTAGCTCTCTCTCCTTGTCCAACAAAGGGAGACTTAGTCATTTTTCCTTGAAGACATGATTCACAAGCTGGATATGGTTCAGAGGGTAAGGACCCTAAGACACCATTCTTGGCCAACTTGTTAATCCTATCCTCTCCTAATGTGACCAAGTCTAAGATGCCACAAGTACGTTTTATTTACCTCCTCTCTTGGTCTTTTAAAACCAATGATATTCTCATTCATGCCATTATCAACTGTATTAACACTAACATCCATATGTAAGTGATAGAGATTGTCAATTAAAGAACCATAACCGATCAAATTATTTCTCAAATAAATTGAACAAATGTTTGATTCAAAAATAAACTTATAACCGTCCATTACCAAACGTGAAATAGAAATAAGGTTTCTAGTCGCACTAGGAACATAAAGACAACCTCTAAGTTCTAAAACTACTCCTGTCAGCAGACATAAAGGATAAGTCCCCACGGCAACAGCAGCAACTTTTGCTCTATTTCCAACGCGTAGGGTAAGCTCTCCATCCCTAAGTCTTCTACTTTGTTTTAGCCCCTGCATTGAAATACATAAATGCGAGGTGCATCCAGAGTCAATGACCCATGTAAAAGTAGAACAAACTGATAAGTTAGTAGTTTCAATGACATGAATCTCGGGCATACCTTCAAAAGTCTTGTCCTTTACCTTGTCTTTCAGGCTAGCCAAATAGTCCGGGCAATTCCTTTTCCAGTGGCCATCCTTTTGACAGTGGAAACACGTTCCTTTAGCGGCCTTCCTTTTAGGAATTACCTTTGCAGATTCAGTCTTTGGCTTTTTCGCAGGCTTCTTCTTTCTCCATTTAGACTTTCTTTTGGAGGAAGTCCGTTCAATAGCCAAAACTGACCCCTTATTGACTTTTAGCATTCCTTCAGCTGTGACCAACATATTCAACAGTTCGGCGAGAGTGCAAGTAATTTTATTCATTTGGAAATTTAAGGTGAACTGAGAAAATGAATCTGGTAAAGATTGTAAGATCAAATCTGTTTGGAGTTCCGCGTCCATAGTCATTCCGAGCTTCTCAAGCTCCTCAATGTCTTTAATCAATGCCAAGCAATGGTCATTGACAGAGTGACCATCAGACATTTTTGCCCTGAACAATCGCTTCGACACCTCGTAGCGGGCTGTTCGACTTTGCTCATCATACAACTCCTTGAGATGAAGCAGAATATCAGCAGCACTTTCCATGTGCTCATGCTGGCGTTGCAACTCATTGCTCATAGACGCAAGCATGTAGCACTTTACTTTCATATCATCATCAGTCCATTTATTTCTTGCAGTTCTTTGCTGAGCTGTTGGATTTTCGGGCACCGCTGGAGCCTCCGTGTCTAACACATAGGCTAATTTCTCATAATTGAGAACAATTCTCAAATTCCTTAGCCAATCGGTGAAATTCGGTCCAGTTAAGCGATTAGTATCAAGTATTTTGGCAAGTGGGTTAGATGCATCCATTTTCTGCAGAAGGTTAAGATTATAATTAGTTGTGTACTCAATCGTAATCCATTTGATTAGGGTCTTTAAATCTAAATGGTGCCTCCCACTAATTTGACGAATCTCCACACTCCCCGAGCGGAGAAAACGGAAACTTTATTTAAAAGTTTCTAGTGGGTATTGCGGTCCCATCTGTTTACGCATCAGCTCATCCTACCAGATTCTTGGCAATGCGCAATGAAATGAGTGAACAACTCTTGTTCAATGCTTCTCAAGCAAATTGCAATCTTACCTTTGGCCTCCATAAGATATAGACCTCATCCTGACAGATTCTTGGCCTTATCTCATGGCTAAGTTAGACCCACCGTTCATCGTGCAAATAAGAATGTCATTAAATCCTCATCCTGACAGATTTTTGGATTCAACCCCTTTCTTACCGCACAGCATCTCATGCCAATAGAATGGTTGCGGCTCCCTAATGCAACTGACCCCCGTATCCGGGTGCATCAATCAACACTAAAGAGACGCCCACACCCCGCAAAGAAGGAAGGCCATTAATGGGTTCATAACACCATTAACTTAATATTTTATTTAGGGAGATTACTTGTCTCATCAGTTTTAATTTATTATTAATTTACATCTCATGCAAACCATCGCATCACATGCATACATACATCGCATATATATAAAAAAAAATAACTACCGGCGATGATCATGGATTTGATCTTGATTCGGGCTTGAGCCACTAAGCCGGAATCGTGTCATAAGGGTATTACACACAAGAAAACCTTTTCTTATTCTGCATCTCGATCGGATTGGAGTTGATCAACTCTTGAATTCTCCCTTGATCAGCATCTGGTCCAAACTTGATCCGCATGGCATCAACTCTTGAATGCAACAAATCCTCTTGGATCCTAAACTATCCTTTTCCCTTATTAATTTTACAACAAGAACTTTACAACCCATAAAATTAATGAGACACGCAGGTCTCCAAATTACATAATTTAATTGGCACGCGCAGGCACCAAAAATAATCTAATACTGGGTCCTTATTAAATTAGAACAATTCACATCATCACATGATACATTCACATCACAAGGTCGCTATCCATGATCATCACCTCATATACATCACATGCATAAAATATTAAATTCTCTAATTCGAATTCTAATTAATTGTGTTTCGGATTAATTTAAAAATAAATCTTTATTTATTTCAAGAATCGCAATTTTCAGGAAATTATTAAAAAGATCTAATACATCTCATGTATTAAATTTTAAAATTTAAAACTAATTTAAATTGCGATTCACGATGCACGCATGACTTAATTAGCCGCATCCTAGCCGCGTCACACGCAAACACCGCACGGCATCTCATAGCCCGCATGGTACGCACGGACCCGCACCATGTGTATGTGGTCAATGTGTATCGCAGCAAGCGCATGAAATCGAAAACAAGAACTAATTAATTAGTGATGCTACCAATTCCCATGGCCATCCTAATTAAAGAGATCATATGTGAAACATTAATAATTAGCATGTGCATGCATGCGTGTCATCAAGATGACGGATTCATGCAAGTTCTAATTGCACGTTGCGTGCGCATCGCCCGCATGCCGACTGCCGCGGCTGAGTAAACCCGCAACATGGAATTATTCTACATGCAATTTAATTAACGTTTCAAACAATCAAAATTGTTCAAAACATAATCTTCATCGTTTTGATTTCATTCGTTCCGAAAAACCCAATTAACATCGAAAAAGAGATTAGATCTAAAACAAACGACGAGGGTGTCTCTGATACCACTGTAAGAAAATTATGTGTACGCAGCGGAAGATAATAGCATAATTAAAACTTTCTTAAAAAACCAAAGATCACCTCGTGTTTCGTTTTAGATCATTAATAATAGATCTAGTTGATCTAATCAAATATGATCTAATTATTCACCTTGCGCGGGTCGAGATCACCGCGAAGTCGACAATCGTTGTTAAAATTTGTGCGTCCTCGTTTAGCCGCGCACGCGCCCGGCCTCTACTCGCGTCCACACGAAATCACGCCCTTGATCGAATTAAACGACCGCTTCAATCCGTGATCCGATCACGAATTAATCCTTGCGTCGACTTGAGGAAGATGAATCAATCTTCTAGATGTGCTAGCAACCTTTTGAAGATCGAAACCGATGGATTAATCGAGGAGGACTTAAGGAAGAAAGAGGATTGACTAGGGTTTTCTATCTCTCTTGTATTAATTTTTTTTTTTTTTTTTTTTTTCAATATGTCATATGACATATATTTATAATGAGAAAACCCTAACGTAATCCTAATCCTAATCGAAATCCTATTCCAATTGGATAATCCATTAACCCATAAGTTGGTTATGATATTAACCGAATTCGAATCCTAATTCTAATTCGATTCGTGTGTAACATTTACACATAAGTCCTCATATTATTTACTAACGATTAGTAAATACACCATGTAACTTTTACACATAAATACCTCTAATTTACAACAATTGCAAATTAGTCCTTTTACTAATAAATTAGTAAACTTTAGTATTAATCCATCCGATAAACTTCTTTTATTGTCTCCTTAATATCGATCATGCGCGATTTCTTATGTGTGTGACCTAAGAGGTTCAATTCTGTCTGGTAGTGAGATATGATGCGATCCCCATCAACATCATCATCGAAACTCCTTTCGATGGCTCAAACTCTTTTGATTCTACCCTAATAGAAGAATTAATTATCTATAATTATTTCTATTGGTTCCCACAATCCACCAGTGACGCCTAGCAGCATATAGTGGCAATCCAGTCAGAAGTGAATATCGGACTGAACCTCTAGTGCAGTTACCGTACAATACAATCCTTCTATCGCATAGTTCCAACTGAGTGGAGGTCATGGAATATTCGTCAAACCCCATCACCCGTCTTATGACAAATTTGATAGGACACAAGCTCTTATGGTTACTCTTGGAAACATCTTTCCATACACCATATTACCCCAGCCGAGGATTTCTGAGCTTTGCCTTACAAATAGCATAGAACTAATTATCTCTCTACCGAGAGCGATAGATCCCCTATAAACACACACCCATTCCTGATATGAACCGACTGTAGCCAACATATACTACTAAGACCCATGGTTAGGATCATAGTTTGTTGCATAGTCAAACTACAGTAGCCTCATATTGAATGGCCGTGGTGTCGCAGGTCTAAGGATCAGTTGTACCACTGCAACATCGAACTAGTTACTGACGAATGAGTAGACATCCATGTAACTATTCGTAGTTGGTCACGCCGCACTTTTGTTCTCCAACAACCACCCGCATGTTCGCTCCTGTGACCCCCCACTGATGACTTGAGATTCATCATCCCAAAAGAGAAGCGACACACGCATCAATCTTACCGGATCAATCATCGTCCCCATAATGATCCTCCGATTGAGAGCATTTATGAATTAATCACCAATAATATATATCTCAAATTCTCAACTCTTGAGAATACATATTATCATCTTATTAATCCAAAGGACGATTCACGGACACATTAAATATGAATGGAATAAAAGGCCCAATTATATAAATAATAAAGATTAAGTACAAAAATATGTCCCATAAAAAATAAAATGCGTCAGCCTGATAGGCTTCTAGGGCATATAACTAACAGGAACTTCGTTGTAGTTCTCACACCACTAACCCTACAGGACCAAGCGCGAGCGGGGCGACGGAGGACCGAGGCAAGGGTTTCGCTCCTTAGCTAGTGGCTACCGGAGAGTTGCATTAGTCATTCCTTTTTGTGTACATATATCAACTTTTATTTTGTTGATCTATAGTTGTAAAAGATGAGAACAATCATGTATTTTAGTGGAATGATTAAGATGTAAAAAGATATGATGATTGAAAGGGAAGTAAATGTAATAGATTTAGTTTACTTGTATTTTGTTAAAATATAATCAAATATCATGTATGGTTGTATGTCGCAACTTAGAGCTTTCGCTTCCGTTGTTGCTTGCCCCCATGCAAGCGTTGTATAATTTCAAATCTTATTGTTGATTGCTTAATTATACTTGTTGCTAGAGTCTTGAGCGGGCAGGGAAGGCCCTATCCGATCGGCGTCTGTTGACGTGGCCCGAACCCGACCAAAGAGGCGAGTAACGGGGCATGACATTTATTTTCCTTCTCTGTGCCAAACTCCTTTAGATATAGATTTGGCTCCTTAGTTCTACTCTTATGGATTAGCTCTCGGCTGTCCAATGTCGTTATCCTCAAGCTACCCATTTGATTTTGGCACTTACTTCAAAGTTTTTTTATGAATCACGTCCTCATTGCCTCATTTCATAGTCCCCATTTGTAGAACGCGTTACTGGTCCATCTTGGCTTCTTGCTCGATATGAAGCCATCCAAGGTGGACTGGCCTCTTCTTGGGCCAGTGAATATTCAGATGTCCGGTTTTCCTTATTAGCTGCGTGAGATCTGCATGTTGGGTTGAAGACTCACTCAAAATTGATACGTAGTACTGAAGTCTATTCTCTCCAGTATGTTCCGTGATAATTTGGGTTTGTACAAGCAATTCCTGCACCAGCCAACTTTTTTATGGCCAATACTGTCGTCAACCGTCCTCTCACCAAAAGTACTGCCGAAGCCGATCAACTTTCGGCCATAGGGAATTGTCTTCGACGCTTCTTCAAATTAGTAAGCTTTAGGCTGAATCATACGGGAGTAATCTGTCACGCCCCGCGACCGCCAATTTGGCCGGTACGGGCACGTCAAACAGACGCCGGACGGACAGCATCTCCCCTGCCCGCCCAAGGCTTGACAACAAGTAATGTACAAGAATATTCCCAGGAAATCATTCATTTCTTACATGACAAAACGGAGCACCAAAAGTGCAAACTATATAAGAGCAAGATACAAGTATAGTATACGAGTAACATAAAGAGAGATCATCTATCTATTACATTGATTCACAACTTCATTTACATCAAGTTATTTTTACAACTTCCAAAATGAATATGTACAATCATCTCTCAACAAAACCTCACACCTATACATCATCTACACTCGTATACCTCGGTGTCTCTAATGCAATAGGTGGCTACTATCTGGCTACTATCTCGCTCTAGGGCGCTATACCCTTGCCACGATCCTCGCTTGGAACGCTCGCGCTAGCCCCTACAAAAGTTGTGGGGTGAGAACTACGAATAGTTCCCAGTGGGTTCGGCCGCCGACTCCACCGATCTCCTCACTAGGTCTATATGGGCATAAGCAGATATACAGATAGATAGATATGAAAAGCAGTAAAGCATGCTATTTCAAATACGCTACTATGCCCAATCGAATCCAAGAATGCATGCACAATATAGTATGTAGTAAACTATCATGCTACTATGTCCAACAAGAAATCATTTTCTTTTGCTCAATCTCTTGGCTTACCCGAAGGTTCGCCCACGACTCACACTAATCTCGTATGGTAAAGAGACTCAACTTGCTCTCAAACCTGAGACCGTCTGCAGGACATCACATCTGCCCCGGGACATCAACTCTGTCCCATGTGTCGACCACCGGAGTGCACACTTGTGTGGAGCGGCCACCACAAGTTCAAACAGACTGTGAGTATGATCCAATCCTCTCACCTCGAGGATACCCTATCAACTAAGGTAAACAACATTCAGGAACTATCACCTCTAGTTCACCATGCCATTTGTTCGATGTTTTCATTTAACTAGATGCCACTTGATCTAAGTTATCATTCATCTAGATGCCACTCAATCTAGGTTATCATTTAACTCGAAGCCACTTGTTCTCGACCTTGTCAAACTTATGCAAGTTCTTTACTCTAGGGTTTCTATGTCGCAGGTCCATTCTTACTCATGCATTCAATACTAGTGTCAGCTCACCTCGTTACACAACATGTAAGTAAAGGACTTCGCTACCCTATCCTGCACTCAACAATATGCAATAGATCGACAATGTACATATAGACATATGGAGCAACCCAACTACTTTGGGATGGTCACCACCCACCTTCTAAGGTCGTACCGGCTACACCGACGCATTTCGCCGACTTTCTAATGCCCACGCCGCGCTCTGCGGCAATCTGAATTGAAATCGGCTCTCGGCTCGATTTCGACGCTCTCACTCGACGGATCAGCAAACCGACTTCACCGGCACACTCGAGAACCTAACACCATCACATAGATAGGGTTAATCGAGATCAAACCCTACTTTTTACCGAAAAGTGCATCGGAGCCCTCGCTCGCGATTACGGCGATAATAGCCGCAACAACACTAGATTCTTGCTTCTAGCAACTAGCTAGCATCCTAGGGTCATCCAGAAACCACTTCTAGAGCTAACCATCAAAACCCTAGAAATACACCATTAATGAGCTTGGAGCTTACCTCAAAAGCTCTCCACCAAAGTGAGGAAGAAAATGAAGAGGATCACTTCACCTTTCCCAAGTTTCTTCTCCAACTCCTTCTCTTCCTTCTCCACCTTCCAAGAGAGAGAGGGAGAGCTCCTATAGAGAGAGAGAGGATATTTTTAGGTTTAGGTTGGTGATAATGAGGGAAAGAGAGAGAGCTACCAGCTCAAATAAGCCCACTAATGCCTATTTTGCATTTAGGCCCCTCCACTTTGCCACCATTGCACAACCCAATTTTGGGCATTTTTGCGTACGGGGACCAGTCTCTCTAGGAGGGACCGGTTCTCGAGAGTGCTCCAATTTCAGGAAAGGCCTCTGCCCTCTTTTCCAAGCTACGAAAATCGATCCTCACGATGAGGGACCGGTCCCCGAGAGCACACTCTCGGAGGACACCCTTTGCTCATCTTTGCAAAGCTACGGGAACCGGTCCCCCTTACCAAGGACCGGTCCCCGAGAGCGAAAATCCTAAATGCTGGCCTTTGCCATTTTCTCCAAGCTACGGGGACCGGTCTGTCCCACCAAGGACCGGTCCCCGAGGGCGAAACTATATTTAGCATTTTTCTGCCAGATTTTCAAGCTACGGGAACCGGTCCCTCTTACCAAGGACCGGTCCCCGAGAGCAAAATCTGCAGTTTGCAGAATTTTCCTCCAGTTCGCTCTCGGAGGCCCGGGTCAATGCACTTTTGGCCTATTTGCTGCCTTCGGCCTCACCGAAGCATTCCAAACCCGACTTTGACCAATTTGGATCATAGTCCAGTTCCACGCTTCACAGTTTCGAGTCCTTACAGTAATGGGTTTTCACTTCACGGCAACTTGGGATGTTTTCTACAAGCACTTCTTTTCTCTGCCCACACAACAGGCGCTTCGCAAAATTCTTCATCCGGCAGGTATGCTACTTGCTTATTGAGATTGATCTTCTTCTTCGGTTCATTCTATTTAGCTGTTATATTACGACCCAGCCCACTAGCAATAATAACTCGTTGGGCCCAACCACCAACCCAAAATGCTTAAGCTCAGTTGTTGTTGCTAGTGACTAAGTCTCTTATAAACCCAATGACAACCCCATTCCCATCCGATGTGGGACTATTGGGGTGTCACAGACTCCTCCCGTTAAGACCCTGACGTCCTCGTCAGTCCAATCACACACACAGCCCAATATCACCAGGCTATGTGAGACTCGTCTCGCTAGCCCATCATCCAGACCCTGGCTCAGCCGAGACTCGTCACACTTGTCTAGCTGGTAAACCGGCTCTGATACCAAATATAACGACCCGGCCCACTAGCAACAATAACTTGTTGGGCCCAACCACCGGCCCAAAATGCTTAAGCCTAGTTATTATTACTAGTGTCTAAGTCTCTTATAAACCCAATGACAACCCCATTCCCATCCGATGTGGGATTATTGGGGTGTCAGAGACTCCCCCCATTCCCATCCGATTTGGGATTATTGGGGTGTCACAGACTCCCCCCGTTAAAGCCTTGACGTCCTCGTCAGTCCAATCACACACACACACAGCCCAAGAACACCAGGCGATGTGAAACTCGTCTCGCTAGCTTTGTCATCCAGACCCTGGCTCAACCGAGACTTGCCACACATGTCCAGCTGCTAAACCGGCCCTGATACCAAATGTAACGACCGAGCCCACTAGCAATAATAACTCGTTGGGCCCAACCACAGGCCCAAAATGCTTAAGCCCAGTTATTATTACTAGTGTCCAAGTCTCATATAAACCCAATGACAAATCCATTCCCATCCGATGGCATTTTGGGTTGGTGGTTGGGCCCAACGAGTTATTATTGCTAGTGGGCTGGGTCGTTATATTTGGTATCAGAGCCGGGTCACCAGCTAGACATGTGTGGCGAGTCTCGGCTGAGCCAGTGTCTGGATGACGGGCTAGCGAGACGAGTCTCGCATAGCCTGGTGATCTTGGGCTGTGTGTGTGATTGGACTGACGAGGACGTCAGGGTCTTAACGGGAGGAATCTGTGACACCCCAAAAGTCCCACATCGGATGGGAATGGGGTTGTCATTAGGTTTATAAGAGACTTAGACACCAGCAACAACAACTGAGCTTAAGCATTTTGGGTTGGTGGTTAGGCCCAACGAGTTATTATTGCTAGTGGGCTGGGTCGTTATATTTGGTATCAGAGCCGGTTCACCAGCTAGACATGTGTGGCGAGTCTCGGCTGAGCTAGGGTCTGGATGACGGGCTAGCGAGACGAGTCTCACATAGCCTGGTGATCTTGGGCTGTGTGTGTGATTGGACTGACGAGGACTTCAGGGTCTTAACGAGAGGAGTCTGTGACACCCCAATAGTCCCATATCGGATGGGAATGGGGTTGTCATTAGGTTTATAAGAGACTTAGACACTAGCAACAACAACTGAGCTTAAGCATTTTGGGTTGGTGGTTGGGCCCAACGAGTTATTATTGCTAGTGGGCTGGGTCGTTATATTACCCAATGACAACCCGATTTCCATCCGATGTGGGACTATTGGGGTGTCACATGTTATTTACTAGTAGCAGTACTTATCCGAGTAAGGACTTCTCACTCGTTCCCCCTGCTCAATCTACTCCTTAAAAAGAATCGGAGGAAAGCTCCGATCAAAACCCTGATGACTTACCCGTCCCATCTGTAGTAAGTCTTATTTGTCATTTTTGCCATCTTTTATACAATTAATATGACTGACTTCTATATCTCTATTTTATGTACAGTCAACTCCAGCTACTTCATCGGTCCCTGTTTCTAAAAAAAGACCAATGGACCCCGAACAATCCATTCCTCCGTCGCATTCAAAGCGGCGTAAATTAGTTGTAAAAAAAATATATTCCTCAACTCTTGTAGTGGCTGAAGATGCATCTTCGACTGATGCTCTACCAACATCAGAGAACATTCCTTCTCAATCGCCTTCCAGTGAACTGATCTAAGCTGAGGTAAATCCTCAGCCTATTATGATCGATTCCCCTTCTTCTAATGCCTCAAATGGATCACCTGCACATTCTCCCTCGGTAAAACAGACACCTTCTAGAAGAGGTTTTTGCGTTCGTTTTGCTTCGTCCTTGGGAAAGGGAATGTCTAACACCGAAAGACAAGCTCGTTGAGAGGCTCGCCTTGACAAAAAGCGGGAAGTGAAACTAAAACAGGTTGAAACAGAGAAAGGTGAGGGGGCGAAAGTATCGACTCCGCAAGGAGCAAGGGATGAAAAGGATGAGAGAAAAGAAAGTGGGAAAGTAGAGGCATTTGAAAAAAGAAATGAGGAGGAACAAGAAAAAGAAAAAGAGCATGAAGAAGAACAAAGAGAAAGAGCTAGTGAAGAAACAGAGATAGGAACAGTTTCTCTTCCTAAACCTTCAGCCGAAGCTTCAACCTCGGCTCCTTTACCGGTGTCTAAGTCAGCGGACCCACTAACTGTTTCTCTTCAAGATTTGCTCGCTTTGAGTCCGACATCAAACAAAGAAGAAGACCTTTCTGCCATTATGTCGGCTGACACTCAGCAAAAGTTAAACCAGTGTCTGAGATTATATAGTGGCGGTCTCCCTTCTTTGGCTTGAAACGCAGATCAATTTGACCTACTCGGAGCACTTCTACTTGACTTGGTAGTTTAGCCAGACCTTTCCTCCACTGGTAAGTGCTTTGCAGAGACTTTATCATCTCAACTCTCTTCTTTTTTAACTCAGTAATAGACTCTTTCTGCCAAGTTCTTATCTTTGGACCACCACTTCAACCGGGCTAACCATTTTAAGACAACCATTCCCGGGGTGGCTACTCCAATTTCTAATTTGGCCTAAGAAGATCTCTCTCTTGACAACCAGGAATCAGCCCTTAGGCAGCGTATTTCCAGGCTTAAAGAAGAACTTGTTGCAGCCGAATTGGCTCTATCCCAAACATCCGACCGACATACCTTCGTACAAACCCAACTGAAGGCCAAAAAAGACGAAGGGGCGATACTTCGCTATCAACTTTTCCAACTTTACAAATTGCATCCTTTGATGAAACGCAGAAACCGAGCAGCCGACGTCACACAAGCACATTTGGAAGCCGAATGGAATCAACTTAGAGACTTACTATCGTGATTCTATATTCTTTACTTTGATTCGGCTATCGGTTGTAATATATTTTAATGCTTCTGACTTTGACTTTTATTCTCTTTCCTACATGGATAGGTAATACATTTTTAAATATTTTCTATTAATTGGTCTATTATGTTCCGACTCGTCTATATTTCTTAAGTAATATGCATTACCCTTAGTGAGTCTGCTAACTCGAAATGGTCCTTCCCAATTTGGGGATCATTTTTCATACACTTAGTCCTTTCGATCGATTGAAAATATTAATCTTAAAATCAAATCCCCAGCAGCGAAGAACTTAGCTTTAACTCTTTTATTATACGAATTTCGTACTCGGCTCTGATAAGCTTGCAAATGATTGAGTGCTAATAACCGAGTCTCATTTGATTCTTCTAATCTATCAAATTTAGTAACTTGAGTAGTTATCTATACCTCTATAGCTATACATGAATTCTCATGCTTAAATCCAATGTGGATGTACCTCCTTAATTTGAGAAAAGTGGGGCCCTAAGTCATTTTTTCTCTTCTCTAAAAAATTATATTTATTTTAGTAGCAAAGCGTTTAAGTTGTGCAGATTGATTGCGATCTATGCTCGAATCCTAGTTGATTCACATTTATAACTAAGTTTATTTCTAAATGAAACTATTTGAAATAAACAAAGCGGGTTGCTACCTATTTCTCAAAAAAAAAAATTTATATTTATTTTATTTTTTTCAAATGACTCTTCATTTTTTGTTTCATATACTCATATTTACTTCTTTTTTTTTAGTGGCTCTTAGTTTACCATTTATGAAAAAATATGTAATATTTTTAATCAAATATATATACTTATATTCTTCTTTCCTTTTTTTTGCTCCATATTTTTTGTTTATTTATTCTAAAAATTTTTAATAAAAATTTTTATCCGCCGTATCGTGCGAGTTCCTATACTAGTTAATCATTAATTGGCCTAGTTCTATTGCTAAAAGGTAATCAAATTATTAACTTTGATGAAATTACCAATAAATTTGATATAATCTCTAATTTCTGGCAGTAAATTTACTAAATTTCTAGTAACGGAAAGCTAGGTGGATCACAATCAAACAACGTACAAGTTGAAGGCGTCATTTCAAAATGTCGCCATCCATTTTGTGCCAATATTTTAATTTGCAGGCACACGTCAAGCGCACGTGGGAGGTGGGCCCCGCATGGTGCGAGCCAGCTGCTGCCACCTCCAGAGAGCTCGATATTTTGCAGGCGGGTGGGACCCACTCCCACTCCCATCCAAACCACCCACCCAATCACCACTCTCCTTTCCAGCCGGCCACCTCCATTCCAAAATTGCCTGGATCGGGTTCATCATGGGTCGGACTCCTAAAACAACGGAAAAATTCTAGAATAGACTAGTTATCTATGTAAAATAATGAAAGGACAACATAGACATCGTTTTCCCCGTATTTCGCGAGGGACTTCGCGGGACCATAAATTTTTTTTTTTATTCCTCGGCTCTCTCTCTCTGTGGGGGCTTCGGTGGGCCCCCCTCCCCCACCCGGCTCTCTCTCTCTCTCTCACTCCCTCTCCCTCTCCCTCTCCCCACAGCTCTCTCTCTCTCTCTCTCTCTCTCTCTCTCTCTCTCTCTCTTCTTACTTTTTACTTTCCATATTTTATATTTTTATATTTAAACTTTAAATTTAAATGTTAATATATAATATTTATTTCAAATTTAAAACTTTAAAGTTTAAAATTTTTACTTTTTAAACTATATAAAATTAATTAATTAATTAAATTTATTAATAATATTATATATAATATAATTAATTATTTTATTAATAATACATATAATAAATGTCGCTCCAAACATTTAATTTTTATTACTTCTTTTTATTTAAATCATTTTTTTATTTTTTTCTTCAATTTTTTAAAGTTTATAATTTTAAATTAGATTTAAAAATTAAAAAATTAAAAAATTTTGTTCAAAATATATTAAAAATTACGTAAATTTTTCAACGCGAAGCGCCTTCACTAGTATTGATAATGTGACGTTTCCATCTAATCAAATTAGTCTTTTTAAATTTATCACTCTCATCGCGATTATAAAAAAAATAATTTAATTTACTATATTTTTTTTTAAAAAAAAATATGATTAATTTATTATTAATGATATAGTGTAAGGCGACGCTCTAGACTTTCTCAAAATAAAGACCTCGCTTACCGTTATAAGAAGCAAGTAGTGTAGGAGTTTAACAGAAAAAATATGCAGACCCTCACGTACTTTCAGTCATTTGCATAGAGATATATTTGCTTTCAATTTTGGCAATTATACCTAGGGCAGTGTTTGGTTAGAAGATAGAAATAAGGATATATTTTTATTCCTTTTATATTTAAATATTAATTTTTTATTTAAGAATAGCAGTTTTCGGTTATTTCTATTAACATCTTTATTTTTTCTATAAAACTATCTAATATTTTTCTTATCCCCGGAAACAATCCAATTTCATCCAAATGTTATTTTGCTTATTTCCATACTTGTACATATTCCCGTAATAGCTAGTTCTTATTTATATCCGAACCAAACGATACTCGGAGTAAGTTTTAGCGAACAGTCCCATCAGCCTTCTTGTCTAACCAGTTAAGGTCCGTGCTTTGCGGCAGGCGAAAAATTCATAATAAATAAAAAATAGTAAACAACAAAAAAATATTATTCGTGTAAATTTTTCTAATATTAAAGATTAGGTCAAGTCTGAGAACATAACAAAATAGATGTGCATTCATTAATCATAAAAATTTAAAAAGATGCATAAGTAATAAATAGAATAATTTTATTATATTGTCAGGGTTTACTCTTGTTATTGCTTGGGTCATCATCTTTTGTAAACTTATGAAGTTAACATAGTAAAAAGAATAAATAAGTTTAATTGATAAATAATCATAAAAAACTTATTAAATCGGTGCAATTATAGTGGGAATTACCTAAGACACTTTTTGCATTATATTATGGAGTGCGGCGAGACCTTCGGAAATTCGGCAAAACGCGCCGGAGGAGTCGACACGACTATAAAAGGTGGGGGGTGTCCATCCCCGAGCATTGTCAAGCTCCCTATGTCTATATGTGCATAAGTATATAGTATCGATCTAGTGTAAATGGTCGAAATGCATGTTAGGGTGAGACGTTCCTTTATTGCGTGTGATTCTAGCTAGTGTAGCATGATAGCTTGACACTATGATAGAATACATGAATAAAGGCGAACAACGACATAGAAACCCTAGAGTATGAATGACATGATGTGAATGACAATATAGATCGAGTGGCATCTAGAGATGAATGACAACCTAGATATGAGTGACAATCTAGAGATGAATGATAACCTAGAGATGAATGACAATCTAGGGATGAATGACAATCTAGATCGAGTAGCATCTAGTAAACTGAGAACAATGAACATTGTCAAGAACTGTTGAACTAGTGTGTAGATGTACACTGTGCATATTGGGTTAGAGAGGATAGCTTTGAGAGATTGCACTCCTTCCTAGTTGACAGGGTATCCTCGAGAGTGAGGATTGGATCATACTCACGTGTCTGTTCTGAGCTTGTGGAGGTCGCTCCTCACAAGCGTGCACTCTGGAGTTGTCACACGAGGGGCTAACGTACTTGCCCATGGACTAACGTACCTGTCCGGCAGACGGTCTCGGGTAGACGAGTGACTTGCTGGTATGCTTATGGAAGCTTCCAAGTTGTTTTCGATGTTCGGACTTTCGAAACGACGATCAGCTCCGTTAGACTTGATCTAGAGTATTTGAAGTACCTAGAAAATAAATTTTGTAATTTTTCGGTATCATTTGCCTAATGATCGAAGGGGCCCCAAATCAATAATTTTAATGACCGTGGTTAGCCGGTTGCAAGTTTAACGGCGTAGAAATATCCAAATTACATAAATTTTGGATAGAAAATTCTTTATACCATATAAAATAAGATAAATAATTTTGATCTAAAATTTTAATGTCATATCATCATATTTTATAAGATTTTTATTTTCAGCCGTTGATTTTGAGCCACTTCGATCACTAGGCAAATGATATCGAAAAATCGCAAAATTTATTTTCTAGATACTTCAAATACTCTAGATCAAATCTAACGGAGCCGATCGTCGATTTAAAAGCCCGAACATCGAAAACAAAGTGGAAGAATGGAGCCATCCGTGCTTCTATAACGCACTCTTATATTATGTATCAAAACCTGGAATAACAGGTGGTTATTATCAATAGAGACATTTGCCTGAGTGCTCATGGCAAACTATAATGATTATATTGAAATTGAACAATGTAGAGGATCGATTTCAGTCTGGGAGGTTTTATTCTTACCGTAGCTGAAATTACAACCGTTTGCCCAACTTCAAGGCCATTCAAATCTGTATGTATGTTGATAGAATTTGTGCAAAAAACTGCTAGCAATATGCCCATGTATAGCTTGTATATATATCCAACCAATCCATCCAAAAAAAAAATATTGAAAAAGTAGAATAAAATAAAACAAAGCTTGATCGATGCAATGTCATAAAATATGCAAAACAGTAACATATTTCAGATCATGGGTTTAAGTAAATCAAGTGATACTAATTTCAAGAAAATAATTTAATCGGACTTGCATATGCAGTATACGTCGATACTCCTATTATACTTTAAATTTCACAATGTTTTCCTTCTCGTTCTCTATTTTCACTATAATCTTTTCTTCTTTTCTTTTTTTTTTCTTTTTTTGCCATCTGCGGGTTTGTTTTTAAAGAAAAAAAAAATCTAGACCTTCTCCTAAGGATGATGCAAGCTTGTATTTGGTGTTGAACAAACGTAATCTCTGATAATTATATTCCAAACTCATTGTGTACTCACATTTTGGACCCAATGCAAGACCTCAGATTAATTCTCTGGATAATACTTGAACAACATACACGTGTACGTCCGATTTCTGAGTTCAATCTCTTGACTTCAACAATCCAGAGAATAATGCAAGGGCAGTAACATTTCCTTTTAAGTTTTGATGTTAGAACATAAATGAGTCTACAAAAGTGAATATCCCTTAGCTGATGAGTAGAAATTGACTAAATGACCCGCAACTTCTTTCAAAGTTGGCAATGTGTAAAAGAAGACTACGCGCATGGTGCTATTATTACATTATGTGCATCCTTTACTACATTTCATTGTGTTTTAGTTAAAATGTTTACAAATTTATGCTATTGTACTTCATAATGTACCAAGAGAATTTGTTAAACTGATCAAGTTATAAACTACCTAAATCAAAAACAGGCACTCCAACATATGGTATTAATTCGGTATGATGATAGAAGTATGCCCAGCATATGCCATCAATAAAGGAAGTGCTGCAAATGAAGGCAGCACCAATTTCCTGTTTACAACAGTTGATGTCTAATAAGTCTAAAATCATCATACTCGAGAGAAGCCCCTAAGCAAAGGACAACGCCAAATACTGTGCGGACAGTATCTCCGCAACAAATAGCCGCAGGCTGTAGGGACTACCGCAAGGCTGCAGGGGCTGCCTCGAGACCATTCAACCTGCCATGCCATTGCAGATAATTTTTGTAGGAAAAGAAAATCTTCGCAAACTATCCACCTCATCATCGCCTCGCATTAAAGAGCAGAAGGAAAAACAACAGCAAACAAAGAAGATAGAAGGAAAAACAATAGCAAAGAAAGTATGTTAAGAAAAATATAAGAGAATAAGTAGAAAAACCGAGGCATATCAAAAATTTCGCCCAAAACCAAATTGTAAAACTCAAGCAAAAGCAAGAAAATATCAACAACAACTCGATAACAAATAGCTGCAGGCTGTAGAAATTGCCACGAGACCGCAATGACTGCCCCGACGCAATTCGTCTACCATGCCATTTATTGCAGGCAAATTCAGCATCAGAAAACAAATTCAGCAGAGATGCTAACTCTCAAAAACTATCCAACAGCGAAAAGTGAAAAATCTGAATATATATATATATATATAGAGTCCGGCTGCTATGCTATTAATAGCACGAAGTACTTGGTGCTACCAAGTTTTTTGCCGTTAGATCTATCCCTTTGATCATTTTCACCCGTTAGATCATACTATTCAACCAACCACCCACTTAACCCTTGGGGGTCCACATCATCCTAACCACACATCTTTTAACCTAATCAGGTAATTGCTGTGTGTGATGGGCAGGTGCTATTAATAAGGCGTAGTAGCCTAGTTCTCTCTCTCTCTCTCTCTCTCTCTCTCTCTCTCTCTCTCTCTCTCTCTCTCTCTATATATATATATATATATATATATATATATATATATATATATATATATATAGAGTCCTTATGCTATCAATAGCACGGAGGTCTGCTACCAAGTTTTCCACCGTTAGATCCACTTCTTTGATGATTTTCACCCGTTACATCACACTATTCAACCAACCACCCACTTAATCCTAGGGGGCCCACATCATCCTAACCGCACATCTTTCAATCCAACTACTAAAACTTGGTAGAAGACCAATGAGTTGGTGCTATTAATAGATAGTAGCCTAGTTCTATATATATATATATATATATATATATATATATATATATATATATATATATATATATATAGAGAGAGAGAGAGAGAGAGAGAGAGAGAGAGAGAGTCCACTACTATCCTTTTAATAGGATATGAGCACTTGTCCTATCGCTTTTTAGCATTTGGATCAACTCTTATCATCATTTCTAACTATTGGATTAAATACTATAACCCAAAATGGGACCACTCAACCCTAGGAGGACCATTCAACTCTAACCGACTAATATCATCCTAGCCCTATAATTTCTCATCCAAGGGTTAAAAACTTGATAGACAAGTGCTCCTATCATATTAATAGGATAGTAGCCTATATATATATATATATATATATATATATATATATATATATATATATATATATATATATATATATATATATATATATATATATATATATATATATATATATATATATATATATATATATATATATATATATATATATATAAGAGTATAAGCAAGAAAACCGAGAAATCACAAAAATCTCATTTTAAAAATATTCTAAAATCACAATATAAGAATATAAGCAAGAAAACTGAGAGATGGTAAAAAATCTCATTTAAAAAAAAAATTCTAAAACCACTTTCCAACAGCAAATAGAGGAAAATCCAAAAAAATTATAAGAGTATAAGTAAGAAAACCGAGAGATCGCAAAAAAATCTCATTTTAAAAAAATTCTAAAATCCAAGCCATAAACAAAGCAACCATCGGGCATCCAACAACCCAAGCAACATGAAATTCCAAACGCCAGATAACATGCAAAGAGAACAAGAAGAAGCCGAAGAAACTATCAGAAGACCACACCTCCGCTGTGTTGGCAATCACAACTCAAAGAATAACAGTGATAGGAACCTACTTTGCAAGATGGGAAGAAAGTGTGCGAGGAACTTATCAACCAAGGGAGGTTACATATAAACCAGTGTGCGAACAAAGAAAAGGAGATAGGAGAGGGGAGGCAGAGCGCTGCGGCCAAGCGGCACTGTAAGGAAGTGAATTCTCGAAATTAGAGAGTTGCACCACGTTTAGAATCGACTGGTTGTCGAGGGGATGGACTTCGAAAAGTTCGAAGTTGATCCGAAGGTTAAAAGCGCACCTGAGTTGCTCCCGGTGAAGTTTTGAAGCATTCGGGCGTTTTGTGCACATAGGCGCGAAAACGAAACCCGAAAAGCTATGTTGGGTCTTGAGCTAAATCCGGCATTAGCGTGGATGAAAAGACGATGAAAACGTGCTCGAAAACATGTTTGGAAAGTCTCGGCTCGATTTGAAATGAATCGGAGGTCGAACGAGCAAAAACGAGCGAAACGGTGAAAAAGCCGAAAATTTGGCTAAGTCCCGAAAAATTCGCCACGGATCCGGATCCCATTTGTGAGATCGGGATCCCACCGCGCGTAATGCCATTTTTGGCTTACGGGATCCGGATCCCATGGGCCGATCCCCGCCGCGCGTAATGCCGCTTTTTCACGGATCCGAATCTCATGGGCCAGATCCGGATCCCAGCTGCGCAGAATGCCCAGTTTTGGGCATTTTGCAAAGTTGAGGGGGCTAGTGGCATTTTGTTACAATAGAGGGTTATAGAGGGCATTTCTCCCTCTCTTTCTTTCATTTCCCTCTCACACACACACCAACACACTCTCCCTCTCTCTCTCTCTAGAAAGAAGAAGAAGAAGGAGAAAAAGGAAGAAGAAGAAGGAGAAGAAGCTAGGGAAGGAGTTCTCCATCCTCTTCCTCACCTTCTTCTTGGCTTGGAGCTACCTAGAGGTGAGCTCTCTTGAACCCTAAACTATAGAACTTAGGGTTTTGGGTTTCTATGCTTGGAAATGGGCCAAATGGGACCCTAGCTTGATTCTAATGAGATCAAACCCATGTTTTAGGGCTTTGATCAAATGGGTTAGCTAGTGTGTAAACCTAGGGTTCCAAATTGAGGGTTTTTCATGGTAACTCCTCCTAGAGTGTTCTAAATCCTCTAGGGATAATTTTTATGGAACCCTAGGCATCCTAAGAGATGCTTTGCACAAGTAATTTGGGCTCTAACGCGGGAGTTCGCTCGGGGCAAAATCTAGGGCTGAAATTGGGGCTTTTCTTAGGGTGAGGTTTTGATCTCTTTTACCCTCATTTCTAACATATTGTTAGGTCCACGAACGCGTGGAAGCGACATTCGTCGACCCGACGAACGGTTTGAGCGATCCGAGCCGAACGAGGCTTCCCGAAAATTGGCCGAGGAGTCAAAGTAGAGATTTGAGGCAACGAAAGTGACGTTGTTGCTACGTGGGACATCCCAAAAGGTGGGGGGTGACACTCGAATACTTCGAACTCCTTTCTATGTCTTAGAACTGTAATAATTTCATCTCTCGCATGTTAGCATAATAGAAATGCATGTTAGACTATTCCTTATGCTTTCTAGTGATAGCCTAGTGTACTTGGAATGCTAGGTGAATGGATAGGTGAGGATTGGGTCTGGACATCGGATTCTATAGTGCTAAGAAAGAGATGGACTCGAGGGTTATCTAGTGACATAGATCGAGTGGCATCTAATGTAAAGAACATGACGAGTGGCATTAACATAGTGTATTTGACACTAGAGGTCTTTGGACATAGGGATAGGTGAAATCCCAAGAGAAATGGCTCGTGAACATAGATCTTAGTAAAGCTAAGTACATGTTACTGTTGGTCGGAATAGTGGAGTTCCGAGAGAACTGTTGGCCCTAGTCGGTAGGGTATCCTCACGTGGAGAGGATAGATGAAGCTCACGGTCTGTATTGGTGGTGGTATAGCCATCGGTGTCGTCGAGTCCTCCGGAGTGTCGCACGATCGGGACCACGTGGAGGTCCACAGACAATCCCTGGCTTGGAGTGCACGTGGAGGCTCCTCCCCAAAAAGGGATTCATATGTGAGGCGTAGGCGAACCCAAGGGTATTGCCACAGATTGGGTAATGGAAATATTAATGTTAATATTGAACTGTCATTGTTGAACATAGTGAGGATTTGTTAGCATGTTAGTAATCTTTACTATTTGATGTATGCATACAATTTAAAAATTATGGGCATAGTAGCATAGATTTCTATTGCGCTTTACAAATTTTCGTATATATATATATATATATATATATATATATATATATATATATATATATATATATATATATATATATATATATATATATATATATATATATATATATATATATATATATATATATATATATCTACATATCTAGTAGTGTTACTTGTGCCCACTTGGACCTAGTGGGGAGATCGGTGGAGTTGGTGGCCGAGCCCACTGGGAACTAAGGAAGTTAGTTCTCACCCCACTCTATTTCCAGTGTTTGGCGCAGGTACATCGGCAAGGACCGCGGCAAGGGCGGCGCCCCCGATCAGTGAGGATCGTGGTAGTTACATTAGTAGCTTTCCTTTATGCATTAGAATACCCGGTATCTAGATGCTTACGTTTTGGAAGAACTATGTACCTATTCGAGGTTAAATGAACATGTAATCATTTTGGGATGCAAATGTAAATCAAGTAAATATGATGTAATAGCTAGTAGTATTCTCTCTTTATTTCACTTGTGTATTTACTCGTGGATTACTTGCTCTAGTTGCTGGCACTGTTTGTGCCCTTTGTTGATTGTGTATGTTAGAATTTAGTATTCCTGGGTGAATTCTTGTACACAATCTGTCGTCGAGCCTTGGGCGGGCAGGGGAGGTGCCGTCCGTCCGGCGTCCGCTCGGCGCGCCCGAACCGGACCGAATGGGTAGCGGTTTTCGGGGCGGGGCGTGACAGTTGTGGTATCAGAGCAACAAGGGCAAGTAAGAGAGAGTTTAGGATGACCTAGGAGACCCTAGGATGGAAACCCTAAGGCTAATAGGTGCGTGAGTGGAACGTGAACCTATGCCGAGTGGCGGAAGTTAATTTGATGGGGTCGAAGGGTTGAAATGTCTCTAGTAGTGGCTAGAGATAAGATCCAAGTGGTGTGAGCCCTTGTCTCGAGGTGGTTGTGTTGGCGGCCGACAACATGATGCCGAGAGACGGGAGCGAGTACACTTGTGTGCTTCCGCCCGATTTCAGTGTTATTCGTTAAGTATCGAACTTAGGACGAAATGTTGGTTAAGTAATTAACCAAAGTGTTGTGTTTTCGTGGGCTATGGCACCCAGAGGACGCCCGAAAGAACCCCATCCGGCACCGCCTCCCGAGGTGACGGGGCTGGCGGCGGCCCCCGAGCAGGCGGGGCCAAGTGAAGTGCAGCAGCTACGGGCGCAAGTGATCGCCCTAGTCCGGATAGCTTCGATCGCCTCCGGAGGCGACGGAGCGCAATCGGCCGCGACGGCGGCGGCGGCGGCCATCGAGGGCCGTGATTTACCCGTGCCCCCGCCCGCGCACCCGGCGGCCGAGGGTGGGGTATCCCGCGGTCCCGGTGACGCACGCCTCCGCCGGAAATGGTTCCTCCAGTGGCGTCGGGTTCAGCGACACCCGATGCAACGACCGAGGAGGCGGATAAGGAGCGCGCACTGGCGGCTCTTATGAAGCTGAACAAGCTTAAACCGCCGATCTTCGAAGGCGGAAAGGTGGAACCCGAGGTGGTCGAGTCGTGGGTCGACTCAATGGAGACCTTCTTCGACGACTTGAGCACCTTGGAGAGGGACAAGGTGTACCTCGCTACTCACTGTATGGGTAAGGCGGCGAAGGCCTGGTGGAAAAGGATAAACAGGGATCGTCCTTCCGACCTTCCGCCAATGGATTGGGAGGAGTTCAAGAGGAGTCGTTCGCCAATCACTTCCCCGACACGGTGAAGCGAAAGCTCCAGGAGAAGTTCCGCAAGTTGGAGCAGGAGACCGCTCGCTGGCGGACTATGAACAGAATTCTCCCATATTATCGACTGCGTCCCGGATGTAGTAAAAGATGACCGGGACCGGGCCGATTGGTTCTTGCGAGGACTTCGGCCGGGGATTTATAAGGCTGTGCAAATATTGAAGCTCACGACCTTCGCGGAAGTCTTCGACCGTGCGCTTTGGGCGGACCACGGTGACGCCCACATTCGGGAGAAGCGCGAGATATTGGCCGAGTCTAAGGACAAAGGCGAAGCGCCGTGGCGGCGGTTCGGGGGACAATCGAGCTCCAAGAAGCCCCCGAAGTATCCGCGGACTCAATCCAAGGGCCGTGGAGCACGACGGTGCATCATTTGTGGAGGTGACCACCCGGTGTCGCGTTGCGAGAAGAGTCGGGGCAGGTGCTACCAATGCGGGCAACCAGGGCATTTTGTACGCGATTGCCCGGGAGGAGGAGCCTCGCCCGCTCCCTCGATTGCATCGGCACCGGCGAATTATGGAGGAGTTCCACCGGCAGCTGCGTCGGCGGGACGCGCTTCGACGCCGCGTCAACCTGAAGCGACGCGATCGGCCCCGAGCGGACGGTGTTCGCCGCTCAGGTGCACGCTGAGGAGCCTGCTGAGGCGGAGGAGCATCGCCTTGTGGCAGGTATGGTTCTTATTAATGGAATTCGCTCTAGGGCCATATTTGATACTGGAGCCACTCATTCATTTATCAGTAGATCATTCGCACACATGCATGACATACCCATAGAGGCGAGTGATACGTGGCAAGTTAAAGGCCCTGAGTCGACGTTTGACGTCAACAGGGAGTGTTTATCATGTCCAGTACAAGTGGGTGGTTGGATAATGCCCATCAGGATGTTAGGGCTCAGAAACCTTGTAGAGCACGATGTCATATTGGGCATAGACTGGCTCACGAAATATCACGCAACGATCGACTGTAACAGTAGAGTGATCACATTCCGTGAGCCAGGGCAAGAAGAGTTCACCTATCAAGGTTGTCAGAGCTCGTGCTTCGTCGCGACTGTGTCGGCGACGAAAGCCAGGAAGATGGTCAGCGGCGGTTGTGCAGCCTATTTGGCGACCGTTGTAGAAGTGGACCGAGTAACTCCGACGTTAGAGGAGTTAGACGTGGTTCGGGAATTTCCAGATGTATTTCCCGCAGAGTTGCCGGGAATACCGCCGGATCGGGAGATCGAGTTCGTCATAGACTTGATTCCCGGTACCGCGCCAATCTCGAAGGCTCCGTACAGAATGGCGCCGGCAGAATTAAAGGAGTTGAGGAGTCAGTTACAAGATCTCCTCGACAAGCAATTCATCCGGCCAAGTGTGTCACCGTGGGGAGCCCCGGTGTTATTTGTGCGGAAGAAGGACGGATCGTTTCGACTCTGTATGGATTATAGAGAGTTGAACAAGGTCACGATCAAGAACAAGTACCCGCTTCCCCGTATCGACGACTTGCTTGATCAGTTACAGGGGTCGTGTGGGTACTCCAAGATAGATCTGCAATCCGGCTACCACCAGTTGAAAATCAAGCCGGAGGATGTGCAGAAAACTGCGTTTCGCACGCGGTACGGGCACTACGAATTCACGGTCATGCCATTCGGACTTACGAATGCCCCGGCGGCGTTCATGGACTTGATGAACCGTGTCTTCAGGGAGTTCTTGGATCGATTTGTCGTGGTTTTCATAGACGACATATTGATCTATTCTCGTAGTGACGAGGAACATGCCGAGCATCTGAGGATTGTGCTTCAAGTCCTTCGGGAGGAGAAGCTGTATGCTAAGTTAAAGAAGTGTGACTTCTGGCTCCGAGAAGTCGCGTTTCTAGGGCATGTCATTTCCGCGGGTGGAGTTTCTGTAGACCCGAGGAAAGTCGAGGCAATCGAGGATTGGCCGCGCCCAACGAATGTCACGGAGATTCGAAGCTTCGTGGGTTTGGCGGGCTATTATAGGCGGTTCGTGGAAGGATTCTCGAAGCTAGTAATTCCACTTACTCGCCCGACTTCGAAAGGCACCAAGTTTATTTGGAGCGACGAGTGTGACCGAGTTTCAAAGAGTTGAAGGAAAGACTATCTCGACCCGGTGCTCGCGCTACGGCAGAGTGAAGACTTTGTGTTCTACTGATGCGTCCTATTCGGGCTTGGGGTGTGTCTTGATGCAGAACGGGAAGGTGATCGCTTATGCGTCCCGTCAGCTGAAGAGCTATGAGAAGAACTACCCCATTCACGATTTGGAACTGGCAGCAGTGATCTTCGCCTTGAAGTTGTGGCGGCACTATCTGTATGGTGCGCACTGCGAGATCTACACCGACCACAAGAGTCTGAAGTACCTATTCACCCAGAAGGAGCTGAATATGCGACAACGGCGGTGGCTCGAATTACTAAAGGATTACGATGTTGATATCCTTTACCACCCCGGAAAGGCGAATGTGGTCGCAGATGCGCTGAGTAGGAAGTCAGCGGAGAACCTCGCCGTGTGGGTCACGAATCAAAAGCCCCTATGGCTAGATATGGAGCGAATGGACCTTGAGGTGGTTACTCCCGAGGTTCCGGCCCAATTGATGAAGCTCGTTGTCCAACCGACCTTGTTGGAGAGAATAAAAAGTCTACAACCCGCGGACACAAGTCTCCAAAAGGTTCGGCGCGACATCGAGGAGGGTCGTGGCGGCGACTTCACTTTAGAAGCCGACGGTGCACTCCGATTCAGAAATCGGTGGTGTGTACCAAACGACGAGGAGATCCTAAGCTAATCCTAGACGAGGCACATCGGTCGCCTTATTGTGATCACGGCACCAAGATGTATCACGGGTTGAAAGAGCACTATTGGTGGCCGGGGATGAAGGGTGATATCGGACGCTTTGTGGCAAAGTGCCTAGTTTGCAAATAAAGGCTGAGCGTCGATTTCCAGCGGGAAAGCTTCAAAGCCTACCAATCCCCGTCTGGAAATGGGAGGACATTTCGATGGACTTCGTGGTCGGCTTGCCTCGCTCGACGGGCGGCCACGATGCGATTTGGGTGATTGTGGATCGACTCACCAAGTCGGCACATTTCTTGCCAATCCACACCACCTGGGCAGGAGATAGGTTGGCGCAGGTCTACCTCGACGAGATTGTGAGGTTGCACGGGGTGCCGAAATCGATCGTTTCGGATCGCGACCCCCGATTTACTTCGCATTTTTGGAAGAGCCTGCAAGAAGCCCTTGGCACGCGGCTCGATTTCAGCACTGCATTCCATCCCCAGACCGATGGACAAACAGAGAGAACCATTCAGACCCTGGAGGATATGTTGCGAGCGTGTGTCATCGACTACAAGGGAAGTTGGTGTAACCACCTGCCGATGGCCGAGTTCGCCTACAACAATAGTTATCACTCGAGTGTAGAGATGGCACCGTTCGAGGCTCTTTATGGGCGGAAGTGCCGATCTCCTATATATTGGAGCGATGTCGGCGAAAGTGCGGAATTCGGCCCCGATGTGTTGCGAGAAGCGGAGGAGAAAGTCCGCATTGCTCGCAAGAGATTGCTCACGCGCAGAGAGTTATGCGGATAGGCGCCGTCGAGATATTGAGTTCACAGTGGGCGACCGCGTGTTCTTGAAAGTTTCGCCGATGCGGGGTGTAAAGCGATTTAGAGTGCGGGGGAAGCTAAGTCCCCGATTTATCGGGCCTTACGAGATATTGGAGCGAGTGGGTTCGGTGTCTTATCGGCTTGCCTTGCCGCCGAAGCTCGCTGACGTGCATAATGTCTTCCACGTCTCCAACCTTCGTAAGTACCTCTATGATCCGGAGCACGCGATGTTATATGAACCGCCGGAACTTCAAGAAGATTTGAGCTACGAGGAGTTCGCGGTAAAGATTATCGCCCGAGAGGTGCGAAAGCTTCGAAATCGAGAAATTCCCTATGTGAAGGTGCGGTGGAGCAATCATGATGATCGCGAGGCCACCTGGGAACTCAAGGAGCTGATGAAGGAGCACCATCCTCACTTGTTTGAGGAATAAGGTAAAAATTTAAGTTAAAGTTAGTATAAGGGTTCGTTTCGAGGACGAAACTCTTTTAAGGCGGGGAGGATGTAAGGAAGTGAATTCTCGAAATTCGAGAGTTGCACCACGTTTAGAATCGACTGGTTGTCGAGGGGATGGACTTCGGAAAGTTCGAAGTTGATCCGAAGGCTAAAAGCGCACCGGAGTTGCTCCCGGTGAAGTTTTGAAGCATTCGGGCGTTTTGTGCACATAGGCGCGAAAACGAAACCCGAAAAGCTATGTTGGGTCTTGAGCTAAATCCGGCATTAGCGTGGATGAAAAGACGATGAAAACGTGCTCGAAAACATGTTTGGAAAGTCTCGGCTCGATTTGAAATGAATCGGAGGTCGAACGAGCAAAAACGAGCGAAAACGGAGAAAAAGCCGAAAATTTGGCTAAGTCCCGAAAAATTGCCACGGATCCGGATCCCATTTGTGAGATCAGGATCCCAGCCGCGCAGAATGCCATTTTTGGCTTACGGGATCCGGATCCCATGGGCCAGATCCGGATCCCAGCCGCGCAGAATGCCCAGTTTTCTTACGGGATCCGAATCTCATGGGCCGATCCGGATCCTACCGCAGAATGCCCGCTTTGGGCATTTTGCAAAGTTGAGGGGCTAGTGGCATTTTGTTACAATAGAGGGTTATAGAGGGCATTTCTCCCTCTCTTTCTCTCATTACCCGCTCACCCACACACCAACCCACTCTCCCTCTCTCCCTCAAGGAGAAAAAGAAAGAAGAAGAAGAAGGAGAAAAAGGAAGAAGAAGAAGGAGAAGAAGCTAGGGAAGGAGTTCTCCATCCTCTTCCTCACCTTCTTCTTGGCTTGGAGCTACCTAGAGGTGAGCTCTCTTGAACCCTAAACTATAGAACTTAGGGTTTTGGGTTTCTATGCTTGGAAATGGGCCAAATGGGACCCTAGCTTGATTCTAATGAGATCAAACCCATGTTTTAGGGCTTTGATCAAATGGGTTAGCTAGTGTGTAAACCTAGGGTTCCAAATTGAGGGTTTTTCATGGTAACTCCTCCTAGAGTGTTCTAAATCCTCTAGGGATAATTTTTATGGAACCCTAGGCATCCTAAGAGATGATTTGCACAAGTAATTTGGGCTAACGCGGGATTTCGCTGGGGCAAAATCTAGGGCTCAAATTGGGGCTTTTCTTAGGATGAGGTTTTGATCTCTTTTAACCTCATTTCTAACATATTGTTAGGTCCACGAACGCGCTGGAAGCGGTCATTCGACCCGACGAACGGTTTGAGCGATCCGAGCCGAACAGAGGCTTCCAGCTTCGAAAATTGGCCGAGGAGTCAAAGTAGAGATTTGAGGCAACGAAAGTGACGTTGTTGCTACGTGGGACATCCCAAAAGGTGGGGGGTGACACTCGAATACTTCGAACTCCTTTCTATGTCTTAGAACTGTAATAATTTCATCTCTCGCATGTTAGCATAATAGAAATGCATGTTAGACTATTCCTTATGCTTTCTAGTGATAGCCTAGTGTACTTGGAATGCTAGGTGAATGGATAGGTGAGGATTGGGTCTGAACATCGGATTCTATAGTGCTAAGAAAGAGATGGACTCGAGGGTTATCTAGTGACATAGATCGAGTGGCATCTAATGTAAAGAACATGACGAGTGGCATTAACATAGTGTATTTGACACTAGAGGTCTTTGGACATAGGGATAGGTGAAATCCCAAGAGAAATGGCTCGTGAACATAGATCTTAGTAAAGCTAAGTACATGTTACTGTTGGTCGGAATAGTGGAGTTCCGAGAGAACCGTTGGCCCTAGTCGGTAGGGTGTCCTCACGTGGAGAGGATAGATCAAGCTCACGGTCCGTGTCGGTGGTGGTATAGCCATCGGTGTCGTCGAGTACTCCGAGTGTCGCACGATCGGGACCACGTGGAGGTCCACAGACAATCCCGGGCTTGGAGTGCACGTGGAGCCTCCTCCCCAAAAAGGGATTCATATGTGAGGCGTAGGCGAACCCAAGGGTATCGCCACAGATTGGGTAATGGAAATATTAATGTTAATATTGAACTGTCATTGTTGAACATAGTGAGGATTTGTTAGCATGTTAGTAATCTTTACTATTTGATGTATGCATACAATTTAAAAATTATGGGCATAGTAGCATAGATTTCCTATTATGCAGTTTACAGCTTTCAGATATATATATATATCTACATATCTAGTAGTGTTACTTGTGCCCACTTGGACCTAGTGGGGAGATCGGTGGAGTTGGTGGCCGAGCCCACTGGGAACTAAGGAAGTTAGTTCTCACCCCACTCTATTTCCAGTGTTTGGCGCAGGTACATCGGGCGAGGACCGCGGCAAGGGCGTCGCCCCCGATCAGTGAGGATCGTGGTAGTTACATTAGTAGCTTTCCTTTATGCATTAGAATACCCTGTATCTAGATGCTTACGTTTTGGAAGAACTATGTACCTATTCGAGGTTAAATGAACATGTAATCATTTTGGGATGCAAATGTAAATCAAGTAAATATGATGTAATAGCTAGTAGTATTCTCTCTTTATTTCACTTGTGTATTTACTCGTGGATTACTTGCTCTAGTTGCTGGCACTGTTTGTGCCCTTTGTTGATTGTGTATGTTAGAATTTAGTATTCCTGGGTGAATTCTTGTACACAATCTGTTGTCGAGCCTTGGGCGGACGGGGGAGGTGCCGTCCGTCCAGCGTCCGCTCGGCGCGCCCGAACCGGACCAAATGGGTAGCGGTTTTCGAGGCGGGGGCGTGACAGGCACAGTATCCTATTACGACGATACCCACGCCACGCGATGATGGGGGGTCACGGCGTCGAGGCTCACTGATCTTTGGGAAGCGACGGTGCTGCGGCGAGCATTAAATGTCCAAAGCTGTGCTAGAGAAGGGCAGATCCGGGGACATCTACAGATCTACCGTAAAGAAGTGGGGAAGCCAATCTCCAGCCGAATAGCATTTAATGCCCATATTCGGGGTAGATAAGGGTGTACGGTGCAAGCCAGAACCATCTCCGGGAAATCGACGGTTACATATCTGTGCTAGACAAGGGGGAAGCCAGATCAGGGGTACATAAGGGTGGACGGTGCAGGCCGGACCCATGTCGATTCCACAACGCATTAAATGCCAAGATCTGGGCAAGCGGCGGTCGAGCGGCACCATCAATGCGCCGAGGAGTACGAACCCTACAGGGAACATAGAGAGGGAATGAAGGGATAGAAGTAGCACAGTAGAAAGAGCGGGGAGAAGCAGAGGCGCTAGGAAGAGGGGACCCACGGGTCAGATGGGTAAGAAAGGGGGTAGCACAGTAGGAAGAGTAGGGGAAAGCCGAGGCGCCAGGAATAGGGGACCCACGAGTCAGATGGGTGAGAGTGGAGGCATCGGAGTAACACAATAGGAAGAGTAGGGGGGAGTGGAGGCGCCAGGAAAAGGGGACCCACCTGTCAGATGGGTGAAGAAGAGAAAAAATAATTGGGGTCCCACATCCGAAATCAAGGAGAAGCTGCAAAACGGTTAAGGGTTCGCCCTTTAATGTTATTGTATAGATGAACTTACTACTTATACAATCGTTATATTCGGAATGTTCGGTCGTGCATATAATTTCATAGGATTTCAAAGTATTAAATTTTTTTTTCTCTATTAATTTTGATAATTAATTAAGTATGACGATCGAACACTAGATATATACAAAAATATTTGTTTTATATTTTGAAGCTTTATAACATTATATGTAATACATACATATACAACCAAAATGATTGTATAATTAAAAACTTTAATTGCATAAAGTGGTCTATTGAACTATTTCATAAAGTTTTAATTGCCAAACTTGAAAGTTCAGGAGTTTATTTACAAAAGGGCTAAAGTTCAGTGGTCTTGCACATTTTTTTTTCATATTTAATAGATAAAGAGTCTAAACAAAGACCAATTTAGATGTATAAACATATTATTCAGTATATCCACTATAAAAAATCTTGCATTTAAGGACACTTTAAATAATAATTAGCGACGCTTTAAAGCGTCGGCAAAAATAATCCCGACGCTTGTAAAAGCGTCGGGTAAAGAGTCGTTAAATAAACATGTCGGGATAAATATACCGACGTTTTAATATAGCGTCGGAAAATATATATAAATATTTGATAAAAATATGTTTATTGGCAACGCTTAATCATAGTGTCGGCAAATGCTAAATATTAAAGACGCGAGAAAAAAATGTCGTCTAAAAAGTATCGTCTAAAACATATTTTGTTGTAGTGATCTCTTTAATTTACTTGAGAAACAAATGTTAATTGGTAAATAAAGATCAAAATCAACCGGACATAACATCTAGCATATTCCGCATTCAAATTATCTTTTTAGAATGAGATTAATCACCTCATAGATAAAATATATTATTTACAAAACTTTGGATGCCCAAACCTTTTAAGAAGCAAAAATCAAGATATATCCATAGTTGCAATTACACAAGAAATCTTTACGCTGAATATACTATTGTTGTATATCCTAATTCAGTACCCAAACTGAGCCAATTGTCAAGAATGGATAACACCTTCGCCTTTTCTAACTATTTGTTTGGAATATAATAAATCATTGCGAAACTAAAATATGCTATATGTTGCAAAATTATAAATATCAAAATCTTTTAAGGAGCAAAAACAAACTCAAAACTTCCATATACACGAGAAAACTTTTTATACCGAATGTGTTATTATCGAATATCTTATTCCAATGTTCAAACAAGGTCTAATCTTTTTGAGTAAATCAAAATAAATAAATATACCTAACAAATGTCAAATGTTTATGAAGCCATGTGGTATGTCCACATTGGCGGGTCTTAATTAAACCCGATCCACTTAAGTTGTGGATTGGGATTTATCCTAATAAGTTTAGGATAAGAATAAATTATATGTTTCTTGTCCGTTAAGAAACGTATCTCCTAGTAATATCTATTAGTTGTTAATAGATATCCCGAACCTTATCCTAATCCTTGTAGGATTCAGGATATTTAGGGGTTTCGTTATTCTATAAATACATCCCCTATTCTCTTGTGTAGAGAGACGATCGAATACGAAATCTTCTCTTTATCTCTCTTCTTCCTCTCTCGGATTTCCACCTACGTTTCCGGGGTTTTGGAGTGTGGACATTGAAGAGGACTCTGGTAGCCCTCTTCGATTGGCATCCGATCCGCATCCGATCCGACGATCCGTGGCGTAAGGCGTACGCGTGGGAGAAGGCGAGAAACGTGGGAGATCAAGAAGCATCAAGACAGGATGATCCAAGAAGGCTAGTAAAACAAGCAGAGCGATCCAATTTGGGTTCCCGGATACGTTGGCTATCCGGTTTGTAAGTTTCCGCTGCCCTAATATTTCCAACAATTGGTATCAGAGCAAATCAGGACCTATTCATTGGCAAGCGGTCAAGAGAATCCTTCGATATTTAAAAGAAACCAGTGATCTCGTCCTATGTTTTTCAAACTGGGGATTTGAGATTGAAAGGATATAGTGATGTTGATTGGGGCGGTGATAGAGATGAGTGCAGGTCCACCTCAGGCTATGTGTTTGGAGGCGGTGCAATTTTCTTGTGTAGTAAGAAACAGGGCTGCGTTGCCTTGTTTACTATGGAAGCGGAGTACGTTGCTTGTTCAGCGGCCGTTCAGGAGGCTGCTTGGCCGAGGAGATTTCTCCAGCATCTCGACTTTGTGATTCGATGTAATAACCGACATTTTCATCATAATAAATAAATCCTTTTGTTGACGATGTTATTGTGTGTAATTAAATTACAAGAGCACACGTCAAATTTCAGGTCAAAACGAGCTAAAACGAAAAAGTTACGCGACCCGGAAAAATGACTTAAGTGAATAGTAACTCTAGTTTTCCGGATGAGCCGAGAATAGAGGATGGGTTCAGGTGTGTACAGAACTCCGATAATATGTCTTCAATAGCTCGTTTCGAACGGCTCGACTATTCTGGAACCAATGGCACTGACGGAATTGGATTCTGATGCACGGATATCGAGAAAAAGGGTTTTGAACGATTTGACCTAAATAATTAAATAAATGGAGATATTGGAGGAATAAAGAAGAGAATGGATACTTCGCGAATCCGAGACCAAATCGATCAAAGTAAAAGGCTAGATTTGATGTTCTCGACGCGCTGAACGCGCTGGCGTGATCCGATAGTGAATCCGACGGACGGATCTCCGGGAATCGCGAAAAGAACGCGAAGAGGCAAAAATCGCATAACGGTGGAATGCGAAAAGTCTTTATATTTTATGCGCCGAAATGCGTGAATTCAAATATAGAGGGACTTACGCGCATAATTCACATGCCGCGTGGACTAAAGTATGAACTGTGGGCTTTGGAGGGCTAAAATGCAAAAAATGCACAAGTATACATAATGGATTTCTAGGGTTTCTTGGACCTAAACCCTAATCCTAGCCACCCCTTCACCTCCCAGCCCTCAGCAGCCTCCCTGCCGCATCCCCTCACCCTTGCCGAACCCGTGCGCCCATCCCCGACCTCCGGCGACCTCCCGCCACCGAAAACCAACCCGAACCTTCCCTTTTCTCGCCCCGGACCTAGCCACCCCCCATCTTCATCTTCTTGGAGGCTGGAGAGAGTCCTGACCCAAGCATCGAGTTCCTACCATCAAGAGACACCCCAGGCTCCCCTCTCCGGCCGCCACCGCCGTGCCGGAGCGCCGCCACCGCCGCAGCCGCCCTCGCGGCCGCCCGAGGTCATCCAACCCGAGTTGGGTGGTCTCGGCCAAAGTGCGGCCGCCGCCTCTTCCGTCGGGTGCGGAGGACTCCCCACACCATCGGGGACCCCGTGCTCCCCGTCCGGTCGACCACCGCACGCCGCCGCCGCCGTGGGAGCTCCTTGCGGCCACCCAAGGCCGGTGCACCGAGGTCAAGGCCGCCCGACCACCGCGCGTCCCCTTGGCCCCGGAGGAGAAGCATCGGCCCCCTAGCGACCCCCGTAGCCGGATCGTCACCGCCCGAAGATCCCCGGCCGCCGCGGTGCCGTCGGCGCCACCAAACCCGAGCCATGGTGATCCGGCTTTCCGCGCGCCACCGCCGCCTTCCCACGGCCGAGCCGCCATACCCTCGGCCCCGGTGACCCCGAAGACCCCCGCGCACCTCCCCGCAACCCCGACCGCCGCCGGCCGTCGCTTTCACCCTACGACCGTCGGGTTCTAGGGCGCACCGAGGAGGTGGCATCTCTTCCTCCGAGCAAAGCCGCGGCCCAAGGAAGGAAGCCCCGGCCTCCCCGTGTTCCCCGCAGACGGAGCACCGCCGTCCCGACGCCTCCCGCCGCCGGATTGTCGCCGGTGAGCTTGTGAACCCGAGAGCTTCCTCGGATGAACCCGTCGCGCCGCGCCACCGCCGCCTCCCGCCGCCGGCAAGACTTTCTCGGACATCTCCGACCCGCACCCCCGTCCTCGGCCGGACCGATCGCCGTTACGGCGGCCAACCCTAGCTCCCTCGGTCCGTGCGAGCAAGAGTTTTCATTAACAAAGACCTAGTCTAAGGTTTTGGGCACATTTCCCGAGGCTACTGTTGGTCTTTTTGACCATGTGAGGTGAGCCCGGTCAAGGACTTTTCGTGCTGAACGCGTTGCTCACCTCCGTGCTGAGCCTCGATGCTCCGTTGAGCGGGACGAACGCACTTTACGCGCTGTGCGCGCTGTTTACAAAAATTAAGGTCGCTTGTGCGCGCACTACGATGCCCGACAGTGCTCTGAAAGGCGAGCACGGTCTTCAGCATGTTGAAGACTTACAGCGAGTGCGATTTCAGAATTTACGGTGCACTGGTTTGCGTGCACGACCAATAATAGCCCTAAATCGCATGAAATAATGCTATTTTATGGAGCTTCTGGGACTTTTATGCAATTTAGAATTTCGTGGTCGCTGTAGACAGCGTAGGAATGTTGCGGGTAACCTCTGGACTGATCGTCCAAGGTCCTCAATATTTACAGAAAATCAGAAGTGAGTTTCGGAGCGTTTTTTTGGCAAAATTCGCCGACGGAAACGTGTTTACGGTTCGGATTTCTTCCGACAACTCTTAGTGATTATTTACGGTGTCGCTGAGCCTTGTTGGCTGGTCACCCGCATCATTTCGAGGGTTTAGAAATGATGGTGAGCGACGGTTGGTTCCGGTGTCGAAATAGACACTTTCGGAACCCGTATTCGTACAATTATCCGACGATAATTATATTGTAGTGTTATCTTGTGTTTGCCGCCAAAACATCCAATTAGGAGTGTTTTATGGCAGCGGGTGACTCGTGACACGAGTCGGTGCTTTTCGGGCGGTTCGTGGGTCCCGGCGGAGTCCCGGTGCGGTTTACGGGACTTCCGGCGAGTTACGGTAATTGGTTTCGGAAAACCAATCTCCGTGGGATTAGTTGTGGGATGTGGAGTCAGTACTTGTGTTGGTGGGTTAGACGCTAACTTAGTGGACCTTTTCGTAGGTCCGGTTTCTTCGTTTCCATAGACGACAGATCTGATCTTCTACAGTTGTACAGGTGGGTATCCGGGTTGTCGTCGGTACAGTGGTACACGCTTCGTGACACTCTTTCACTCTACTCTACTCTACTTTACTTTTCTTACTTGCACCTTACTGCCATTTCTATTCTCTACTCAGTTATATGCATACTTAGTATACTTGATAGGAGTAGAGTGGTTTGAGTTTACAGCTCTTCAGCGACCTACTTGGTCGATCCTTTACAGTTTCTCAGTGACCTATTCGGTCGACTTGTTTACAGTTTCTCAGTGACCTATTCGGTCTGTTTGCTTCAGTTTCAGTGACCTATTCGGTCGACTTGTTTACGCTTTCTCGGACCCGTTCGGTCGGTTTGCTTCAGCTTTCGTGACCTGTTCGGTCGGTTTGTTTCAGTACTTCTGTGACCTACGTGGTCGGCGAGTTTACTTAATGACCCAAAGGGGTCGATGTCCCTTTAGGGACGGGATTGTCAGCTAGTTGCTGACGTCTGGCTTTTGAGCATAACAGCATCGATCGCCCAGGACTCGAGCGCATATCACGAACACAGGCGGTCTGATCCACCGTGCCAGGGTGTTCTTTTCCGGAAAAGTGGTCGCAGAGGTTCGACCCGTGAGCCCATAGGCTACCTTGGGTTGAATGCTGGCTTAGAGATACAGGGGGCATTGCCTGAGGTCTGCGGACCAATATTGGTGGTTATGGATTGGGTATTTACTTTCTCAGCTTTTCGATGCATACATACAGTAGCAGTTTGTTTATACTACATATATCTCTCTCCTGCTTACTTTGGCTACTGTATCTACTTACCAGTCCTTCCTTTGTTTTACTCCGTTACTAGTGGATACCCACTGGGAGGGGGAGACATGTTTACATGTTCTCACCCCTCGCCTTCTTTTTCAGGTGACGTTACAGGTCTTAGTGGGACAGCAGGTGAGGAGCGGGTCTAGAGTACGCTTAGCTCCTACCAGTATCGGTTACTTCCTTACCTTTCTCGTTTTATTACTTAGAGTACATCATGGTTCAGTTCTAGCTTCACTTTAGTGGTGGATTGAGACTTATAATGGTTTTTGAAAGTTTATGAAAGAACTCATGTTTTGTGAATTAAACTGTCTCCTACCCTTCGTGGTAGCATTTCAAAGGAAAAGGATTTCTACCCCTCGTGGTAGTGCTTTCAAAAAAAAGAGTTTCCGTGTGGGAAACAGTTTGTAAAAGGTTTTCAAAAGGGATTTTATAACTTAGAGTTTCAAAACCAGTTCCCGAGTAGGGAACATTCCAACTGATAGATGTGGATTTGTAAATATATACTACTGAATGTAACCTGTGGTGAATGGTGTATTTTGTGTATGGATGTAAGTTAAATTCTTTACATGTACACTTTGTTGTGGTTGTATGATTGTTAAAGACGCATTGTACTTGTGCGATGCCCTGCAAATACAGGGGAGACTCTGTCCGTGTATACAGTGGCCTCCCTGTATTTGTGGCAGGTCTGTCATGTCCTTGTGGGGATCAAGGTTTATAAAAAAAAAAAAAAAAATTTCCGCTGTGTTTATGTACCAAAGGGACCCCGGGGCGTGACATTCGAGCTGATGAACCTGTTGAGATATTCTCTGACAGCATTGCTGTCATGGAGTATGTGAAAGATTCCAAGTACCATGGCAGGACCAAGCATATTGACATCCGATTTCACTACATTCGAGACATGATTAGGCTAGGCGAGGTCACTCTTAGACACATCTCCACCACTAGGATGGTGGCGGATCCGTTGACCAAGCCGATAGCTAGGGATTTGTTTCAGACCCACGTTAGGAGTTTGGGTCTCCGTAGGTTTTGATATATGGACATTATTTTGTATCTTACGCTTTATTAATGAAAATATGTTTTTCTTCTTTTAAATGTGATTGCGTAATTGATACTAGTAGGCACATATTTGATAAGTCACCAGGCTCAGATCAGCCCACTCACACGGGTGATCGCCCTGGCACCTAGGTGGTGAGCAGGATGAGACTAGATCATATTAAACTTGAGTAGTTGTAATATGATTACTTTGTTTATATATGTTATGAATGAAGTGTTGATATAAATTAAAGTCGCCTTAATTAGTTTAAGATGAGACTCTAAAGAGTTGGATATGAAAGTTTTTATGTGAAATTTCATATCGAGCCTGTATAGTAGCCGAACCTAAGTGCTCAAGTTAGAGAGATGACTTGAGCTGTGGTGGTTAGATGCCTTAGTGGTACCTAGACCAAGGTTCGTATGGCGTATTTTCCAGAGCATGACTTGACCCATTCAGTGGGAGCTCCGCCATAGCATACATATCATACTGTATGTGCTTGTCGACCAGTTAGTAGAGTGACATAAGTCCTTCCCTCCATGTCACTGTGTGAGCACTAACCTTTTGTGCCCTCGACTTAGAACTACGTTATGAAGTGGAGGTCCAAAGTAACTAACTTAGCATGTATCTCAGGGTCATGAGAAAATACGATCTCGCGGAGCATGACTAGTAAAGTGCTTGGACCGATTCAGATTAACGTGAGGGGCTGAGGAAGATGTTTCGATAATACACCACGTAAGTCTTGTGACTCATTTCTCGGGCGGTTATCTCAGTTTTGTTACTTGAGATAATCATGAGTACAAGAAATAACTGTGGGGTCAAGCCCTGTCATTACAAGAGAGGGACTTTGTGTTGTTTGATCCGGTGTATGTTGAAACGTCTAGGGCATAAACGAATTAAGTCAGTGATGTGCTATGTTAGTTGGGTGGTGACTTAATATAGCACTCCTACATGTGTTTTCTTTCGTCAGGTCGCACGCTCCATTACCCGTATGAAGAGATGAACGAGTGAGAGAGAATTGGCCAATGTGGCCAAGTGGGAGATTGAAGCCATGTGGTATGTCCACATTGGCGGGTCTTAATTAAACCCGATCCACTTAAGTTGTGGATTGGGATTTATCCTAATAAGTTTAGGATAAGAATAAATTATATGTTTCTTGTCCGTTAAGAAACGTATCTCCTAGTAATATCTATTAGTTGTTAATAGATATCCCGAACCTTATCCTAATCCTTGTATGATTCAGGATATTTAGGGGTTCCGTTATTCTATAAATACATTCCCTATTCTCTTGTGTAGAGAGACGATCGAATACGAAATCTCCTCTTTATCTCTCTTCTTCTTCTCTCGGATTTCCACCTATGTTTCCGGGGTTTTGGAGTGTGGACATTGAAGAGGACTCTGGTAGCCCTCTTCGATTGGCATCCGATCCGACGATCCGTGGCGTAAGGCGTACGCGTGGGAGAAGGAGAGAAACGTGGGAGATTAAGAAGCATCAAGACAGGACGATCCAAGAAGGCTAGTAAAACAAGCAGAGCGATCCGATTTGGGTTCCCGGATACGTTGGCTATCCGGTTTGTAAGTTTTCGCTGCCCTAATATTTCCAACAGTTTATACATCCAAATTAAACAAGGCCAAAATCTCTAAGGTCATAAAGCAAAATTTTAAGAGTTGAGCTAGGACCATTTTTAAAATAGCTCTTAAAATTTTAAATTTAAGGATACAACCTTCAAAAAACTTATGTGGGGATATACCTTTCTTTTCACCACATGAGCACTATATGGGCAGAAACTAGAGAAATTATTAACAGAGAGAGATGAATGATTTACTGCCTTATCACAATTTCTAAAAGAAAATTAGAGAAAAAAATATATAAAAGTGATAAAGGATTCACCACTTTATAATTTCTATTTTTTTTTTTTTTTTGAGAGATAGGCTCGCTTCGTTTATTTTATTTCATTTAGAATTTAGAAATAAACTTAAAAAGAAATGTGAATCAACAAGGATTTGAACTTGGGACCTCGGGTACCATCCATCAAACCCTTTGCCACATGTTTTAAGGACGGGCGGTATAATTGTTGGGAATCTGTACTTGCCCCGGTACCGGATCTTGTGAATCCGCAACCTACTCCGATGCCGACTGATATGGATCCAGAATCGATTGTTGGGATTACGCAACGGAAGTGTCGAATCGAATTTTTACCACAAACTCATCTTCTCAACAAAAACCGATATAATCATAAAAGAGATAAAAATCAAAACAGAAAATATGCGGGTAAAATAAGATTCATTAAATAAGAGAATATTACACCTGACTCCTCTTCTGCAATAGAGTAGCTACAATCTAAGCCCTCTTTCTGAATCTTTTCTACCCTTCTCTCGTCTAACACAAACTCATAAAGAAGATAATCCTTCACATGCACCCGTACACTAGGTTGTAGCATATCGAAAATTCGACAATAAGATCGGACTTTGGCCAAATTGACTAAAGTACGAAAATAAAATAGTTGGACATGTTCCAATTGCCATTCCAAACTTCTTGGAAGGGTTAGAAGGTAATCTAAAAGAGTTAAATGGGTTTTGGCGTTGTTCGGCGCGAAGTAGAGTCGAAACAGCGCGAAAACACAAGTCTGGAGCACCCATACCGGTACAGCCCTGGTGTCTGTACCGGTATAGCCATCACACCCGAGAGGAGGAGAGCTCTCGGGTTTGACAGTTTTATGGCCCATGCGGTACGGCCGGGTGTACGTAGGTATAGCCCTCACACCCGAGAGGAGGAGAGCTCTCGGGTTTGATAGTTTTTTTGGCCCATACCGCAATTCGCCCCCATACCGGTATAGATCTTTGCGAAACCGAGGGAAGGCGCTCTCGGGTTTCTCGCCGTAGCACCCCATACCGTCTGATTTCCCCATACCGTATGGGATGGTCCGACAAACGACGGTTGTGAAGCTGCGAAATAAAAGAAGTAGAGGGGCTTTTTGGCTATTGTTACAACACCATAAGCTCCCCCAACACCCTCTATTCACAGCACACTCACCCCCTCTCATTTTCTTTCTCTTGTTCCCTTTCTCTCTCTAGAACTTCATCTCTAGAGCTTGGAGATCTTGGAGGAAAGGAAGAAGAAGGTGGGTTTGGAGCTCTTGGTGGGCTTGGAGCTCTCCAACAAGGAAGGACCTTAGTAGAGCTTGGCACAAGAGGTGAGTTTCTACAAGTTTAACTCTAGGATTTTGGTTTTCTCTTAGGTTTTGGTGTTTTCTAGCATGTTGCTAGTACTAGAGGACTTGTATGGCTATGAACACCATGAAACTCCATTTGAGCTCATGTGCTCTAATGGTGTCTTCTTAGGGTTTGTTGTAAACCCCAAATAGATGGTTCTAATGGGTCAAGGATAGTTTTAGAGAGCTTCTAGGTTGATCTAAAGCTATATTTTGCTTGTGAATGAGATCAAAACCCTAGGTTTGGTATAGGGCATTGTTGGAGCACCCAAAATTGGGGCTTTTGAACATAGGGGTTCTTGAGTCAAATTGACCTTGTAGAAACCTAATTGGGGGTATTCCCGACGCGTGGGACAACTCCGTTTAATTAAACGAAAATTCGATATAGGGGCTACTATGTAAAATGGCCTGATTAGGTTCACTTTTAAACTGCAGGTTTTTACCTAGGCCTCGGTAGGTCGTGAAACTTCTTGGGCATCCTCATAAAATTATTTTAAGGTGGGGGGTGCATTCCGGAATCATCGAATTCCCTTCTATGTCTGTTCTCACCTTTTGAGCATATTATATGTATAGTATATTCATGCATGATAGGGTAGAGTTTAATTATGCTATGGTTGAACTTCAATTATTGTTCTAGTATGAAAATGAACTTAGAGATTGTAATGGAACCATAGAGGCATGAGAATTAGAACCCTACTTGTGTGAATATAGAATGGACTTGATCTTAGTCAACAAAGGTGATATTGAACATAGAGACAAGATTGGCATTGAGACAACCTTAGTTAAACATAGTTTAACTTAGTGGCATTATGGTAAGAATGATATACATGATTAGGTAGAAAACCTATCATTGACAATGGCATGGTAACTAGTGGCTATGAATTCTCAATGTGAGGATTAGATCGATACTCTTGACAAGTCTTGGCTTGAGGGAGGTCGCTCTTCCTCAAGCGGTGAGTTCCGGAACAGTCACCTAGGGGATCGTGGCCCCGACGGACGGTCCCTCGGGTCTTGTAGGCTTAGAGCCTCCCCGTTCGATGAGGGATTTTGGGTCTTGAGTTTGTTGGGGTTAACTATGTTAGCAAGGCAAGATTGGGTAATGAGCCAAGTAAAGTAAAGTAAAGTAAAGTATGGTAAAGAGCATGCATGCAAATATATCTAAATTCGATTATCTATCTATCTGACTCTTTCTTGCAGGCATAGTATTAGCTTATTTAGTTTGGTTACTATTTCATTTCCGTTGAAATACTTATGCCTGGATAGACCTAGTGGGTAAGTCGGCGGGGTCGGTTGCCGAGCCCACTGGGAACTTCGTTGTAGTTCTCACACCACTAACCCCACAGGTCCGAGCACGAGCGGGGCGGCGGAGGACCGGGGCAAGGGGTTAGCGCCATAGCTAGTGGCCACCGGAGTATCGCATTAGTCATTTCCTTTTTGTTATACTTGTATCAACTTTATTTTGTTGAACTATAGATGTCAAGTTGTAAACATTCAAGTAAATTTTGGGAGATGACAATGTAAAAAAAAAAAGAAATGATGTATCGAATGCTAAAGGAATGTAATAGATTAGTTTACTTGTATTTGGTTCAAATGTAATCAAGTTCATGTATGATTTATATTCTAGCTTAGTGCTTACTCTTCTGCTGTGTTGTTGTTGCTTACCTTCGTGTAAGCCTTGTATAATTGAAATTCTCTTTGATTGTCAAATTATACTTGTTGTTAGAGCCTTGGGCGGGCGGGGAGGCCACTGTCGGTTCGGCGTACGTTGACGTGGCCCGAATCAGGCCAAATAGGCGGGTGGCGGGCGTGACGGATAAAGTGGTATCAGAGAGTAAACGGAAGTAAGCAAAGGGCTAGGATTGACTTAAGAACCTTAGGATTGGAGACCTGAGGGACTTAGGAAGCGTTTAACGTGGATTTGGTAAACGCGAAAGCTAGTGGATTGGGTTGACATTAAGACTTCTCTAGAAGAAATTAGAGATGAATTCAAGTATTTATTTCTGCTTAAGGAACCTTGTGGGGCGGCCGACCACATGACACCTAGAGTGGGAAATAATTTACTTATTTGCTTTCGCTTAATTGGGTAGTTATTTTGGAACGTGTAAGAGTCACGTGTATTGGGTATTAATGTGTGTGCTACGTTTCAGGACGTGATGGCACCACGGGGACTCCGTCCTAAGACGCGATCTGCGGCGGCACCACCTCTGAGGTGCCCGATCGGGATCGGCGAAGTACGCGAGCCGCAAGCCAAGTAGCGGCGTTGGCGGGGCTATGAAGCGACGGCGGAGCAGCTTAGTAGGCTCCACGACTTGGTGGCCCAGCAGGCGGCGGCGGCGCCCGTGCCTCGGGACCCGACGCCACCTGTTGAGCCTTCGACGCCACCTCCAGTGGCAGCAGCGGTCCCAGTGACAGTTGTACCACCGCCATTTTCGGGTTCGTCGGCTTCAGATCACGACACCCCCGAGGCGGAGCGGGAACGGGCAGTAGCGGTGTTGACGGCTTTCAAGCGGTTAAAGCCACCAACCTTCAACGGGGCAGACAAGGACCCGTGGATGGTCGAGAAGTGGTTGATCGCTATGCAATCCTTGTTCGAGGACTTCTATACCCTCGAGCGGGACAAGGTGCATTTGGCGGCCCATTGCTTCGAGGGGTCGGCGCGCCTTTGGTGGAGGCAAGTGAAAGAGGATAGTTCTTTGAACGATACTACCATGGCTTGGGAGACGTTTCGGGAGATGCTATTGATGGAGTATTTCCCGAAGCGATAAGAGAAAGATCGAGGAGGACTTCGCAAGCTAAGGCAGGGGAGACGCACAGTGCGCGAGTACGAGAGGGAGTTCACGCACATGATCCATTGTGTGCCGAGCTTGGTCCACGGCGACGGGGACCGGGCAAAGAAGTTCGGGCGTGGGTTAAGGCCGGATATTTTTAAGACAGTTGATTCTTTTCGGCTGACGACCTATGGAGAGGTCTTGGACCGCGCACTTTGGGTGGAGCGCGGCAATGCTATAGCGCGAGAGGAGCGCGAGACTTTTGAGAGGGACAAGGACAGGGAGAAGTCCAAGAAGCGGGCATCGGGTGGGTCCGCGGGGCAATCGAGCTCTAAGCGGCCCCCTCGACCTCAGCGGTCACAGTGGCGCGGCAGTCGGAGTCAGACACAGAGTCAGACCTCCTACCCGTGTGTTATCTGCGGCGGGAACCACAGAGTTGTCACTTGCCCTCAGCGGGAGGAGCGATGCTTTCGGTGTGGTCAGGCGAGCCACATTGGTCGCGAGTGTCCGGGCAGCTCATCTCCTGCACCCTCAGCAGCTTCAGTACAGTACACTCCGCGACAGATGGCGGGGCTGCCACCCGCTATGTCTGCTGGACGATCATCAGCACCTCGTCAGCAGGAGGCACCTCGAGCACCTAGTGGGCGGGTTTTTGCCACTCAGGTGGAGGAGCGGTCGACTCCAGCACCAGTTCCAGATGATGTGGTGGCAGGTATTATTCTGATCCGAGGCACTCGAGCTAAAGCTTTATTTGATACAGGTGCATCTCATTCATTCATACGTGCATCATTCGCCGAGGCTCATGGGGTAGAGATAGGGCGTCATGATGACCATTGGTGGGTCAACTCTATCGAGCACTCTTTTGCTGTGGACGAGGAGTGCGAAAATTGCCCAGTACAGATTGGAGATTGGATTATGCCATTCGATCTCCTAGTGGTCGAGCGGTTATCGGGCTTCGACATGGTCTTAGGGATCAACTGGCTCTCTAAGTATTACGCCGTTATCGATTGTGAGAGGAAGGTTATCACATTTCGTGAACCTGGACAAGAAGAAATGGTCTACCAAGCGTGTAAGGGTGCACGTTTTGCGGCGACCATATCGTCGGTGAGGGCGAAAAGGATGATCAAGGGTGGTTGCAAGGCTTATTTAGCGACCATCGTGGATACCCAAAGAGAGCACCCGGAATTGAGTAGCATTCGGGTGGTATGCGAGTACCCGGATGTGTTTCGTGAGTTACGGGATTGCCACCGGACCGGGAAGTTGAGTTTGTCATTGACTTGGTCCGGGCGGCGCCAATCTCGAAGGCTCCGTATAGAATGGCACCGGTGGAGCTTAAGGAACTTAAAACCCAACTGCAAGACTTGCTCGATAAGGCTTTGTGCGGCCGAGCGTGTCTCCGTGGGGAGCTCCGGTGCTGTTTGTTAAAAAGAATGACGGCACACTTCGACTTTGCGTTGACTATCGCGAGTTGAACAAGGTTACAATCAAGAACAAGTACCCATTGCCGAGGATTGACGATTTATTCGATCAGTTGCAAGGGTCAAGGGTTTATTCGAAGATTGACCTTCAATCGGGGTATCATCAATTGAAGATACGGCCCAAGGATGTGCACAAAACGGCGTCCCGTACGCGGTATGGTCATTATGAGTTCACGGTTCTGCCTTTCGGGCTTACTAATGCCCCGGGGGCCTTTATGGACTTAATGAATAGAGTCTTCCGTCCGCTATTGGACCGGTGCGTCGTGGTATTCATTGACGACGTATTGGTATATTCTCGGACCGAGGAAGAACACGAGGAGCACTTGAGAATCGTGTTGGAGACACTCCGGCGAGAGAAGCTTTATGCCAAATTGAAGAAATGTGACTTTTGGCTACCGAAGGTTACTTTCTTGGGTCACGTTATATCTGGAGGCGGCGTCTCTGTGGACCCAAAGAAAGTTGAGGCAATTGAAGATTGGCCTCGCCCGACAAATGCAACGGAAATTCGAAGCTTTTTGGGGCTGGCGGGCTACTACCGGCGGTTCGTGGAGGGGTTCGCCAAGATAACAACTCCACTAACGCGCCTTACGCACAAAGGGGTGAAATATGTTTGGAGCCCCGAATGTGAGCGAAGCTTTGAGGAGCTTAAGAAAAGATTGACGACGACTCCGGTGATTGCTTTGCCGACGCCGGGGGAGAGTTATGTCGTGTACAGTGATGCTTCTTATGTTGGTCTCGGGTGCGTTCTGATGCAAAATGGCCGAGTTATCGCTTATGCTTCGCGCCAATTAAAGACATATGAGAAGAACTACCCGATTCACGACTTGGAGTTCGCGGCGGTCATTTTCGCGCTAAAGCTTTGGAGGCATTACTTGTACGGGGAACATTGTGAGATTTACACGGATCATAAGAGTCTCAAGTATTTGTTCACCCAGAAAGAGTTGAATATGCGACGGCGGTGGTTAGAATTGCTTAAAGACTATGATGTTACTATTCTATATCACCCCGGGAAAGCAAATGTCGTGGCCGATGCTTTGAGTAGAAAGTCGGCGGAGAATTTGGCGACGGCGATTACACCTCAACCTGCATTGCACAAGGAGATGCAGCGGTTAGGGCTTGAAGTGGTGGCGCCGGGAGTGCCGGCAACAGTTGCTATGTTGATCGTGCAACCCACGTTGTTGGAGAAGATAAAGGAATTGCAAGTTTCCGATCCTTATCTCCAAAAGGTGCGGGGCGAAGTAGAGAGCGGTAGTGCCGAAGAGTTTGGCATTGGGACCGACGGAACATTACGGTATCGGAACCGTTGGTGTGTACCCAAGGACGATGATCTTCGAAGGGCGATTATGCAAGAAGCACACCAATCACCCTATAGCATTCACCCGGGTGGCACCAAGATGTATCAAGACTTGAAACTCCATTATTGGTGGCCGGGTATGAAAAGGGACATTGGAGAGTTTGTGGCACAATGTCTCACGTGCCAACAGGTAAAAGCGGAGCGTCGCTTTCCAGCGGGGAAATTGCAAAGTCTACCAATACCCGTGTGGAAGTGGGAAGACATTGCTATGGACCTTGTGACGGGTTTGCCTAGGTCGCAAGGCGGGCACGACGCGATTTGGGTAGTTGTGGACCGGTTGACAAAATCGGCTCACTTTTTGCCGATCCACACTACTTGGTCGGGAGACAAGCTAGCTCAAGTGTATCTCGACGAGGTCGTGAGGTTACACGGGGTTCCGGTGTCAATTGTATCGGATCGGGACCCGAGGTTCACCTCTCATTTTTGGAAGAGCTTGCAAGATGCTTTGGGTACACGGCTCAATTTTAGCACGGCATTTCATCCTCAAAGTGACGGTCAGTCGGAGAGGACTATTCAGATACTTGAGGATATGCTTCGGGCGTGTGTACTCGACTATAAGGGCGGATGGCACGATTTCCTACCAATGGCGGAATTCGCATACAACAATAGCTATCAAGAGAGTATTGCGATGGCGCCATTCGAGGCCCTTTATGGTAAGAAGTGTCGTTCTCCAATTCATTGGAGCGACGTGGGCGAGAGAGCGGCACTTGGCCCCGATGTTGTGCGGGAGGCGGAGGAAAAAGTCCGCCTAGCTCGACAAAGAGTCACGACGGCGCAATCTCGGCAAAAGAGTTATGCCGATAAGCGGAGGAAGGATCTAGAGTTTGCGGTTGGAGACCGCGTATTTTTGAAAGTATCACCTATGCGCGGCATAAAAAGGTTTGGAGTTCGGGGGAAGTTAAGTCCCCGATATATCGGACCTTTTGAGGTATTGGAGCGGATCGGTGCGGAAGCATACAAGTTGGCATTACCACCGAGACTTGCGGGAGTGCACAATGTGTTTCACGTTTCGAACCTTCGCAAGTATATCCACCATTCGGCTCATGCATTGGAGTATGAACCGGTGGAGTTGAACGAGGACCTAACCTATGAAGAGTACCCGGTTTGTATTCTTGGGAAAGGTGAAAAGAAGCTTAGGAATCGCAAGATTTCCTACGTCAAGGTCCAGTGGAGCAATCATGCAGTGCGTGAAGCCACTTGGGAGCTTGAGGACACAATGAGGAAGGATTACCCTCACTTGTTCGAGTCGACAAGCTAAGGTATGCGTTAAGTTTCGCGGACGAAACTAATTTTAAGGGGTGGAGAATGTAGCATATCGAAAATTCGACAATAAGATCGGACTTTGGCCAAATTGACTAAAGTACGAAAATAAAATAGTTGGACATGTTCCAATTGCCATTCCAAACTTCTTGGAAGGGTTAGAAGGTAATCTAAAAGAGTTAAATGGGTTTTGATTGTTCGGCGCGAAGTAGAGTCGAAGCAGCGCGAAAACACAAGTGGTACTGCCCACGGTGTCCGTACGGTATAGCCATCACACCCGAGAGGGAGAGCTCTCGGGTTTGACGGTTTATGGCCCATACCGTACGGCCGGGTGTAGACGGTATAGCCATCACACCCGAGAGGGGAGAGCTCTCGGGTTTGATAGTTTTTTTGGCCCATACCGTGCAGTCGCCCCATACCGGGTATAGATGCGAAACCGAGGAAGTCGCTCTCGGGTTTCGCCACCGTAGCACCCCATACCCAAGATGCATTTCCCCATACCAGGTATGGGATGGTCCGACGACGGTTGTGAACGCGAAATAAAAGAAGTAGAGGGGCTTTTTGGCTATTGTTACAACACCATAAGCTCCCCCAACACCCTCTATTCACAGCACACTCACCCCCTCTCATTTTCTTTCTCTTGTTCCCTTTCTCTCTCTAGAACTTCATCTCTAGAGCTTGGAGATCTTGGAGGAAAGGAAGAAGGAGGTGGGTTCGGAGCTCTTGGTGGGCTTGGAGCTCTCCAACAAGGAAGGACCTTAGTAGAGCTTGGCACAAGAGGTGAGTTTCTACAAGTTTAACTCTAGGGTTTTGGTTTTCTCTTAGGTTTTGGTGTTTTCTAGCTTGTTGCTAGTACTAGAGGACTTGTATGGCTATGAACACCATGAAACTCCATTTGAGCTCATGTGCTCTAATGGTGTCTTCTTAGGGTTTGTTGTAGACCCCAAATAGAAGGTTCTAATGGGTCAATGATGGTTTTAGAGAGCTTCTAGGTTGATCTAAAGCTATATTTTGCTTGTGAATGAGATCAAAACCCTAGGTTTGGTATAGGGCATTGTTGGAGCACCCAAAATTGGGGCTTTTGAACATAGGGGTTCTTGGGTCAAATTGACCTTGTAGAAACCTAATTGGGGGTATTTCCGACGCGTGGGACAACTCCGTTTAATTAAACGAAAATCCGATATATGGGCTACTATGTAAAATGGCCTGATTAGGTTCACTTTTAAACTGCAGGTTTTTACCTAGGCCTCGGTAGGTCGTGAAACTTCTTGGGCATCGTCACAAAATTATTTTAAGGTGGGGGGTGCATTCCGGAATCATCGAATTCCCTTCTATATCTGTTCTCACCTTTTGAGCATATTATATGTATAGTATATTCATGCATGATAGGGTAGAGTTTAATTATGCTATGGTTGAACTTCAATTATTGTTCTAGTATGAAAATGAACTTAGAGATTGTAATGGAACCATAGAGGCATGAGAATTAGAACCCTACTTGTGTGAATATAGAATGGACTTGATCTTAGTCAACAAAGGTGATATTGAACATAGAGACAAGATTGGCATTGAGACAACCTTAGTTAAACATAGTTTAACTTAGTGGCATTATGGTAAGAATGATATACATGATTAGGTAGAAAACCTATCATTGACAATGGCATGGTAACTAGTGGCTATGAATCCTCAATGTGAGGATTAGATCGATACTCTTGACAAGTCTTGGCTTGAGGGAGGTCGCTCCTCCTCAAGCGGTGAGTTCCGGAACAGTCACCTAGGGGATCGTGGCCCCGACGGACGGTCCCTCGGGTCTTGTAGGCTTAGAGCCTCCCCGTTCAGTGAGAGATTTTGGGTCTTGAGTTTGTTGGGGTTAACTATGTTAACCGGCAAGATTGGGTAATGAGCCAAGTAAAGTAAAGTAAAGTAAAGTATGGTAAACTATGTTAACCGGCAAGATTGGGACATGACCTATGAAGAGTACCCGGTATATATTCTTGGGAAAGGCGAAAGGAAGCTTAGGAATCGCAAGATTTCCTACGTCAAGGTCCAGTGGAGCAATCATGCGGTGCGTGAAGCCACTTGGGAACTTGAGGACACAATGAGGAAGGAGTACCCTCACTTGTTCGATTCGACAAGCTATGGTATGCGATAAGTTTCGCGGACGAAACTAATTTTAAGGGGTGGAGAATGTAGCATATCGAAAATTCGACGATAAGATCGGACTTTGGCCAAATTGACTAAAGTACGAAAACAAAATAGTTGGACATGTTCCAATTGCCATTCCAAACTTCTTGGAAAGGTTAGAAGATAATCTAAAAGAGTTAAAAGGGTTTTGGCGTTGTTCGGCGCGAAGTAGAGTCGAAACAGCACGAAAAACACAAGTCGGAGACACCGCATGCCACGGTGTCCGTGCAAGATAGCCATCACACCCGAGAGGAGGAGAGCTCTCGGGTTTGACAGTTTTATGGCCCATACCGGTACAGCCCTGGTGTCTGTACCGGTATAGCCATCACACCCGAGAAGGGAAGAGCCCTCGGGTTTGATAATTTTATGGCCCATACCGGTACAGCCCGGGTGTCTGTACCGGTATAGCCATCGCACCCGAGAAGGGGAGAGCTCTCGGGTTTGTTAGTTTTCTTTGGCCCATACCGGTACAGGTCGCCCCATACCGGTATAGATGCTGCGAAACCGAGGGAAGCTGCTCTCGGGTTTCGCTGTAGCACCCCATACGCAGTCTGATTTCCCCATACCGTATGGGATGGTCCGACGACTTGTGAGCGCGAAATGAAAGAAGTAGAGGGGCTTTTTGGCTATTGTTACAACACAATAAGCTCTCCCTTCACTCATTTCACAGCACACACACACTCACTCTCTTTTCTCTCATTTTCTCTCTCTAGAGGAGCTCTAGGGCAAGGAGAAGGAGGAGAAGAAGTTGGAGGAGAGGACTTTGGAGCTTGTTGGAGGCTTCTTGGAGGATCTTGGAGCTCTCCTACAACAAGGGCTTGGGTTGAGCTTGCTACAAGAGGTAGGTTCTTGCAAGTTTAACCCTAGGGTTTCGATTTTAGCTTGAGATTTGGAGTTTCTAGCTTGTTGCTAGTGTTAGAGGGCTTGTTTGGCCATGAACTCCATGAAAACTCATGAGAGCTTCATGAGCTCTAATGGTGGTTGGCTAGGGTTTGTTGTAAACCCCAAATAGATGGTTCTAATGGGTCAAGGATAGTTTTAGAGAGCTTTTATGTTGATCTAAAGCTATATTTTGCTTGTTAATGAGATCAAAACCCTAGGTTTGACATAGGGCATTGTTGGAGCACCCAAATTTGGGGCTTTTGAACATAGGGGTTCTTGGGTCAAATTGACCTTGTAGAAACCTAATTGGGGGTATTCCCGACGCGTGGGACAACTCCGTTTAATTAAACGAAAATCCGATATAGGGGCTACTATGTAAAATGGCCTGATTAGGTTCACCTTTAAACTGCAGGTTTTTATCTAGGCCTCGGTAGGTCGTGAAACTTCTTGGGCATCCTCACAAAATTATTTTAAGGTGGGGGGTGCATACCGGAATCATCGAATTCCCTTCTATGTCTGTTTTCACCTTTTGAGCATATCCTATGTATAGCCTATTCCTGCATGATAGGGTAGAGGTTAAATATGCTATGGTTGAACTTCAATTATTGTTCTAATATGAAAATGAACTTAGAGATTGTAATGGAACCATAGAGGCATGAGAATTAGAACCCTACTTGTGTGAATATAGAATGGACTTGATCTTAGTCAACAAAGGTGATATTGAATATAGAGACAAGATTGGCATTGAGATAACCTTAGTTAAACATAGTTTAACTTAGTGGCATTATGGCAAGAATGATATACATGATTAGGTAGAAAACCTATCATTGACAATGGCATGGTAACTAGTGGCTATGAATCCTCAATGTGAGGATTAGATCGATACTCTTGACAAGTCTTGGCTTGAGGGAGGTCGCTCCTCCTCAAGCGGTGAGTTCCGGAACAGTCACCTAGGGGATCGTGGCCCCGACGGACGGTCCCTCGGGTCTTGTAGGCTTAGAGCCTCCCCGTTCAGTGAGGGATTTTGGGTCTTGAGTTTGTTGGGGTTAACTATGTTAACCGGCAAGATTGGGTAATGAGCCAAGTAAAGTAAAGTAAAGTATGGTAAAGAGCATGCATGCAAACATATTCAAATTCGATTATCTATCTATCTGACTCTTTCTTGCAGGCATAGTATTAGCAGCTATATAGTTTGGTTACTAGTTCATTTTCGTTGAAATACTTATGCCTGGATAGACCTAGTGGGTAAGTCGGCGGGGTCGGTTGCCGAGCCCACTGGGAACTTCGTTGTAGTTCTCACACCACTAACCCCACAGGTCCTAGGGCGGCAAATGGAGGACCGGGGCAAGGGGTTAGCGCCATAGCTAGTGGCCACCGGAGTTTGCATCTAGTCATTTCCCTTTTTGTTATACTTGTATCAACTTTACTTTGTTGAACTATAGATGTCAAGTTGTAAACATTCAAGTAAATTTTGGGAGATGGCTGTAGCATATCGAAAATTCGACGATAAGATCGGACTTTAGCCAAATTGACTAAAGTACGAAAATGAAATAGTTGGACATGTTCCAATTGCCATTCCAAATCTCTTGGAAAGGTTATAAGATGATCTAGAAGAGTTAAGAAGGTTTTGGCGTTGTTCGGCGCGAAGTAGAGTCGAAACAGCGCGGAAAACACAAGTCTGGGCATTCTTTACCGGTACAGGCAAAGTTGCTGTACCGGTATAGCAACTTTGACCGAGAGGGAAGAGCTCTCGGGTTTGAGAATTTTCCCCATGCGGTACGGCTGTGCATGGTATAGCCATCACACCCGAGAGGAGAGAGCTCTCGGGTTTGGTAGTTTCTTTGGCCCATACCGGTACAGGTCGCCCCATACCGGTATAGATGCTGCGAAACCGAGGGAGGTTGCTCTCGGGTTTCTGCCACTGTAGCACCCCATACAGATCTCCCCATACCGTATGGGATGGTCCGACAGCGGTTGTGAGAACGCGAAATAAAAGAAGTTGAGGGGCTTTTTGGCTATTGTTACAACACAATAAGCCTTCCCACACCCCTCTCTCACAGCACACTCACCTCTCTCTCATTTCTTTCTTTTGTTCCCTTTCTCTCTCTAGAAGTTGGGAAGAAGAAGGAGAAGGAGTTGGAGAAGGTGGCTTTGGAGCTTGTTGGAGGCTTGTTGGAGGATCTTGGAGCTCTCCTACAACAAGGGCTTGGGTTGAGCTTGCTACAAGAGGTAGGTTCTTGCAAGTTTAAGCTTATGGTTGTGGTTTTCTCTAAGTTTAGAGGTTTTCTAGCTTGTTGCTAGTGTTAGAGGCATGCTAGGGCTATGAACACCATGAAAGCTCCATGAGAGCTCAAGTGCTCTCATGGTGATTTCTTAGGGTTTGTTGTAAACCCCAAATGGATGGTTCTAATGGGTCAAGGATGGTTTTAGGGAGCTTCTAGGTTGATCTAAAGCTATATTTTGCTTGTGAATGAGATCAAAATCCTAGGTTTGACATAGGGCATTGTTGGAGCACCCAAATTTGGGGCTTTTGAACATAGGGGTTCTTGGGTCAAATTGACCTTGTAGAAACCTAATTGGGGGTATTCCCGACGCGTGGGACAACTCCGTTTAATTAAACGAAAATCCGATATAGGGGCTACTATGTAAAATGGCCTGATTAGGTTCACTTTTAAACTGCAGGCTTTTACCTAGGCCTCGGTAGGTCGTGAAACTTCTTGGGCATCCTCACAAAATTATTTTAAGGTGGAGGTGCATACCTAATCATCGAATTCCCTTCTATGTCTGTTTTCACCTTTTGAGCATATTCTATGTATAGCGTATTCATGCATGATAGGGTAGAGGTTAATTATGCTATGGTTGAACTTCAATTATTGTTCTAGTATGAAAATGAACTTAGAGATTGTAATGGAACCATAGAGGCATGAGAATTAGAACCCTACTTGTGTGAATATAGAATGGACTTGATCTTAGTCAACAAAGGTGATATTGAACATAGAGACAAGATTGGCATTGGGATAACCTTAGTTAAACATAGTTTAACTTAGTGGCATTATGGCAAGAATGATATACATGATTAGGTAGAAAACCTAACATTGACAATGGCATGGTAACTAGTGGCTATGAATCCTCAATGTGAGGATTAGATCGATACTCTTGACAAGTCTTGGCTTGAGGAGGTCGCTCCTCCTCAAGCGGTGAGTTCTAAATCACCTAGGGGATCGTGGCCCCGACGGACGGTCCCTCGGGTCTTGTAGGCTTAGAGCCTCCCCGTTCAGTGAGGGATTTTGGGTCTTGAGTTTGTTGGGGTTAACTACGTTAACCGGCAAGATTGGGTAATGAGCCAAGTAAAGTAAAGTAAAGTAAAGTATGGTAAAGAGCATGCATGCAAACATATCTAAATTCGATTATCTATCTATCTGACTCTTTCTTGCAGGCATAGTATTAGCATATATAGTTTGGTTACTATTTCTTTTCCGTTGATATACTTATGCCTGGATAGACCTAGTGGGTAAGTCGGCGGGGTCGGTTGCCGAGCCCACTGGGAACTTCGTTGTAGTTCTCACACCACTAACCCCACAGGTCCTAGCACGAGCGGGGCGGCGGAGGACCGGGGCAAGGGGTTAGCGCCATAGCTAGTGGCCACCGGAGTCTTGCATCTAGTCATTTCCTTTTTGTTATACTTGTATCAACTTTATTTTGTTGAACTATAGATGTCAAGTTGTAAACATTCAAGTAATTTTTGGGAGATGACAAATGTAAAAAGAAATGATGTATTGAATGCTAAAAGAATGTAATAGACTAGTTTACTTGTATTTGGTTCAAATGTAATCAAGTTCATGTATGGTTTATATTCTAGCTTAGTGCTTACTCTTCCGCTGTGTTGTTGCTTACCTTCGTGTAAGCCTTGTATAATTGCAAATTCTCTTTGATTTGTTAAATTGTACTTGTTGTTAGAGCCTTGGGCGGGCAGGGGAGGCCCTGTCCGCTCGGCGTCTGTTGACGTGGCCCGAACCCGACCAAATAGGCGGGTTGCGGGGCGTGACAGATAAAGTGGTATCAGAGCGTAAACGGAAGTAAGCAAAGGTCTAGGATTGACTTACGAACCTTAGGATTGGAGACCTTAGGGACTTAGGAAACGTTTAACGTGGATTTGGTAAACGCGAAAGCTAGTGGATTGGGTTGACATTAAGACTTCTCTAGAAGGAATTAGAGATGAATTTAAGTATTTATTTCTGCTTAAGGAACTTTGTGGGGCGGCCGACCACATGACACCTAGAGTGGGAAATAATTTACTTATTTGCTTTCGCTTAATTGGGTAGTTATTTTGGAACGTGTAAGAGTCACGTGTATTGAGTATAAATGTGTGTGCTACGTTTCAGACGTGATGGCACCACGGGGACGCCTCCTAAGACGCGATCCACTCGCGGCACCACCTCCCGAGGTGCCCGAGCGATCGGGACGGCGAAGTACGCGAGCCGCAAGCCCAAGTAGCGGCATTGGCCGGCTATGAAGAAAGTGAGCGGAGCAGCTTAGTAGGCTCCACGACTTGGTGGCCCAGCAGGCGGCGGCGGCGCCCGTGCCTCGGGACCCGACGCCACCTGTTGAGCCTGCGGCACCACCTCCAGTGGCGGCAGCGGTACCAGTGACAGTTGTACCACCGCCAGCTTCGGGTTCGTCGGCTTCAGATCACGACACCCCCGAGGCGGAGCGGAACGGGCGGTAGCGGTGTTGACGGCTTTCAAGCGGTTAAAGCCACCAACCTTCAACGGGGAAGACAAGGACCCGTGGATGGTCGAGACGTGGTTGATCGCTATGCAATCCTTGTTCGAGGACTTCTATACCCTCGAGCGGGACAAGGTGCATTTGGCGGCCCATTGCTTCGAGGTCGGCGCGCCTTTGGTGGAGACAAGTGAAGGAGGATCGTTCCTTGAACGATACTACCATGGCTTGGGAGACGTTTCGGGAGATGCTATTGATGGAGTATTTCTCCGAAAGCGATAAAAGAAAGATCGGGGCGGACTTCCGCAAGCTAAGGCAGTGAGTCGCACGCGCGCGAATACGAGAGGGAGTTCACGCACACGATCCATTGCGTGCCGAGCTTGGTCCACGGCGACGGGACCGGCAAAGAAGTTCGGCGTGGGTCGAGGCCGGATATTTTTAAGACAGCTTGATTCTTTTCACGACGACGTATGGAGAGGTATTGGACCGAGCACTTTGGGTGGAGCGCGGCAATGCTATAGCGCGAGAGGAGCGCGAGGCTTTTGAGAGGGACAAGGACGGTGGAGAAGTCCAAGAAGCGGCATCGAGTGGGTCCGCGGGCAATCGAGCTCTAAGCGGCCCCCTCGACCTCGCGGTCCCGTGGCGCGGCAATGAGTCGACTCGCAGTCGACCTCCTACCCGTGTGTTATCTGCGGCGGGAACCACCGAGTTGTTACTTGCCCTCAGCGGGAGGGGCGATGTTTTCGGTGTGGCCAGGCGGGCCACATTGGTCGCGAGTGTCCGGGCAGCTCATCTCCTGCACCCTCAGCAGCTTCGGTACAGTACACTCCGCGACAGTTGGCGGGACTGCCACCCGCTATGTCTGCTGGACGATCATCGGCATCTCGTCAGCAGGAGGCACCTCGAGCACCTAGTGGGCGGGTTTTTGCCACTCAGGTGGAGGAGCCGACTCAAAGCACTGGGCCCAGATGATGTGGTGGCGGTGTATTATTCTCGATCCAAGGCACTCGAGCTAAAGCATTATTTGATACAGTGCATCTCATTCGTTCATACGTTCATCATTCGCCGAGGCTCATGGGGTAGAGATAGGGCGTCATGATGACCAATGGTGGGTCAACTCTATCGAGCACTCTATTGCTGTGGACGAGGAGGGCGAAAATTGCCCAGTGCAAATTGGGGATTGGATTATGCCAATCAATCTCCTAGTGGTCGCGCGGTTATCTAAGGCTTCGACGTGGTCTTAGGGATCAATCGGCTCTCTAAATACTACGCCGTCATCGATTGTGAGAGGAAGGTTATCACATTTCGTGAACCTGGACGAGAAGAAATGGTCTACCAAGCGTGTAAGGGCGCACGTTTTGCGGCGACCATATCGTCGTTGAGGGCGAAGAGGATGATCAAGGGTGGTTGCAAGGCTTATTTAGCGACCATCGTGGATACCCAAAGGGAGCACCCGGAATTGAGTAGCATTCGGGTGGTATGCGAGTACCCGGATGTGTTTCCGGCGGAGTTACCGGGATTGCCACCGGACCGGGAAGTTGAGTTTGTTATTGACTTAGTTCCCGGGCGGCGCCAATCTCGAAGGCTCCGTATAGAATGGCACCGGTGGAGCTTAAGGAACTTAAAGCCCAACCGCAAGACTTGCTCGATAAAGGCTTTGTGCGGCCGAGCGTGTCTCCGAGGGGAGCTCCGGTGCTGTTTGTGAAAAAGAAGGACGGCACACTTCGACTTTGCGTTGACTATCGCGAGTTGAATAAGGTCACAATCAAGAACAAGTACCCGTTGCCGAGGATTGACGATTTATTCGATCAGTTGCAAGGGTCAAGGGTTTATTCGGAGATTGACCTTCAATCGGGGTATCATCAGTTGAAGATACGGCCCAAGGATGTGCACAAAACGGTGTACCGTACGCGGTATGGCCATTATGAGTTCACGGTTATGCCTTTCGGGCTTACTAATGCCCCGGCATTTATGGACTTAATGAATGGAGTCTTCCGTCCGCTAGTGGACCGGTGCGTCGTGGTATGCATTGACGACGTATTGGTATATTCTCGGACCGAGGAAGAACACGAGGAGCACTTGAGAATCGTGTTGGAGACACTCCGGCGAGAGAAGCTTTATGCCAAATTGAAGAAATGTGAGTTTTGGCTACCGGAGGTTACTTTCTTGGGTCACGTTATATCTGGAGGCGGCGTCTCTGTGGACCCAAAGAAAGTTAAGGCAATTGAAGATTGGCCTCGCCCGACAAATGCAACGGAAATCCGAAGCTTTTTGGGGCTTGCGGGCTACTACCGGCGGTTCGTGGAGGGGTTCGCTAAAATAACAACTCCACTAACGCGCCTTACGCACAAAGGGGTGAAGTATGTTTGGAGCCCCGAATGTGAGCGAAGCTTTGAGGAGCTTAAGAAAAGATTGACGACGACTCCGGTGCTTGCTTTGCCGACGCCGGGGGAGAGTTATGTCGTGTACAGTGATGCTTCTTACGTTGGTCTTGGGTGCGTTCTGATGCAAAATGGCCGAGTTATCGCTTATGCTTCGCGCCAATTAAAGACATATGAGAAGAACTACCCGATTCACGACTTGGAATTAGCGGCGGTCATTTTCGCGCTAAAGCTTTGGAGGCATTACTTGTACGGGGAACATTGTGAGATTTACACGGATCATAAGAGTCTCAAGTATTTGTTCACCCAGAAAGAGTTAAATATGCGACAACGGCGGTGGTTAGAATTGCTTAAAGACTATGATGTTACTATTCTATATCACCCCGGGAAAGCAAATGTCGTGGCCGATGCTTTGAGTAGAAAGTCGGCGGAGAATTTGGCGACGGCAATCACACCTCAACCTGCATTGCACAAGGAGATGCAGCGGTTAGGGCTTGAAGTGGTGGCGCCGGGAGTGCCGGCAACAATTGCTATGTTGATTGTGCAACCCACCTTGTTGGAGAAGATAAAGGAATTGCAAGTTCCCGATCCTTATCTCCAAAAGGTGCGGGGCGAAGTAGAGAGCGGTAGTGCCGAAGATTTTGGCATTGGGACCGACGGAACTCTACGGTATCGAAACCGTTGGTGTGTGCCCAAGGACGATGATCTCCGAAGGGCGATTATGCAAGAGGCACACCAATCACCCTATAGCATTCACCCGGGCGGCACCAAGATGTATCAAGACTTGAAACTCCATTATTGGTGGCCGGGTATAAAAAGGGACATTAGAGAATTTGTGGCACAATGTCTCACGTGCCAACAAGTAAAAGCTGAGCGTCGCTTTCCAGCGGGGAAATTGCAAAGTCTACCAATACCCGTGTGGAAGTGGGAAGACATTGCTATGGACTTTGTGACGGGTTTGCCTAGGTCACAAGGCGGGCACGACGCGATTTGGGTAGTTGTGGACCGGTTGACAAAATCGGCTCACTTCTTGCCGATCCACACTACTTGGTCGGGAGACAAGCTAGCTCAAGTGTATCTCGACGAGGTCGTGAGGTTACACGGGGTTCCAGTGTCAATTGTATCGGATCGGGACCCGAGGTTCACCTCTCATTTTTGGAAGAGCTTACAGGATGCTTTGGGTACACGACTCAATTTTAGCACGGCATTTCATCCTCAAAGTGACGGTCAATCGGAGAGGACTATTCAGATACTTGAGGATATGCTTCGGGCGTGTGTACTCGACTATAAGGGCGGATGGCACGATTTCTTACCAATGGCGGAATTCGCATACAACAATAGCTATCAGGAGAGTATTGCGATGGCGCCATTCGAGGCCCTTTATGGTAAGAAGTGTCGTTCTCCAATTCATTGGAGCGACGTGGGCGAGAGAGCGACTCTTGGCCCCGATGTTGTGCGGGAGGCGGAGGAGAAGGTCCGCCTAGCCCGACAAAGACTCACGACGGCGCAATCTCGGCAAAAGAGTTATGCCGATAAGCGGAGGAAGGATCTAGAGTTTGCGGTTGGAGACCGCGTGTTTTTGAAAGTATCACCTATGCGCGGCATAAAAAGGTTTGGAGTTCGGGGGAAGCTAAGTCCCCGATATATCGGACCTTTTGAGATATTGGAGCGGATCGGTGCGGTAGCATACAAGTTGGCGTTACCACCGAGACTTGCGGGAGTGCACAATGTGTTTCACGTTTCAAACCTTCGCAAGTATATCCACCATTCGGCTCATGCATTGGAGTATGAACCGGTGGAATTAAACGAGGACATGACCTATGAAGAGTACCCGGTTTGTATTCTTGGGAAAGGCGAAAAGAAGCTTAGGAATCGCAAGATTTCCTACGTCAAGGTCCAGTGGAGCAATCATGCGGTGCGTGAAGCCACTTGGGAACTCGAGGACACAATGAGGAAGGAGTACCCTCACTTGTTCGAGTCGACAAGCTAAGGTATGCGTTAAGTTTCGCGGACGAAACTAATTTTAAGGGGTGGAGAATGTAGCATATCGAAAATTCGACGATAAGATCGGACTTTAGCCAAATTGACTAAAGTACGAAAATGAAATAGTTGGACATGTTCCAATTGCCATTCCAAATCTCTTGGAAAGGTTATAAGATGATCTAGAAGAGTTAAGAAGGTTTTGGCGTTGTTCGGCGCCAAGTAGAGTCGAAACAACATGAAAACACAAGTCCGGCATTCGTACGGCATGTGCAAAGTTGTCAGACTGCAGATAGCAACTTTGACCGAGAGGAAGAGCTCTCGGGTTTGAGAATTTTATGGCCCATACCGACATGTGTCCGTACGATAGCCATCACACCCGAGAGAGAGAGCTCTCGGGTTTGGTAGTTTCTTTGGCCCATACAGACAGGTCGCCCCATACCGGTATAGATGCTGCGAAACCGAGGGAGGTTGCTCTCGGGTTTCTGCCACTGTAGCACCCCATACCGGTACAGATCTCCCCCATACCGGTATGGGATGGTCTGACAGCAGTTTGTGAACTGCGCGAAATAAAAGAAGTTGAGGGGCTTTTTGGCTATTGTTACAACACAATAAGCCTTCCCACACCCCTCTTTCACAGCACACTCACCACTCTCTCATTTCTTTCTTTTGTTCCCTTTCTCTCTCTAGAAAAACCCTAGAGTTGGGAAGAAGAAGGAGAAGGAGTTGGAGAAGGTGGCTTTGGAGCTTGTTGGAGGCTTGTTGGAGGATCTTGGAGCTCTCCTACAACAAGGGCTTGGGTTGAGCTTGCTACAAGAGGTAGGTTCTTGCAAGTTTAAGCTTATGGTTGTGGTTTTCTCTAAGTTTAGAGGTTTTCTAGCTTGTTGCTAGTGTTAGAGGCATGCTAGGGCTATGAACACCATGAAAGCTCCATGAGAGCTCAAGTGCTCTCATGGTGATTTCTTAGGGTTTGTTGTAAACCCCAAATGGATGGTTCTAATGGGTCAAGGATGGTTTTAGGGAGCTTCTAGGTTGATCTAAAGCTATATTTTGCTTGTGAATGAGATCAAAATCCTAGGTTTGACATAGGGCATTGTTGGAGCACCCAAATTTGGGGCTTTTGAACATAGGGGTTCTTGGGTCAAATTGACCTTGTAGAAACCTAATTGGGGGTATTCCCGACGCGTGGGACAACTCCGTTTAATTAAACGAAAATCCGATATAGGGGCTACTATGTAAAATGGCCTGATTAGGTTCACTTTTAAATCGCAGTGCTTTTACCTAGGCCTCGGTAGGTCGTGAAACTTCTTGGGCATCCTCACAAAATTATTTTAAGGGGGGTGCATACCGGAATCATCGAATTCCCTTCTATGTCTGTTTTCACCTTTTGAGCATATTCTATGTATAGCGTATTCATGCATGATAGGGTAGAGGTTAATTATGCTATGGTTGAACTTCAATTATTGTTCTAGTATGAAAATGAACTTAGAGATTGTAATGGAACCATAGAGGCATGAGAATTAGAACCCTACTTGTGTGAATATAGAATGGACTTGATCTTAGTCAACAAAGGTGATATTGAACATAGAGACAAGATTGGCATTGGGATAACCTTAGTTAAACATAGTTTAACTTAGTGGCATTATGGCAAGAATGATATACATGATTAGGTAGAAAACCTAACATTGACAATGGCATGGTAACTAGTGGCTATGAATCCTCAATGTGAGGATTAGATCGATACTCTTGACAAGTCTTGGCTTGAGGGAGGTCGCTCCTCCTCAAGCTGAGTTCCTGAGTCACCTAGGGGATCGTGGCCCGACGGACGGTCCCTCGGGTCTTGTAGGCTTAGAGCCTCCCCTGCTGCTGAGGGATTTTGGGTCTTGAGTTTGTTGGGGTTAACTACGTTAACCAAGATTGGGTAATGAGCCAAGTAAAGTAAAGTAAAGTAAAGTATGGTAAAGAGCATGCATGCAAACATATCTAAATTCGATTATCTATCTATCTGACTCTTTCTTGCAGGCATAGTATTAGCATATATAGTTTGGTTACTATTTCTTTTCCGTTGAAATACTTATGCCTGGATAGACCTAGTGGGTAAGTCGGCGGGGTCGCTTGCCGAGCCCACTGGGCACTTCGTTGTAGTTCCCAAACCACTAACCACACAGGTCCTAGCACGAGCGGGGCCGCGAGGACCGGGCAAGGGGTTAGCGCCATAGCTAGTGGCCAGAGTCTTGCATCTAGTCATTTCCTTTTTGTTATACTTGTATCAACTTTATTTTGTTGAACTATAGATGTCAAGTTGTAAACATTCAAGTAATTTTTGGGAGATGACAAATGTAAAAAGAAATGATGTATTGAATGCTAAAAGAATGTAATAGACTAGTTTACTTGTATTTGGTTCAAATGTAATCAAGTTCATGTATGGTTTATATTCTAGCTTAGTGCTTACTCTTCCGCTGTGTTGTTGCTTACCTTCGTGTAAGCCTTGTATAATTGCAAATTCTCTTTGATTTGTTAAATTGTACTTGTTGTTAGAGCCTTGGGCGGGCAGGGGAGGCCCTGTCCGTTCGGCGTCTGTTGACGTGGCCCGAACCCGACCAAATAGGCGGGTTGCGGGGCGTGACAATGGCAATGTAAAAAGAAATGATGTATCGAATGCTTAAAGAATGTAATAGATTAGTTTACTTGTATTTGGTTCAAATGTAATCAAGTTCATGTATGGTTTATATTCTAGCTTAGTGCTTACTCTTCCGCTGTGTTGTTGCTTACCTTCGTGTAAGCCTTGTATAATTGCAAATTCTCTTTGATTTGTTAAATTGTACTTGTTGTTAGAGCCTTGGGCGGGCAGGGGAGGCCCTGTCCGTTCGGCGTCTGTTGACGTGGCCCGAACCCGACCAAATAGGCGGGTGGCGGGGCGTGACAGTTTAATTCCACCGGTTCATACTCCAATGCATGGGCCGAATGGTGGATATACTTGCGAAGGTTTGAAACGTGAAACACATTGTGCACTCCCGCAAGTCTCGGTGGTAATGCCAACTTGTATGCTACCGCACCGATCCTCTCCAATATCTCAAAAGGTCCGATATATCGGGGACTTAGCTTCCCCCGAACTCCAAACCTTTTTATGCCGCGCATAGGTGATACTTTCAAAAACACGCGGTCTCCAACCGCAAACTCTAGATCCTTCCTCCGCTTATCGGCATAACTCTTTTGCCGAGATTGCGCCGTCGTGAGTCTTTGTCGGGCTAGGCGGACCTTCTCCTCCGCCTCCCGCACAACATCGGGGCCAAGAGTCGCTCTCTCGCCCACGTCGCTCCAATGAATTGGAGAACGACACTTCTTACCATAAAGGGCCTCGAATGGCGCCATCGCAATACTCTCTTGGTAGCTATTGTTGTATGCGAATTCCGCCATTGGTAGGAAATCGTGCCATCCGCCTTTATAGTCGAGTACACAAGCCCGAAGCATATCCTCAAGTATCTGAATAGTCCTCTCCGATTGACCGTCACTTTGAGGATGAAATGCCGTGCTAAAATTGAGCCGTGTACCCAAAGCATCTTGCAAGCTCTTCCAAAAATCTTCGGCACTACCGCTCTCTACTTCGCCCCGCACCTTTTGGAGATAAGGATCGGAAATTTGTAACTCCTTTATCTTCTCCAACAAGGTGGGTTGCACGATCAACATAGCAACTGTTGCCGGCACTCCCGGCGCCACCACTTCAAGTCCTAGCCGCTGCATCTCCTTGTGCAATGCAGGTTGAGGTGTAATCGCCGTCGCCAAATTCTCCGCCGACTTTCTACTCAAAGCATCGGCCACGACATTTGCTTTCCCGGGGTGATATAGAATAGTAACATCATAGTCTTTAAGCAATTCTAACCACCGCCGCTGTCGCATATTCAACTCTTTCTGGGTGAACAAATACTTGAGACTCTTATGATCCGTGTAAATCTCACAATGTTCCCCATATAATAGATTAGTTTAAAGAATGATGTATCGAATGCTTAAAAGAAATGATGTATCGAATGCTGTATCGGATCGGGACCCGAGGTTCACCTCTCATTTTTGGAAGAGCTTGCAAGATGCTTTGGGTACATGGCTCAATTTTAGCACGGCATTTCATCCTCAAAGTGACGGTCAATCGGAGAGGACTATTCAGATACTTGAGGATATGCTTCGGGCTTGTGTACTCGACTATAAAGGCGGATGGCACGATTTCCTACCAATGGCGGAGTTCGCATATAACAATAGCTATCAGGAGAGTATTGCGATGGCGCCATTCGAGGCCCTTTATGGTAAGAAGTGTCGTTCTCCAATTCATTGGAGCGACGTGGGCGAGAGAGCGACTCTTGGCCCCGATGTTGTGCGGGAGGCGGAGGAGAAGGTCCGCCTAGCCCGACAAAGACTCACGACGGCGCAATCTCGGCAAAAGAGTTATGCCGATAAGCGGAGGAAGGATCTAGAGTTTGCGGTTGGAGACCGCGTGTTTTTGAAAGTATCACCTATGCGCGGCATAAAAAGGTTTGGAGTTCGGGGGAAGCTAAGTCCCCGATATATCGGACCTTTTGAGATATTGGAGCGGATCGGTGCGGTAGCATTGTCACGCCCCGGGACCCAGCGGAAGCCCGCCCGGTACATGCCCAGACCCGCCGTACATCTAAAACATACAAGGCGTCTAGCAAAACGATAAATAATCAACAAGAAAGAGGCATCTAGTAGTATCAGAGCGAAATAAAACAACTAGATCTCTACATAGGAAGTAAAGCACTAACATCCACTACGAAGTATAAAAATAAATACAACCATAACTCCACAACCAAAAACTATAAAAAGTATATGGTAGTCTCTATACCGGGATACAAAAATCTCTCTCTCACAAATACCAAAAAGAGAGAAAAGTAGAACCATCTAAAAGAGAGTAAAGCTACTATAAGCTAACTAGACGCGACTCTCTTGCCGCGATCCCTTGCCTCCGCCGGTGCCGAAGGCTCTGAAACACATTAGAAAAAGAGGGCGTGAGAACTATTAATTAATAGTTCCCAGTGGGCAATTACTGACTTCAGTTGCATGCTCCACTAGGCCCAAAACTAAACAAGTAAACGATAAACTATGCATAAGTAAAGTAAACGACATGTAAAATAAACATGTAAGCTACTAAACATGATATCTCTACTTAGCATAAATAAGCATAAGCAAACGACTAATCTAAGCACGATTAGTAAGTACAACTACTAGTATAATATTCCCAATTTAATAGTAAAGAGTTGAAGTTTACTATTCTAGTCAAATCCACAATGTCCACAAATGATAGTAAAGTGTTGAAGTTTACTATTCTAGTCAAATCCACAATGTCCACAAATGATAGTAAAGTGTTGAAGTTTACTATTCTAGTCAAATCCACAATGTCCACCAATGATAGTAAAGTATTGAAGTTTACTATTCTAGTCAAATCCACGATTTCCTTTAAACTATATTAAGTTTAAGTACAATAAGATCCAACCCGAAGGCGATATGGCCGATACCCACCCGAAGGCTGCCTAGCCCAAATGCCGAGCCTAATGGCCCCGTAGTAGTCAACATTCCCACCCTAGGAATGAGACTGTCCCACGGCAATCCACTTCGGCGCCCAATCCCGCACGGCGAATACATGAAACGCGTTGGCCAACTCCGGAGTGCTTGGCCAGTAGGAGCGACCCTCACAAGCATGTGCGAATGAGCACAATGGCATATAGTCACAAGAACCGTCACAAGTCTCAAATCATCATGTCTCTAACATGGAAAGTAAAACCACTATGTCCAGGGCCTATCTCTATGTCATCATGTCTTTAACATGGAATATAGTAGATGTCAGTGGCCTATGTCAAAGTCTCTATGTTGCAGTTTCATAGTTTTCTAAGTTAAGTGCCGCTTGATGACACTTAAGCTTTTCTAAGTCCCAACACAAGTTAATGTTCTCAAATACTTTAGTTAAGCTATATTAACATGAATGGCACACTCCCATGCGCCCACACGAGCCACTCTCACATGCATGCAAAAATAACCCAGAAAGCTCTACTATATAGAGTGAAATTTTTATCATACATAAGGCATGCATTTTAAGTGCTCCAAAATTCATAATAATTCTATCTAGCATGAATATGCATTTAGAATAATTTAATCAAACCAAATAAGCACTTAGGAGCCATTTGCTCCTATGCTCACGAAGCCAAACCCACCAAGTGCGAGTAACGTTGCTCCAAACCGCTAACGAAGCTTCGATTATCACTCCTTGAGTCCTAAAAAGCAAACCCTAGGAGTTACAAGCTAAGAAAACGAACCGTGAGTTCAATCTTTAAAGAACTCTACAAAAAGGCGAAGAAAACTCACCGAATGCGAAGGAAACTCTCTCGATCTCCAAATGGGAGTTAGAGTCCTTCCAATCCAACCTAAATCAAGGTTCTAAACCCATCAATTAGGTCCCAAAGGCCCTAAATCAAAAATCCCCAAATTCTAACCCTAGAATTCAAAACTAGGGTTTCATCTCAAAGAAACCTCCAAAAACCGAATCTAAGTGAAGAGAGCTTGTTGCTTACCTCTAAGAAGCTTCAAACCAAGTACAAAAGGCCCAAGGGTTGAAGTTTGATCCACCACAAAGCTCCACTCACCAAGCTCTAAGCTCCAACAATGGAGGAAATAAGCTCTACCAAGCAAAAGAGAGCAAAGAGAGGGTTTTAATCCTCAAAAACCCATCCAAACTAAGGAGAGAAGAAGGAGATGGAGTGGAGGGAGCTCTTACCTCTCCTCTTGCTGTGAAGAACACAATGGGGAGCCCTAGGGGCGAGGCTTGCACTAATAGAAGTGCTACAATAGCTAAAAACCCCCTGCAGTTCAAACTGCTCGAAATCTGCCAGTTTGTACCGGTACAAATCCATTTTGTACCGGTATAAACCCTGCGAACAGCCAAACCCGAGCCTCGGGTTGCCTCGCTCAGCTGGTCTGTACCGGTACAAAATTCATTTTGTACCGGTATAGCCATCACGCTTGTACCGGTATAGCCATCATTTTGTACCGGTACAAGGCCTCGAAATTTCAATCCGAGAGCAACCTAAAATCCAACTTTTTGGACTTTAGTGCTTGGGATTCATCCACTAACCTCGGTACACGTGCCATAGGTCGGAACACAGTCAACGACCCTCCAGAGAATCTGGAAAGGCTCCAAACTCAAGTCGAATACTCGAACTCCGCAATTTGCGCAAGTCCAGTATGTTACAAGCATACAAGTTGGCATTACCACCGAGACTTGCGGGAGTGCACAATGTGTTTCACGTTTCAAACCTTCGCAAGTATATCCACCATTCGGCCCATGCATTGGAGTATGAACCGGTGGAATTAAACTGTCACGCCCCGCCACCCGCCTATTTGGTCGGGTTCGGGCCACGTCAACAGACGCCGAACGGACAGGGCCTCCCCTGCCCGCCCAAGGCTCTAACAACAAGTATAATTTGACAATCAAAAAGAATTTCAATTATACAAGGCTTACACGAAGGTAAGCAACAACAACACAGCGGAAGAGTAAGCACTAAGCTAGAATATAAACCATACATGAACTTGATTACATTTGAACCAAATACAAGTAAACTAATCTATTACATTCTTTAAGCATTCGATACATCATTTCTTTTTACATTGCCATCTCCCAAAATTTACTTGAATGTTTACAACTTGACATCTATAGTTCAACAAAGTAAAGTTGATACAAGTATAACAAAAAGGGAAATGACTAGATGCAAACTCCGGTGGCCACTAGCTATGGCGCTAACCCCTTGCCCCGGTCCTCCGCTGCCCCGCTCGTGCTAGGACCTGTGGGGTTAGTGGTGTGAGAACTACAACGAAGTTCCCAGTGGGCTCGGCAACCGACCCCGCCGACTTACCCACTAGGTCTATCCAGGCATAAGTATTTCAACGAAAATGAACTAGTAACCAAACTATATAGCTGCTAATACTATGCCTGCAAGAAAGAGTCAGATAGATAGATAATCGAATTTGAATATGTTTGCATGCATGCTCTTTACCATACTTTATTTTACTTTACTTGGCTCATTACCCAATCTTGCCGGTTAATATAGTTAACCCCAACAAACTCAAGACCCAAAATCCCTCATTGAACGGGGAGGCTCTAAGCCTACAAGACCCGAGGGACCGTCCGTCGGGGCCACGATCCCCTAGGTGACTGTTCCGGAACTCACCGCTGAGGAGCGACCTCCTCAAGCCAAGACTTGTCAAGAGTATCGATCTAATCCTCACATTGAGGATTCATAGCCACTAGTTACCATGCCATTGTCAATGATAGGTTTTCTACCTAATCATGTATATCATTCTTGCCATAATGCCACTAAGTTAAACTATGTTTAACTAAGGTTATCTCAATGCCAATCTTGTCTCTATATTCAATATCACCTTTGTTGACTAAGATCAAGTCCATTCTATATTCACACAAGTAGGGTTCTAATTCTCATGCCTCTATGGTTCCATTACAATCTCTAAGTTCATTTTCATATTAGAACAATAATTGAAGTTCAACCATAGCATATTTAACCTCTACCCTATCATGCAGGAATAGACTATACATAGGATATGCTCAAAAGGTGAAAACAGACATAGAAGGGAATTCGATGATTCCGGTATGCACCCCCCACCTTAAAATAATTTTGTGAGGATGCCCAAGAAGTTTCACGACCTACCGAGGCCTAGGTAAAAACCTGCAGTTTAAAAGTGAACCTAATCAGGCCATTTTACATAGTAGCCCCTATATCGGATTTTCGTTTAATTAAACGGAGTTGTCCCCCGCGTCGGGAATACCCCCAATTAGGTTTCTATAAGGTCAATTTGACCCAAGAACCCCTATGTTCAAAAGCCCCAAATTTGGGTGCTCCAACAATGCCCTATGTCAAACCTAGGGTTTTGATCTCATTCACAAGCAAAATATAGCTTTACATCAACCTAGAAGCTCTCTAAAACTATCCTTGACCCATTAGAACCATCTATTTGGGGTTTACAACAAACCCTAGCCAACCACCATTAGAGCTCATGAAGCTCTCATGAGTTTTCATGGAGTTCATGGCCAAACAAGCCCTCTAACACTAGCAACAAGCTAGAAACTCCAAATCTCAAGCTAAAATCGAAACCCTAGGGTTAAACTTGCAAGAACCTACCTCTTGTAGCAAGCTCAACCCAAGCCCTTGTTGTAGGAGAGCTCCAAGATCCTCCAAGAAGCCTCCAACAAGCTCCAAAGTCCTCTCCTCCAACTTCTTCTCCTCCTTCTCCTTGCCCTAGAGCTCCTCTAGAGAGAGAAAATGAGAGAAAAGAGAGTGAGTGTGTGTGTGCTGTGAAATGAGTGAAGGGAGAGCTTATTGTGTTGTAACAATAGCCAAAAAGTCCCTCAACTTCTTTCATTTCGCGCAGCTTCACAACCGTCGTTGCACCATCCCATACCTGTACGGGGAAATCAGACTGTATGGGGTGCTACAGCGTAAACCCGAGAGCAGCCTTCCCTCGGTTTGCAAAGATCTATACCCAGGCGACAAATAGGGTATGGCCATAAAATTATCAAACCCGAGAGCTCTCCCCTTCTCGGGTGCGATGGCTATACCGGTACAGACACCCGGGCTGTACCGGTATGGGCCATAAAATTATCAAACCCGAGGGCTCTTCCCTTCTCGGGTGTGATGGCTATACCGGTACAGACACCAGGGCTGTACCGGTATGGGCCACAAAACTGTCAAACCCGAGAGCTCTCCTCCTCTCGGGTGTGATGGCTATACCGGTACAGACACCAGGGCTGTAACGGTATGGGTGCTCCAGACTTGTGTTTTTCGTGCTGTTTCGACTCTACTTTGCGCCGAACAACGCCAAAACCCTTTTAACTCTTTTAGATTATCTTCTAACCTTTCCAAGAAGTTTGGAATGGCAATTGGAACATGTCCAACTATTTTATTTTCGTACTTTAGTCAATTTGGCCAAAGTCCGATCTTATCGTCGAATTTTCGATATGCTACAGTTTAACTTAGTGGCATTATGGTAAGAATGATATACATGATTAGGCAGAAAACCTATCATTGACAATGGCATGGTAACTAGTGGCTATGAATCCTCAATGTGAGGATTAGATCGATACTCTTGACAAGTCTTGGCTTGAGGGAGGTCGCTCCTCCTCAAGCGGTGAGTTCCGGAACAGTCACCTAGGGGATCGTGGCCCCGACGGACGGTCCCTCGGGTCTTGTAGGCTTAGAGCCTCCCCGTTCAGTGAGGGATTTTGGGTCTTGAGTTTGTTGGGGTTAACTATGTTAACCGGCAAGATTGGGTAATGAGCCAAGTAAAGTAAAGTAAAGTAAAGTATGGTAAAGAGCATGCATGCAAATATATCTAAATTCGATTATCTATCTATCTGACTCTTTCTTGCAGGCATAGTATTAGCTTATTTAGTTTGGTTACTATTTCATTTCCGTTGAAATACTTATGCCTGGATAGACCTAGTGGGTAAGTCGGCGGGATCGGTTGCCGAGCCCACTGGAAACTTCGTTGTAGTTCTCACACCACTAACCCCACAGGTCCTAGCACGAGCGGGGCGGCGGAGGACCGGGGCAAGGGGTTAGCGCCATAGCTAGTGGCCACCGGACTATCGCATTAGTCATTTCCTTTTTGTTATACTTGTATCAACTTTATTTTGTTGAACTATAGATGTCAAGTTGTAAACATTCAAGTAAATTTTGGGAGATGACAATGAAAAAAAAAAAAGAAATGATGTATCGAATGCTAAAGGAATGTAATAGATTAGTTTACTTGTATTTGGTTCAAATGTAATCAAGTTCATGTATGATTTATATTCTAGCTTAGTGCTTACTCTTCCGCTGTGTTGTTGTTGCTTACCTTCGTGTAAGCCTTGTATAATTGAAATTCTCTTTCATTGTCAAATTATACTTGTTGTTAGAGCCTTGGGCGGGCAGGGGAGGTCCTGTCCATTCGGCGTCTGTTGACGTGGCCTGAATCCGACCAAATAGGCGGGTGGCGGGGCGTGACAAGGTGCACGTACTCAACTCTTGGCATGCTTTCTTTTTTTCTCTCTCTGGTACGGCACACCCAAAGAGACTATCTCTCTCTCTGTTCCGTACCTTCACAGCAGCTTCTTAGCTTTCTCTAATCTCTAATTAATTAGCCCAATGCATATATATATATATATATATATATATATATATAGTCCGGCTACTATCCTATTAATAGGATAGGACCACTTGTCCTATCAGTTTTTTAGCCTTTGGATCAACTCTTTTTCTCATTTCTAACCATTGGATTAAATACTATAACCCAGTGGGGAACACTCGATCAACCCTAGAGGGACCATTCAACTCTAACCGACTAATATTATCCTACCCCTATAATTTCTCATCCAAGGGTTAAAAACTTGATAGGACAAGTGCTCCTATCCTATTAATAGGATAGTAGCCCTAGCCTATATATATATATATATATATATATATATATATATATAGAGTCCTATCATTTCTATGCTATTAATAGCACTAAGTCTCCGTGCTACCAAGTTTTCTACCGTTAGATCCACCCTTTTGATGATTTTCACCCGTTAGATCATACTATTCAACCAACCACCCACTTAACCCTACAGGCCCACATCATCCTAACCGCACATCTCTCAATCCAACGGCCAAAAACTTGGTAGCACCAATGAGTTGGTGCTATTAATAGCATAGTAGCCTAGTTCTATATATATATACTAGTCTACAAACGTGCGCTGCGCGTGTTAAATAGCAAACTAAATTTAAAAATAAAAAATATATAGATATAAAATTATTTTTAAAATAAATAATATTTAAATTTGTGTTATATGGTATAATTTTAAAATTTCTATGATGATCAAAGTAAATAATAGTTTTTTTCTTAACTTTAGTTCATAGTTAGAATAGATAATAAGTTATTAATAACAAATTAAACCATTTATTCGATAAAATTTTCAACTTTACTAATTATGAAAATTTAAATTAAAAAAAATGAAGATGACAAACTAAAAAACAAAATAACTAAAAGACTATTTTAAAATGTAAAGAGACAAAAAATTTTTTTTATAATTACAATTAGAAAATATTAATTATTAATTATATAAAAAAATCAAACGAGAAAGAAGGAATTTTAATTCTAAAATTAAACATAAAGAGTTGGACACTACGTATTAAAGTGACTTGTAAATAATTAAATATATAAAAATTCGACCAAATTATAAAATATTTTTTAGCGACTTTGAAGATAATGTTATGAAAATCAATTCGTAATATATTTTTAATCTTTTTAGTCGGTGATCATTCCATTTACGAAGAAAAAAGCTATTAATTTGTTAAGATTTAAACTTGAAGTATATTCATCTTTTTTAAGAGAATCTTTCAAATCTTAACTTTTATTTGAGCAAATTGATTTTCTTCGTCTTGTTTAATAGTATAAATAATTTTGATTAAAATAATTGTACACTTGTAGTTTATACGATCTTCTCTTTCAACTGTTAAAACAATTATCGCATATAAATCTGATTGCAATTAAAATCTAACTAAATTGTGTGATAAAAATAATAAATCAACTTACGGATAAACGCTAAATTCCCAAATAATTGTAGAAAAAAGAAATCCAATATAATAATCTCCTAAGTGCAGATCGCCTTCTAAGCAGATTCCCTAAAATAGCTTACGATTAACCAGGAACAACACTCCAAGATACGACCGGAATTTTTCCTCCTACGAGCACGATCGCAGAAGAGGTTGACGGAGCTTCTTTCAACACTCTGTGATGAAATAATAATAGAATATAAAAAAATTAACAATTCTCTAAAAATACTTCTCACTGTTTTATATTGTTTTTCACTTTATCACTTTATGTGTATAAAGCCTACTCCACAATATAAAGCCACAGGAGGGGTATATAAAGGCACAATGCATGTATGTTGGATCCCAACGTTCCACTGCATGCCTTAATTAAATTAGTGGTGCACAGTATCCAATGCACTAATTAATTTCATAAATAATTAGTAGCTGCAATTGTGGCACCAAGGGTGTGTAACGGCTGCAATTGATGCGGCAGTTACTCAATAAAAATTAAGAATAAAATAAATAAACATTAAATAAAGTTGTTGAATTTTCTCCAACATCAACTACATCACTTTAAAAATTTATAACTATATATTGACTTATCAAACAACTCTCAAATTGCTGAATTTTGTTATTATATATTACAAAAAAAATATATGATTATAATTATAGCTGCAAGCTATATATATTGTTAAATTTAGAATTAGTATTTTATTTTTATCTCTCAAATTTTGTTGTTTTGTAATTTAATAACTTTTCATATTCTTTATTAAAAAGAGCATTATCAATACAATTTATCTTACTCAAAAGGTTTCATATTAAAATGAAAAAAATTAATTAATTCATTAAGTGAAACAATATTACTATGCAACCTATTTAACGGCAAATTGAAAAAAGATTCTTTGAAACATTGTCGATATGATCTTCTATCGCATAAGCATGAAAAAATAAATAAATAAAGTGTAAAGAAATAAAGAATAAACAAAGCAGTATGAAATTAATGTATAATTCATATTATAAAATAACAAATTAAATAATTAAAAAACTTTATCATTTACCAAGATTTTAGCATTCTTTTGGATCTAGAGAGGATGTACAATATTTCCTACTAAAATTTATATCTCTTCTAAATTGAAGGCTCAATTGATGTCATTTTCATGACAATATTAGAGAAGAAAAAATACTCAATAAATTAACGAAATAATTTATAATGTATTAAATACTTCATTAATCTATTGATAGTGGAAAAAATCAATAAATAGAATTCATACTTCTATTATTTAGAACGGAAGATGAAAAAAGCCTTATAAAAAAAATGATAAACTTATTAATTTCTCTATTAAATGAAAAACTCCTTAAATTACTTACTTTTAAGAGAATAGGTGGTTCTTTATTTTCTACGTTACTTAAACTTAAAAGGCCAAGTATTATTATGATGTGCATGTGAAGAAAAAGAAGTCCTCAAAAGAACTAATATAAAGTTCAATTCTAATTGATTTTTAAAAATTTAAAAATTTAAATCTAAATCAATGTAATCTATACCATTAAAAAATCCATCTATGAAAATTATAATTTTTTATACCTAATATAATAAACTTTAGAAGCAAGCATTGTGATTTTTACATATGCGTAAGAGTTAGATTTTTTTAATTATAATATTTTAGATATTATACACAAATCTATATAGAGATCCCTTATATGTTGAGATCATATATGTTAAATTAAATTTTAAGAATATCAAATTTTAAATGCACCCTTGTGTCGAGTTATAGTTTTAAAATTATATGTATAAAGACCTCCTATATTTTTGAAATCATTTATATTAAATTAAATTTTAAGAATATAAATTTTTATATGCACCCCAGTTTATAATATATATTCAAATTTAATCTCAGTTTTAATAACTTTTTTAATAAATAAAATAAAATGTATACTCGTAATTACACATAATTTAATCTCAATTTCAATTTTTTTTAAGGAATAATTTCAATAACTTTTATAATAAATGAAATGAAGGGTATAATCATTAATCTATTGATAGTGGAAAAAATCAATAAATAGAATTCATACTTCTATTATTTAGAACGGAAGATGAAAAAAGCCGTGATAAAAAAATTGATATACTTATTAATTTCTCTATTAAATGAAAAACTCCTTAAATTACTCACTTTTAAGAGAATAGGTGGTTCTTTATTTTCTACGTTACTTAAACTTAAAATGCCAAGTATTATTATGATGTGCATGTGAAGAAAAAGAAGTCCTCAAAAGAACTAATATAAAGTTCAATTCTAATTGATTTTTAAAAATTTAAAAATTTAAATCTAAATCAATGTAATCTATACCATTAAAAAATCCATCTATGAAAATTATAATTTTTTATACCTAATATAATAAACTTTAGAAGCAAGCATTGCTGATTTTTACATATGCGTAAGAGTTAGATTTTTTTTAATTATAATATTTTAGATATTATACACAAATCTATATAGAGATCCCTTATATGTTGAGATCATATATGTTAAATTAAATTTTAAGAATATCAAATTTTAAATGCACCCTTGTGTCGAGTTATAGTTTTAAAATTATATGTATAAAGACCTCCTATATTTTTGAAATCATTTATATTAAATTAAATTTTAAGAATATAAATTTTTATATTCACCCCAGTTTATAATATATATTCAAATTTAATCTCAGTTTTAATAACTTTTTTAATAAATAAAATAAAATGTATACTCGTAATTACACATAATTTAATCTCAATTTCAATTTTTTTTTTGAGGAATAATTTCAATAACTTTTATAATAAATGAAATGAAGGGTATAATCGTAATTACACACACTTACCGAAACAGAGATAGGGTGAGACGAAACTACCAAACTTTTTTGCTTATAATAATATATATAAGAGTATATATATATATATATATATATATATATATATATATATATATATATATATATATATATATATATATATATATATATAATGCTCAACCAAAGATGTACCCAAATCCTAGTATATTTAGGATTTCTACTCAAATTAATATCTAAATCTATTTTAATTTAATCTCTAATAAATTTAATTATTAATTCTAATCTAGGTAGGTTTATCCTCTAATTAATATTTAAATTTTAATTTATCTCCAACAGATTTAAATATTAATGATAATCCAAATAAGATTCAACTACAAATCTAACAAAATCCTAACAATAATTTCTATAATACTTAAAATGGTGTACAATATATTTACTAATTTTCGATTATATAAAAAATAAAAATATTGATGAGCGGTGAATTATTTTCCACTGTTTAGAAAAAAATTGGAACAATTTACCATTTTCTTTTAGTTCCACAAATATATGCTCATGTAGAAAAAAATATTTTTTGTTCATTTGTACGTTTTTACAAAAGAAAGTTACAATCTCAAATAAGTTTTGTTGAAGATTAGATTACCAGAAACAAGATTTTAAATACTATCATGGCAAAAAAAAAAATAAATCCATTGGTGCATAGAGGTCGTGCCAATACTGTATTGGTAAAATATTTTTTGTTCATTTGTATAGTTTTTTTTTTTTGAGTTTTTCAAGACAAATTTTGCAAATTTTTTTCAGACTTACAATATATAGATCTTATAAGTCTACAAATATTTGGAACAATTAATTAATAAATTTCATTCCACAATAAGATCAATTTTTACTGAAAAGTATAAAAATAGAAATATTTCCTCCAATTTATTTTATCAATTTAAATCTAGTAAGTTAACCCATGATTAGTTTTCTCATAAATTGTTAAATATATAGTTTTACCAAATAAATAAAATAATTATTTTAGTTTTAAAGATGTTTACGACTCCACTGTTACTAAATTATTATGTAACATCCGACTTCCTTGAAGAACGTGTCGAGTTCCGTCGAAATGAGCGGAAGCCGGAGTGGAGCGAGTAACTATGGGTTCTAAGTATCTTGGAACCCATGTGTAGCAAAAACGGGACCCGAGAGAGAGAAACTATAAGTCTGGTGAAGTTCCAGACTCTAGACTCTCGGGGACCGGTCCTCACAAGTGGAGACCGGTACCCGCACGCGCAGCAAACGAGCAGACCGAGAAATCGGCAAAGTCCTGAAAATCGAGCTTACGGGAATCGGTTCTTGAGTTGGAGACCGGTCAACCAGGATCCGGTCCCTGAAGTAGAGACCGGTCCCCGCTTGCGCAGCAAGCCAAAAATCAAAAAATTTGGCTAAGTCCATGGCAGACACCATACGGGAACCAGTCCCTGCATGGGGAGACCGGTCCCCACCCCCGAAATCTGCCCAGTCTGGCAGATTGCAAAAATGCAATTTTGGAGGGTTTATTTGCTAATATAACAACATGTTATATACCCTTACCCTCCTCTTTCACAGCACGCTCCTCTCTCTTTCTCATTTCTCTACTTCTCTTTCTAGAAACCCACTTCTAGGGCAAGGAGAACAAGGAGGAGAAGGGATTTTTGAAGGTTTGGTGGATCTAGAAGTTGTCCAACAAGAAGATCTTGGTAGAGCTTGGTCAAAGGTGAGTTCTCTTGCAAATAAAACTCTAGGGTTTCGTTTTAAAGCTTAAGATTTGGAGTTTTAATCCTCTAAATTAACCTAGAAACCCTCTTGAGCCAAGAACACCATGGAAAATCACGGTTTTCTTAAGATGTTCTCATGGTGTGGATCATTAGGGTTCACAATGGATGCCCTAAGAATGGTTCAAATAGCTTAGTAATGATATTAGAATGCTTCCTAGGTGATTCTAAGCTAGATCTTGCTTAGGGATGAGATCAATCTAGGAGAAATCCCAATATATCATTGTTAGGGTTTGAATTTTGGGGCTTTTGCCCTAGATTGTTTTCGAGGTAAATTGACCTTGTGGAAACCTAATTAGAAGTATTCCCGACGCATGGAACAACTCCGTTTGTCGAATCGAAAAGCCTAGATAAGAGCTACTTCATAAATTAGCCTGATTTGGGCTCTATTTAAAACGCAGGTCGCAGAATAGGGGTCGGATAGTCACGAGAATCTAACCGCAACTCCACTACAATATTTAAGAGGTGGGGGGTGCACGCTGGAATCGTTGGATTCTCCTTTATGTCTATTTCACTTTTGTTGAGCATACTATATATAAAACATTCATGCATACTAGGGTAGTACAATGTGAACAATGGTTGATTATCATTTATATGCTTTTAATGATTGTTAAACATAGAGAATGAAAGAATGATCTTGGATATGCACGATATAACCCTAGAGTTGTATGAATGTGAGATTTAGACCTTGACAATAGTTAACAAAGGTGACATTGACAATAGAGATATGATTGGCCTTGAGAATGAGGTTGTTAAACAAAGTTTAACATTGACAATTGAGACGAGTGGCTATGATTTCTCAAGTTGGAAAATGGATCGATACTCACACTTGGTTTGGCTTGTGGGAGGTAGCTCCTCCCCAAGCGGTGTACTCCGGAGTGTAGACACCACGGGGATAGTACCCCGTCGATGGATGTCACGCCCCGGGGTCTCTTTTTGTTTAAAAGCACAGCGGAAAATGACTAGAATTTTTTTTTTTGAAAACCTGACCCCAGGGTATGCCAGATCCGCCACAAATACAGGAAATCCACTGTTCACACGGACAGAGTCTCTCCTGTATTTGCACGAAGTCGCACAAATACAAGAGTACAAACAACATACAACCATTATAATGAATATACAATAATTCCCATTCATTCACCATTCACCAGATATTTACTATTCAGTGTTTAAACATAAAATCACAAGAAAAACTCTTTTAAAAGTTGTTTCTCACACGGAAACCTTTTCTTTTTAAAATACGCTACCACGAGGGGTAGAAAACTATTTTTACTTTTCACAAAATCCACGAGTTCTATAGTTCATTCAAAACCACATGAATTCGAATAACACAAACCAACTGAACCATGAAATATCAAATCTATTAATAACAAAAGTAAACCGGGTAGGAACTAAATCAACAAACTGGGTCGGAAGGCTCTAGCGACCACTACGAACGTGTCTCACATCTTGTCTCAACTCTCACCACCCGCGATACCTGAAAAATGATGGGGGAGGTGAGAACATGTAAACATGTCTCCCCTCCCAGTGGGTACTGCAAGCCGAAGAAGGCGAGGAGTACTCACCATATCAGAAAGAGGTAAACAACAATATGGTAAACAAATACAGATGCTGATACGAAGAAACTACAGTAGCTATAATAGATAAATGAGCAATAAATAAAACTGCTACTGTAAGGAATGCAAAGCTAAGTATGCCTGAAGGTAACCAAACCAAAATTGTACCCAACCAAAATGCAAACCTGAAGGTAACCAAACCAAATGAGCAATAAATAAAACTGCTACTGTAAGGAATGCAAAGCTAAGTATACCTGCTATATTGGTCCACAGACCTCAAGCGCTGCCTGTCACTTATCTGCACCGACCTAATTCACCCGCCCCACAGGATGACCTATCCCGATAAGCACACCTCCAGTCGGTGGCCAAACCGACTTGATGTCGTGAATACCCCCCAAGTGCTGTGACTAAGTCATGCTGATATGCTCAATACAAAAATCGGCTGAAGCCGGTGCCTAGGCCGAAGCCAGAAACAAGGACGTACAACGCCGAACCTCGATCAACCAGATCGAAACACATGACGAGAGAGTCGATGTGTTGCCTTGACCCAAGGTCCAAAGAGTCCAACCGACCAGTAAGGTCACTAATATGAAGTACGAGAACCGACCAACTAGGTCAACAGATACAGAATGCAACAACCGACCAACCAGGTAAACAGATATGGAATATAGATAGAACTACTCTACTCCTACTCAGGATACTAAGCATGCAAACAACGAGCAGAGTATAATGAAATAACATGGATGCAAGGCTCAATATATATAGGCAATAATAACCACGAGAGAGCAAGGGTAAGAAACCATTACCGAGCGTGCACCACTGTACCGACGTCGGATCGAAGTACCCACTTGTACAAATGTTGCGATATTGGCCTTCCACCTGCGGAGGAATAATCAACCGGACCTACGAAAGGTCCATCGGGTTAGCATCTAACCCACAAAAACAAACCACTAACTCTCACAATTAAACCCACAGGAATCGGTTTCCCAAACCGATCGTCGTAATATGCCAAAAGTCCCAAAATCGCACCGGGATTCCGCCGGGACCCACGAACTGTCCTGGGACACGCCAACTTGTGCTACGAGTCACCCGCTGCCACAAAACACTCCAATTTGGATGTCTTGGGAGCAAACACAAGTTAACACAACTACACAATTATTGCCAGATAATTGTACGAGCACGGGTTCTCGGAAGTGTCAATTTCGACACCAAAACCCACCGTTGCTCACCCGTCATCACTGAACCCACAATGTGATGATGGTGGCCAGCCAACAAGGCTTAGCGACAACTCATGAAGCAACCAAACGAAGTCGGAAAAAACCCAAACCGAAACCGCATTCCGTCGGCGGATTTCGCCGAAAATGCACCGAAAATCAATTTTCGGTCTCCACGAGGGCTTGGGGGCTTGGACGATCAGTCTAGAGGTTACCCACAGCCTGCACATGCTGCCAACAGTAGCCACAAAATAAATAATTGCATAAAAGCCCTCCCGATTACCCGAAATCACATTATTTTATGTGATTTCGGCACTTTTATGGTTCGCTATACAAACCGGAAGTCAATCAGTCAAGCCGAGACACCCGCTGATAGGTCTCGGCATGTTGGAGGCCATGCTCACCTTTTGGAGCACTGCCGACCACTGTGGAGAGCACGGGAGCAACGCGAAAGTCTGCGAACAGCGCGCACAGCATGTAAAACATGCTTACCTCGCAAACCAGGGGCTTGCTGACCCTAAATGAGGTGAGCACTGTGATCAGAACTGATAGAAGATCACCGTGCTTATCTCCAGAGGCATCGGAACAACCTCGGGTCGTCGGAACACACGTGCGCAAACCAAAACAGCAACTAAAAAGGCCCCAACAGGAACAACACCGCCGAAACAGCGAAACGGAGCGTCCCCGATAGAAAATAAGGTGAGCACGATGATCAGCGATGTGTCACGATCATCATGCTCCCTTCCACAGAGATCGGGGAACCCCGGATTGCTCGTAACAGTAACCCACTCAAAATAAGCCCTATTCTAAGCTTACCGGAGCAGAGGGGTTGTGTCCGGCCGGCGGCGACCCTAAGGCGGGAGTGCCGGCGGCAGGAGGGTGCGGCAGGTGGGGGAAGGCTGCTGCTCACATGAGACGTCGAAGAGAGGCAGCCGGAGAAACAGGCAGCGATGCCCTAGCCCGCACGAGAGAGGAGCTCGAGTTCAGCTCCTCCGGCGACGGTGACCTCGGGACGGCTCGGGGCGACGGCGATGACCTCCCAGAGGTCAGCGGTGACGGTCGGAGGTGGCGGAGAGGCGCGCCGGTGGTGGGGGTGCAACCCAAGCCCGTGCGGTCTAGGCTCGGGGCGATTGGCCGTGGTGAGCATGGGCGGCCGCCGCGAGTGAGGCGGCGGCGGGAGCCCGCGAGGACGACGACGGCGGCGACGAGCGGTGGGTCACCGGGGACCCGTGAGGCGGCGCGGCGGCGGGAGGCTGTGGCAGTGTGCGGAAGCCAAGGCAACCCCAACTCGGCCTGCTCTAAGTCTGGGCGGCCGTAGCGGGTCTAGGCTGTGCCGGCAGCGCTCCCGGGCGGCGGGGGCCTGCAGGGAGGGTGCCGGAAAGGGGGTCTCGGCCGAGGAAAAGAGCCTGAGGGTGATCATCTCCCTGGTGGTCCACGGGCAGAGATGGAGAGGTGGAGGAGATCGTGGAGGAGAGGCCACCACAGTTTTTCCGGCAGCCGGGGAAGTTTTTCGACGGCCCAGGTGTGCGCGCGACTAGGGTAGCAAGGTGCTGGTGACGGCTAGGGAAAAGTTGGGGAAGATAGGGTAGATTCGGGTTAGGGTTTCCCTTGTGAGACCTTAACACCATAATATATACATAGGTGTATAATTACGGAAAACCCCCTCGAAAGTAATTGTTTATAATCCAGTCCTTTACAGTGCGTGTAATACGCGCGTACGCACCTCCACGACCGATCTAGCACGATTCGGCACATAAAATATTGCAACTTTTGCGAAATTATCGCTTTGCCAACATCGACCTCTCCTCGAACAACGCGTATTCTCGGTAGATTCGTCTGTCAGATTTGCGAACGGGTCGTACTAGTGCGATGAGTACGACGGAGATAACAAAGCTACGATTTCGTTTCATCTCGATCGGTCTCGAATTCGCGACGAAATCCGTTCCAACTCTCCAACGTAAGAAACTACGCATAAATACATATAAAACACGTATTTTTGGATTTTTCTCGAAATTCGTGTGTCAAACTCAAAATTCGATAGCGCCAATAGTTCCAAAATAGCTGAACCGGTCGAAACGAGCTATTGGATCGCTATGAACGGAGTCCGATAGCGCCGAAAGCCAACTCTACTCCGCGGCTTCTCCGAAAAACTAGAGTTACTATTCACTTAAGTGAAAACTAATAATCGCATATCTTCTCCATTTTAGCTCATTTTCTCCTGAAACTTAACGAGTGCTTATGTAATTAAATTACACATAGGAGCATCGTCAACAGAGAGTCTAATTATGTAACGACCCAGCCCACTAGCAACAATAACTCGTTGGGCCCAACCACCGGCCCAAAATGCTTAAGCCCAGTTATTATTACTAGTGTCTAAGTCTCTTATAAACCCAATGACAACCACATTCCCATCCGATGTGGGACTATTGGGGTGTCACAAATTACACTGCCAAAATCTTAGTCCTTACAATGGACCCTCGGGTGATTGTGCCTTGGGCCTCCCCGGCCGGTAGATGGGTTATGAGACGTGAGTTATTGGGGTTAACTTAGTTAACCAGTAAGATTGGGTAAAGAATCAAGCTAAAGTAAAGTAAAGTAAAGAGCGCTTGCATGCATATCAAATTCTACTTTGATTGTATATCCACTGACATTTTTCTAGCAGGCATAATATTAGTATTTAGTTTGGTTATATTTCCCTTCCTTTGAAATACTTATGTTTGAATAGACCTAGTAGGTAAGTCGGCGAGATCGGTTGCCGAGCCCACTGGGAACTTCATTGTAGTTCTCACACCACTAACGCGAGCGGGGCGGCGGAGGACCGGGGCAAGGGTTTAGCGCCATAGCTAGTGGTCACCGGAGTTTACATTAGTCATTCCTTTTGGTATACATGTATCAACTTTTATTTTGTTGATCTATAGATGTTTATGTTGAGAACAATCATATAATTTTGGTGGAATGATTAAATGTTAAAAGATATGATGATCAAAGGAAAAAAGAATATAATAGAATTATGTTACTTGTATTTGGTTTAAATCTAATCAAATATCATGTATGGTTGCATGTTTAGTTTAGAGTTTTCGCTTCCGTTGTTGCTTGCCCTCGTGCAAGCCTAGTATAATTGCTTCATTATACTTGTTGTTAGAGCCTTAGGCGGGCAGGGGAGGCCCTGTTCGTTCGGCGTTTGTTGACGTGGCCCGAACCCGACCAATACTTGTATTTGGTTTAAATCTAATCAAATATCATGTATGGTTGCATGTTTAGTTTAGAGCTTTCGCTTTCGTTGTTGCTTGCACTCATGCAAGCCTAGTATAATTGCTTCATTATACTTGTTGTTAGAGTCTTGGGCGGGCAGGGGAGGCCCTGTCCGTTCGGCGTCTGTTGACGTGGTCCGAACCCGACCAAAGTGGCGGGTGACTGTGCGTGACATATTATGTGAAATATATATATATATATATATAGAGAGAGTCCGGCTACTATACTTTTATGAGTATTAGCCCCCTTATACTCATATGTTTTTAGCCCTCGATTTATTTCATTAATCATTTTCACCCGTTAGATCATGATACTATTCAACCAACTACCCACTCAACCCTAGGGGACTACTATCATTCTAAATGGGAACCACCATCATCCTAAACCACACATCCCATCAATCAACGGTTAAAAATGTATGAGTATAAAGGGGTCTATACTCATAAGAGTATAGTAGCCCCAGCCTATATATATATATATATATATATATATATATATATATATATATATATATATATATATATATATATATATATATATATATATATATATATATATATATAGTTGGCTGGCATATATGCTTCTAGAACGACGGAGCCTTCCGTGCTTCTAAGTTGTTTTCGATGTTCGGACTTTTGAATTGACGATCGGCTCCGTTAGAGTTGATCAAGAGTATTTGAAGTATCTAGGAAATAAATTTTGTGATTTTTCGATATCATTTCCTAGTGATCAAAGGGCTCAAAATTAATAATTTGGAAGGGTTACAAGAGTATTGATGATATTGTAAATTTCGAGGGGTCATTTATGTTCATACAAACTTTTAGAAGGGTACACAAGAAATTATCCCTTTATTATTTTATACATGAGTTGGTGACATTACGCTAATGTAGAAGAATATATATTTCTAAAAGGTGATATTAGATATGTAAGTTTATCTATTGATTAAAAATATTATTCTAAACTTTTATTGACCCGACAGTTAGAATTACGATCAGTTTGCGCATATTTTCATATGTTACAATTGAGTCTCTATTGCAGTTTCAACTATAATTAACAACTTATTGCCAATGTAGCAAAGCAAGTAATTAATGAAATTGACTGCATATAAAAGCAACTATATATATGCAATGGGTAAATTACACCGTTGCCCCCTGAACTTTTGGCGAATTTTTACTTTACCTCCCAAACTCTTGAAACGGTCATTTACCCCCCTATACTTTAATATTGCATTTTGTTGCCCCTTCCGTCAGTTAAAGTTAACGGAGCTGAACGGGAGTTAACGGAAGGGTTGGGTTTTGGCGGAAAATCTACCGCCTAAACTGTCCCTTGTTCCAACTAACTCACTTTTATTCCTTAAAAACTCTTTTTTCTCTATTTCTATGCCCTCCAACTCTTCTTTTCATAGTTTTTGCATCCCAAAAACCGTCAAAACCTAACCCTTCCGTCAACTACCGTTCAGCTTCGTTAACTTTAACTGACGGAAGGGGCAACAAGATGCAATATTAAAGTATATATAGGGGGGTAAATGACCGTTTTAAGAGTTTGAGGGGTAAAGTGAAACTCCGCCAAAAGTTCAGGAGGCAACAGTGCAATTTACCCTATATGCAATTGTGACATTCCAATAGTCTCAAATCGGATGGGAATAGAATTGTCATGATGTTTATAAGAGACTTAGACACTAGTAATAATAAGCTGGGTTTAAGTATTTTGGGCGTATTGTTGGGCAACGAGTATTATTGCTAGTGAAATTTGGGTCGAATTACAAACTATCTCCCACTATCGAAGTTGAATAATATTATTATTATTATTATCATTAATTAAAGTGAAGATAGGACTTTTCAATATATTCAGGGGGAGATTGTTCATCTTGGTTGAATAATTTGATAATATTTATAATAAAAAATCAACTAATTTATATTTTTTTACTTCATTAAATGAGCACGTTCTAAACCCAATTAAAATATTGCACACGATGTAGGACAACCTAAGATTCTACATGCCAAAAGTAATTATATATTATTGTTAGTCTGTTTTTTTATTTAGTCAGCAATAGTCCTTTTAATTATATTAATTATTTATCCTAAATTTTCGAGTAAACTTCAATTAACCCTCCTTTAGTTTATTAGCATATTTATTGTGTCATCCAATGGTTTGTAAAGTTCTAATTTATAATAATATAATTTTATTTTTATTTATCCTAAATTGTTAGTATAATAAAATGATTTTTTTTTTATTTTTTAAATAAAGATAGCATGCTATCTGCTTTATATTTTGCATATAAATTTAGCTACGAGAGTTGAGGCAACGCGACCTCGAAAATGATAAAAGGCAACCAGCACAAAAAAAAGACAAAATCAAACACAAAACCAAAAAAAAAAAAAAAAAAAAAACACAGATTACATCTATCACTAAAACTAAGTCATTAAAGACCGCAAAACTCAATGCACCTATTTCCAATCCACATTCTGAATTCATCTAACAGGCAATAGGAGATCAAAAGATTGGTTTCTAAAATCACATTATTTTTTTTTCCGTCAGATTATTCACCAATTGGCCGGCTGCGACTTTGATCATGTTTTTCGCTATTGCCCCATGAGAGCGATTCCCCGGCATAAGGTTCGAGACACCACCGACCTCCATCACAGGCTCCAGAATGTCTCTACCTTCTAGAATGCTGAACATAAAAAAATCCGTTGATTCCGCATCCCACGAGTAGATATTCAATTATCTCAACTTCACTGCTGCACATAATGCACTATTGATTCCTGTTGGGAATCCGGCACTCGCCCCGGTACCGGATCTCGTGAATCCGCAACCCACTCCGATACCGACTGCTGTGGATCCGGTATCGATTGTTGGGATTCCGCAACGGAAGCGTCAAATCGGATTTTTACCATAAACCCGTCTCCTCAGCAAAAGCTGATACAATCACAAAAGAGAGAAAAAAATCAAAACCGAAAATATGCGGGTAAAATAAGATTCATTCAATAAGAGAAGATTACATCTGACTTCTCTTCTGCACAGAGTAGCTACAACCCGAGCCCTCTTTCTTGAACATTTTCTACCCTTCTCTCGTCTTCTATAAAACCATACAGAAGACCTCTCCTCGTGCACCCGTGCACAAGGTGCACTAAACCATAACTTTCTCTCTCTTTTTCTCTCTCTCAAGTACGGCACCAAATGCACTCACAGCACCTTTTGCCTTTTGGCTTCCTGCCGTACTCTCCTCTCTGTTTCGGCTCTTCAGCACAATTGGCTTAATTAGCCCAATAGCATTATATATAATGCTCACTCCGTAACGTACCCAAATCCTAGTATATTTAGAATTTCTATTCTAATTAATATCTAAATCTATCTTAATTTATCTCTAATAGATTTAAATATTAATCCTAATCCAGATTAGGTTTATCCTCTAATTAATATTTAAATCTTAATACATCTCCAACATTTAAATATTAATCTTATCTAACTAGGATTCAATTACAAATCTAACCAAATCCTAACAATCTCCACCTTGGTTTGATTTGTAATCTTCAATCGCTGCGTCGAGCTCACCATGCAAGCTCCACCTTGAGCTTGTCTCCTCCGCTCGATGTCGCCGCATCCGTCACTTCACCTCGAGCGACTTCACCTCCGCGAACTTTTGGAACCCAAACCGTCTTCGCTCTCGTTCTGACTGTGCTCCCGTTCAGAACGTACAAGTTCCCACGCTTGTTCGCCTCGCACACGAACCGATCTCGCTTTCGGACCCTCATAGCTCCACCTGAAGTCGAAAAATCGCAACCCTTTGAGTCCAACGCGCCTAACGAGATCAAATTCCGCTTCAATCCAGGAACATGTCGAACACCTGTCAGCGTCCTCACGACCCCATCGTGCATTCGGATCTTCACCGTGCCGACTCCCAAAACTTTGCACGCCGTCCCGTTCCCCATCAGAGCTTTGCCTCCCTTGATCGCCTTATAGGTGGCAAAAGACTCTTTCTCCGAGCAGACGTGAAAGGAACACGCCGAATCGAGCACCCACGCATCATCCGAAATTTTCGCACCTCCGGTCGCCGCATATAGCACGTTAAGATCAAACATCTCCGACTCTACCGCCTGCGCCGTCGCTAATACCGTCTCGTCCTGGTTCACGACAGTTGTCTCCTTCTGTCGCTTCAACTCCTTCAGATCATCCTGAAGTTTTCGACAATTGCGCTTTATATGTCCTTTCCTGTGACAATAAAAGCACTCTACCTCGGATAGTGACTTCTTCTGTCGATCTTCGGTCGCCTCCTTCTTCGCTCTCATCATCAAAGCAGTATCCCGGCTCTGCGTGCCGGACTCCTGAGTCATCTTCCGCATCTCGTTCGAGAGAAGCGCCGCCGTGACCGCCTCCACGCTTATGGTCTCCTTGCCATAAAGCAACGTGGTCACCAGATGCTCATATGCCGCCGGTAGCGAAGATAGTAAAATTAGCGCCTTATCTTCGTCATCCAGATAGACTCCAATACCGGTCAATGGGCCACCACCTTGTTGAACTCGTTCGGATGCTCATGAAGGCTCGCGTTCTCGCATCCGCAACGTAAACAAATCGTTGCTTCGTATACAACCCGTTCGTCAAGGATTTGGTCATGTACGTATCTTCCAATTTCTTCCACAATTTCGTGTCGTCTCGCCGGTTACGTTGTAAAGAACCTCATCTGCTAATGATAGATGAAGCGTACTCAACGCCTTCCGCTCCATCTTCGTCCATGCCGCATCCGTAACCTCATCCGGCTTCGCCTCCTTCCCGTTCAACGTCTCATCCAACTCTTGCTGTACGAGGATCGCCCGTACTTTAATTTGCCATAATCCGAAATTGTTCTTGCCGTCGAACTTCTAGATTTCGAATTTCGTGGCCATCTCCGTCGATCTCTCCTGTAGATCGGTAACCTTCGTCTCTGATACCAATTGTTGGGAATCCGGCACTCGCCCCGGTACCGGATCTCGTGAATCCGCAACCCGCTCCGATACCGACTGCTGTGGATCCGGTATCGATTGTTGGGATTCCGCAACGGAAGCGTCAAATCGGGTTTTTACCATAAATCCGTCTCCTCAGCAAAAGCTGATACAATCACAAAAGAGAGAAAAAAACCAAAACCGAAAATATGCGGGTAAAATAAGATTCATTCAATAAGAGAAGATTACACCTGACTTCTCTTCCTACGCAGTAGCCTACAACCCGAACCCTCTTTCTTGAACCTTTTCTACCCTTCTCTCGTCTTCTATAAAACCATAAAGAAGACCTCTCCTCGTGCACCCGTGCACAAGGTGCACTAAACCATAACTTTCTCTCTCTTTTTCTCTCTCTCAAGTACGGCACCAAATGCACTCACAGCACCTTTTGCCTTTTGGCTTCCTGCCGTACTCTCCTCTCTGTTTTGGATCTTCAGCACAATTGGCTTAATTAGCCCAATAGCATTATATATAATGCTCACTCCGTAACGTACCCAAATCCTAGTATATTTAGGATTTCTATTCTAATTAATATCTAAATCTATCTTAATTTATCTCTGATAGATTTAAATATTAATCCTAATCCAGTTAGGTTTATACTCTAATTAATATTTAAATCTTAATACATCTCCAACAGATTTAAATATTAATCTTATCTAACTAGGATTCAATTACAAATCTAATCAAATCCTAACAATTCCTAGTCTTCGCTGCTGCGCGTAACGACGTACGTCCTGGATATTTAGTTAATCGCTGATCAGGGTCCCACATATATGGTAAATATCAAATTTTTGGAGATAAAAAACTAGACCTGTAAATATGAAAAATTTTGATGGCTGGAATATATATGTTTAATCCTGAAAACATAAATTACGAGGCAATTCTTATATAGGTGATGATGTAGTGGATCAAGTCCATACCATAGTTAGTTAATTCGCGAATAATTCGCGAATTATTCGCGAATTTTTGAAGAAACGAATTAAACGGCCGAATACGTATTTTTTCCAAAAATTCGGAAAAAAACGGGAATTTTTTTTATAAAAAACGTATTCGCGTATTATTCGCGGGCCGAATAATTCGGCCCGAAAAAAACGCAGCCGCTCCCGCCGCGCAGCACGCTCCCGCAAGGCCCGCACGCGCCTGCCAGGCCCGGACGCCCGCCAGGCCCGCACGCACCCGCGAGGCCTGCAAGGCCTGCGCCCGCCTGCTCCCCCCTACGAGGCCCGCTTACGAGGCCCAATCCTTATTAATTAAGTTAATTTAATTAAGTTACAGGAAAAAAAAACTCTTAATTTAATTACAGAAAAAAAACCTATTTGTATCTTTTTACTTAATTAACTTAGTTTTGTATCTTTTTATTCTTATATTTTTTAAAAAAATATGAGTATTTATGCTAATAACATAAATCTTGAGGGAAAAAATTTAATTTAATAGCCGAATTTTTGATCCCGAATTTTTAATTGATGAACGTATAATATCCGTATAAATTACGTATCCGAATAATTGACGAATCCGTTTTTTAGCCGTATTTTTTAACGAATTTAAAAATTAGAAGACGAATTTTATCCGAATTATACCCGTACCGAATTTTTGCCGAATCCGAATTAACTAACTATGGTCCATACAATAATTTCTCCAATCTTTTTCCTCCCGGCCCCAACTTGTGCCTCGTTCCCAAAAATATAAGTCAAGCCAACTCTCCACTATCCTTCATCGATCGCTACCGACCTTTCCTTCTATTCACCGTCTCTCTCTTTTCATCTCTCCAAGAACAGAAGCAGCAGAGGATCGAGCCACCTTTGTACGTAGTCTTTCAAGAGGTAATCCATCCTTCGATATATTTTCGTGCTTGAAATTTCGAATTCCAAATCGGATCTGCAATATCTATTATATATATATATATATGCTACGTAGTACTGTGTTCTATATTTTGTTCAAAATTTTCTAATGTAATTTTGAGTAAGAGCATTAATGTTTAAGATTCTAATTAACCTCTTTTCCAGATCTCCTCCCTCCTTAATTCTCTTTGTTTTTTCTTGTCAGTTTTTCCACAGCATTCGAATTTGAATTTGAGAATTCAAAAGTACCTTTGTGTCTTAATTAATTATTTCCATTTTTTTTTTTTATGTGGCAGAATTTTTTTGTATAATCTGGGCCGGTGACTAAATCGGGAAAAGAATTAAGTGGATTTTCGTCAATTTGCCACAGTGTTTATTGCTTAATAATTTAATCTAAGAATTACTGTTACTCGATTTCTCATACATATCCAACATTTATTTATTTCATTTTGTCTAATTTCTTTTTTCTATGAAATTAATTAAGATCCTGGCCATCAAACATTGTGAGCCATGCATATTTCCACCAAATTTGAGTTTTTTTTAGTAAATGTCAATTTTATAGTAAGGTCTTGAATTAGCTGTATTCATAACCAAAATCAACCCACGCTTTGTTATATTATAGAATTAATACACAAAATCTGCTAAAATACTAATTTATTTATATAGTATTAATTAATCGAGATCTGCATGTAGTGCACCCAATTTATCAGCCAATGAGAGCTTCTGTCCCTCGTGGCAGTACTCCATTCGTTTGCCAGCACAAAAGTACAAAACTATATATACCCGACTAATTTTTATTTATTATTTTCTTTTCTTTTATTATTTATATTTTCTTTTAACGAAGTTCATGACTCCACTCCTCCAATCATTATGTTTTAAAAAATAGTTCGCACAATAATCCACAATTACCCATTAAATTATTGGACTTGCGTCACCACTGCAAGTCATAATCGTTTTACTAATTGAAAAGAAAAAAAAAAATATATATATATATATATATATAGTGTCGGAAATACATGGGGACCCACAACTACGTCTTACATTGAAATGACTCGTCAACTTTTTGTTTTTTATTAAAAAATACCTTAGCTTTCAATTTTTAAAATTAAGTAAATTTAGTTAAATTTTTTTATTTCAAATTTATCTTTAATTTAAAAAAAAAAAATTCTACCAATTGGCAATGGATAGATAACTAATAAAGTTATTTATATTTGATTAAATTTTTAATTTATTTGCGAATTTATATAGAAAGAATTAAAAGTGTGGGAGATGGTATATTTCAGCAGGACAAAAGTTGAGGGCACTATTTCAAAATTGCCTACAGTACATATAAAGAAATAATAAAATAATCACCTTACTCCGATGCCGTTATCCCCTCGAATATCTTCTCATTGTTATTCGCCTCCTCACGCAGCAGTCGCTGATTCTCTGGATCCTTTCCTCCGCCCCCAACCCCAACCGTCCCTGGTGCGATGGCCTCCCTTCCCCAGCACCCTCCCCATTCGCATCCCCACCACGACTCCCCATCCTCCGCCGCCGACGCATTCGCCGCGGCGCCGAGCTCAGCTTCCTCCACCCCGCGCGGCAGCGGAGGGGCGGCACCACCGCAGCAGCAGCAGGTGCGGTTGATGTGCAGCTTCGGCGGGCGCATCCTCCCCCGCCCCCACGACCACCAGTTGCGCTACGTCGGCGGCGAGACCCGCATCGTCTCCGTCCCCCGCTCCGCCTCCTTTGCCCTCCTCCTCTCCCTTCTCTCCAAGCTCCTCCCCTCAAGCCCTAGCCCTAACCCCAACCCCAACTCCAACTCCCTACCCCCCATCGTCAAGTACCAGCTCCCCCACGAGGACCTCGACGCCCTCATCTCCGTCACCTCCGACGAGGACGTCGACAACATGATGGACGAGCTCGATCGCCTCTCTTCCTCCTCCTCCTCCTCGTCGTCATCGTCGTCCTCCTCCTGCACCCCTCGCCTCCGCCTCTTCCTCTTCTCCTCTTCCTCCTCCTCCTCCTCCTCGCCGTCCCCTTCCTCCTCCTCCTCCCCCGCCGAGCCCTTCGGCTCCGTCGTCGATGCCGGCGCCGACAAGTGGTTCCTCGACGCCCTCAACGGCTCCGCCCCCGCCGTTGCGCCCCACCTCGAGCGCGGCCGCTCCGAGGCCTCCTCCGTCGTCTCCGAGGTCCCCGACTACCTCTTCGGCCTCGACACCAACTCCTCCGCCTCCTCCCCCACCACCCGCTCCAAACCCGACCCTTTTTCCGACGACGGCCCTGCCGAACCGGACCACCCCCACCTCCGCCACCACGACCACGGCCTTGGCGTCCCCAATTACGCCGCTGTAAACCCGCTCTGGCAACCCGAACCGGTCCCGGTTTATTGCGTCCCCGCCCCGGTTCACGGCGGGAGCCTGCCGATCCGGCCGGTCTCGATGCCGGTCCAGTACGTCCCCTCGCTGGGCGGCCAGTTGCCAGTCGGGTTCGCCTCGCCGATTCGCGGCCTCCTGCCCGGGCCGTTCTACATGGCCGGTCCGCCGGGGTCCGGGGTCGACCGGTACGAGGCACCGGCAGCTAGCGGTGTGATTGTGGGTCCGGGCTTCGTTCCGGTATACCCACCAGCACCACCCGGTGGAGTGTCCATGGGCGCCGGTCATGCTGGAGAGCTGCCGGGAATAGCTGATGGCGACTTGAGAAGGGCTTCCCAGTAGCGTCGGTTTTGATCGTATTATTAATTAATGGAACTGGATGCGGTTTTGGTATTTTATCAATTTGTCTGCTGCCTTGTGCTATATGAATAATGAAGGTAAAAAATCGGTTTAAGATGAATTGTAATATTTTGAATTGGATGTTATATTATTACTTGTATTGATTATTGAAAATGTAAAAAAAAAAATTAAAATTAAAATTAAAATATGAGTTGTTCGGTCAATGTATATATATATATATATATATATATATATATATATATATATATATATATATATATATATATATATATATATATATATATATATAAATGTATCCTTAACTTATTTGTCTGATCTCTGGCACAAGTAACAAATTATTTGATGGTTGATATTCGAATTTTTAAATTTGAATTCTAATTAGTTCATATTTTTAATTAATAGCGGGAGATATTGTTTGACGAAATGCTGATTAATCTATATTATTATTTACTTGAAAAGTATATAGGATTGATATGTTATCACTCATTTTTTTAATCCTACCATTCATATATGGAATGATTAGCATTAAATCCCTCAAGACTTGTATATGTTTACTTTAGCATCTCATTTTCGCTTTGTACGTGGTTGAAATGTATTGCCAAACGAAATCCATTTTGATAGATTTTTACACCATATTTTTTACAATTCAAGACCCAAAAAAAAAAAAAAAACCTATAAGTGTTTTAAATTTTTTTTATCTAATAGTATAAAATCAAACGGTGGGAACTGCTGCCAAAAAATTAGTGGTTCTTGCCGTTTTGGTGGTATTTTACACTATATTTTATACATTTGAATTAAAAAAAATTCAAAAACCTCTAAAGCGCATATGGATTCTTTTACGAAAACGCTTCTTGTACATTCTAAAATGGGGTGTACATCTTACACTCGCAATCTTAACGTTGGTAAAAATCAAATTAATTTTTAATAAATTTTAAAAAAATTGATGTGACAATAATTAATGACTTTAGAATGTAGTATGTGTAATATGTACACCCTACTTTAGGGTGTACCTATAGCATTGCACATTCTTTTTAAGCCTCAAAGAATAAGGGCCCCTTTTTGATATCTTATAACATGTAGCTTAGTTAAACAATACTTTGTCTATAAAAAATTTATTTTATGAGGTGTTTGGGAGGTTCAAAATAGCACTAATTTTTAGAGCATAGTTATACTATACTTTTAAAAATTGGGTTAACTGATAATCCACTTCAGCCTAGTATTTGTTAAATAAAAAAGAGTAGAGCTACTATACTATCGGAAGCATAAAGTAGTTGGTACTTCCGGTTTTTTAACCCTTGGATCAATACTCTTGATCATTTTTGACCATTGTATTAATATTATTATCCAATGGGGACCACTGAATCCTATGGAGACCACTCAACTCTAAAGGACCACTATCATTCTAACCGTACAATTTATGATCCAAGGACTAAAAAATCGAAAGCACCAACTCTCTTATACTTTCGATAACATAATAACTCTACACAATAAAAAATACTAGTACCATAATTAAGTATTAAAACTTAATTAATCAAATTTTAATATTTTAAACATGCCAAATAAATAAAAAAATAATTGGCACCATAATTGAATATATTTAAATATAACTATATTTATCTAATATAATATTTTATTATTTTTTCTTCACATCTCTTTACCCTAGTTGACTTTGGCCCATAGTGGGCCGAAGTTAATTACGCTGTTTTAGGTTAATTGGTGTTTTATTGTAACTTTTTTAAATAGTATAGATCTTGTAATCAAGATCAAGAGTCTTGTAATCAAGATCAAGAGTATAGATCTTGTTTTAAATAGTTTAAAGAATTTTCTATCAAAAATTCAATTGATTTGGATATCTTTACACCGTTAAACGAGAAAACGTCTCTTATCCACCATTAAAATTACAAATTTTGAAACCCTTTGATCATTAGGCAAATGATGTAAAAATATTTGAAATTTGATTTCTAAACACTTTAAGTGGTATAGATCATGTTCAACGAGCGATCGTCAATTTGAAAGCTATCATAAAAACAATTTCGAGAGTAAAATGAGGATCTTTCTTAAGAGTATTATTTATATATATATATATATATATATATATATATATATATATATATATATATATATATATATAAAGAGAGAGAGATAGTGACTAATGAGAGGAAGGTCCACAGTGGACCTCCCTCTCATGCGGTCCACGAGGCCGAAGTGGCCTCGTAGACTGCGCACTATTCTATTTCCCAACGCCGCGATTCCTTCTTCTTCCCCAAACCCAAACCCAGCGCCATTTTTCTCTCTCTCTCTCTCTCTTGAGCTCCCGAGTCCCCAACTTAATTTTTTTCTCAAAATTTATAAAATATTTTTTGCAAAAAATATTTTAGGGACAATCATTGTTTGGAAAAAAAAAAAAAAAGAACTTTTTTTTAATCCCTTCCGCGACGAAAGCGGCGGCAGAGGAGGAGGACGACGACAATGGCCGCGACCACGCGACCTGCGAGTCCGCGACCGCCGATTTTTTGGACGAATCATTCGCGAATCGCGAATGATTCGCGGATAAGTATTATTGGTTAAAAAAACGTGATTTTTTACCCATTTTTTGGAAAAATACGTATACGGGCGTATTAAACGGTGTTCTAACAATTCGCGTATAATTCGCGAATTAAACGCGAATTAACTAACTAAGGTCTGAGTATATAGCGTCTCTAAATTTGTGGCAGCTGTGCTCAAAGCTTTTTAAGCGATCACAAATTTTCTCTTCTAAGTTAAGGTGTCAAAAGGAGCCGTGCAGGTCCAGTACTCTTTAAGTGGTAATTGTTAGAAAACATTCAACCAACGCAATGATAATGCCTGATGACATGCCGAAATTTCTTGGTCTTAATTAAGACTCCTAGTGTACATGGTACACCAACACCGAGAAGCAACACCGTATGAATCGAATCATTCTTGATGATGCTCTTGACACCACACATCAACAACCGTTTGAATCGGCGAATCTGTAGATCCAACGTAAATCAAATGTAGTAATGTTTGAGGCTTTTCGAAGTGTGATTATTTTTTTGTTGTTTGTTTTGACGCGATCGTACAGGCTGAAAGTTAAATTCAATTACTTTTTCTAATATAACTTGAAGCTAATAAAATTAGTTTTTTGAGTTTCATTGTTTGTTTTGATGTAAGTAAGTTGATCTCATTATCTCCTAAATATTTTAGTAAATTTACCACTATAAAATTTAACCTATTATATAATTAAATTTTCTATTATTATTTAAAGATAATTCTAATTTATTATAAATAAGGTAATTTAAACTCACTATAAAGAAAGTAGAGTTTAGGTTTTTTTTTTTTTTTTTTTTTTTTTTTTTTTTTTTTTTTTGAGAAATAGATAGAACGCTATATCGGCTTCGCTTATTCTGGCATTTGTAAACAAAACTTAAATGTAAATGTAATTAATCAAACTACATTCTAACTTAGGTGTTCTTCGTGATCAACCACCAAACATTTTGCCATTTGTTTTAGGGACGGTTGGTGTTTAGATTTTACTGTTTAATAGATTTTTTGGAGTAGGTTGAGTGTGGTGGAAGTCGAGTTCGACATTTTAGAAGAAAAAGTCGAGAGTAGGTGAAATGAAGATTTAACGTAACTTAAGTTACATTATATTTTTCACTTATATCAAAATAAATAATAAAAATGATGGAACTTGAGTTCCGTCACTCCACTTACACCAAAACAAACAGGCCCAAAAGAGAAAGTTGCATGGTTGCCCCAAAAGAGGAAGTTTCATGGTGGATGCGATCTGTATTCTATTAGATCATCTAGAATTCCCCTTCTTAATTATAAGGGTAGAGTAGTAGAAGTAGATGGGATCACAAACTTTTAATTTTCTTTTCCTATCACCGAAGGAAAGGATCAATTATCCACTTTACAGTGCAAATGTCCACTCCCATCCCATCATGGAGAAGATGAACTTCTGCACTTACATAATTGATAAAATCATTCATACTAGTAAAGTAATCCGTCCTGCTTAACGAAAATTTTCTTATAAATAATTGAAAAAGAATAAAATATTTTTATTTATAATTTTTTTTTAATAAATGTAAAGAAAAGCATCATTATGAAGTTAATGATTTAGTACAATGTATTCAGTTATATTAAATACAAAAATTTTACACCTAATTTTTATCAAAAAGTATTGAGCATATACTATATAATTTTTGATTAAAATCCTATGTAAGTTACAGATTCAAAATATGTCTAAACCTATTATTATATATGAAACTCTGAAAAAAGATGATAATTGTATTTGTGAGAAAAGTTACTTATTGTAATTTTAAGATTAAAAGTAATATTCGAATAATCTGCTTTCTTTTCATTGCAGTTTGGATTGTGCAAAAATGTTGCCGCAATTGAAAAGAATAGGTTTCTTTTCAAGCTTTAGAAATGTTGCCCTTTTATTTTTACTAGTTAAGAATCCGCGCTTCGCTGCGGAAGTTCTTATAGTTGTTTTGCATTAAAAAAAAAAGACAATATAAAATAAAAGTCTAAGTAACTTAAGTGAACCGAATTTAGAACATAACATAATCCAAAAAGGTTCTTAAAATTATTTTTTTTATTTTAAAATAGAGACAACATATAGTAGAGAATAAAGTCCGAGTTACATCGCATAATATAACTCTGCATGGAATGCGGTTCTTCATTCTTTGTCTGATTGAGCAACTTCATGAAGCCTATTAAAGGAAAAAAAAAAGGCGAAAAAATTAGAAGAGGAAAGAAGATTTAATGCATAAATTCTATATAGAATATTCTATCTTCATAATTAGCATATTTGATGTGTAGATCAAGCTCATCCCTCAGTCTATGGATAGCAATGCGCGCCGCATCTTGCTCAGCAGCAGCAGAAATAAGACATGGACATGGAGAGCCCCAACAGTGAACCACTTCAGATATAGATTCGTTCCGCACAATCGGGAGATCTATGTATGCCGAGAACTTTCCTTCTGTATCGATTGTCAGTTCACAGTGAGGTATTTCCATCCCAAGCTTTTCAACAACCTCATGCAGTAATTTAATGTAGGAAAGCTTAATAATTGTCATTGTGTGAGCTGCAAGGGGAATAGTAAGCACATAGAAGGGAGAGGAAGCAATAAACCAAGTAAGCAAACACCCAATAGAGGGGTTAAAAATCGGCACTTCCAAAGAGGCTCAAGCTAAATGACTGCATATTTTTGGCATGGGGAGAGGGGTGGACATGCATCTTCTTCAGCAAGCGATTAGAAATTCCGCAAGGGGAGAGAAAATAACATCCGATCATAAATAAACCATGGGAAAGAAAGACATGGAAAACATCAGAGAGAATTGTATAGCAAAAATTAATCTACAAAATTAAAAAAAAAAGAGATCCCAAGAGGAACCGGGATGATAAAAGAATTTGCAGGAGAAAGTTTTTACAAAGAGGCTCGGGCAGTCCTCTGGACAATAATTCATTCATTTTCTTCATCATGAGACTTCACAAATCATAAATGACTTTCCTGCAGTACAGCATACAAACAAACATATCCATCCGTAATTATTGTATAAGCCAAAGAATCTCAGGTGGTTTATTGGACAGCATGGCATACATTTTATTCAGCATCCAGAACAGCAAATTTACAAGTTCATGAAGGACTGTCGACAATAAAACATGCAAAAATTATACCAAACTGTAAAGCGTAAAGCAAGCGAAAAAATAAAGCAAAGCGGTATAAAGCATGCAAACAACCGGAGCAGGTCGGAGTAGAATCAAGACCCGAAACACTGCGGCGCAGGGGGGGAGGGGGAGGGTAAGGGGAGGAGAAAAAAATTGAAGGAAAATAGAGAAAAATTAGGGATAAAAACTAAAAGTAAAAAACACAGCAAAGAGATGCATGTGTCTATATATACGTATAGATATATATATACATATATATACACATATATGCATATACACATATATGCATATATTTACATATACATACATTTATACACATATACACATATGTATGTATGTATGTAGTGTGTGTGTATATAAATATATATAGCAGCGGCCAACCACTTGCATTATTGTTCTCTTTTTTGTTCCATTAAATCAAAACCATCATTGCCTCTTCTATCCAATAGGCACAATTTAAGACGTTAACGAAACCAGTAGATCATCCCTCCTATCTTTGTCTTCTTCTCTTTTTTAAAGTTAAATCATCATTGCCTCTTTCAAGCCATTAAACAAATAGAGCATGCGTTGAAAAAACAGAGATAAAGCCTAAAACACCTGATAAAAAAAAAAAAAAAGGAAATCTAAATGACCATGTTAATTAAATATCAATGTAGAAAGGAGAAAAAAAGGGAAACATTGAAGAAAGAAAAAAAAATAGTGTGAGAGGGAGAGGAAATTGAAAGAACAGTATAAACGCAGCAAAGGAGAGTTACCCAGGGGAAGGGCAGCGGCATTCAAAAAAATAAGAGCAAATTCAATACAGGGCAGTAATCAACAGCCCACATTTTTTTGTTCTTCTTTTTTATTGCTACGCAAACCTTCTTTGCTTTATTTTTTAATAATCTCTTCGAAGTCACCCAACAAATTGAGCGAGCAATGGTGAAAAACAGGGACAATGCCTCAAACATGCTAATTGAAAAGCGAAAAAATGTAAAATTTAAAATACTACATCACATAAATCTCACTGTAAATTAAACATAAGAAATAGGAACAGCAAACAATTACATGCTTATAATCGATAGAATGAGTAGAAACATGCAACAAAACATGAGAAAGTTATTAAAAGCAATAATAAGAAGGGGGACATTACTAAACAAAGTTGAGAAGGAAAGGATCAGCACAGGAAGGAGAAGAGGAAGTAGTAATTTCCGAGAGCCACTGCCAGCAATTGTCTAGCACAAAAAAAAAGGAATCGTTACCAAACATCACAAATGTAGCACACGAAGAAATCGACACATATGATTAAAGGGGTAACGATCAAAACCTTTCGCACCTGAGAGTATTCCGAGGGTAGCAATGGAATTTACTTAGCAAACACAGAAAGTTCAGTATCAATAAAAGAGACAAATAAACATAAACAATTGTAACATGGGTTATGGAAAGAAGACTATAGCATAGGAAATACTAAACCTCTGGAATCACAATGGAGAAGACTCGTTTGCTCACTATTCGAAGAGCCACCTCTATTGATAGCATGGGGTTTCGGATGAAGAGCTAGAGAATGGTCGTGAAAAGAAGACAGGGAGAGGGGAAGAAAATAGAGGACCTCAGACGACCGGAGGAATACAGAGAGAAAGAATCAATAAAGTACTGTGCATCCATAGAAATCCAAAGCTATCAATCCCATCATTGCCTGCGCCAACATCCCGAAGAAAGAGGAGAAAGAGCGCTCATTCCTTTATATGCTCTGGCATCCACCATAGAAGAGGAGGGCCACATTAAACGCAAGGAAGAAAAAGGACCGCTCGCAATAAATATGGAGGCGTGGGGGAGACGATGCCTATGCCACCGATCCGACGAAGAGGTGGGCGGCCATACACCTCCGATCCATCAGAAGAGGAGGAAGAGGGTTGGAGGCGTGCCATCCCATCAACGCGAACGTGGGAGGAAGAGGGTTGTTGGGGGCGGCAGGAGGTATGTGCGTCGGGCTAGGGGAAGTAGGTGAGGAGAGTGAGTAGGGCAGAGGAAGGTGTGCTGTGCAACATGGGCTCGGCGAAGTAGGTAGGATGGAGAGGCGAAATGGCGGGGCGAAATGCGGATCGTGGGCAATCGACACGTACACAGTTTTAAACTCTTGATTCATGTCTTTTTTTTTTTTTTACTGATAGGTTTGTAGGATGTAATTTAGTACGTAATGATTTTTTACTCCAAAAATAGAAGAACCGAATCTTAAAAAATTGAATTCGCCTTGGATCTTGCTATACTGTTGCGTCACGTGCAAGTCTTTTCTTATTATTGTATTATTCTAATTTTTAAAAGAAGACTTCCTTTACAAGTTTTTGGCCAATTTGCATAAAATTTTATAAGGTTGGAGCTGTTGTAAAACTGGGCCGTCATTTTTTCTATTTTGTAGATTTGGTCTGAAATTTTAACAAACTGATCAAAACATCCTTATACATTTTTCTTTTTTCTTTTTTCTTTCTCGTGTTTCTTTTTTTCTCCTCGAAGAAGTAGGCGGAGGTGGAGGCGGAAATGCCCCCCCCCCTCTGCCCCTCCCGCCCTCACCCACGCACGTCGCGCCCCCCTTGCCCCCCCGACCCTGCCAAGGCCGCATCGCGACCCTAATATTTTTTTTTCCTTCTCCGACCCTCCACCCGCAGTTTCCTCCGCCGCCGCCGGCGACAAAGAGGAAGTGCTTCTCGAGGCCAAGAAGTACGGCGGCAAGGAAGGAGGAGAAAAATAGTTACACTCCGGCGAGGACGATGGATGCGATAGAGGGCAAGGGAGGTTGTAATAAAAAAAATTATAAAGAAAAATAAAATAAGAATAATAAAAAATAAAAATAAAAAATACTTCTTTCTATAGGAAATATTAAAAATCATAGAAGATGGAAGAAAAAGATGAAATTATACTGTTAAAATAAAGTTACACTGTTTTAAAATTTTTTTGCATTGTTTTAGATAAAAGTTGCACTTTTTGAGACAAATTATACTCTTTGGGATAAGAGTTACACTCATTTGGTAAAAACCGCACTATTTGGGTGAAATTTACACCATTTCTTATTCTGTTCTTTTTCCTCCTCCTCCCCCCCCTCAGTTTTCTCGTCATCTTCCTCCTTTCTTCTCCTCCACCTTCTCCGCCGCTGTCGCCGTCAAGCGCCCTCGCGCCACCGTCCTCCTTCTCTGCCAGTGCCCTCATATGACGAGGTCAAGAACAAGGGTTAACGAGGCGGGGGCCGCAGAGGGAGGAAAGGATGTTGTTCTCGTTCTCGAAAAAAGGGGTTTGAATACACCTCTGAACAAACAGCTAATGAATTCCCGAGTATTGAATAGTTCTCTTTATCCTAGGAGATTCCGTAAAGCTTTCTTCAGTTTAGTATCATCCGTCAAGTTTTGGACATAGGCTCTTTCTTGATTCTTTTACATCAAAGGTTCATGAGCTTCCGCCCGCTACCAAAACACAAAAGGGTTTATGTGCTTTGGTTGATCTAATGGCCGCTGACAATTTTGCTTGGGTACGTACCACCTGGTAGCAAAGCCTAGATCATTCTTGAAATTTCCTACTATTCAATGTTGATGAATAGAATATTACAATATGATTGTGAAGAATGTACCGACCGTCCCTAGAGCAAGTGGCAAAGGGCTTGGTGGTTGGTATCCGAGACCCGAGTTCGAATCCTAGTTGATTCACATTTCTAGCTAAGTTTATTTCTAAATGAAATAAATGAATCGGATATGTGACGCACTGAACTTTCGCAAATAGCAAGGTTCGAGTGTTGAAGTTGGGTTTCGAACTTTTCCACGCTTTGTGGAAGGTCGTTGACGGTGTTCCGACTCGCGGTTCGAAAATTTGGAGCTTTGGACTTGGTCCTGAGAGGATTGCTCTCGGGGACCAATCTCCGGAAAGAGAGACCAGTCTCCCCAAGCAGTGACAGGAGCAGGAGGTGTGACATTCGGTCTCGAGCCATAGAGACCGGTTCCCCGCAAGCTCTGTCTACGAGGAGGATCCTTAGGGATCGGTCTCGGTTGGCCGAGACCGGTTCCCATACGCTTGTTTTTGCGGGAAGACCATCCGAGACCGGTCTTGGCTGCAGAGACCGGTCTCCATGCCCGAAAACTGCCCAGACCGAGCTGTGCACAGTTTGCTAAGTAGAGGAACTTTTCGGGATTTTGTTACAATAGAGGGCCTATATGGCCACTCCTTCTCTTGTTTTCTTAGCCCACTCCCTCACATTCTCTCTTACACTTAGAAAGAGAAGAAGAAGGGGAAGAAAGGAGGAGAAGAAGAAGGAGAGGAGGAGCAAGCTTTAGAGAGGGTTGATCATCTTCCCCCTTCATCACCATTGGAGGCTTGGGGCTTGCCATTGGAGCTTTGTGGAGGATCAACTTTCAACCCTAGAGCCCAATTTCAATTTTATAATTATTTTAGTTTCAGTATTTATATATAATCTGTCTGTTGCATATAAAATATTTGATTGCATATATCTATTCAAGATTATTTATTAATTGAAATCAAATATTTAATTGTTTGGGACATCTGTTTGCTGCTGAACGAATTTTTCATAAGATATTAATTTAAAAACTTAAACCCCTCGCGGATTGGGTACAGAAGGGGGGATAAGGGTATCCCCCCTCTTGTACCCAAATAGAAATTTGGGAGGGTGGAACTACCTGTGTCACGCCCCGTGTAACAACCCACTTCCTCGTAAAGCGTGCCGAGTTCTGTCAAAACGAGCGGAACGCGGAGTGAGTCAATAAACACAAGGTTCCAAGTGTTTTAGAACTTGTGTGAAGTGAAAACGGGACCCGAGGAGCAAGAAACTGCAATTCTGCAAAAGTTGCAGAATTGGAGCAGCAGAGACCGGTCCCCATGGGTGGAGACCGGATGCCACGCGAGCCAGATGCTCGAGGAGGAAATTTGGCTAAGTCACGAAATTCCGGCGTACGGGATCGGACAATGAGCCAAGGCAGGACATCGCAAGACCGGACATCTCGGCCAGGACCGGACATCCTCTGCGAAAAACCAGAAAAAGGGGCTAAGTCCTGGTGGGGTGGCGCACTGGGTCCGGACAACGGTCTGAGACCGGACATCCCAAGACCGGTCCTCAGGGCTAAGACCGGTCTCATAGCACGAAAAATGCCCAGTCTGGGCAGATTGTAATTTTCGGGATTGGAGGGGTTTATTTGCATTGTGACAACACTATATGCACCCAACCCTCTCCTCTCTCACAGCCATTCACTCCCTCACCATTCTCTCTCATTTCCTCTCTTTCTCTCTCTAGAAAAGGAGCTCTATAGCTTGGAGAAAAAGGAGAAGAAGGAGAAGAAGGCTTGGAGAAGGTGGATTGGAGGCTTTGAAGGTTCTGGAAGCTCTCCTACAAGGTGAACATTAGGGAGCTTGGGCCAAGGTGAGGTTTCTAAGAAAAACCTAGGTTAGGGTTTGTGTTTTTGGTCCTAAGGAGCTAGGTTTTGAGCTTCTCTTTGGTGTAGGGACCTTGTAGAGCTTCATGCTCCATGAAATGCATGGAAGCTTCATGAGCTCTCATGGTGGATCATTAGGGTTTCAAAGTGAGGTCCTAGAAATGGTTTAGATAGTCTTAGATCATCTCTAAGGGTGGTAACAAGCTCTCTTTTGCTTGTGTATGAGATCAAAACCTAGGATTCCACATAGGGTTTGGTAGAGCACCCAAATTTGGGGCTTTTTGCCATAGAGGTTCTAGGGTCAAATTGACCTTTTAGAAACCTAATTGGGAGTATCCCCGACGCGTGGGGCAACTCCATTTATTTAAACGAAAAGTCAAATTATGAGTTACTATGTAAACTAGCCTGATTTAGGTTCTGTTTAACGCACAGGTGGTAAACTAGGGATCGGTTGGGCACGAAACTCGACCCGCAACCCATCCATAATATTTAGAGGTGGGTGGTGCAGTCCAAGGACATCGGACTTCTCTCTATGTCTAAGTGTCACTTCTATTGAGTATATTTAATATTGAGCATGTTGTATTGTAGGGTTTAATATGCATTTCTTATTGCTTTGAGAGTTCAAATGCATAAGGTAGAATGTTATGAGATTGTATGATAAAGAACAAGAACCCTATGTATGCATACTAAAGAACAAGAACAACAACTTAGTGTAATTGACAAGTTAATGTGACATTGGACATGTACTTAGAAAATGTGGCAATGATGAGTCTAGAGTACTTAGACAACATGCGTGGCATCAAAGAACAAGAACAAGAACAAGTAGTGTACATAACACTAGTAGAGTTTTGAGATTGACATTATGATAACAACCTTAGAGTTAAAGGTCATATGAACATAGTTTCCCTGAAGTCAAGGAATGAATTGAAATTGGAATCCTTAGAGTTAAGGATTGATCGTACTCACCATATAGTCCTTGCTCGAGGGCGGTAGCTCCCCCTCGGGCGATGTGCTCCGGAGTTGTCATCACCTTTGGGTTGTAGTGTTTCCCGGAGGACGGTCCCGTCGGGTTGTAGTGTTTCCTCGACAATAGGAATTTGAGTTGGTTGAGTCTTGTTGAGGGCAAAACCTACGGGTTAGCCAAGAGATTGGGTATTGAACTGTGATCTTTCAGTCATCATGAGTTATTATTCGAGCATCTTATTGTTTACTTTCAAGCGTATTAGCTGCATTTGTTAGTTGGTTATTATCTTACCTTTCTTTCCATTACGCTTGAATTAGACCTAGTGGAAAAGTCGACGTGGTTGGTTGCCGAACCCACTGGGAACTTCATTGTAGTTCTCACCCCACTATCTCCACAGGGCCGGGACCGAGCGAGCCGGCCGAGGATCGCGGTAAGGGCATCGCGCCCTAGATAGAGACCGCCAAGTTATTACTTTTTGGTAGTTGCATTTCCCTTTATATATATATTATCTTTTGCATTTGATGATCATAGTTGCTTAACTTTGAATGTAATCAACTTATATTTTGAGGTAAAGTGATGTAAGAAAGAAATCATGCAATGAATGTGAAGCTTTTAAAGAATTCAAAGTTGTAAAGATATTTACATGTAAGTGATTGTAATTAATCATGTTACTTGTATGTTTACATTAGTACTTTCACTTTGGCTATGTTGCTTACCCTCGTGTAAGCCTTTTGTGTACGCTTCCGCATGTGTGAAATTTATATTCTAGCTGTACTTGTTGAGCCTTGGGCGGACAGGGGAAGCTCTGTCCGTTCGGCGTCTGTTGACGCGCTCGAACCGGCCAAATGGATCGGGCTCGGGGCGTGACACCCTGGGAGTAATAATAAAGTGAAAAATACAGCGGAATTTTTTTTTTTTGAAAACCTGACCCCAAGGTATGCCAGATCCGCCACAAATACAGGAAGTCCACTGTTCTCACGGACAGAGTCTCCCTTGTATTTGCACGGCGTCGCACATGTACAGAGTATAGTAAACTACCAGGAAACAACCACAATATAATGAACTTAACACAGATATTACTATTCATTCAACCATTCATCACAGGTTCACAACTAAGAGATGTATAAGCTGATAAACATTGTAAAAAGCTTTTGAAAGCTGTTTCCTACACGGAAACCTTTTCTTTTAAAAACACGCTACCACGAGGGGTAGAAAACCATTTTATCACATAAAATCCATATTCTTTATTACATTATAAAACCAACTAGAACATCTCATAATCCAAAAGTAAGTACTGAACTGAACCATAAATAAGTCTAAGTCATAAAACAGGAAAGGTAAGGGGATAACCGACAAAGGGACGGAGCTATGTCGCGAACTAGACTCGCTCCTCACCAGCTGTCCCACTAACTCCTGCAACGTCACCTGTAAAAGAATGCGAGGGGTGAGAACATGTAAACATGTCTCCCCCTCCCAGTGGATACCTTGCGGAGATAGACACAAGAGGAGATAATAGTAGTACAGTAGCTATGATAAACAAATAAACGGGAGAGATATACAGATATGAAACAACAGCTACTATAAGTACGCATCAACGGTACGAAAGTACAAAAACACCCAATCTGGAAACTGCCCTATTGGTCCGCAGACCTCAGGCCTATGCCCACTGCCACTCTACCTGCTAACAACCCAGTACTGACCGCTGGGCTAACAGGCTGCATATAACCCAGTACTGACCGCTGGGCTCACGGGCTGGCACATCCAACCACTTTTTCGGAAAAGAACACCCTCTTGCGGTGGCCAAACCGCTGGTGTTCGTGAAATGCGTGTGTGTCTCGGGCGATCAATGCTGATATGCTCAATAGCCAAACGTCGGCAACCAGCCGACAATCCTGCCTCTCAGGGCGTACTGACCGTATAGGTCGTCAAACAGTCAACCAAACAATAAGGTCACTGAGTATACAGGAGAAAACTGACCGAACAAGTCACAGATGTCATAGGCTGACAAGAAGTAATCTACTCTACTCCTACACATGATACTAAATATGGAAACACTGAGTAGAGTAATACTGTAACACAAAGGTGCAAGATATATTTACGATAAAAGATATGAATAGTAAGGTGGAAGGAACGTCACCAGCGTGCACCACTAAACCGACGGCGAGTTGAGATACCCACATGTACGACTGTAGAAGATCTGATCTGTCGACTGTGAAAACGAAGCAACTGGACCTACGAAAAGGTCCCCCGGGTTAGCATCTAACCCACCAACACAAGTACTACTACTCACAAATCTCCACTAATGACCCCACGGGAACCGGTTTCCCAAAACCGATTGCCGAAGCACCAGGAAGTCCCGAAAACTGTACCGGAACTCCACCGTCGCTCACCCGTCGTTTCCGAACCTTCGAAACGACGTGGGTGACCAGCCAACAAGGCTCAGCGACAACGTAAATAACCACTAAGAGTCATCGGAAGAAATCCGAACCGTAAATACGTTTTCGTCGGCGATTTTTGCCGAAAAACGCTCCGAAAATCATTTTTCGATTTCCGTAAAGGCTTAGGACCTTGGACGACCAGTCCAGGGGTTACCCACAGCACGTACGAACTTCCCACAGCGGCCACGTAGTTTACAATTGCATAAAAGCCCCTAACAAATCATAAAAACACATTATTTCATGTAATTTTAGGGCTTTTATGGATCGTGCACGCAAACCGATGCTCAATAAATCGAGCCATTATAGTCGCTGGAAGGTTTCGACGTGCCGGAGACCGTGCTCACCTTTCGGAGCACTTTCTGTCACTGTAGCACTCGCACGAGCGACACGAAGTTCTGTAAACAGCGCGCACAGCGCGAAAGATACGACAATCCCGCTAATCGGGGCATCAAAAACCCAAACGGAGGTGAGCATCGCGTTCAGCACGAAAAGACGATGACCGTGCTCACCTCACGAGGTCAAAAAGACCTAACGGATCACCGGATAAGTGATCAAAACCCTAGACTAAGGTGCTGGTATTGAAATCATTGCTTACCAGACCAGAGGGAGCTAGGGTTGGCCGCTGGCGATCGGACAGCGGGCGGTCCGGCCGGGGACGGGAGCGCCGGGTCGGAGAGGTCCGGGAAAGACTACGGCGGCGGCGGGAGGCGGCCGGTGGCGCGACGGAGGAGATCGGCTCCTCCCACTTCCTCTCGGGTTTGATGGCGCCGGCGCGCACGGCGCGGCGGAGACGTCGGGCGGCGACGGTCGGCACCGGAGGCCGAGGAAGCCGATGCTCCCCTCGGGAGGCGGCGGCGATGCCGGAAGCCGAGGAGGCTCGGCCTCGATGCATCTTTGGATCCGTGCCGCCGCGAGTAGATGGAAGCGGCGGCCGGCGGCGTCCGGTGCCGCCGGGGAGGTGCGCCGGAGGACACCGGGGGTCACCGGGGCCGATTGGAGGGCGGCGCGGCCGAAGTGATGCGGCGGCAACCCGGGAAGCCCGATCTCGGGTCTGCTCGGTTTGGGGCATCAAATCTAGCATTTTGTTTCGTCCTATTTGGTCTCCGATCTGCGACGAAACAGTCCCTCTTTAATTCCTCCATAATCCACTTATATATTTATATAAGTATAACCGTTCAAAACCCTTTTTCTCGACAACCGTGCATCGGAATCTAATTCCGTCAGCGCCATTGGTTCCAGAATAGTCGAGCCATTCGAAACGAACTATTGAAGTCCTATTATCAGAGTTCGGTACGCACCAGGACCCATCTCTACTCCCTGGCTCGCCGAAAACCCGGAGTTACTATTCACTTAAGTCGTGAGTCCAGGTCGCATAACTTTTCCGTTTTAGCTCATTTTCGCCTGAAATTTGACGAGTGCTTTTGTAATTAAATTACACACTTTTCTGTTTTAGCTCATTTTCGCCTGAAATTTGACGAGTGCTTTTGTAATTAAATTACACACAATAACATCGTCAACAAAAGGGTTTATTTATTACGATAAAAATGTCGGTTATAACATCATTCCCTCCTTACAAGAAGTTTCGTCCCCGAAATTTAATCAAGGATCCCCCATGAACAAATGCGGATAACGCTCCCGTATAGTAGACTCAAGCTCCCACGTAGCCTCACGCTCCTCGTGGTTCTCCCACTGAACCTTCACGTACGGAATGCTCCTGTTCTGCAACTGCTTCACTTCACGTGCCAAAACCCGCAACGGAGCCTCATCGTAGCTCAGATCCTCCCGTAACTATATAGACGTCGGGCTGATGACGTGGGACGGATCCGGAATATACTTCCGAAGTATGGACACGTGAAAGACATTGTGCACCCGGGCGAGACTCGAAGGTAGAGCCAACCTGTACGCCACCGGACCAACACGCTCCAGGATCTCAAACGGTCCCACAAATCGCGGACTAAGTTTGTTCCGCAAACCGAACTGCTTGATCCCCCTGGATGGCGACACCTTGAACAGCACATGCTCACCGACCAGAAACTCTAGGTCACGCCTCCGCTAGTCCGAGTAGCTCCTCTGTCGACTTTGTGCAGTTTGAAGCCGCTCTCTCGCAATGCGAACCTTCGCCTCCGCATCCTCCACTAAGTCAGGCTCGATCAACCGGCGTTCTCCGACATCGTCCCAACAGATAGGAGAACGACATCTATGCCCATATAAAGCCTCGTACGGAGCCATCCCGATGCTCGCCTGGTAACCGTTATTATAGGCGAACTCCACCAGTGGTAAATAGCTAAACCATCCATCACCGTAGTCCAGGACACAATCGCAGAGCATGTCCTCAAGAGTCTGGATGACTCGCTCTGACTGTCCGTCGCTCTGTGGATGGAACGCTATACTGAAGTTCAGCTTCGTACCCATAGCCTGCTGCAAGCTTCTCCAAAAGTGGGAAACGAAGCGGGTGTCCCGATCAGATACGATCGACACTGGCACACCATGAAGCCTGACGATCTCGTCGATATATAAGCGTGCCGATCGATCACGGGACCACGTCGTGTGCATCGGCGGAAGTGAGCCGATTTCGTCGGCCGATCACTACAACCCGGATCGCATCATGGCCTCGGCGTGATCGAGGCAATCCGATGTGAAATCCATAGAAATCTGCTCCCATTTCCATACGGGTATCGGAGTGGTTGCAGCTTCCCTGCCGGTCGCTGATGCTCGGCTTTCACCTGCTGACAAGTCAAGCATCGAGCCACATGCTGAGCCACATCTAGCTTCATCCCAGGCCACCAGAAATTCTGCTTCAGGTCGCGGTACATCTTGGTTCCGCCTGGGTGAACCGTGTAATGGGATCGATGCGCCTCGGATAGGATGTCGCTCCTCAGCTCCGAGTCACCAGGCACGCACCATCTTCCCTTAAAGCGCAAAGACCCATCAGTGTGGATAGTGAAGTTCCCGTCCTTGCCCTGCTCGATCTCCGCCCGCACTTTCTGTAAGTACGGGTCACTCTGCTGTCCAAGCATAATCCGTTCTGTCAGGGTAGGTTGTACCACCAGAGACATCAACTGGGTCGTAGTCCCAGTGGAAACAACTTCGATCTCCAGACGGCGGAAGTCCTCTATCAGACGATCCTGGCTCGTGATCATGAAGGACAACTCAGCTGAAGGCTATTTCCGGCTCAAGGTGTCTGCTACCGTATTCGCCTTTCCCGGATGATACTGAATGGCGAGATCGTAGTCCTTCGAGAGCTCGAGCCAACGCCTCTGCCTGAGGTTCAACTCTTTCTGGGTGAAGAGGTACTTCAGGCTCTCATGAATAGTGAACACCTCGCAATGCGCCCCATATAAATAGTGCCTCCACAGCTTAAGGGCGAACACCATTGAGGCGAGCTCCAGATCGTGAGTCAATAATACTCACCTTGGAGACTATAGTCTCCCACCAGATACCACACAAACTGCCGAAGTCAAATCTTCTTCAGCGGAAAGCCACCTGTGGCATTCGACAGTCCAAAGTCCATGACCTCACTCTCCACTTGACCCAAAATGATCCAAGGCTGACAATACCCATTGAGCTAAACAATTTGTTTGCTCAATCTTGCAATCAAACCAACACATGGTCCATGCAAGTCCATCAATTGATGCACAGGATTGCCAATTGCACTATGCGATACTAACCACGGTGATGCTCAACATTCGTCTCCACGAGACCCTGTCGCTGCTGTCCTACAAGGGACCCTAGCGATCGATGCTCCTAGCAACACCAAATACTTGTCTTATTGAGACCCAGGCCACCTGCCACCAAATGATCGGACAACCATACCATTCCTAGGTTTGCACGATTAATTTGAGAAGCAAACCCTAACATTATCACATACGGTGATTATCAAAGCCGAGCACCAGGCTTAAGTCACTCAATAACTGTGATTCCGAACCTCTCGCCAAACAAACCGAGACTACTACGAACACCCAGACTCGAACTAGAGTCAAAACCACCATCAGGGAATAACCCAGGCTCACAACGTGGTCAGAGATGACCGACACTCAAGAATTTCCAAGACAATCTAGGGAAAATATCGACCCAATCCATAAGTCCCAAAATAGGGAAAGGATATTTCATCCTAACTTTCGACAGTACATTGTCTGCAGCCAATGTACTTATCAAAAGAAAAGCGAAATATCCGAGATCCACTACCAACATCGAGTTGGAAGCGCGACACAACGAAGTATCAAGCCATCTGATACCTCTTTTCTGAACCAATACTGTCGAAACATCAACTCTCTAACAAATCTACCATATACGAACCCAGGTGCTGGATGATTGAACACTAAGTACCCACACTAGGGCTTACCAAAAACGGTGTCCCATGTAGCTAGACTACTATGCTAATAATGAAAAGGTAAAAAGGAACGCAGGTATGCATGATAAGTACCAGAATCTCAAGAGACTTCTTTAATTAGTTAAGATAACCACGTAAACTGAAAATTCATACCTGCGCTTCCAAATAAGGGTGCATTCAGCGGTCGAGTCGCAACATGAACAGGTCCATTGACTGCTTGCAACGAAGTCACCAGGGAAGGAGTCGCACCCCACAGCAGTCCAATACCCCTAGGGCAATCTCGACGTAAATGACCCAGCAGACGCATCGATAACAGTGGCCCCAACGTTGAGGGCAGGAAGTTACTTGATGCGCTTGACCGCATATCACACAAGGTCGATCACGTCGAAGCTTTCTAACAACAGTCTCCTTCATAGCGGAAGTTTGAGTTCGAGGCTGCTTGGGTAGTTTAGGGTTGCTCGAAGACCCACCCTCCACGATCGAACGAGGCCGCTTTCCGAAAGCTTTTTCGATCGAGCTCTCTTTCAGGATAGGGTCCATCCATTTGTCCGAGGGCTTTAACGGATTGCTTATTGTAAATTCCGCCAAGTTCCCTCTCACACGGGCTAACTCCAAGGTTAGAGAATTAACACCTTCGGCAGAAACAGTCGGCGTCGTCGAATAAGGTAAGAAGCCAGTAGCACTCGTGAATCTAGGGCCATCGGTCACCGGCCTGACTCCAGTGATCACCGTGGCCGACGTAGGTATGATCGCTGTGGTGCCTGGAAATGACACTCCAGCAGCTCGATTACCAAAAGGTCCATTACCCACCACGTAGGCTACATCCGCAACATTACTTGCAGCAACACAAGTATTCGTGCCCGACGGCGGAGCCTGAACCACTCCAGTCGCAGCCTGCTGCTGCACCACCTGCTGGACTAAACCGGCCAGTGCGGCCAACTGCTCCTCCATCCGCCGAAGGCCGTGCATAACTGCAGAAGTCTCGGTATTCGCACATCGTCTCTCTCTACTGCGTACCATGCTAAACAGACAGGGTTAGAGTCAAATATAGAATAGAATAAACAGACCCATACTCTATTACCATGACTCAAACCCAACCAACACCGCACTCACGTGCCTATATATCGTAGGTCTTCCTAGGGTCAACCTAACCAATGGTTCAGTTCTTTTTAATTTCAAAAACGACATGTGAATGGTGTTATGGTTGTAACTTTGCTCTGATACCATTTTAATCTGTCACGCCCCGAGATTAATAATAAAGTGAAAAATACAGCGGAATTTTTTTTTTTTTGAAAACCTGACCCCAAGGTATGCCAGATCCGCCACAAATACAGGGAGTCCACTGTTCTCACGGACAGAGTCTCCCCTGAATTTGCACGGCGTCGCACATGTACAGAGTATAGTAAACTACCAGGAAACAACCACAATATAATGAACTTAACACAGATATTACTATTCATTCAACCATTCATCACAGGTTCACAACTAAGAGATGTATAAGCTGATAAACATAGTAAAAAGCTTTTGAAAGCTGTTTCCTACACGGAAACCTTTTCATTTAAAAACACGCTACCACGAGGGGTAGAAAACTATTTTATCACATAAAATCCATATTCTTTATTACATTATAAAGCCAACTAAAACATCTCATAATCCAAAAGAAAATACTGAACTAAACCATAAATAAGTTTAAGTCATAAAACAGGAAAAGTAAAGGGATAACCGACAAAGGGACGAAGCAATGTCGCGAACTAGACTCGCTCCTCACCAGCTGTCCCACTAACTCCTGCAATGTCTGTTACGGATTTTATGTTGGCATATTTCGTGAAGTGAGTCCGGAGTCTTGAAGGTTTAAAGAAAAAGAGACGAAAATCGAAGGCTCGCAGACTCGAAACATAAATCCATAATGCTCGGTAAGTTCAAATACTGATGATGATGATTTATAAACATTAACAAGAGTTTAGAAGACTTAGGATTATTTCAAAATATAATATCTGGACAAATCTAAGGTTTTCAGGGTATGAGGACCGGTCCCTAAATTGAGAGACCGCCCCGTAGGTACTCTCTGCGTGGAGAAATGATGCAACCGGTCCCTGGACTGATGAGACCGGTCCCTCGTAACTGGATTTTTATTTATGCAGAGAGAGACCGGTCCCAGAGATGAGAGACCGGTTCCCGTAGCTTGTGTTTTCAACTACACAACGGAGGACCGGTCTCCAGCTTGAAGGACCGGTCCCTGAACTCGTAAAATATCTGAAAAATCAGGTTTTCGAATCCTAGTCTATCTCTAAGTCTTCTAAACCTATAAATAAGATGTAGGGGTGTTTCTAAAACATGTCTAAGTATAGAATATCTTATTGAAACCCTAGAAACTTGTTGGGTGCTCTCTTTCTTTCTTCAACAACAAGTTTCTAACGGATCAATTCTCGAAACCCTAATTTCTCGTTCTTAATAGAGAATTGATCCGGCTATTGCTTAGAAACATCGTCTACGGTTCTTTAATGATTGTCTAAGCAATAAATCATCACCAATCGTATGGTTCATGCTCCCGACGGAGTGCGCTCGTGGATTCGAGTGGGCGTCGTGGATTCGGCGTGATCAAGGCTTCGTGGATTCGAAGTGGAGGCGTTTCGTGGATTCGGGACGTGGCGTTCGTGGACTCGGACGTGAGGGCGTGGACAACCCGAAGGAGGATTGCGCGGAGATCCATAAGAGAGTTAGAGAGGTCGAGTCCGTGGAGTTCGGTAATCACCTTGTAATCTTTTCTTTTAGTGGATTTTTATTCGCGTGTTGGTCCCGTGGTTTTTTACTCCGAGTTTGGAGTTTTCCCACGTAAATCTCGGTGTGCTTTTTTATTTTCCGCATTTAATTTTTAAAGCATCGAGATTTGTGGTTTTTGGCCTTTACACCTATTCACCCCCCTCTAGGTGTTGGATAAGGTGCTAGATACAATCTAGATAGATCCTTGGGGCATCCCCATAATTTACAATTGGTATCAGAGCGGGATCTAGATATATTGTTATCTAATGGCCAAAGAGTTAGTAGGTGCGTTGCAAACTTATGAGATGACTTTTCCTACTAACCAATCTTCTTCCAAGTTTTTCTCTAAAAGTACAGGGATTGCGTTGAAAACATGAAAGGAAGAAGACGTGAACTCGGATTCCGGCGATGAGGAATCAAACGACGAGGAATTAGCGGAAGCATACAATCAACTTCTTGTTGAGTCGCGGAAGATGGCGAAACTCAATAAAAAGTTGAGGCGTCATTTATTCAATCTTGAAGAAGAGAACAAGAATTTGAAGACCACAAATAATGCTCTTGAGGAGGAACGGGAATCAATCTTGAATAATAATTCGGTCCTCCAAAAGAAGCTAGAAGAATTGGATTTAATGATCAAATCTACTACGGATAAAGTTTGATTTTTGGAGCATCAATTTAAGGAAACATACAAATCCAACAAAGCATTGACCAAGCATGTCCATCAACTCAAGTCCGATATTCAAAAGTTTTCTTCGGGATCGAAGAAATTGGATAACATGCTCGGATTGGGTCAAACGAGCAAGTTAGGTCTTGGATACGAACGAACATATGTTGAGAATGATCAAAAGATGGCATCGAAAGTCTCAACAAGTTTGAAGGAGAAGGTGTGTCACAGATGTGGCATCAAAGGACACATCAAAAAGAGTTGCCCGAACAAAAATTTCAAGTCTCAATCGGCAACTTCGAAACGACAATTGGTATCATCTACAACTCGGTTTCCCCCACGGAATCAAAAGAAAAATCAATTGAGTCGAGTGCATCAAGCAAACCGTGACTCATATGTGAACCGAAAATCAAAGCCACAAGCAAATCGGACATCTAAGCCTCAACGTCAATATCGATCGAACCCACAACCGATCCGGATTTCTAAGTCGAAACAACATGCGGTTTGGGTTTCTAAACCTCAAGGACAACATCAAAAGACAAAACAACTTGAACCTAACGTCGACAAGTCAAGACAACCAAATATCCGACAAGTTTGGATCCGGAAAGGTGATATCTTTCCTTGTTCCTCGTCTTAGTATATTTTTATTTTTGTAATGCTTTGATAAGTGTTTCTTGCATAATTTTCTTCATTGCATTACATATTTAAACGAGATTTGATATTTAAAATTTTGATTTGAAAATCATTTTTGAGGAAAGGTTTTTGGGGAGTTTTTAATTTGATTGAAAATTTTTGAGAAGGGAGATGATTGAAAATCATTAAATTGGTGAAATTAAAGGTTTTTCAAAGAGCCTTAACTGGTATTTAAAGTCAATTCAAATTGAATTAAATTCATATTAATTATCGATTTTACTCCACTTTTTATTATTTTGACGATAATTAATTATGTGATTTCTTCTTACATACATTCATCAAAATTTTGAAATTAATTTTAATCTCTTCGTAATTAATTCATCTAGATAGTGAATGTTGAATATAATTGATGGATATTTGCTAATTGACTATGATTCGTCAAAATTATTTTCAATTGTGAGATTGTCTAATTTAGGGGGAGTTTGAATATTTAAAAAAAAAAAGGAGAAACTCCTATGATTAAAAAGATGTGGAAAGAGTTACATCCGAAAGGAGTGTGAAAACTACCACCACATGTAGGAAAGAGCTACCACCCCGATCGTCCGGTACGTGTGTGAAGCTACCGCATGAGAATTTATATGAAAAACCGAAAAGGTTGATAAAAATAAAAAGTCTAGAATTTTCGGTGATATAAGGTGATAGTTTGAAAAAGATGCTTAAAGAGCCACTCCCGGTGTTTATTAGTTAAATCTCTATATTGAACGACTTGCGACAAATTGGTGTCAATTTTGTTAAATCTTTTATAATTATTTTTCATCAATTAGTATCTTGATGTTTTTAAATAATTAGATTATTCTTAATATCAAATTTTGATGTTTTGATGTCTTTTAAAATCAAATAATATTTTATTTTCATCATAATGATTTTTGGAGTACAATCTTTAACCTTTTATGAAATTAACTTAATTTAGAAGAATTTTTGAGAAACAAGGCAAAATTTTCGCATTCTCATCCATGGACTATGTTTAGTTTGCTTATTTTTTGTATCTAGATTTATAACTATGGCATGACTACTTTCTATTTGCTAGTTTGTTTTTCTCTCTATTTGTGTTTCTTTTTGGCAATTTTTGACAAAAAGGGGGAGAAGAATTGAAAACTTGAATTCAATTTCAAAAGGGAGAGATTTTCATGAACAAAGGGGGAGAGATTTTCATTTTCATATTTTTTTTCTACTAACTTTGTTTGTGAACTTTGTTCGTGGAGAAAGTAATCTAATTGCAGATCTTTGAAGACTTCAAGACTCCTAATTGTGTCTAAGTCATAGAGTTTGCTTAGGAGTTGCGAAATTGTAATTTTGTATTTCTCTTTAGATCTTTCACGCGAGAAGTTCATTGTTTTGGTGATGGCAATGAATTTCAGTTTTTATTTTTTTGTGAGATGAGCGTTGTGAGTATTTTAATGTAATTTTGGGTTTTGTCACGAAATTGCCAAAGGGGGAGATTGTTACGGATTTTATGTTGGTATATTTCGTGAAGTGAGTCCGGAGTCTTGAAGGTTTAAAGAAGAAGAGACGAAGATCGAAGGCTCGCAGACTCGAAACATAAATCCACAATTCTCGGTAAGTTCAAATACTGATGATGATGATTTATAAACATGTCACGCCCCGGGGTCCCTTTGGTACATAAACACAGCGGAAATTTTTTTTTTTTTTTTTTTTTTGAAAGCCTGACCCCCAGAGGTGTGCCAGATCCGCCACAAATACAGGGAGGCCACTGTACACACGGACATAGTCTACCCTGTATTTGCACGACGTCGCACAAGTACAGAGTACAAATCAACCAGGAACACAACCACAACAGTATGAATATCAAGTACACTAAATATACCACATCATACAACCATTCACCACATTCACAACTTAGCTTATTTATAAACCTTTTAAAACTGTTTCCCACACGGAAACCCTTTTCCTTTGAAAACACTACCACGAGGGGTAGAAAACCTTCTCTTTAACCCTTTCCTTTGAAATGCTACCTCGAAGGGTAGGAGACAGTTTAATTCACAAAACATAAGTTCTTCCATAAACTTTCAAAAACCATTATATGTCTCAATCCACCACTGAAAGTAAAACTAAAGTGAAGCTAGAACTGAACCATAATGTACTCTAAGTAATAAAACGAGAAAGGTAAAGAAGTAACCGATACGTGTAGGAGCTACACGCGTACTATACTCGCTCCTCACCTGCTGTCCCTCTAGGACCCGCTATGTCACCTGAAAAAGAAGGCGGGGGGCGAGAACATGTAAACATGTCTCCACTCCCATTGGGTATCCACTAGTAACGGAGTAAAACAAAGGAAAGACTGGTAAGTAGATACAGTAGCCAAAGTAAGCAGGAGAGAGATATATGTAATATAAACAAACTGCTACTGTATGTATGCATCGAAAAGCTGAGAAAGTAAATACCCAATCCATAACCGCCAATATTGGTCCGCAGACCTCAGGCAATGCCCCCTGTCTCTAAGCCTGCATTCAACCCAAGGTAGCCTATGGGCTCACGGGTTGGCGTCCAACCATTTTTCCGAAAAAGAACAACCTGGCCGGTGGATCAGACCGCCTGTGTTCGTAATATGCGCTCGAGTCCTGGGCGATCGATGCTGTTATGCTCAAAAGCCAGACGTCAGCAACTAGCTGACAATTACGTCCCTAAAGGGACATCGACCCCTTTGGGTCATTAGGTAAACTCGCCGACCACGTAGGTCACAGAAGCACTGAAACAAGCCGACCGAATAGGTCAGAAAGCTGAAGCAAACCGACCAGAGCAGTCCGAGAAAGCGTAAACAAGCGACCGAGTAGGTCAAGCTATAAAGGATCGACCAAGTAGGTCGTGAAGAGTCAGAAACTCAACCCTCTACTCCTATCAAGTATACTAAGTATGCATATAAGCGAGTAGAGAATAGAAACGACAGTAAGGTGCAAATAAGAAAAGTAAAGTAGAGTAGAGTAAAGTGAAGGAGTGTCACCAAGCGTGTACCACTGTACCGACGACAACCCGGATACCCACCTGAGTATCAAAAGGAGTGGTCTGCCGACTGCTGGAAAGAAACGACTGAGCCTACGAGGGTTCACCGGGTTAGAAACTAACCCCACTAAAACTAGAATCATAATTCACAAATCCCACGATGTAACTGCCTCGAAACGACTACTACAGTACGCCCGTTTCGATCCGGGTTTCCGAAAGTGTCGACTTTGACACCGGAACCCACCGTCGCTCACCCGTCGTCTCCGGACCTTCGAAACGACACGGGTGACCAGCCAGCAAGGCTTGGCGACAAAAGAAATACTCTCGGAAAGCGTCGGAAGAAATCCGAACCAAAGTCGCGTTCCGTCGTCGAATTTCGCCGACGAACGCTCCGGAATTACACTTGCTGTCTTCCGAAAGGCTCGGGACCTTGGAGAGTCAGTTCAGAGGTTACCCGCAGCACGTACACACTGCCCAAGATAGCCCAGGAAGCTACAATTGCATAAAAGTCCCTAGAGAATCCTAAATCGCATTATTTTATGTACAAATAGGGTTATTATGGGCCGTGCACGCAAACCGATGCATCGCAAATTCTGAAATCGCACTCGCTGTAAGTCTTCGACATGCTGAAGACCGTGCTCGCCTTTCGAAGCATAATCGGACATCGTAGTGCGCGCACAAGCGACACTAATTTCGATGGCGCGCACGGCGCGTAAAGTGCGATCGTCCCGCGGAGCATCGAACTCGAACGGAGGTGAGCATCGCGTTCGGCACGGAAAATCCTTGGCCGTGCTCACCTCCGAGTTCATTTGACCCACCGGATCACCAGATAGGTGATCCGAACCCTAGACTTAGGTGCTGGAAATCATAAATCCATATCGAGGCTGAGGGAGCTAGGGCTCGGTCTCCGGCGGCAAGGAGGCGCGCGCGCCGGCCGGGGAAGGGAGCCTTCGGTTCGGGAGGTCCGAGGAAGGAGGTAGCCGGCGGCGACCGGCGGGCGGAGCGCGGCGGCGGCGATCCTCTTCTTCTTCCTCTCGGGTTGGATGGCGCCGGCGGCACGGCGGCGGCCGGGGACGCCGGGACGGTGATGGTCGGCGCGGAGGTCGAGGAAGCCGATGCTCCGCCCGGGAGGCGGCGGGGGTGGCCGGAAGCGAGGAGGCTCTCCTCGGTGCACCAACCCGAGGCGGCCGGCGGGAGTGGGAGCGGCGGCCGGCGGCGGGCGGTCCGGCCGGTGAGGGTGCGGCCGGTCGGGGAGGTCCACGGCACACGGTTGCGGTGGCGAAGGGTGGCCGGAGGCGCGGCGGAGGAGATCCAAACCCACCTTGCTCTCGGGTTTGGTGGCTTCCGACGGCGCGGCGGCGGCCACGGTCGGCGCCGGAGATCTGGGGATTGCCGTGCTCCCTTCTCGGGCGGCGGAGCGCTTGGAAAGCGAGGGCCACCACCCTCGGTGCACCAAACCGAGCGGCGGCTCGGTTGCTCGATAGCGGCGGCCGGCGGTGTACGAGGAAGCCGAGGGGAGGCGCGCGGAGGTGGCTCGTGGCGGGAAGGAGGATTCAAGCCTCCTCGGTAGAAGAAAATGCCGGATCGCTTCTTCCCGAGCTCGGCCGAGTGGTCCGGCAATGGCCGCGGGGAGGTTTTCTCGGCTCCGGCGGCGACTCCGACGGCGGCGGCGGTCGGCGATGGGCGCCGGCGATTGGTCTCGGCCCGGGGACGATGATGCTTGGCTCAGAGACCAACCCCGCACTCTCTCGGCCAAGTTGGTGGCTAGGTGGCCGAGGGGAGAAGTGGAGGAGGTGGCTGAGGGCTCGGGGAGGTTCTCCGGCGGCCGGAGGAGCTCGCCGGAGGTGGGCGGCGCGCGCTCGGGATGGCAGAGGAGGGGCAAAAGGTGGCTAGGGCGGCTGGGAGGTGAAGGGTCCAATTAGGGTTAGGGTTTGGCCCATGAAACCCTAAAACCTATTTTATACACAAATGCATTTTTTGCATTTTAGCCCTCCAAAGCCCACAATTTATATTTTAGCCCCTGCCAGCATATATTTTATGCGCATAGGACCCTCTACGTTCAAGCTTTCGCATTTTGGCGCATAAAATATAGTGACTTTTCGCATTCCACCGTTATGCGATTTTTGCCTCTTCGCGTTCTTTTCGCGATTCCCGGAGATCCGTCCGTCGGATTCACGATCGGACCACGCCAGTGCGTTCAGCGCGTCGAGAACATCGAATCTAGCCTTTTATTTCGTTTGATTTGGTTTCAGATTCGCGAAGCATCCATTCTTCTCTTTATTCCTCCAATATCTCCAGTTACTTAAGTCTTTAAGTAAAACCGTTCGAACCCCTTTTCCTCGACAACCGTGATTCAGAATCCAATTCCGTCAGTGGCATTGGTTCCAGAATAGTCGAGCCGTTCAAAACAAGCTATTGAAGTCCTATATTCGGAGTCCTGTACGCATCTGGACCCTTCTTTACTCCGCGATTTCTCGAAAATCCGGAGTTACTATTCACTTTAAGTCAAACTTCCGGGTCGCGTACTTTTTCGTTTTAGCTCGGTTTCACCTGAAATTTGACATGTGCTCTTATAATACATTTACGCACGATAACATTCAGAAACGAAAGTCAAATTTCATTTAGGTAAAAAGTCGGTTTATTACAAAACATTAACAAGAGTTTAGAAGACTTAGGATTATTTCAAAATATAATATCTGGACAAATCTAAGGTTTTCAGGGTATGAGGACCGGTCCCTGAATTAAGAGACCGGTCCCCGTAGGTACTCTCTGCGTGGAGAAATGATGCAACCGGTCCTTGGACTGATGAGACCGGTCCCTCGTAATTGGATTTTTATTTACGCAGAGAGAGACCGGTCCCCGAGATGAGAGACCAGTTCCCGTAGCTTGTGTTTTCAGCTACGCAACGGAGGACCGGTCTCCAGCTTGAAGGACCGGTCCGTGAACCCGTAAAACATCTTAAAAATCAGGTTTTCGAATCCTAGTCTATCTCTAAGTCTTCTAAACCTATAAATAAGATGTAGGGGTGTTTCTAAAACATGTCTAAGTATAGAATATCTTTTTGAAACCCTAGAAACTTGCTGGGTGCTCTCTTTCTTTCTTCAACAACAAGTTTCTAACGGATCAATTCTCGAAACCCTAATTTCTCGTTCTTAATAGAGAATTGATCCGGCTATTGCTTAGAAACATCGTCTACGGTTCTTTAATGATTGTCTAAGCAATAAATCATCACCAATCGTATGGTTCTTGCTCCGGACGGAGTGCGCTCGTGGATTCGAGTGGGCGTCGTGGATTCGGCGTGATCAAGGCTTCGTGGATTCGAAGTGAAGGCGTTTCGTGGATTCGGGACGTGGCGTTCGTGGACTGGGACGTGAGGGCGTGGACAACCCGAAGGAGGATTGCGCGGAGATCCATAAGAGAGTTAGAGAGGTCGAGTCTGTGGAGTTCGGTAATCACCTTGTAATCTTTTCTTTTATTGGATTGTTATTCGCGTGTTGGACCCGTGAGTTTTTTACTCCGAGTTTGGAGTTTTCCCACGTAAATCTCGGTGTGCTTTTTTATTTTCCGCATTTAATTTTTAAAGCATCGAGATTTGTGGTTTTTGGCCTTTACACCTATTCACCCCGCTCTAGGTGTTGGATAAGGTGCTAGATACAATCTAGATAGATCCTTGGGGCATCCCCATAATTTACAACGTCACCTGTAAAAGAAGACGAGGGGTGAGAACATGTAAACATGTCTCCCCCTCCCAGTGGATACCTCGCGGAGATAGACACAAGAGGAGATAATAGTAGTACAGTAGCTATGATAAACAAATAAACGGAAGAGATATACAGATATGAAACAACAGCTACTGTAAGTATGCGTCAACGGTACGAAAGTACAAAAACAGCCAATCTGGAAACTGCCCTATTGGTCCGCAGACCTCAGGCCTATGCCCATGCCACTCTACACACCAAACAACCCGATCTGACCTGGGCACCCGATCTTGACCGGCTGGGCTAACGAGTGCATATAACCCGATCTTGTGCCGACCCCGCCGCTCACGGCAGCACACTTGATAGAACACCCTCTTGCGGTGGCCAAACCGCTGGTGTTCGTGAAATGCGTGTGTGTCTCGGGCGATCGATGCTGATATGCTCAATAGCCAAACGTCGGCAACCAGCCGACAATCCTGCCTCTCAGGGCGTACTGACCGTATAGGTCGTCAAACAGTCAACCAAACAATAAGGTCACTGAGTATACTAGAGAAAACTGACCGAACAGGTCACAGATGTCATAGGCTGACAAGAAGTAATCTACTCTACTCCTACACATGATACTAAATATGGAAACATTGAGTAGAGTAATACTGTAACACAAAGGTGCTAGATATATCTACGATAAAAGATATGAATAGTAAGGTGGAAGGAACGTCACCAGCGTGCACCACTGAACCGACGGCGAGTCGAGATACCCACCTGTACGACTGTAGAAGATCTGATCTGTCGACTGTGGAATAGAAGCGACTGGACCGACGAAAAGGTCCCTCGGGGTAGCATCTAACCCACCAACACAAGTACTACTACTCACAAAGCGCCACTAATGAACCCAAGGGAACCGGTTTCCCAAAACCGATTGCTGAAGCACCCGGAAGTCCCGAAAACTGTACCGGAACTCCACCGTCGCTCACCCGTCGTTTTCGAACCTTCGAAACGACGCGGGTGACCAACCAACAAGGCTCAGCGACAACGTAAATAACCGCTAAGAGTCATCGGAAGAAATCCGAACCGTAAATACGTTTTCGTCGACGAATTTTGCCGAAAAATGCTCCGAAAATTGCTCTTCGATTTCCGTAAAGGCTTGGGACCTTGGACGACCAGTCCAGGGGTTACCCACAGCACGTACACACTGCCCACAGCGGCCACGTAATTTACAATTGCATAAAAGCCCCTAACAAATCATAAAAACACATTATTTCATGTAATTTTAGGGCTTTTATGGACCGTGCACGCAAACCGATGCTCAATAAATCGAGCCATCACAGTCGCTGGAAGGTTTCGACGTGCCGGAGACGGTGCTTACCTTTCGGAGCACTTTCGGCCACTGTAGCACTCGCACGAGCGACACGAAGTTCTGTAAACAGCGCGCAAAGCGCGAAAAATATGACAATCCCGCTAATCGGGGCATCAAAAACCCAAACGGAGGTGAGCATCGCGTTCAGTATGAAAAGACGATGACCGTGCTCACCTCACGAGGTCAAAAAGACCTAACGGATCACCGGATAAGTGATCAAAACCCTAGACTAAGGTGCTGGTATTGAAATCATTGCTTACCAGACCAGAGGGAGCTAGGGTTGGCCGCCGAGGACGGGAGCGCCGGGTCGGAGAGGTCCGGGAAAGACTCTGGCCGGCGGCGGGAGGCGGCCGGTGGCGCGGAAGAGGAGATCAGCTCCTCCCACTTCCTCTCGGGTTTGATGGCCCCGGCGGCACGGCGGCGGCCGGAGACGTCGGGGCGGCGACGGTCCGCCGGAGGCCGAGGGAAGCCGTGCTCCCTCGGGAGGCGGCGGCGATGCCCGCGAGGCAGGAGGCTCGGCCTCGATCTGCGGCCCGGATCTGTACGGCCGTAGGTAGATGGAGCGGCGGCCGGCGGCGTGCGGTGACGCCGGGGAGGTGCACCGGAGGTCACCGGGGGTCACCGGGGCCGATTGGAGGGCGGCGCGGCCGAAGTGGTGCGGCGGCAACCTGGGAAGCCCGATCTCGGGTCTGCTCGATCTGGGGCATCAAATCTAGCATTTTGTTTCGTCCGATTTGGTCTCCGATCTGCGACGAAACAGTCCCTCTTTAATTCCTCCATAATCCACTTATATATTTATATAAGTATAACCGTTCAAAATCCTTTTTCTCGAGAACCGTGCATCGGAATCCAATTTCGTCAGCGCCATTGGTTCCAGAATAGTCGAGCCGTTCGAAACGAGCTATTGAAGTCCTATTATTGGAGCGAGTGGGTTCGGTGTCTTATCGGCTTGCCTTGCCGCCGAAGCTCGCTGACGTGCATAATGTCTTCCACGTCTCCAACCTTCGCAAGTACCTCTATGATCCGGAGCATGCGATGTTATATGAACCGCCGGAACTTCAAGAAGATTTGAGCTACGAGGAGTTCCCGGTAAAGATTATCGCCCGAGAGGTGCGAAAGCTTCGAAATCGAGAAATTCCCTATGTGAAGGTGCGGTGGAGCAATCATGATGATCGCGACGCCACCTGGGAACTCGAGGCGCTGATGAAGGAGCACCATCCTCACTTGTTTGAGGAATAAGGTAAAAAATTAAGTTAAAGTTAGTATAAGGGTTCGTTTCGAGGACGAAACTCTTTTAAGGCGGGGAGGATGTAAGGAAGTGAATTCTCGAAATTCGAGAGTTGCACCACGTTTAGAATCGACTGGTTGTCGAGGGGATGGACTTCGGAAAGTTCGAAGTTGATCAGAAGGCCAAAAGCGCACCGGAGTTGCTCCCGGTGAAGTTTTGAAGCATTCGGGCGTTTTGTGCACATAGGCGCGAAAACGAAACCCGAAAAGCTATGTTGGGTCTTGAGCTAAATCCGGCATTAGCGTGGATGAAAGGACGATGAAAACGTGCTCGAAAACATGTTTGGAAAGTCTCGGCTCGATTTGAAATGAATCGGAGGTCGAACGAGCAAAAACGAGCGAAAACGGTGAAAAAGCTGAAAATTTGGCTAAGTCCTGAAAAATCTGCCTACGGGATCCGGATCCCATTTGTGAGATCAGGATCCCAGCCGCGCAGAATGCCATTTTTGGCTTACGGGATCCGGATCCCATGGGCCGGATCCGGATCCCGGTAGCGCGAGAATGCGGTTGCTTACGGGATCGAATCTCATGGGCCGAATCCGGATCCAGTGCCATGAATGCCCGTTTGGGCATTTTGCAAAGTTGAGGGGGCTAGTGGCATTTTGTTACAATAGAGGGTTATAGAGGGCATTTCTCCCTCTCTTTCTTTCATTTCCCTCTCACACACACACCAACACACTCTCCCTCTCTCTCTCTCTAGAAAGAAGAAGAAGAAGGAGAAAAAGAAAGAAGAAGAAGAAGGAGAAAAAGGAAGAAGAAGAAGGAGAAGAAGCTAGGGAAGGAGTTCTCCATCCTCTTCCTTACCTTCTTCTTGGCTTGGAGCTACCTAGAGGTGAGCTCTCTTGAACCCTAAACTATAGAACTTAGGGTTTTGGGTTTCTATGCTTGGAAATGGGCCAAATGGGACCCTAGCTTGATTCTAATGAGATCAAACCCATGTTTTAGGGCTTTGATCAAATGGGTTAGCTAGTGTGTAAACCTAGGGTTCCAAATTGAGGGTTTTTCATGGTAACTCCTCCTAGAGTGTTCTAAATCCTCTAGGGATAATTTTTATGGAACCCTAGGCATCCTAAGAGATGATTTGCACAAGTAATTTGGGCTCTAACGCAGGATTTCGCTCGGGGCAAAATCTAGGGCTCAAATTGGGGCTTTTCTTAGGATGAGGTTTTGATCTCTTTTAACCTCATTTCTAACATATTGTTAGGTCCACGAACGCGTGGGAAGCGACGGTTCGTCGACCCGACGAACGGTTTGAGCGATCCGAGCCGAACAGAGGCTTCCAGCTTCGAAAATTGGCCGAGGAGTCAAAGTAGAGATTTGAGGCAACGAAAGTGACGTTGTTGCTACGTGGGACATCCCAAAAGGTGGGGGGTGACACTCGAATACTTCGAACTCCTTTCTATGTCTTAGAACTGTAATAATTTCATCTCTTGCATGTTAGCATAATAGAAATGCATGTTAGACTATTCCTTATGCTTTCTAGTGATAGCCTAGTGTACTTGGAATGCTAGGTGAATGGATAGGTGAGGATTGGGTCCGGACATCGGATTCTATAGTGCTAAGAAAGAGATGGACTCGAGGGTTATCTAGTGACATAGATCGAGTGGCATCTAATGTAAAGAACATGACGAGTGGCATTAACATAGTGTATTTGACACTAGAGGTCTTTGGACATAGGGATAGGTGAAATCCCAAGAGAAATGGCTCGTGAACATAGATCTTAGTAAAGCTAAGTATATATTCTTGTTGGTCGGAATAGTGGAGTTAGAGAAGCTGATTGGCCCTAGTCGGTAGGGTATCCTCACGTGGAGAGGATAGATCAAGCTCACGTGCGTGTCAGTGGTGGTATAGCCATCGGTGTCGTCGAGTACTCCGGAGTGTCGCACGATCGGGACCACGTGGAGGTCCACAGACAATCCCGGGCTTGGAGTGCATGTGGAGCCTCCTCCCCAAAAAGGGATTCATATGTGAGGCGTAGGCGAACCCAAGGGTATCGCCACAGATTGGGTAATGGAAATACTAATGTTAACATTAAACAGTCATTGTTGAACATAGTGAGGATTTGTTAGCATGTTAGTAATCTTTACTATTTGATGCATGCATACAATTTAAAGATTATGGGCATAGTAGCATAGATTTCCTATTATGCAGTTTACAGCTTTCAGATATATATATCTACATATCTAGTAGTGTTACTTGTGCCCACTTGGACCTAGTGGGGAGATCGGTGGAGTCGGTGGCCGAGCCCACTGGGAACTAAGAAAGTTAGTTCTCACCCCACTCTATTTCTAATGTTTGGCGCAGGTACATCGGGCGAGGACCGCGGCAAGGGCGCCGCCCCCGATCAGTGAGGATCGTGGTAGTTACATTAGTAGCTGTCCTTTATGAAGTAGAATACCCTGTATCGAGATGTATACTTTTTGGAAGAACTATGTACCTATTCGAGGTTAAATGAACATGTAATCATTTTGGGATGCAAATGTAAATCAAGTAAATATGATGTAATAGCTAGTAGTATTCTCTCTTTACTTCACTTGTGTATTACTTGTGGATTACTTGCTCTAGTTGTTGGTACTGTTTGTGCCCTTTGTTGATTGTGTATGTTAGAATTTAGTATTCCTGGGTGAATTCTTGTACACAATCTGTCGTCGAGCCTTGGGCGGGCAGGGGAGGTGCCGTCCGTCCGTCGCTCGCGCGCCGAAGGACCGAATGGGTAGCGGTTTTCGGGGCGGGGCGTGACAGTTGTGGTATCAGAGCAACAAGGGCAAGTAAGAGAGAGTTTAGGATGACCTAGGAGACCCTAGGATGGAAACCCTAAGGCTAATAGGTGCGTGAGTGGAACGTGAACCTATGCCGAGTGGCGGAAGTTAATTTGATGGGGTCGAAGGGTTGAAATGTCTCTAGTAGTGGCTAGAGATAAGATTCAAGTGGTGTGAGCCCTTGTCTCGAGGTGGTTGTGTTGGCGGCGACAACATGATGCCGAGAGACGGGGCAATACACTTGTGTGCTTCCGCCCGATTTCAGTGTTATTCGTTAAGTATCGAACTTAGGACGAAATGTTGGTTAAGTAATTAACCAAAGTGTTGTGTTTTCAGGGGCTATGGCACCTAGAGGACGCCCCCGAAAGAACCCCATTACGGCACCGCCTCCCGAGGTGACGGAGCGGGCGCGGCCGGCGAGCGGGGGCCAAGTGAAGTGCGGCGGCCTACGGGCGCAAGTGGCGCCCTAGGCGGACGGTTCGACGGCTCCGAGGAGGCGATGGAGCGGCAGCGCGCGACGGCGGCGGCAGCGGCTGCGAGGGCCGTGATTTACCGTGCCCCGGCCCGCGTGCCGACGGGCGAGGGTGGGGGTATCCCAGCGGTCCCGGTGACGGCACGCCCTCCGCCGGAAATGGTTCCTCAAGTGGCGTCGGGTTCGGCGACACCGTGCAACGGCAGGAGAGGCGGATAAGGAGCGCGCACTGGCGGCTCTTATGAAGCTGAACAAGCTTAAACCGCCGATCTTCGAAGGCGGAAAGGTGGAACCCGAGGTGGTCGAGTCGTGGGTCGACTCAATGGAGACCTTCTTCGACGACTTGAGCACCTTGGAGAGGGACAAGGTGTACCTCGCTACTCATATGGGTAAGGCGGCGAAGGTGCGGTGGAAAAGGATAAAGAGGGATCGTCCTTCCGACCTTCCGCCAATGGATTGGGAGGAGTTCAAGAGGAGGCGTTCGCCAATCACTTCCCGACACGGTGAATCGAAAGCTCCGGGAGAAGTTCCGCAAGTTGGAGCGGGGAGACCGCTCGGTGGCGGACTATGAACAGAATTCTCCCACATTATCGATGCGTCCGGATGTAGTAAAAGATGACGGGGACCGGGCCGATTGGTTCTTGCGAGGACTTCGGCGGGGATTTATAAGGCCGTGCGGATATTGAAGCTCACGACCTTCGCGGAAGTCTTCGGCCGTGCGCTTTGGGCGGAGCACGGTGACGCCCACATTCGAGAGAAGCGCGAGATATTGGCGAGTCTAAGGACAAAGGCAAGAAAGCGCCGAGCGGCGGATTCGGGGGGACAATCGAGCTCCAAGAAGCCCCCGAAGTATCCGCGGACTCAATCCAAGGGCCGTGGAGCACGACGGTGCATCATTTGTGGAGGTGACCACCGGTGTCGCGTTGCGAGAAGAGTCGGGGCAGGTGCTACCAATGCGGGCAACCAGGGCATTTTGTACGCGATTGCCCGGGAGGAGGAGCCTCGCCCGCTCCCTCGATTGCATCGGCACCGGCGAATTATAGAGGAGTTCCACCGGCAGCTGCGTCGGCGGGACGCGCTTCGAAGCCGCGTCAACCTGAAGCGACGCGATCGGCCCCGAGCGGACGGGTGTTCGCCACTCGGGTCCAAGCTGAGGAGCCTGCTGAGGCGGAGGAGCATCACCTTGTGGCAGGTATGGTTCTTATTAATGGAATTCGCTCTAGGGCCATATTTGATACTGGAGCCACTCATTCATTTATCAGTAGATCATTCGCACACATGCATGACATACCCATAGAGGCGAGTGATACGTGGCAAGTTAAAGGCCCTGAGTCGACGTTTGACGTCAACAGGGAGTGTTTATCATGTCCAGTACAAGTGGGTGGTTGGATAATGCCCATCAGGATGTTAGGGCTCAGAAACCTTGTAGAGCACGATGTCATATTGGGCATAGACTGGCTCACGAAATATCACGCAACGATCGACTGTAACAGTAGAGTGATCACATTCCGTGAGCCAGGGCAAGAAGAGTTCACCTATCAAGGTTGTCAGAGCTCGTGCTTCGTCGCGACTGTGTCGGCGACGAAAGCCGAGAAGATGGTCGGCGGCGGTTGTGCGGCCTATTTGGCGGCGTTGTAGAAGTGGACCGAGTAACTCGACGTTAGAGGAGTTAGACGTGGTTCGGGAATTTCCGGATGTGTTTCCCGCGAGTTGCGGGAATACCGGATCGGGAGATCGAGTTCGTCATAGACTTGATTCCGTGCGCGCCAATCTCGAAGGCTCCGTACGAGAATGGCGCGGCGAGAATTAAAGGAGTTGAGGAGTCGGTTACAAGATCTCCTCGACAAGCAATTCATCCGGCCAAGTGTGTCACCGTGGGAGCCCGGTGTTATTTGTGCGGAAGAAGGACGGATCGTTTCGACTACGTATGGATTATAGAGAGTTGAACAAGGTCACGATCAAGAACAAGTACCCGCTTCCCCGCATCGACGACTTGTTTGATCCGTTATAGGGGTCGTGTGTGTACTCCAAGATAGATCTGCAATCCGGCTACCACCAGTTGAAAATCAAGCCGGAGGATGTGCAGAAAACTGCGTTTCGCACGCGGTACGGGCACTACGAATTCACGGTCATGCCATTCGGACTTACGAATGCCCCGGCGGCGTTCATGGACTTGATGAACCGTGTCTTCAGGGAGTTCTTGGATCGATTTGTCGTGGTCTTCATAGACGACATATTGATCTATTCTCGTAGTGACGAGGAACATGCCGAGCGTCTGAGGATTGTGCTTCAAGTCCTTCGGGAGGAGAAGCTGTATGCTAAGTTAAAGAAGTGTGACTTCTGGCTCCGAGAAGTCGCGTTTCTAGGGCATGTCATTTCCGCGGGTGGAGTTTCTGTAGACCCGAGGAAAGTCGAGGCAATCGAGGATTGGCCCCGCCCAACGAATGTCACGGAGATTCGAAGCTTCGTGGGTTTGGCGGGCTATTATAGGCGGTTCGTGGAAGGATTCTCGAAGATAGTAATTCCACTTACTCGCCTGACTCAGAAAGGCACCAAGTTTATTTGGAGCGACGAGTGTGACCGGAGTTTCAAAGAGTTGAAGGAAAGACTAACCGACTCGGTGCTCGCGCTACGGTGCGGGGTGAAGACTTTGTGGTCTACGGTGATGCGTCCTATTCGGGCTTGGGGTGTGTCTTGATGCGAACGGGAAGGTGATCGCTTATGCGTCCGTCGGTGAAGAGCTATGAGAAGAACTACCCCATTCACGATTTGGAGGCCGCGGCGGTGATCTTCGCCTTGAAGTTGTGGCGGCACTATACGTATGGTGCGCCTTTGCGAGATCTACACCGACCACAAGAGTCTGAAGTACCTATTCACCCAGAAGGAACTGAATATGCGACAACGGCGGTGGCTCGAATTACTAAAGGATTACGATGTTGATATCCTTTACCACCCCGGAAAGGCGAATGTGGTCGCAGATGCGCTGAGTAGGAAGTCAGCGGAGAACCTCGCCGTGTGGGTCACGAATCAAAAGCCCCTATGGCTAGATATGGAGCGAATGGACCTTGAGGTGGTTACTCCCGAGGTTCCGGCCCAATTGATGAAGCTCGTTGTCCAACCGACCTTGTTGGAGAGAATAAAAAGTCTACAACCCGCGGACACAAGTCTCCAAAAGGTTCGGCGCGACATCGAGGAGGGTCGTGGCGGCGACTTCACTTTAGAAGCCGACGGTGCACTCCGATTCAGAAATCGGTGGTGTGTACCGAACGACGAGGAGATCCGGAAGCTAATCCTAGATGAGGCACATCGGTCGCCTTATTGTGATCACCCGGGCGGCACCAAGATGTATCATGGGTTGAAAGAGCACTATTGGTGGCCGGGGATGAAGGGTGATATCGGACGCTTTGTGGCAAAGTGCCTAGTTTGCCAGCAAATAAAGGCTGAGCGTCGATTTCCAGCGGGAAAGCTTCAAAGCCTACCAATCCCCGTGAAATGGGAGGACATTTCGATGGACTTCGTGGTCGGCTTGCCTCGCTCGACGGGCGGCCACGATGCGATTTGGGTGATTGTGGATCGACTCACCAAGTCGGCACATTTCTTGCCGATCCACACCACCTGGGCAGGAGATAGGTTGGCGCAGGTCTACCTCGACGAGATTGTGAGGTTGCACGGGGTGCCGAAATCGATCGTTTCGGATCGCGACCCCCGATTTACTTCGCATTTTTGGAAGAGCCTGCAAGAAGCCCTTGGCACACGGCTCGATTTCAGCACTGCATTCCATCCCCAGACCGATGGACAAACAGAGAGAACCATTCAGACCCTGGAGGATATGTTGCGAGCGTGTGTCATCGACTACAAGGGAAGTTGGTGTAACCACCTGCCGATGGCCGAGTTCGCCTACAACAATAGTTATCACTCGAGTGTAGAGATGGCACCGTTCGAGGCTCTTTATGGGCGGAAGTGCCGATCTCCTATACATTGGAGCGATGTCGGCGAAAGTGCGGAATTCGGCCCGATGTGTTGCGAAGCGGAGGAGAAAGTCCGCATTGCTCGCAAGAGATTGCTCACGGCGCAATCCGGACGGCGAGTTAAGCGGATAGGCGCCGTCGAGATAGTGAGTTCACAGGGGGCGACCGCGTGTTCTTGAAAGTTTCGCCGATGCGGGGTGTAAAGCGATTTGGAGTGCGGGGGAAGCTAAGTCCCCGATTTATCGGGCCTTACGAGATATTGGAGCGAGTGGGTTCGGTGTCTTATCGGCTTGCCTTGCCGCCGAAGCTCGCTGACGTGCATAATGTCTTCCACGTCTCCAACCTTCGCAAGTACCTCTATGATCCGGAGCATGCGATGTTATATGAACCCGGAACTTCAAGAAGATTTGAGCTACGAGGAGTTCCGGTAAAGATTATCGCCCGAGAGGTGCGAAAGCTTCGAAATCGAGAAATTCCCTATGTGAAGGTGCGGTGGAGCAATCATGATGATCGCGAGGCCACCTGGGAACTCGAGGAGCTGATGAAGGAGCACCATCCTCACTTGTTTGAGGAATAAGGTAAAAATTTAAGTTAAAGTTAGTATAAGGGTTCGTTTCGAGGACGAAACTCTTTTTAAGGCGGGAAGGATGTAAGGAAGTGAATTCTCGAAATTCGAGAGTTGCACCACGTTTAGAATCGACTGGTTGTCGAGGGGATGGACTTCGGAAAGTTCGAAGTTGATCCGAAGGCCAAGCGCACCGGAGTTGCTCCGGTGAAGTTTTGAAGCATTCGGGCGTTTTGTGCACATAGGCGCGAAACCGAAACCAGAAAAGCTATGTTGGGTCTTGAGCTAAATCCGGCATTAGCGTGGATGAAAGGACGATGAAAACGTGCTCGAAAACATGTTTGGAAAGTCTCGGCTCGATTTGAAATGAATCGGAGGTCGAACGAGCAAAAAACGAGCGAAAACGGTGAAAAAGCTGAAAATTTGGCTAAGTCTGAAAAATGCGCCTACGGGATCGGATCCCATTTGTGAGAGCAGGACCCCAGCCGCGCAGAATGCCCTTTTTGGCTTACGGGATCCGGATCCCATGGGCCAGATCCGGATCCCAGCCGCGCAGAATGCCCAGTTTGCTTACGGGATCCGAATCTCATGGGCCAGATCCGGATCCCAGCTGCGCAGAATGCCCAGTTTTGGGCATTTTGCAAAGTTGAGGGGCTAGTGGCATTTTGTTACAATAGAGGGTTATAGAGGGCATTTCTCCCTCTCTTTCTTTCATTTCCCTCTCACACACACACCAACACACTCTCCCTCTCTCTCTCTCTAGAAAGAAGAAGAAGAAGGAGAAAAGGAAAGAAGAAGAAGAAGGAGAAAAAGGAAGAAGAAGAAGGAGAAGAAGCTAGGGAAGGAGTTCTCCATCCTCTTCCTCACCTTCTTCTTGGCTTGGAGCTACCTAGAGGTGAGCTCTCTTGAACCCTAAACTATAGAACTTAGGGTTTTGGGTTTCTATGCTTGGAAATGGGCCAAATGGGACCCTAGCTTGATTCTAATGAGATCAAACCCATGTTTTAGGGCTTTGATCAAATGGGTTAGCTAGTGTGTAAACCTAGGGTTCCAAATTGAGGGTTTTTCATGGTAACTCCTCCTAGAGTGTTCTAAATCCTCTAGGAATAATTTTTATGGAACCCTAGGCATCCTAAGAGATGATTTGCACAAGTAATTTGAGCTCTAACGCGGGATTTCGCTCGGGGCAAAATCTAGGGCTCAAATTGGGGCTTTTCTTAGGATGAGGTTTTGATCTCTTTTAACCGCATTTCTAACATATTGTTAGGTCCACGAACGCGTGGGGAGCGACAGTGCGTCGACCCGACGAACGGTTTGAGCGATCCGAGCCGAACAGAGGTTTCCAGCTTCGAAAATTGGCCGAGGAGTCAAAGTAGAGATTTGAGGCAACGAAAGTGACGTTGTTGCTACGTGGGACATCCCAAAAGGTGGGGGGTAACACTCGAATACTTCGAACTCCTTTCTATGTCTTAGAACTGTAATAATTTCATCTGTTGCATGTTAGCATAATAGAAACGCATGTTAGACTATTCCTTATGCTTTCTAGTGCCGGCTTAGTGTACTTGGAATGCTAGGTGAATGGATAGGTGAGGATTGGGTGCGGACATCGGATTCTATAGTGCTAAGAAAGAGATGGACTCGAGGGTTATCTAGTGACATAGATCGAGTGGCATCTAATGTAAAGAACATGACGAGTGGCATTAACATAGTGTATTTGACACTAGAGGTCTTTGGACATAGGGATAGGTGAAATCCCAAGAGAAATGGCTCGTGAACATAGATCTTAGTAAAGCTAAGTACATGTTACTGTTGGTCGGAATAGTGGAGTTCCGAGAGAACTGTTGGCCCTAGTCGGTAGGGTATCCTCACGTGAAGAGGATAGATCAAGCTCACGGTCTGTGTCAGTGGTGGTATAGCCATCGGTGTCGTCGAGTACTCCGGAGTGTCGCACGATCGGGACCACGTGGAGGTCCACAGACAATCCCGGGCTTGGAGTGCATGTGGAGCCTCCTCCCCAAAAAGGGATTCATATGTGAGGCGTAGGCGAACCCAAGGGTATCGCCACAGATTGGGTAATGGAAATACTAATGTTAACATTAAACAGTCATTGTTGAACATAGTGAGGATTTGTTAGCATGTTAGTAATCTTTACTATTTGATGCATGCATACAATTTAAAGATTATGGGCATAGTAGCATAGATTTCCTATTATGCAGTTTACAGCTTTCAGATATATATATCTACATATCTAGTAGTGTTACTTGTGCCCACTTGGACCTAGTGGGGAGATCGGTGGAGTCGGTGGCCGAGCCCACTGGGAACTAAGGAAGTTAGTTCTCACCCCGCTCTATTTCCAGTGTTTGGCGCAGGTACATCGGGCGAGGACCGCGGCAAGGGCGTCGCCCCCGATCAGTGAGGATCGTGGTAGTTACATTAGTAGCTTTCCTTTATGCATTAGAATACCCTGTATCTAGATGCTTACGTTTTGGAAGAACTATGTACCTATTCGAGGTTAAATGAACATGTAATCATTTTGGGATGCAAATGTAAATCAAGTAAATATGATGTAATAGCTAGTAGTATTCTCTCTTTACTTCACTTGTGTATTACTTGTGGATTACTTGCTCTAGTTGTTGGCACTGTTTGTGCCCTTTGTTGATTGTGTATGTTAGAATTTAGTATTCCTGGGTGAATTCTTGTACACAATCTGTCGTCGAGCCTTGGGCGGGCAGGGGAGGTGCCGTCCGTCCGGCGTCCGCTCGGCGCGCCCGAACCGGACCGAATGGGTAGCGGTTTTCGGGGCGGGGCGTGACAGATCAGCTCCTAATTATCTACATACTGTTGATCATGCATCTACATCTGATCATCCACCTGCATCTGATTTGTCATATAGTTTAGATCCTGTAGAACTTAATCCACCAGCTGAACTGAGAAGAAGCAAGAAGGCTCGTATTGAGAAGAACTTTGGTGAAGATTTCTTTACTTTCTTAGTTGAAAGTACACCTTCATCATATAAGGAAGCTATGAGTTCTTCTGAAGCTTCTTTTTGGAAGGAGGCTATAAACAGTGAGATTGAGTCGATTATTGGCAACAGCACTTGGATCCTTACTGATTTACCTCCTGGAAACCAACCCTTAGGATGTAAGTGGATCTTTAAAAAGAAGCTTAGGATTGACGGATCGGTAGAGAAGTATAAGGTGCGGCTTGTTGCCCAAGGTTTTCGACAAAAAGCTGAAGTTGATTACTTTGACACATATACGCCTGTTGCTCGCATTGCTACTATCCGAGTCATTCTTGCATTAGCATCTATTCATAAGCTTTTGATTCATCAGATGGATGTCAAAACCGCTTTTCTTCATGGTGATCTTGAAGAAAAAATTTATATGACTCAACCTGAAGGTTTCTCTGTGCCTGGTCAAGAAAATAAGGTGTGTAAATTAGTCCGCTCCTTGTATGGACTAAAACAAGCACCTAAACAGTGGCATGAGAAATTCGACAGTGTTATTGAATCATATGGATTTCAAACAAACGATTTTGACAACTGTTTCTATTTCAAGAGATTTGATGATCAATGTGTTCTTCTTTGCCTCTATGAAGCAGATGTAATTTTAGGAATGAAAATTCTTAGATCAGCAGATTCTATTCTTCTGACCCAATCTCATTATACCCAAATGGTTCTTGATAAATTTGGATATTCTAATTGCTCTCCTGTTTCTACTTCTTTTGATCCTAGTGTTCAACTTATGAAGAACACTGGTAATTCTGTGAATCAGGAGAGATATGCCCAGATTATTGGTTTGTTGATGTACCTAACCAATAGGACTAGACCTGATATTGCTTATGCCATATCGAGATTAAGTAGATATACTAGTAACCCTAGTATGACTCATTGGATTGCTCTGGAAAGAGTATTTTCGTTACCTTAAAGGTACTATATATCTCTTATTCTCTTCGTTTTGTTGGCTATCCAGCTGTAATTGAGGGATACAGCGATGCCAATTGGATTTCTGACTCTTTGGATGTCAAATCCACTTATGGTTATGTTTTTATTCTTGGTGGAAGTGCAGTTTCTTGGCAATCCACCAAACAGACTAAAATAGCCAGAAGTACTATGGAGGCTGAGTTAGTTGCTCTTGATACTGCTTGTCTTGAAGCCGAGTGGCTCAAGAATCTACTATCATCGATTCCTTTGATTTCTTCACCTATTCCACCTATTTCTATTCGGTGTGACTCTCGAGCTGCAATTGATTTTTGTAAAAAGAAATTGGTAAATTCTAAAGCTAGTAGACATATTAAATTGAGACAAAAGTCTGTTAGATGGCTAATCTCTCATGATGTTATTTCTTTGAGTTTTATCAGATCTGATCAGAATCTTGCAGATTGATTGACGAAAGGCCTGAATAGGACTAAGGTCCTAGAGTCATCGAGGGGGATGGGACTTTGCCCGTAAAGGGCCTTCTTGCAGTGGGAACCCAATCTTTGTGATAGGAGATCCCTTGAAAAAGGTTCAATGTGGTAAAAACAAGCTGGTAGATTGGCCAAAGAGCACTTTCTACAGTTTATATAGAGGAGCTTTAGCTCTAATCCCATCCCTATGGTGAGTAGTGCTCTGTGTAGTGGTTGAGGTTGAGCGCTTATAGCTCTTAATGGAATCCATGGCGGTAATTTTTGCGAGATGTGACTCTACACACATCCCTGGAGGAAACCACCTATATAAGAGTATTCGTATGTGGCCGCGGCTATGTGATATGGGCTATCCATAGAAGCTCTTATGAAAAATCAAGGTACTGTGTATGACCATTAACGCACAGACCCGTGACGAAGATTTCTGTACTGTGTGTGTGATAGTTAAAGTCAGGGTCAAAGTTACGTAGTTCAAGACCTGGTTCACTCCGATTCCTTCTGATGGAAACTATTACACTAAGTGAGGTTAAGTGTCTTAAAGACACCTTACCTATTGCATAGTATAAACACCCAGTGATTAATTAATTTTTTATTTTTTATTTATTTATTGTCTTAGTGATTTACTTATTTATTTTTGAGTTATTCTTTTGTAATTTTGAATTTTGTGGGGGATTGTTAATGAAAATTCAAAATTTTATATCTAAAAATATTAATTTAATTAATTTTATTTATTTTTATTTTTAGTTTTTTAAGCGAATGTCCGCACGCACTGTGTACGCGCGGACGTTACGCATGCTCGCGCGACTTGTCCGCGCGGATTCATGTGGACAAGTGTAAAAGAGGGTTTTAATTAATTAAGCTTTTATCAATTTGATTCCTTTGTCGCTGGGTGTTGAAAAAAGCTTCGTCAACCTCTTCCGCGTTCGTGTCCGTAGGAGGAGAAATTCCGGTCGTATTTTGGAGCGACGTTTCCGGTTAATCTCGCACGAACGACGGGAATACGCCTTAAGACAGTGCTTCGCACACTTCCGGAGATTATTATATTGGATTTCTTTTTTCACCGATTTATTTGGACTTTAGCGATCATCGGTAAGTTAATTTTATTAATTTTAATCACAAAATTAGTTATATTTCATCACAATCGAATTTCGTTGCGGTTAATTTTCCCCAACAATAAGCCACTCTCCAATTAAGTGAACATTTCAATTACACAGCCGTTTTAACCGAAGGTCGGGCACATAATACTGCGATGCTTAAATATACACAAAAATCTTTTTTTTTTCTTCTAATTTTTATAATTAAGCATGACAATCAAAAGAATATCTTAATGCGAATGTTAATTTTTCTCGCTTTACTTATGTGTTAGAATAAAAAAAAAAAATGTGTTGTGAAGTTTTATTAAACTATATGAATTAATATAATTATATAATTAATAATTATAATTGAAGAGAAGCGCCTACAGAATTATTTAATGAGCTTTTATTTATTTATTTATTCTTTTTGCCAAAGTTGGAAGTTCATGTACGCAGCTTTTTTGCACATGATCAGCTATTAATTTAAAGTTCAAGGGGGTTCCCTTTAGATCGATTTTGCCCTCATTCTTAATTTATAAACATTTTGTGAGATGCACATTCATCGATCTCTTTCCTTTCGGGTTCATGCTCCCAATCAATTATGCTGATTATAATAATTATCTTAAACCATGACTTAGTCCAATTTGCATGTCACTATTCATTACCTGCTCTTAATAAGATACCGTTCAATATTCTCATTGCGCAAATACGTGGGGCCCAGCTACTGACTCCATGGTCCACTAGCTAGAAACTATTGCCTGCACTCTGTGTATAAGTATACTTCATGCACTTCCCATAATATTTAATAATATCTTATCTTATTAAAATTAAGACATAATTTAATTGATATATATAATCAGCACGTTTAGACAGCTTATAGGTAAAATTTCATGTATTTTTTTAAAATTTATTATTTAGGAATTAAATTATTCAAAAAAATCAGCAATTGATAGAGAAGGAGACATGCTTTATTTTATAAGAAATTTGCATCTAAATATTATGATTTTGACGTACAAGCATTTTAATTGTAATAGAATATTATGCATAAAAAAAAAATTTCTTTATTTTGTAGTCACGTTCATCGGGTTCGAACTGCACGGTGTATGATATTTAATTGGACACCCGGCGCACGCAATAACTTATCGTGCACCATCTCGCAATTCTTTTGTAGTGACTTGCCGGTGTATGAATGACGTGGCACACCAGGTGCGCCTAAACATGTTTTTTCTTCCGTGGGTCGAACGTTGTTTCCCATCGTCGCCCTCTCTCTCTCTCTCTCTCTCTCTCTCTCTCTCTCTCTCTCTCTCACAGTAACAGGTGATCGATCCCTCAGTTCTCTTCGCTTCTTAGCCATCGTAGTTGTTCCCCCCCACCCTCTCTCTCTCTCTCAGGTAACAAGTGATCCCTCTCTCCCTCTAAACCTATTTTACTCTTTTTAAGGTTTTGAGATATATCCCCGGTCGGGGTGATTCGGTGTTCACCACTATTTCATCGATTTATTATATATATTTTTTCTATATGACTAGTAACTTTTGCAAATTAGCTCCAGATTCTCTGAACTTTTATTTTCGATTTTATTATGATTTTGATTAGTTTTTCAGTACGATTGCTTCTATTAGATGCCAGACATGGTTTTTGTTAAGAGCTCAATTTAATAGCAAGAATTGAGAGTACTATGAAGAAACTTACAAATTTCTCATGCATACTTTCTATTTTTATCTAACTTCTAGAAATTGATGCTTAATATTTCCTGCAAAAATAAGAAGTGCGCACAAACTAACTAGCCTTAAAAGCTATAAGGCTTAGTTATTACACGTTAGGGCCAATAATGACCATCCATGTGGCATATGGGTGGAGTGTTCAACCCGAACTTCTAGGAGTAAAGACTTAAGGAGATTTTGACGTGCACCGGAAGTACCGGCAAAATAAGTAAGCAACCACCGCAAGGCATAAGTACTGCAAGTTGTTATGTGTGGTTTTGATCGGCTTGAAGTGGCTCGTAAAAGTAGGAAAGTGGCCGATCATGTATGGAACAATAACTGATTAATAAGAGTGAACTATAAATAAGCAAATAACGCCAAGAAAAGAGGTCATTTTTTCCAGAATATAAGACCACCTTTATTTTCTCTGTATATTTCTTCGCATTTTTTAGAAATAGTCTACTTGTAATCTTTTTCCTTTCCCGTATTTACTCTTTTTTCTAGGAGTAGTTCTAGATCAGATCTCCCGAGTCTGTATGTCCTCAGGCACACTGGTCCTTTGTACTAGTTTCCAAATTTAACTTCAATATATATGAAAGCATTCGGCTCTTTCATCCGACCAATCGCTGTGCATCTCATCCACTTCGGCTCATTCAGCTGAATCCTTTCTACAGTAGGATTTCTCGAACTCGGCTGATCTTATCCCTCATCAGCAGAATCGCTTGATCATTCGGAGGGCGCAAATTTCGAGGGACACCACACGAGGCCGAATTTAATTCCCGCACGTTACCCAAGAAAGGCCTTTGACTAGGTCAACAGTAGGAGAATTCAGCTCACAGTAATTTTTGGCACGCCCGGTGGGACATAATTACTATAGGTGTAGAGACCTGGAAATTGCACCTGAGGCTTGTCGACAGCTCTGATGAGTGTCGGGACAAGTCCGAGTCGCGTTGGCGCCAAAGGGACGCCACACGGGCCCCGTGGGAACGCGAGAGCAGCGTGTGTCACGAAAATCTGCAAATTGCAGGTTTTTCTGTGAGCTGTACCGGTACAAGTCGGTTGCCATACCGGTATAGCAACGGTTGCTATACCGGTATAGCCACCAGGGTCATACCGGTATAGCCCTGCGCTGGGAGCTCTCGGGTTGCCTGTCTGTACCGGTACAGAGGGGATTTGTACCGGTACAGCATGGCAGGAATGGTGCAGTTTGACTTTTTGGACCCTTGTCACATCACCCCTCACTCCCCTTTATTTGCAGCAGAGAAGAGAGAGGAGATCATCTTCTTCCTCTCCTCCCTCTTCTCCTTCCTTAGCCGTCTGCTTCGCCGTCGTTGCTCCTCAAGCTCGGGAGGAGCTCGAGCTTCGGACGACGACGCGCCGACGCGTGGTTTCGGCGGGTTTGCGACCTTGTGACGCTGTGAGGGAGCCAGCCGTGCGTCCTGGACCGCCGCCCCCGACTCGGCGACTGACCTAGGGCTTGTTTCGCGGTGAGTAGCCCATCAAGTTTTCCTCCGTTGCATCTATTTTCTGAATTTCCGAGCTGCTGCTGACAGCACCGTCGACCCGCGGAGTTTTGACCATATCTCTGTGTAGGAGGATCGGAACGCGGCGAAATTTGGGGCATAGGATCCGCGACCGCGCGACGATTCCAACGACACCTTACTTGCTGGATTTGGATCAGGTTTGCTTAGTCGGAACCCATCTTTACTGAGTCTCAGATTTGCGGCAGATTCTGAAAAGCTGAACTGCAGGATTCCGGCGTCGACCGTCGGCTCTTTGGCCAGTTCTCCGCGCAGGGAGGTCGGATCGCGTCGAAACTTGCGGCGTTGGATTCCTGACTGCGAGACGAAGATTTTGAGCCGTGGATCGCTGAATTCGGATAAGGTTAGCTTGGTTAACATTAAGCTTTTCTCAGTTTCGGACAGAATCGTGAAAATCGAGTATTTCTGGTTTGCTTCTTCGCAGCGAGGGACCTCGGCACTTGGCGGACCAGCGGAGGTGATCGAGGAGGACCCAGGACACTCCCTGGCTGCCAGGGAATTACGATCGAGGTGGGTTTACATCGGAATGCTCCTAAGAATAATAGTTACCATGTATAGACTCCGTTTTCGATTAAGTATGCTAATATGTGATTTCTTGAATGCATGGAATTGATATGAATATCTGAACCTTGGAGCATGCTTAGCAAGTACTTAGTTCTATACATGTTGGACTATGGATTTGACTTAGGAGAAAACCTCGTTTTGGATCGTCACTAGCTTACACTACCAGATTTAGCTCTAGGAGCCGTTTTGTGCCGTATCATCGCCGGGGGAGTGCGATGGATACCAGAGTAGTGTAGTTGCTTTTACGCTCGCGCTGGGGATGCCGAGCTTACTTTTCAGCAGAGTCTAGTCGTGCTGGTTGTCGGGCACCGTCGGGGGTTTGACGGTGGACCCAGTGTGGTTACAGTTGTGCCAAGGGGCACGTGGTGTGTTAGTTCTTGGACCCGGTGTACTTGACTATGCACTGTGAGAGCTGATTGAGCTCGGAGATACGCTTGCATACTCGGTTGGTTCGCGCCCACGAGTGCCGCTCCGGAGTCTGGCTTAGTGCTTTTGCGTTGGTGTCGCTGCGCCCTCGTTGTGGGTTGCTCTCCACTAGCTACCTAGGGTAGTTGTAGTGTTGCCTCGGCAGGCGGGACGGGTGCCTTCACAGTCCCTCGTAAGATTGGGTCAGCTTTTACTTGTTCTACGGAGGGTTGTTGAGGGCAGGATAGTATAGTAGTACTTAGCTGTTGAGTGTTCCGGCTTCTTTTACTTTCTTGCTTACCCTGTAGATTTAGTGGGTGGACCGATGTGTTTAGGGCGGCACCCACTGAGGACTACTTGTTTTTATAGTAGTTCTCACGCCCTCTTTCTTCCACCTTTGTTGCAGGGCCTTCTGTTGCGGCTGCTGCTCCTCCCGAGTTGGATCGAGGCAAGGGCGTTGCGAGTTAGAGCCCTTCCCGCGTGTTGCTGAGTTAGAGGACTTCCGCTGCAGGTAGTGACAGTTTTTGGGTTTGATCGCTTTTGTACATACAGTTGAACTCGCTGGAGCGGGTAGTGTTCTGTTGTTTCTGCGATTGTATGTATATAAAGTGGTTGTTTTCCTACCTGTTTGTTTATAGTTATTTCAGCTCTATGCTACTGTTTGTAGCATTGTATGTTTTTACAGGTACAGCTACGCTTCGTATACAGGAGAAATTCTTTTGTATACGGCGGATTTGTCGGCGTGCCCGGTGAATATGCAACCCGGGGCGTGACAGATTAAGTTGGTATCAGAGCTTAGTATTAGGTCGTTGGGACTTAGAAACCTAAGCTGGTTAACCTTAGGAAGGCTTGACGTGAGAGGCGTGATTTAACGCGAAAGTCATTGATTGATTGTTCTAACTCATCCTTGAGTGGAGTGAGTGACTGAAGGAGTGCCTGTTTTGGTCCAGAGAAATTATGTTGGCTGCAGACGACATAATTTTGAGGAGAAACAGGGACCGCCTTCGAGACTTTCGATGATTGGGTCAAGTGTTTTGTATCTGACCTCGTTTTTATGTGTGCAGCTATGCCGCCCCGCAGAGGACGACCGCCGCTACGGCGCGCCCCACTACCACCACTACCGTCACCCCAGATACCAGAGCAGATGGATCGGGGCACCCGACCTGAGACGGGTGTACCTCCTGTAGCGGAACCGAGCACTCGACCTGAGGCGAGTGCCCGCCGAGTTGAGCGCCCGCATAGCCGCGCCGACGAGGCGACGAGACAGGCTGTTTTACGAGATGTGCGAGAGGCTAGTGGCATCATCGAGTACATCGTCGAGGGCACCGGCCCACCTACCCCACCATCCCCTACTCCACCCATCGCACCGATTACCGCCATACCCCTACCGGCGAGATACCTCCAGCACCCGTGCCGTGTTAGAGAGGATCGGATCAGATCGCGGCGGAGCGGAGCGGATGACCGAGCCGTTGTTCGTTTCGCCGCCTGGACCCACCGATGTTCGGCGGGCTGTGTGCTGAGCCTTGGATTTTGGAGAGTTGGATACGCGCGATGAACAGGATATTTGAGGATAGGTTCGTCTGGAGGATCGGGACCAGTTCACCTTGGGGTCCACCGTTTAGTTGGAGACGCCGGGGCGGTGGACGAGGATGAGGCGCGACCAGGGAGTTGTGGCTTCACAGACGAGCTGGGAGGAGTTTTGCGGGATGTTGTGCCGCACGTATTTTCCCGACAGTGTGAAGCAGGGAATGGAAGAAGACCTGAAGAAGATCCAGCAGGGAGATCGCACGGTTCAGGAGTACGTTCGGGAGTTTTCGCGGCTCCTGAACTGTGTGCCGTATGTAGCGAGAGATGAGGCACATCGGGTGTATTTATTCGAGCAGGGCTTGAGGCCGGATACGTACGGGTTCGTTAGGGCGCGGAGGTCGAGGACCCGGATGCGTCTATTGAGCAGGCTTTGTTCGAGGAGAGGAGTGAGACGACACTTCGAGAGCGGACTCAGGGGCCGGGGCCGAGTCAGGACAGGAAACGCCCCGCTTCTGATGACGGTGGGCAGTCGAGCAGCAGACGTCCGCCGAGGCCACCACGATCACGCTTTCAGGGTCGTGGGCCCTCGGGGCGTCAGCGTGCCAGGGATACCCGTCAGCGGGGGCAGCCTCAGAGGGCACAGCAGTGCGTGATCTGTGGAGGACCGCACGCGGCGCGACTATGTGAGCGGCGGGAGGGCCGGTGTTTCGGTTGTGGACGACGGGACACTTTAGGGCAGCTTGCCCGCGAGCAGCATCGTCGGCACCATCGACAGCATCAGCCCAGACCGGATCCCAGCAGTCGTACGGGACACCTTCGAGCTACCGTCGTGAGGATCGGGCGTACGTACGCGACGAGACGACGGCGCGACGAGCTCCCGGCGGGGTGTACGCAGCTCAGGTGGAGGACTCTACAGCAGCCGACCGAGTGGTGGCAGGTATCACTTTACTTTCTGGTACTAGAGCACGCACTTTATTTGATACCGGCTCATCCCATTCTTTTATTAGTCGAGCATTTGCATTATTACATGGTCTAGAGTTAGGGTTGTTGCCTCAGACCCGGGAGATTCAGGTTCCCGACCATGTAGTACGGGTTGTAGAGTGTTGTAGGTCGTGCCCTGTACAGCTAGATTCGTGGATTTTGGCCGCCGACTTGCTAGTGCTAGGGCAGCTACACGACTTCGACATAGTGCTTGGCATGGATTGGCTGACGCGGTACTACGCGACTATCGACTGCGGAGAGAGGACGGTGACGCTCCGCGAGCCGGGAGGTGTTCACTTTCAGAGGCTGCAGGAGCACGATGTTTGCCGCGTGTATTTCTTCAGCGAGAGCTCGACAGCTGATGAGTAGAGGGTGCGTTGCTTTTCTAGCCACGGTCGCAGAGGTACCTACGGCGGCACCGAAACTCGAGGACATCCCTGTAGTTCGCGAGTTTTCGGATGTATTTCCCCCTGAGACGACGACTATGCCGCCGGAGAGGGAGATCGAGTTTGTGATTGATGTAGTCCCGGGAACTGCACCAATCTCGAAGGTACCTTACAGGATGGCACCTGCAGAGCTGAGAGAATTAAAGGCGCAGCTTCAGGATCTGATGGATAAAGGATACGTGAGACCCAGTGTATCGCCTTGGGGAGCGCCGGTGTTATTTGTAAAGAAGAAGGATGGTTCACTCGGGTTATGTGTTGATTACCGGAGTGAATAAAGTGACCATCAAGAACAAGTATCCGTTGCCGCGCATTGATGATCTGTTTGATCACCGTAGGATCTTGTGTCTTCTCGAAGATTGATCTCCAGTCAGGTTACCACCAGCTGAGGGTGAGGGCCGAGGATGTTTCCAAGACGGCTTTTAGGACTCGGTACGGGCATTACGAGTTTACAGTGATGCCTTTTGGATTGACGAATGCGCCTGCCGCGTTCATGGATCTGATGAACAGGGTGTTTAAGCCGTACTTGGACAGGTTTGTGGTAGTCTTCATCGACGACATTCTGATATACTCCCGTAGCGACGCCGAGCACGAGGAGCACTTGAGGATAGTGCTACAGCTTCTGCGAGAGAAGGAGTTGTATGCCAAGTTAAAGAAGTGCGAGTTCTGGTTGCGGGAGGTTACTTTCTTGGGCCACGTGATTTCTGCAGATGGAGTGGCAGTCGACCCGAAGAAGATTGAGGCTATTCGGGATTGGCCTAGGCCGACGACGGCGACCGAGGTGCGGAGCTTCATTGGATTAGCTGGATATTACCGTCGGTTTGTGGAAGGCTTTGCGAAGCTTTCCACACCCCTCACTCGATTGACCCGTAAAGGAATTAAGTTCACCTGGAGTGAGGACTGCCAAAGGAGCTTTGATGATTTGAGGCAGCGATTGATGTCAGCTCCTATCCTTGCCCTTCCAGTTATGGGGGAAGGATACGTGATCTACAGTGACGCATCACACAGTGGACTAGGGTGTGTGTTGATGCAGCATGGTAGGGTAATTGCTTATGCTTCGCGACAATTAAAGGATTACGAGAAGAATTACCCTACGCATGACTTGGAGCTTGCCGCAGTGGTTTTTGCTTTGAAGTTGTGGCGGCACTACTTGTATGGCGAGCACTGTGAGATTTTTACTGATCATAAAAGTCTCAAGTATCTGTTCACCCAAAAGGAGTTGAACCTCAGACAGCGCCGGTGGTTGGAGCTACTGAAGGACTATGATATTAGTATCCAGTATCATCCCGGCAAGGCGAATGTGGTGGCAGATGCGTTGAGCGGGAAGCGATGCTCGTGTTTGATGATCACGCAGCGAGGCCGTTACTTGAGGAGCTACGGCGGTTGAGCTTAGAGGTTGTGTCCCCCGGGTCTACCGCAATACTAATGTCTATGGTTTTGCGGCCCACTCGTTGGATAGGATCCGAGAGAAAGCAGTGGAGACCCACACTTGTTGAGGATTAGAGAGCGATTGGAGAGGGGACAGCAGAGGGTTTCACGGTGAACGAGATCGGGAATGTGTACCCGTGGATTCTTAGATCCGAGCGGAGATCTTGAGAGAGGCTCATTGTTCTCCTTATACAGTTCATCCTGGTGGAACCAAAATGTATAAGGACTTGAAAGCACAGTTCTGGTGGAACGGAATGAAAAGAGACATTGGCAGATATGTGGCTCAGTGTTTGACTTGCCAACAGGTGAAGGCAGAGCATCTGGTGCCTGCTGGCAAGCTTCAGAGTCTGCCAGTGCCCGAGTGGAAATGGGAGCAGATCACGATGGACTTTGTCGTGGGATTACCTAGAGCACGGGGTGGTTTCGATGCCATTTGGGTGATAGTGGACGATTGACCAAGTCCGCCCACTTCCTACCGATTCACCACCCGGTCCAGAGAGAGACTCGCGCGGCTATACCCGGATGAGATTGTTAGGCCGCATGGCGTGCCGATGTCGATTGTTTCGAGACGAGAGACCCGAGGTTTGTATCACATTTACGGAGGAGCCTACGAGACGACCTTGGGTACACTGCACTTGACACGGCGTTTCACCCACGGACGGATGGTCGATGCGAGAGGACCATACGAGACGCTAGAGGACATGCTGAGAGCGTGCGTCATGGATTTTGGAGGAGGATGGCATCAGCATTTGAGATTAGTTGAGTTTGCGTACAACAACAGCTATCAAGCGAGCATCCAGATGGCTCCGTTTGAGGCGTTGTATGGACGCAGATGCCGATCCCCTTTGTTTTGGAGCGATGTGGGTGAAAGGAAGACACTTGGGCCTGAGATTTTGCTAGAGGCTGAGGAAAAGGTGAAGGTGGTCCGACGACACCTTTTGACAGCCCAGAGCCGCCAGAGGAGCTACGCTGACACCAGGAGGCGAGACTTGGAGTTTCAGATTGGCGATCATGTATTTCTTAAAGTCTCGCCGTCCAAAGGGGTACGCAGATTTGGAGTGCGTGGAAATCTCGATCCACGCTACATTGGCCCTTTCGAGGTTTTGGAGCGAGTTGGGCCGATTGCTAGGATTGCTCTACCCGCGACTAGTCGGCACTCACGATGTATTCCACGTCTCGGCATTGAGGAAATATGTATTCGATCCCTCTCACGTGATTGACTTCACTCCGCTTGAGCTTGGCGAGGACCTTCGATACGAGGAGCGACCGTTGCGGATTCTTGCTCGCGAGGCGAAAGAATTGCGCAATCGGGTCATACCGTATGTCAAAGTGCAGTGGAGTAATCACGAGGAGCGGGAGGCGACTTGGGAGCCCGAGACGGTGATGAGGGAGGCCTATCCCTACCTGTTCGACGAGCAGAGCTGAGGTACGATTGAGTTTCGCGGACGAAACGTTTTGTAGTGGGGGAGGATGTAGAGACCTGGAAATTGCACCTGAGGCTTGTCGACAGCTCTGATGAGTGTCGGGACAAGTCCGAGTCGCGTTGGCGCCAAAGGGACGCCACACGGGCCCCGTGGGAACGCGAGCGCAGCGTGTGTCACGAAAATCTGCAAATTGCAGGTTTTTACGTGAGTCGTATGCCGGTACAAGTCGGTTGCCATACCGGTATAGCAACGGTTGCTATATGCGGTATAGCCACCGGGTCATACGGTATAGCCTATGCGGGAGCTCTCGGGTTGCACTGTCTGCACGTACGTACGGAGGATTTGTACCGGTACAGCATGGCAGGAATGGTGCAGTTTGACTTTTTGGACCCTTGTCACATCACCCCTCACTCCCCTTTATTTGCGGCGAGAGAGAGAGAGGAGATCATCTTCTTCCTCTCCTCCCTCTTCTCCTTCCTTAGCTGCTGCTGCTGCTGCTGCTGCTGCTGTTGCTCCTCAAGCTCAGGAGGAGCTCGAGCTTCGACGACGACGCGCCGACGCGTGGTTTCGGCGGGTTTGCGACCTTGTGACGCTGTGAGGGAGCCAGCCGTGCGTCCTGGACCGCCGCCCCCGACTCGGCGACTGACCTAGGGCTTGTTTCGCGGTGAGTAGCCCATCAAGTTTTCCTCCGTTGCATCTATTTTCTGAATTTCCGAGCTGCTGCTGACAGCACCGTCGACCCGCGGAGTTTTGACCATATCTCTGTGTAGGAGGATCGGAACGCGGCGAAATTTGGGGCATTGGATCCGCGACTGCGAGACGATTCCAACGACACCTTACTTGCTGGATTTGGATTAGGTTTGCTTAGTCGGAACCCATCTTTACTGGGTCTCGGTTGCGGCGGTCTCCCGAAAAGCCGAAGCAGATTCCGCGTCGACCGTCGGCTCTTTGGCCGATTCTCCGCGCAGGAGGTCGGATCGCGTCGAAACTTGCGGCGTTGGATTCTGATCGCGAGACGAAGATTTTGAGCCGTGGATCGCTGAATTCGGATAAGGTTAGCTTGGTTAACATTAAGCTTTTCTCAGCCGTTTTCGGACGAATCGTGAAAATCGAGTATTTTCGGTTTGCTTCTTCGCGGCGAGGGACCTCGGCACTTGGCGGACCGGCGGAGGTGATCGAGGAGGACCCGGGACACTCCCCGGCTGCCAGGGAATTACGATCGAGGTGGGTTTACATCGGAATGCTCCTAAGAATAATAGTTACCATGTATAGACTCCGTTTTCGATTAAGTATGCTAATATGTGATTTCTTGAATGCATGGAATTGATATGAATATCTGAACCTTGGAGCATGCTTAGCAAGTACTTAGTTCTATACATGTTGGACTATGGATTTGACTTAGGAGAAAACCTCGTTTTGGATCGTCACTAGCTTACACTACCAGTTTTAGATATAGGAGCCGTTTTGTGCCGTATCATCGCCGGGTGAGTTCGATGGATACCAGAGTAGTGTAGTTGCTTTTACGCTCGCGCTGGGGATGCCGAGCTTACTTTTCGGCAGAGTCTAGTCGTGCTGGTTGTCGGGCACCGTCGGGGGTTTGACGGTGGACCTAGTGTACTGTGTGGTTACAGTTTGTGCCAAGGGGCACGTGGTGTATTAGTGCTTGGACCCCGTGTACTTGACTATGCCCTGTGAGAGCTGATTGAGCTCGACAGAGATACGCTTGCATACTCGGTTGGTTCGCGCCCACGAGTGCCGCTCCGAGTCCGGCTTAGTGCTTTTGCGTTGGTGTCGGCGCGCCCTCGTTGTGGGTTGCTCTCCACTAGCTACCTAGGGTAGTTGTAGTGTTGCCTCGGCAGGCGGGACGGGTGCCTTCACAGTCCCTCGTAAGATTGGGTCCGCTTTTACTTGTTCTACGGAGGGTTGTTGAGGGCAGGATAGTATAGTAGTACTTAGCTGTTGAGTGTTCCGGCTTCTTTTACTTTCTTGCTTACCCTGTAGATTTAGTGGGTGGACCGATGTGTTTAGGGCGGCACCCACTGAGGACTACTTGTTTTTATAGTAGTTCTCACGCCCTCTTTCTTCCACCTTTGTTGCAGGGCCTTCTGTTGCGGCTGCTGCTCCTCCCGAGTTGGATCGAGGCAAGGGCGTTGCGAGTTAGAGCCCTTCCCGCGTGTTGCTGAGTTAGAGGACTTCCGCTGCAGGTAGTGACAGTTTTTGGGTTTGATCGCTTTTGTACATACAGTTGAACTCGCTGGAGCGGGTAGTGTTCTGTTGTTTCTGCGATTGTATGTATATAAAGTGGTTGTTTTCCTACCTGTTTGTTTATAGTTATTTCAGCTCTATGCTACTGTTTGTAGCATTGTATGTTTTTACAGGTACAGCTACGCTTCGTATACAGGAGAAATTCTTTTGTATACGGCGGATTTGTCGGCGTGCCCGGTGAATATGCAACCCGGGGCGTGACAATAGGTAAATTTCTTCTCTTATAAGAACTAATGGCAGATGATAACGCCATGAACTTGTGCAATAGGGTCGTTCCTCGAAATTCTGGGAACGATCAAGCCAGTAATTCCGATAATGCAGGTCAACGCCAAGTAGTCTTACCGATCGAAGGTGAGACTAGTGGTCAATCTGACGAACAAAAGCCAAGTTTGGCTCAAGTGCTTGGACAGATGATGCGGGTACTACAAGTATTGGATCAAAATAGTCATAAGAATACTGCTCGTTTAGCTGCAGTATTGGCCGCAATCACGGCCTCTAATGAGAATATTGCCCGAATAGGGCAATTATTGACTCGAAACGAACAACCTACAAGGACCTGTAGTGACACCGGTATTACAAAATCCTGTAGCACCGGTGAGTGGTCAGCCTTAATTAACACCAGGGGGCACCTTTTCAAGCGGCTTATAGACTGGTTGCTGTAAATACCGGTCAACAATTAGATATAGCCTGGGGGTTACCTCTTCCACCACCTATGGCAACATATCAGCCCCAAAATGTAGGGGCTAGGGCTAGGGGATAGGTCCCAAATATGCAAGGGGTTAACCCTACGGTGCAGAATTTCAAACTACCACCAGGACCGAATTCAGTTCAAGCACAGGTACCTGTTCCTTTACAAAGGAACAACAATAAAATTTATACTCAAATTGAAGAAGCCATCCGAAATACTTTCGAAGTTGGAGCAAGGCCGGCAATGCGGCCTGTGTTTAGATCATCTTATCCTACAAATATAGATATAGAACATCCCTATCCGGCAAATTAAAAAATACCGAAATTTGATAAATTTTCTGACGACGAGAACGAAAATACGGTTGCACACGTCGCGCGCTTTATGGCACAATGCCGACAAGCCACTGTAGATCCTTTCCTGAAGCTTAGATTGTTTAATACCTCGTTAACCAAAACTGCATTTACTTGGTATACGAGTCTACCAGCCAATTCTGTCCGAGATTAATGACATGAATTGGAAAGAAAATTTCATGAACAATTTTACAGATCAGAGCCGAAACTTTTGGTTAATGCTTTAGCTCAGTTCAGACAAAAACAGGAGAATCGATTGAAGAATATTTAAACTGATTCAAGACAGCAAAGAGTCGTTATTTTGTAAGAATGCCAGAATCTGAATTTGCCAAAATGGCATTTAATGGCTTACATTTCAAAATTAAAGATCATTTTGAGGACAAATATTTTCTAAATCGTTTTAATTTAGGAGTTTGGGTTGCTCAATATGAGCAATTCAGAAAAGAAAATAATAAAGATCAGCCTAGATGGGGCCGAAGTAAAGAATAAAGGAAAAGAGAAAAATATTTCTTTTCTTGAAGAGTCTACGGCTCAAGATGAGCCGGACATGTCTGAAGAAACAGAGTATTCGGTTGATGGAGCCGAAATATATATGGCTGAGATGGTAAAAAACCGCCAATTGCTTTATTAAAACTTGCCAAATCCAGCGAAGCAAAAGCACGAGTGTCAGCATATACTTATTCGTTTGATGTGTTGAAGACCGATTTGATTTTTGATCGGCTATTGAAAGATAGACAAATTCAGCTGTAGCAGGGTCAAACTATACCTCCTGGAGAGGAATTGAAAAGAAAAAGATATTATAAATGGCACCATTTGTGGAGCTAGAGAACAAATGAATGCACCGCCTTTAAAAGGCAGATTCAAAAGGAAATAAATGAAGGTCAGCTCATATTTTGCCGACTAAGAAAACAAAAATATGAAAATTGACAAAAATTCGTTTCCATCATAGGTCAATGTGGTGGACATTAAAGGGAAGGCACTTGACGATAGGAAGGCCGATGAAGGCATTGCTTATACTAAAAGGACACTACAGGTATGCATAAGATGCAAAGTCGAAATAACCAGGAAAGATTGGGAAGCGATCATTCACGAAAAAAAGACGCACAATGAATGAAAAGAATTCATAGCATTCCCCAAAAATGGGAGAAAATTTTTGAAACAGAGAACAAGTTAGAAGAAGGCTCGGATGAAGCCTCCAATGAATCCGATCCAGAAGTCGGCTCAGTGAAAAACAAAAGAGGCCTATTGATGCAAAAGGTCTTGAAAGACTACTACAACAGTCGAAGAGAAGAGCACACCAGCCGATGAAGCTATATCGAAAAATCATTCTGCTCTAAATAGAGATTTTCAAGATATCGGCCAAATTGGCAGCACCAAGCCAGGCCGAGACCTGAACCTGAGTTTGAAGGAATGGCCGAGGGGGATATCGAATTCCTTGGTTGAAGGTTGGTTAATGAACTCGGCATACAACCTTGGACGAGACCTTGGAAAAGAAGAGAGATCCTGAGAAATTATCTCATGACAGTAAAGGTATCAGCAAATGCGTCAATTGATCAATGGCACGAAGCAAAAGTATCAGCCAAATGGCATGGGCCGATATTAACAAAGACTTAGAAGTGTCAGCAGCAGAGATTACAAGCCTAAGCAAGGCAACACTATGAAGAGGCTAAAGGGATAAGATCGAACGTATAGAGACGACCTAATGAGCAAATACATCCTTTCCAGCCAATGAGAAATGATCACAAGGCAGGTAGCTCAATACCTGTCCTTTGGTTAAAGTCAAAAATAGAATGGCCAATCCTGGCCGAACCAGAGAAGAAAGCAACACGAAAGAAGTTGGAAGAGAAAATAGCCTCATTGGAGACCATAATCAAGCATGATAGATGACCTCCTAAGGAGAGAGAGGCACACATGGAGAGGGATTCCTCGGCCGAGACGGCAAAGGAGTCTGAAGAAAAAAAGCAAAAGACACAAGGAAAATTGGCTGATGAAAGTCCAGCCGATGTGAATATGGTATGTACTCTGCCCCAATCGTTTAAGGTAGAGTCAATCGAATATGAAGAAGCAATAGATGAGAAGGATGAACTCAATGTGGCTCAACTGCAGCTAGAGGATGTTAAGCCATATATATATAGAGAGAGCGAGAGAGAGAGAGAAAGAGAGAGTCCAGTTACTATACACTTATGAGTATAGGTCCTTTTGTACTCATAAGTTTTTTACCGTTAGATCTGCCCTTTTGATCATTTTCATCCGTTAGATCATAATATTCGACCAACCACAAACTCAAATCTAGGGGACCACTACCATCTTAACCGCCCATCTTCATCCAACGGTCGAAAACTTATGAGTACAAAGAACACTATACTTATAAAAGTATAGTAGCCCTATATATATATATATATATATATATATATATATATATATATATATATAGAGTTAAGAATACTGTCAAAAGCACCAAATGATTGGTGCTTTTGAGTTTGTAGCCTTTGGATGGAGAGATGTAGGGTTGAGATGATGGTGGTAGGTGGGGGTAGGTGGTGGTAGGTGGAATAGTGTTTGATCCAAGGGGTATTAATAATCAAGGAGTAGATCTAATGGCTAAAAACTTAGAAGCACCAATCATTTGCTACTTCTAAAAGTATTCTAGCTCTACTCTCTCTCTCTCTCTCTCTCTCTCTCTCTCTCTCTCTATATATATATATATATGTATATATATATAGATAGAGTTGAGCTAGAATACTCTTAAGAGTACCGAGCCTATTTTACTCTCGAGTTGTTTTCGATGATAGAGCTTCCAAATTGATGATCGGCTCCGTTGAACATGATCTATACCACTTAAAGTATTTAGAAATCAAATTTCAAATATTTCGACATCATTTGCCTAATGATCAAAGGGTTTCAAAATTTGTAATTTTAATGGTGGATAAGAGACGTTTTCTCGTTTAATGGTGTAAAGTTATCCAAATCAATTGAATTTTTGTTAGAAAATTCTTTAAACTATTTAAAACAAGATATATACTCTTGATCTTGATTACAAGACTACTATCATCATTTTTTAAAGAACATTCATTTCAACCATTCATTTTCGCTTCACTAGATGGATACAAGAACAATATCGAAAGTGCGTAAAATTTGATTTCTAGGTAGTTTAAATGGTTTAGATCATATTTAACAGAGCCGATCGTCAATTTGAAAGCTCTATCATCGAAAACAACTCGAGAGTAAAATGGGCTCGGTACTCTTAAGAGTATTCTAGCTCAACTATATATATATATATATATATATATATAGAGTAGGGCTACTATACTATTATGAGTAGTAGAGCCCTACTACTCATAAGTTGTTTTCGATGATAGAGCTTCCGAATCGACGATCCACTCCGTTAAATATGATCTAGAGTATTTAAAACTTCTAGAAAATAAATTTCGTAATTTTTCAAAATCATAATAAAGTCCATCAAATGGGCATAAAATGAACGGCCGAAATCGAACGATGTCCTAAAAATAGATGATCGGATCCTTCAATTTAAGATCGGAGTTATTGATCTTTATCTAGGTAGTGAATAAAATTTTCTATCAAAAATTCAACCTATTTCAATTCTTTTACACCGTTAAACTACCAAGTATCCCATATCGGCCGTTAAAAATTGTCAATTTTGTGAGCTTTTGATCGTAAGGTAAATGATTTCGAAAAATTACGAAATTTATTTTCTAGAAGTTTTAAATACTCTAGATCATATTTAACGGAGTGGATCGTCGATTCGGAAGCTCTATCAACAAAAACAACTTATGAGTAGTAGGGCTCTACTACTAATAACAGTATAGTAGCCCTACTCATATATATATATATATATATATATATATATATATATTCGTCGCTATGCTATCAATAGCACGAAACACTCGGTGCTACCAAATTTTCCACCGTTAGATCCACCTCTTTGATGATTTTCACCCGTTAGATTGTACTATTCAACCAACCACCCACTTAACCCTAGAAGGCCCACATCATCCTAACCGCATATCTCTCAATCCAATGGTTAAAAACTTGGTAGCACTAATGACTTGGTGCTATTAATAGCATAGTAGCCTAGTTCTATATATATATATATAATTGAGCTCCTATGCTTTTAAAAGTACCAAGTCATTGGTGCTTGTAAGTTTTTAGCCATTGGATTAATAGATGAGCGGTTAGGATGATGTGGGCCCCCTTGGGTTAAGTGGGTGGTTGGTTGAATAGTATAATCTAATGAGTGAAAATGATCAAAGGTGTAGATCTAACTGAAAAATTCACAAGCACCAAATGCTTGGTACTTTTACAAGCACCATAGTAACTCTATATATATATATATATATATATATATATATATATATATATATATATATATATATATATATATATATATATATATATATAAAATTGAGCTCCTATGCTTTTAAAAGTACCAAGTTATTGATTTTTGTAAATTTTTAGCCATTGGATTAAGGGATGTGCGATTAGGGTGATGTGGGTCCCATAAGGTTAAGTGGGTGGTTGGTTGAATAGTATAATCTAATGGTTGAAAATGCTCAAAGGCTAGATCTAACGGTAAAAAATTACAAGCACCAAGTGCTTGGTACTTTTACATGCAAGCACCATAGGACTATATATATATATATATATATATATATATATATATATATATATATATATATATATATATATATATATATATATATATATATATAGAGTAGGGCTACTATACTATTATGAGTAGTAGAGCCCTACTACTCATAAGTTGTTTTCGATGATAGAGCTTCCGAATCGACGATCCACTCCGTTAAATATGATCTAGAGTATTTAAAACTTCTAGAAAATAAATTTCGTAATTTTTCAAAATCATAATAAAGTCCATCAAATGGGCATAAAATGAACGGCCGAAATCGAACGATGTCCTAAAAATAGATGATGTGATCCTTCAATTTAAGATCGGAGTTATTGAACTTTATCTAGATAGTAAATAGAATTTTCTATCAAAAATTCAACCTATTTCAATTCTTTTACACCGTTAAACTACCAAGTATCCCATATCGTTAAAGATTGTCAATTTTGTGAGCTTTTGATCGTAAAGTAAATAATTTCGAAAAATTACGAAATTTATTTTCTAGAAGTTTTAAATACTCTACATCATATTTAACGGAATGGATCGGCGATTCTAAGCTCTATCATCGAAAACAACTTATGAGTAGTAGAGCTCTACTACTCATAATAGTATAGTAGCCCTACTCTATATATATATATATATATATATATATATATAGAACTAGGCTATTATGCTATCAATAGCACCAAGTCATTGGTGCTACCAAGTTTTTGACCGTTAGATTGAGAGATGTGCGATTAGGATGATGTGGGCCCCCTAGGGTTAAGTGGGTGGTTGGTTAAATAGTATGATCTAACAGGTGAAAATCATCAAAGAGGTGGGTCTAACGGTGGAAAACTTGATAGCACCGAGGCGTGCTATTGATAGCATAGCAGCCGAACTCTATAGCAAAATGAAAGACCGACCGTCTCTAGAGCACGTGGCAAAGGGCTTGGTGGTTGGTACCCGAGACCCTAGTTCGAATCCTAGTTGATTCATATTTCTAGCTAAGTTGATTTCTAAATGAAATAAACGAAGCAGGTAGCGTGCTACCTATCTCTCAAAAAAAAAAAAAAATAGAAAGAAATAAACTAGAGTGGCTTAAAGATAAAAAAAATAGCGATACTAACTACCTACGATGCTCGAACACTCTACTATCCTGGTGTACTCGCTAATATATATGGTTGATTTACAATAGGTGTCCTCACTCGGATACAGAGATTTAATTCTCAGTTAATTTTCTGTAGTACTTGTTTGTCCCTTTTATCTTTACAAGTATTATTTTATAAAATACACTTAAAAAAAATTTTGTACTTCCTTTCAGCCAATTAGAAATTTTTTATATAAAAATAATTTATAGTAAAAATTTGGGTAATTTGCATTGTTACCCCATAAACTTTTGGCGAGTTTCACTTAACCCCCCAGACTCCTAAAATAGACATCTAACACCCTAAACTCTAATATTTCATTCATTTTACCCCTTCCATCAGTTTCCGGTTAACGGAGCTTAATGGAAAACTGACGGAAGGGGTAACATGAACAAAATATTAGAGTTTAGGAGGTTAGATGTCCATTTTAGGAGTTCAAGAGGTAAAGTGAAATTTCGCTAAAAGTTCAGGGGGTAACAATGCAATTTACCCGTTATGAATTTTTGGTGTATGTTAGGTTGGATAAGCTATTGGAGTAGTTCCGGTGAAGTCCGAAAACATTTGGGTATTTTCGGTGCGAGTTGGGCAGGAAAATGGAACCCAAAAGGTTGTTTTGGACTTTGGCCTAAATCCGGCAAAGTGTAGGTGAACTCACTAAAAAATGTACTTTGAGGGTGTTAGAATGATTAGAGATGGATCGGAGGCCCAAGGAGCGAAAACGAAGCAAATCAGAAAAAATTGGCAAAGGCTGATTTTCTGGGGCTAACGGACCTACGAGGTCCGGACCCTAGGGCCAGGGCCCGGACCCCGAACCCGAAGTTTACCCAGTGAAAGTGAGGACAGTTTGGTAATTGTGGGGGTTGCTTTCCAAAAATGGGGGCTTCTCCCTTCTTCTTCCTCCTTCCACAGCAAAATAAAAAAACCACACACACACACACACACACACACACACACACACACGACCATGGTAGAGAGAGAAACTCTCCCTCTCTCTCTAGTTTCCCTCCTTCCCTCTCTAGATCTCTCTCTCAAATTCACGGTGTTGGCGGAGAGTGAGCTTGGGAACGCGTTGGGAGCGACGGATCGAGCCGTTGTGCGCCCGGTGGTGCAGCGTGCTTTCGACTCGAGGTTCACATTTTGGTAAAAGTTTAGGATTTGGTTAAATACTTTATGAATGGCATTATAGAGATCCCTAGGCTATTATATGCATGTTCCTCCTAGTGATTTTGGGGTATTTTGGAGGATATATGGAAGCTAGGGTTAGAATTGAGGTTTTTGGGTTTAATGGGTTTTGATGTAAATTAACCCTATGGTTCTCTAATTGAAGGTTAGAGAAGTGGACCAGATAGCCCTAGATTGCAAATTGGTGACGTTCGGTGGTCGATTGCGAGTTCGAGCCGAACCGGACAACGTGTGTCGCGGGAGCCCGATTGCAAGTGTCGACGAGCAATCGGAGAGCGTTGCTAGGTGGGTTGTGTTTCACCGAAGTGATTAGATCACTTCCATGCCAAAGTGAAGTGTGTTTTATCATTGATGCATGTAGTGATAGTTAATTGTGAAAGAAAATGAATGCATGAGATAGATGCTATGTGAATGCATAAGATGCTATGTATTGACTACCATTGGATGATAATATGTGCATGTTGACATATGGTGGAATATGCTAGATGAAATATGAATGTTGACATATTGTAGAATATGCTAGATTCATGTAAGGGTGAACTTGGGTTGATAACTCTAGGTTGATTAGAGAACTCGACAGTTGGAAAATAAGGACTTGTAAACTATAAATCCTAGGTGTGAACAACTAGGATAACAAGTAGATTGAGTAGGATGTCAATCATGATTCCTAGTTGTGGATAACTAGGAAAACAAGTAACATGTGTGGCATTGAACCCAATGTCATTGAACATATAGGTTGAACAAGTAAACCTAGAGTCAAGTTTTAGGTGAAAATGACATAGAACCTAGTTTGATTGAACCTAGGTTGTGGACTATAGTGGTAGAGGGACCACTAGGATATACATCGGTCGAACCTAGAGAGGTCGATAGTATAGGGTTTGAGGTTGACCCTTGAGACATGGAAAGTGGATTTCGAAATCCCAGGACTTGTGATGACCTTGGTATCAAGGGGTGGACTTGTGCGACGATTTCGCCGTCAGGATTGATACCAAAGGAATGTGGGGTGAGTGCGACGATTTTGCCGGCCGGAGGCTTGAACCATTGTTCGGCGTGTACGACAATTTTGCCGCCAGATGGTTATGCTAAGTAATAGATTATGCTGCTAGTTGACTTGAGCCATTGTTCGGCGTGTGCGACGATTTCGCTGCCAGGTGGCCAAGTCAAGTAAAGCGATGGGTTGTGGATGACTTACAGTAGAGTGGATTTAAGGTTAAGGTGCATGTGAGACGTCCTTCACCTTGAGCCTGATAGAGCGCGCTATTTCTCAGATGATTGACTCAAGACCGAGTCAGGTGGCTAGCTTGGTTAAGGTAGAAGAAACCTTCAGAGCATGTTACGAGGCATGGATTTGCATGTTGTTGCATGGATTTGCATGTTGCATGTTACGAGGCAAAAGCATGGTAACTATTAGCTGCATAAATATTATGATGATATATCTATATGTTGGACTAATATGTTTGCAGTGCCTTCTTTGGACCTGGTGAGTCGAGCTTTTCCCTTGGGTGGCCGTACCCACTGGGAACTATGGACATAGTTCTCACCCCACGTTGTTTTGGGGGTTTTCAGGTTCACACGCAAGCAGCGTGGCGGTGAGCGAGGAAAGGACATAGTTCCCTAGATAGCGCCCTAGAACATAGACCAGAGGTAGTAGTACCCCACGTCGGCTTAGCTAGGGGTATAGAAAAGAAAGAAACAAACTTGTAACAAAATTATTGTAACTGAATTGTATTTGGAGGTAAGTGAAATAAAAATATAAAATGTATGTGATGAATGCTTGTAATAGCATAGTAGTACTTTATGTTTTTCGATACCTTCCTTATGCAATATGTTCTTGAAATTTGTTTCTGTTTGGAACCTCTTGTGATTTGTACTGTTGCGACGCCTTGGACGTACAGGAGAAACTCTATTCGTTCGGCGGTCTGTTGGCGTGCCCAAATTCGATCAAATTGGCGGGTCTCGGGGCGTGACACCTCCACTGCCCAACTATCATCTCCGGACACTTGAGATGATAAGTGTTGCCAACCAACAAGGCTCAGTGGCAAAATCTAGGACATTCCAACAGCGTTGGATGAAATCCGAACCAAAATCGCGTTCCCCCGGCAAGTTTCGCTGAAAAATGCTCCGAAACTGTAATTCGGCTTCTGCAGAAGATTCCTGACCTTGAACAATCAATCCAGAGGTCACAAGCATTGAATAAATGCTGCCCATAGTGGCTCGTAGTGCAACAATTGCACAAAAGCCCCTAACAACCTTAATAATCGCTAGAATAAGTGCAATTTTAGGAAGATCGAAGTTGTTACCTCAATCCGAGCACTTCGGAGGTCAGCTAAGGCACAGGATGATAGGTCTTGTTGAGACGAAGGCTGTGCTCACTGTCCGGAGTGTCGAAAACCGTTGTGGACAGTGCGGGAACAAGCCGAAGTTCTGCAGGGAGTGCGCATCGGGAACGATAAGGCCAAAATCACTAATCCCGGCCTCTCCGCCAGCAAGTTAGGTGAGTACGGTGATCAGGGCTATCCAGGGGTTACCATGCTCACCCCCGGAGGCATCGAATCATCCTGGGTCGCCGAAACAGTGAAAACAACCAAACATAGCCCTAATCAGGCAAGCTGGGAGCAACGGGGTCTAGCCCGATTGGTGGCAGCTCGGTGACAGGTGTGCTGGCGGCAGGGGGGTGCGGCCGATAGGGAAGGGTTGGCGCTCGTGCTAGCCGACGGCGGGAGGCGGCAATGGCGGTGAGGGAACAAGCCGAGCCTGCACGATTGCTGCTCGGGCTTAGCCTCCTTATCCGGCCACAACGATAGCCGGGACAGCCAGGAGAGGGCCGCGGGCTTCCTCTGAGACCAAGAGGAAGGGAAGGAGATAGCATACAGCGGCTACGGGTAGTGTCGCCTATGAAGAACGTGGACAGGGCAGGAATAGCTTGGACAAATCCGAATTGACGGGCCACATAGTGAGGATAATAGATCTTAGTGCTTGGCGTCAACTTGGAACGGATCTTCAAGCCGACATGAAGATCCTATAGAGCTAAGAAGGAGTACTAGACCTCAGAATGCTCGTTGGCGTTGAATGCGGCTCGTTAGTGCTGAACAGGTTCAAACTAAGTGATGAACCAAATCGGACCGGTCAACCGTTCCCCAAAAGGCGATCATCTGATAGGCCACATTTGATCTTGGCATAAAAAACTTGGAAATAAGTCAGAAAATCAACTGATTGGCCTAAAGTCGGGGGCTTTGGGCAGCCGAGAGCTAATCCATAGGGGTCAAATTGGAGAACTGAATATTGTCAGGAGGAGCTCGGCACAAGGCTAGAAAATAAATTTAAAGACAAAGCTGTAGAAACCAAAGAACGTCGTTACTAGAGCTAATCACCATGCTGTCCTTTGATGGCAGAGGCTTGATTGACTCAAAAATCTCTCTGTGGAGGAAGGAAAGGAAATATGAACCGAGGACTTGTTTTTCACCATTAGCTAGCGCAACGGCAATAGGGACAAATTTTTTATTAATCTTTTGCGAATGGGTGCAAAAGAGGTTATGGCATAGCCAAGAGAGAAGGAAGGTAGTGTGTTCCTTCTTAGTGACCGGAGTGGGGGCTTGACCTGCAAATCATCTCATGAACTTGGTATACGCAAGGTCCACCTTCGGGTCAAGATGAGCCTCGAAATCTGCCACCCCATCAGGATTGAAAGCCATAGATAAAATGACATCGCGGGGATAGAGACCGATGATTGCCGTCATGTCAAAAAAAGTCGAGGTGAAAGGTCCCGACCTAAAGAAGAAAGTGCTGGAAATCGGAGGCCAGAAACATAAAGCCGCAGTAAGAAGAAGACTATTGGCTTGAGAAGGGGTCTTCAAGAGTTGGATAGGCTCGTAGATTCCAACTTCACACCAGAGACCGGCGTAAGAACCTTCGACTCGCTTCAGCCAGGCCAAATATGTGTCCAAAATGCTAGGCTAGGTGCGAAGACTCTTCCCGAATGATGACTTTAGGGAAGACCAAGAGTGAAGATGGATGACATCGACCATCAAAGGGAGCCTTTCTACTAAGAAAGGAAAGGCATTGGCTGGAGGAGGTGCTACAAATAAAGGGTCGAGCATGAAGCAAGAAGAATCCAATTCGACGAACCGTCTCAAAAAGGTGTAGTCAAGGTCCGGAAGCAAAGGAAGAGGACGAATCTGAGCCATTGAGAAGGATCGGAATCAAAGAAAGCTTGAAATTGAAAGATCAAAGAAACCCCTTCTCACAAAGATGCAAGAGCAAGAACTGAAAAGAAGAGTTTAGAGGGCAAGAAGAAGACAAGGTCGTCGAGGGAATTTCGAAATATGACTATAATGGTGATATGACGGCAACTATTAATGCCCTCGATAAGACGAAAGGGGCATGGGAAATCATAGCCGTCAAAGGATAAAATCAAGTACAAGATGACTAAAGACACCTCTAGGTAAAGACCATCAAAAGAAATAGACGATGTTGCCACATAAGGGAACCAATCACGGCCATAGAACCAAGCGACATTTGTTCTAGGCTGTTAAGCGGAACGACGTCAACCATCCGAAATGATCTTTTGAAAGGCTGTTGGGGGGCATTGTTGGCGCCGTAAAAATGACGCCAGATGATAAATCAGCTTGAACCACATGAAAAACTTTTGGGGCCAAATACAAAACAACACATAGTATGCCAAGAACTGGGGTGCACATACTCAAAACCAAAAGTGGGTTGGGCAAAATGCGGTTGAGAACAGCCAGGAGTGGTCTGCATAAATAAGGACATAGCCGAGACAGATCCCATAATGGAAAATAACTGAATAACAATAACCGAGACTATAAATAAACAAAATACGCCTAGATAAAGGATCTTTTTCCCTTACAAACAAGAAGACCATTCTATTTTCAGCATTTTTTCACTTTCTAGGAGTAGTCTATTTGTAATTCTTACTTTCCTTGCATTTTCTACTTTCATAGGAATAGTTCGCTAAGATAGATTTTTGTATTTAGGTAGTATATTTTAACACATCCCTAAACGAAACTTATCGCCTATACATCTTTCCTTTGTTAAAGTATATCAAAGCCACTTGGCTAATTTCAGCCGAACCAAGTAATACAGTAGGGTGTAGGACTCGACCGAGTGGATCCCTCATCAACCGATCGCTTAATTCTATTAGTGGCGCATTGCTAGGGTCACCGGTAGGAGCCATCTTATTACATGGCTCGCTTCCCGAAGCATAGTTTGACCGAGAATACGGTCTTGGATATTCGGCTCCCAGCAGTAATATTCCTCATTAACAAAATGCTATAAGCTCTTATGCATCTGCTGTTAAAATCGGAACGACGAAAAATAGATTCAGAAAATAACTTAATGCAGGAAAAGAAAAGATAAGCGGAAAGAGTACACCGATATTTACGTTGTTCGGCCAACGACCTACGTCCACGGATGAAGACGGAGCAAATGATTTATTAATGTCGAAAATGCGGAGTACAAAGAAGATCTCTCAAAAGACCAAAACGTAATTAGATCCGAATGCCGCAACAAGAAACTCCAAAAAAACGGCTTCTCTCAACCAATTCGTACGGACCAAAATTAGCACTAATTAGTGCATACGGCTCTTTCACCCATACGGCTCCAAAAGTGCAACTTAATTAATTAGCTTGTTGGATCTTCATAGAAACAATGCACATCAATTTCTCCATGGCTTAAAGCTGCTCTATTAATCCTCCACAACCGTACGGACCATCAACACGGATGAATTAATTAGAGCCCGCGACAACTAGGAATAATTAGCGCATGGCATCTCAATTTTGGTCGTGGCTTCATTAACTTGACCGTAGCATGTATTTATAATACATATCTTCTAACTAGAGTATAATTCGAATTCAACTAGAATTACACTCCTAATTATAATCCATATATGCCAAATTAAATAATTCCAATTAGATTAGGATTTAACTCCAATTTAGAAAACTACAAATTAAAACCAATTATAAGAATCTCCACCTTGGTTTAATTTGTAGTGTAGCCGCTATGTCGAGATCACCACAAAACTCCACCTTGAATTTAATTCGCCTCAATGCTTCTTAATGCTCCGTGCTCCGTCTTCTCCAAATGCCCCATAGGGCCTCAAGTGCTGCCAACTGCCACTAAGTCCAAACAATGTTTGAACTTAGCAATTGTAAGGGACTTAGTAAGCATATCCGCCGGATTATCCTCGGTACCAATTTTTTTAACAGTCACTGTGTGCTTCCCAATCACATCCCGAACAAAGTGAAACTTTACATCGATGTGTTTTGTTCTCTCATGAAACATCTGATCTTTCGACAAGTGAATAGCACTTTGACTATCCGAATAAACAATCGTAAGATCCCAACAAGAAGTAAGCTCTCCAAATAAGCCTCTTAGCCACATAGCTTCCTTCACACCCTCTGTCATAGCAATATATTCCGCCTCCGTCGTAGACAAGGCGACAATAGGTTGTAGTGAAGCTTTCCAACTAACTACACATCCACCAATAGAGAATACATAACCTGAAAGTGATCTCCTCCTATCCAAATCACCTGCAAAATCCAAATCAACATATCCGATAACACCATCCTTACACCTCCCAAACTCCAAACAAGTGCTGTGGTACCGCGTAAGTATCTCAGAATCCACTTAACAGCTTGCCAATGAGCCTTACCGAGATTAGTCATATATCTGCTAACCATGCTCATTGCGTAGGAGATGTCCGGCCGTGTGCAAACCATGGCGTATATGATGCTCCCGACTGCACTAGAATAAGGAACATGAGACATGTACTCTTGCTCATCTTCAAACTGCGGTGATGCCTCGGCGGAAAGTCTGAAATGCGCTGCAAAAGGAGTGCTCACTGGTTTTGCGTCTTTCATTCCGAAACGCTTTAAAATCTTCTCTATATATTTTTCGTGTGTCAAATGCAGTAGTCCTGACTTGTTGTATCTCTTAATTTCCATACCAAGAATTTTCTTAGCAGCATCTAGATCTTTCATCTCAAACTCACCCTTTAGTAAAGTCTTCAATTTATTTATCTCAACTATGTCACTCGAAGCAATTAACATATCACCGGCATAGAGCAACAAATATATGAAAGATCCCTTATCAAGCTTTCTGAAATACACGCAACTGTCACACTTGCTTCTGGAGTATCCGTGACCTGTCATGAAGGAGTCAAACCGCTTGTACCATGCCGAGGAGACTGCTTTAAGCCATAAAGCAATTTCTTTAATAGGCAAACATGGTTCTCCTTCCCTTCAACAATAAATACCTTCGGTTGTTTCATATAAATTTGCTCCTCAAGTTCTCCATGCAGAAAAGCTGTCTTAACATCAAGCTGCTCAAGATACAGGCCATTCATGGCTACTAACGATAAAAGAACACGAATAGAAGTATACTTCACAACGGGTGAGAAAATATCATTAAAGTCAACACCTTATACCTGACTATAGCCCTTAGCAACTAAACCAACTTTATACCTTGTATCTTCCACGCCGGGAATTCCGTCCTTTTTCTTTAAGACCCATTTACAGCCAACAATTCTCTTGCCTATAGGCGGTTTTACCAACTCCCATGTGCGATTCTTATAGAGAGACTTCATCTCCTCATTCATCACCACCAACCACTCTGCAAAACTGGCACCTGAAATAGCTTGATTATACGTGGAAGGTTCACCTTCTTCTTCTGTGTCTTGTGCTACTGAAAGAGCGTAAGCAACCATATCTTCATAACCGTATCTCAGCGGTGGTTTAATCTGTCTCCTCGCTCTACCTGTAGCAATGCTCTGCCTCTCAACTTGTGGGGTTTCAGTTACTGAGGTGTCTGCCGACTGAACTTGTTCTGACTGAGAAGAATCCTGTAACTGAACTATACCATCGGTCTCTACATCCACCTGCTTACTAGCACTCGGTGTCTCATCAAAAGAATTACGGTTAGGATATAACATAACAGATTCATCAAATGTGACATCCCTACTAATAATTAATTTAGATGATTCAGGACACCACAATCTATATCCCTTAACCCCCGATGCATAACCAATAAAAATATACTTTTTAGCCCTACATTCTAACTTGCCTTCATTTACATGAAAATAAGTAGGACAACCAAATATTCGCAAATTAGAATAATCATAAGGGCTGCCAGACCATTCCTCCTCCGGAGTATTGCAATCAAGTGCTGAATGTGGAGATCAATTCACCAAATAGCATGCCGTAGAGATTGCCTCTGCCCAGAAACACTTCGCTAAGCCAGCATTAGAGAGCATACAACGAGCTCTCTCCAAAAGAGTTCTATTCATCCGTTCAGCCACTCCGTTCTGCTGTGGAGTATGCCTAATAATCTTATGTCGAACGATCCATTCCTTCTTGCATAATTCTTCAAACTCTAACGAACAGAATTCCAAACCATTGTCGGTCCTTAATCTCTTGATCTTCTTTTCAGTTTGCTTCTCAATCATGACCTTCCACTGCTTGAAATAATTGAACACCTCATCCTTACTCTTCAGAAAGAACGCCCACACTTTACGAGAATAGTCGTCAATAAAAGTCAACATATATCTAGCACCACCATGAGTAGGAGTACGAAAAGGTCCCCAAAGATCAGAATGAATATAGTCCAGAGTACCTTTTGTCCGGTGAACTGCGGCCTTAAAGCTGACTCTCTTTTGTTTGCCAAGAACACAATGCTCGCAGAAATCCAACTTTTCTAAACTCTGACTACCAAGTAGACCTCTCTCGCCCAACTTCATCATACCATATTCACTCGTATGGTCCAGTCGCATATGCGATAATCTGGTGCTATCCGAATCTGACAAAGAGGAAGAAGTCACTACTGTTGAATTTATCACAGTGGAACGCTGTAGAACATATAACATGTCGGACAACTTGGCCTTCATCACTACAAGATTCTCTTTAGCGACCTTCATTAACCCGGCAGCTGAAGAATACTTAAAGCCTTTAGTATCAAGTGTACCCAATGAGATCAGATTTTTCTCATATCCGGAACATGCCGAACCTCTGATATAGTCCTCACTACTCCATCGAACATTCGTACCCGAACAGTGCCAATTCCAATAACTGTACACTTAAAGTGATTTCCCATCAATACATCTCTACCTTCAATAGGTTTGTACGTCGAGAACCATTCTCTATGCGTGCAGATATGAAAGGAATATGCAGAATCCATAAGCCACTCATCCCGTCTGCGTGTTTTATCCGTAACTGTGAAGACGATATCATTTTTATCTGATTCTCCTGCTGCAACACTTGCTTCTGCTTCAGTATTGGTGCTTTTCTGACCATGATTCTTATCACCATTATTCTTCCGCTGCTCTTTATTTTTCAACTTGAAACAATCAGCTTTTATGTGACCCTTCTTCTTACAATAACCACAACTCAGATTCCTGTGCTTTGACTTTGATCTTGATGTACCTCTATTACCGGAACCCTTCTCCCGAGACCTCCCTCTAGCGACCAAACCTTGTCCTGAAACTCCACATGTCTCGTTGCTTATCTGCATGTCAATTCTCTCTTTTGAAAGTAAAGAGGATTTAACATCATCGAGATATAGAGTATCTCATCCAAACAAGAATATCTCACGAAAATTCTTGTAAGAGTGCGGTAGAGAACATAATAATAAAAGGGATTCATCTTCCTCCTCGATTTTGACATCTATCGAGCGAAGATCCATAATAATAGAATTAAATTCATCTAAATACGACTTAATAGAGGTACCTTCCGCCATGCGCAACATGAAGAGACGTTGCTTCAAATATACCTTGTTGGTGAGACACTTCGTCATACAGAGAGACTCCAATTTAAGCCAAAGCCCTGCAGCGGTCTTTTTATCCAAGACCTCGCGCAATACCTCATCGGATAAACATAATTGTATTGCCGTAAGAGCTTTGTCATCAATCTCCTCCTTTTGCTCCGCCATCAAAGAATCGGGCATCTTTTCTTTTCCCAACAGTGCCTTATGCAATCCTTGCTGCGTAATATAGCACGCATCTTGACTTGCCATAATGCAAAACTGTTGGTCCTGTCAAATTTCTGAATCTCGAACTTCATCGTCATCTTAATCTTCAAAGGGAATAGAAAGGCTCTGATACCCAGTTTGTTAAAATCGGAACGGCGAAAAATAGATTCAGAAAATAACTTAATGCAGGAAAAGAAAAGATAAGCGAAAAGTGGACACCGATATTTACGTGGTTCAGCCAACGGCCTACGTCCAGGAGCGAAGACGGAGCAAATGATTTATTAATGTCGAAAAGGCTCTCTCAAAAGACCAAAACGTAATTAGATCCGAAACGCGGCAACAAGAAACTCCGGAAAAAAGCTACTCTCAACCAATTCGTACGGACCCAAATTAGCACTAATTAGTGCATAGGGCTCTTTCACCCGTACGGCTCCAAAAGTGCAACTTAATTAATTAGCTTGTTGGATCTTCATAGAAACAATGCACAGCAATTTCTCCGTAGCTTAAAGCTGCTCCATTGATCCTCCACAACTGTACGGACCATCAACACGGATGACTTAATTAGAGCCCCGACAACTAGGAATAATTAGCGCATGGCATCTCAATTTTGGTCGCGGCTTCATTAACTTGGCCGTAGCATGTATTTATAATACATGTCTCCTAACTAGAGTATAATTCGAATTCAATTAGAATTACACTCCTAATTATAATCCATATATGTCAAATTAAATAATCCCAAATAGATTAGGATTTAACTCCAATTTAGATAACTACAAATTTAAACCAATTATAACATCTGCAACCCAAATTACACAATGACAATCTCACCATTTCGATCAACTAGAAAATATAGATCACTCTAGTTTAGTTATATACTTAGTCTCGCATTTTGGCATTCTTTGAAAAGTCTTGTAGCTCGGAAAAAAATCAAATGCTCCTCACTTTTTCTAGCTTATTATTCTGTTCTTTAACTGCTATTTTGAGCCGTTGGTCGGCATTTTCCTTTGTATGTACCTGCAATGATATCCTTTATATTGAACATTTATTCAGTGAATATATATACCATTCTCAGAAGAAAGAAGAATCAGAGTAGAGAGGTAAAGAGGAAAAATAGCATCAAATGGCAGCATCAAAGCTTCAAGCTCTATGGAACCACCCTGCTGGGCCAAAAACTAGTTCGTTCTCTCTCTAGCTGTTTTATCACGTATACAACTTTTCTCATGCTCAAGATTTTACAGTATCACTTTTCCCAATGCGTCATAAGTTTCTCCCTTACATGTCAACTTCCCCCACATCTTGTATAATATTTTTCATCAAAATATATTTGATGAAATAAAAAACTCTTGGTGCGTTTGGTTCGCATTATGAAAGATTAATAAGAGTAAAAAGATATTCGGGAATCTTATTCATATTCATCCTATTACTAAGAATGTAGTATTGCGGTGTTTGGTTCGTACGGTCATATTATTTAAGATTGCAAGAAATATACAATTTATTTATTTAATTTTTTAATTAATTTTAAATAAAACTATAAAAAATTTCAACATCTTTTAAAAAAAAAAGAGAGTATAGATTAGAAAAAGATAGCCTAATTAAAGAAATAGGAAGAGAAATAGAATCGAGATTAGAGAGAATGAGAGGGTTGAGATTTTAGAAAAAGAGAGAGAGAAATAGCTTAGTTTAGAAAGAGAAAAATAGTTGAAGTTTAGAGAGAAAAAAATAAGTTTAGAGAGAGAGAGATGAGGTTAGAGTGTCAAGAAAAATAATACCAACTAGCCGAAGGATAGGAAGAAATAAATAAATTAGACATATTATAATTATTCCAATATATTAATATAAGGATACTCACCTCTCTCAAAGTAATGAGATTAGTACTTTAGGATGCATCTCATTCCCAAATATATCTAACATTACCAACTAGATTACCTAGTGTATTTAGCCAAACACCGTCATATTTTTTTATTCCTATTGAATTACTAGGAATCTTAAAAAGATAGCGCGAACCAAACGCACCCTTAAGGTGATTCCATTGATCAGTATCTCTTTGATTTAAAGAAGCTAGTATTTTGCTTTTCAAAGCCTATGAGAACATGCAAACGTCGGAAGTTTGATGTAATACCTCTTTGGCAAGGATTAAGTTTTGAGTTGTTTTCTTTTCCTGACCTAAAATTAATATAAATTGCTCGCAGTTCACTTCTGGGCCCCAACTTTCAAATGGGGTATCAGCATTGCCAATATTGCCGACTTCTCAAAACCACCTGAAAGGATCTCTTATCCTCAGCAAATCGGTATGTGATGCTTGCAATGAAACTCATATCAATATTAATAGATTTATTTTTATTTTTTGACTAGCTTATGATAATTAATAATTGACATTAATTCTTCTTCTTTTTTTTCTTAATTTTCCCTGACACGCAGTTGTTACTATCTCTGGGCTTATTTGGTCACGCTATGGTCTGGTGATTACCCCGGTATATAAACTCTTTACTCTTATAATATATTCCCGACGTCTCTTTCAATTCACTATATATATATATATATATAGATCGTTAGATACTCATGCAGAAGCAGAATAGTACCCATGTGTCAACACCCTTCGGATGAGCAGGACTTGTATATGGCGGTAGTATATCCTCGCTCGTTGTATATAAAATATGTTTTTATTAAATCTTTTGCACTCAATCGTCGACGGAGTTACTTATCAATTTCAAAGAATTTTTCTAATAAGGATTAAAATTTAGTGGATGAAGCGAACCCCGAGAATTAAATGTCTTAAACTCTGTTAAAATTTACACGGAGTGCATGCATGCATGATGCTTCCAATGGATAAACTTATTAAAGATTTATCCATTTTTTTGGCTAATGTCACTAAATGTTCGATTGTTCATGATATTATTTGGATTTGTGGCAAACAATGTTAAATATAAAAATATATAAACACCATTTTCTAGTAGCTTAAGATTTTAGAGTATAATATTTGTTTTACATGGTATCAGAGTTAAAGGTGTCCATGGATCAGATCGGGTCCGGGTAGTTGATGTATTGTATTCGTACCCTAAAAAAAATGGTTATAAAAAAAAAATCTATACCCTACCCATTTAATTTCGGATCGGGTCCGGATCTAAATACTTAAGTTACTAATATATCCATCGGGTCTATTTAAGTGGATCTAGGTACGTAGTGACTATCCGTATACTACTCGTTAAAGACCGGGTATGGGTCGGGTCTAAATCGGGTACGGGTACCCATACACATATATATTTTTATAGACCTTATTAAATTGTCTAGACAAGACTTGTTTCGACCATAATATTGACCAATTAAAAGCCTAAAATTCAAAATAATTTCATATGTAAATACGCAAAAATAAGAAAATTATGATACCGTATTATAGATAAAGAGAATATAAGTTGTAGTAATTATTAATATTATATACTAACATTCAGAAAAAGAAAAATAAATAAAGAGGAATCAGAAAACTATTCCGGACCCTACCTATTTAAAAGTTGGGTGCGGGTCGGGTCCAAATCGGGTATGCAAATAACATATCCAGACCCATACCCGAAACTTTAATGGGTAAATTTTTTACCTGTATACTATCTATTTTTTATCGGGTCCGGTTCGAGTCTGGATAGTGTCCGGATCGGTTATGGTATATCGGATATTTTTGATAGCTTTAATCAGAGTAAAAGATTCTGTGTTTGATATCATGCCAGACTCATAGCATAATTGATTTCCTTCCATCATTTAATTAAAGTCCAAGTCATGGGCCAACGAAAAGTCTCGAGCCCAGACGTGATATAAAAACACCGTTTTATATTCAACAAATAAAGTTACAAATTATAACGACCCCACCTGCTAGTAACAATAACACGTTGTGCCAAAATCACTAAGGGTGTGTTTGTTTGGGTGAAAGTGAGGGGGAAGTGGAGAGGGGGAAATTGTTTACGCCACTTCCGTTGTTTGTTTGGCCGTAATTTTGTTACGGCCGAAACTCAAGTTCACCCAAAATAGGGTAATTGACTTCCCCCTCCCACAGAAGTGCAAAGAGGTAAAGGAATTTGTTAAGTTTGGTTAGGTAATGTGATCAAATTTGGTTATGTAAGTTTTAATATATTTTTTGTCTAATTTGTATATTTAGAAAATGATGAAAAATAAATATATTAAATTTTAATAATTTTTTAATTTTAGAATTTTATTTGTTGTATTATTATAATTTATATATGCAAACAAATAATATAATTTTTTAAAATTTTATTTTATAATTATACATATATATAATTATATACATATATAATTATATTAATTTTTATTTATTATAATTTATTATTCACTAAGTTATACTTTTTACGTCATCTACTTCCTACCAAACAAACAACAGAACTCGCAGAACTGCACTTCCACAATTAGAAACAAACAGCGGAAGTGAATTAATTTTCACCCCAACTCCACTTCAACCTAAAGTCCACTTCCGCTCCAAGTCTACTTACGTCGAAACAAACATACCCTAAGCCAAAATGCTTAAGCCTAGTTATTATTACTAGTGTGTAGGCCTCATAGAAACTAATTGGAATCAGTACCCCATCTGATGTGGGACTGCGTTACAAACTCCTCCTGTTTAAACCCTGACGTCCTCATCGGGTCCAAACCAAATCACAGACAACAAATCAGGACCAGAATTATCAAGCGACATGAGATTCTAGAGGTGGCTCATACGGGTTCAAGAAGTGGCTCCGACCAAATCTTTTGGTATAGCACTTCTCCCACTAAATGTGTTGGTATAGTACTTTGTCCTGGGTAGCACTTAGCTCTTCACTTTCGGCTAGTATTTGGCTCTGATACCAATTGCAATGACGTCCCAACCCGCCAGCAATAATAACTCGTTGGGCTTAAACACTACAAAAAATCTTGCATTTAAGAGCACTTTAAATGATATTTAGCGACGCTTTAAAGCGTCGGCAAAAATAATCCTGATGCTTGTAAAAGCGTCATGTAAAGAGTCGTTAAATAAACATGTCGGGATAAATACCGACGTTTTAATATAGTGTCGGAAAATTTATATAAATATTTGATAAAAATATATTTATTAGCGACGTTTAATCATAGTGTCGGCAAATGCTAAATATTAAATACGCTAGAAGAAAGCGTCGTCTAAAATATATTTTGTTGTAGTGAAACCACCGCCCAAAAATACTTAAGCCCGGTTATTATTACTAGCATGTATGCCTCATATAAATTGACCGGAATCAGTATCTCATCTGATGTGGGACTATTGGGGGCGTTACACAAATTGGGGAAATTAAATTTCTCCCAAATTGGTTATCCATATCATCAAATTTGGGTCATTTATAGACTGAAAAATTAAAAAAGTTTAGTAAGCAATTATAAACGTGTTTGATTGGAAAAAAAAATCGCCAAAAAGATATCACTAAGTCATGCTATAGGCACGGGGATTATACTATGTTGAGAACTTGTTACACCACTGTCAATATGATACCTGCCGACATCTTCTGATTTTGAAATTCTTCACACTTTAAGTAAATCATTTCAAGATGCAGCAATCTTGATGACTTTGCTATTTGATGATACTCATGGCTAAATAGCAATCTTGCAGTCTTGTTCTTACTAAATGCCGATTATTCATCGATATTACCTCTACAAATAGAATTTTCTATTTGAATAATGAACCGAAAAGGCAGTATTCATTTATCACACCCTAAAGGGGACTTCTGCATGACGTGATTAAAGAGGGTTCAAACCTACAACTTCAGGTTTCTGGTCGAAGACTCTTAGCATTGCTCTAAGTAGTGGACCCTGCCTCTAAAAACTATATATGACTCGGTCCACAAACTTGGTAACTCATCTTATTGAGAAAATTAAGATTATTCTAGCTCATCCTACCATCTCTTTCGTAAATTTTGGTCAATCATCTATTTGATAATTATTTAGTAATGGCAAGTCCCTGTAAGCCTTTTGGAAAAACTTAATAATAGTCTTATTGGTTGCAAACTTTTTATGCCTGTGATTCCTTTCTTGTAAGGTGGTATATTGTTTGTCTCACTTTTATGGGGAACATTCTATGGTTCTTCTAATGTAATGGCTAATACTCCTTCATAGGTAAATTTTGCGCCTTCGAACTGGCTAATTGAGTTTAATGTACAAAATACTAGTAGTAAATTTACAATGTTTACTTTCGGGCTATAGTTTTGCGTTATTTTATTTATTCGAGCTTGTTCTTTACTTCTATCTATTGTTTGTGGATAAAATCGTATGCAAGGAGTACAGGAACACTACAACAAAATATGTTTTAGACGACGCTTTTTAAACGACGCTTTCTTCTAGCGTCTTTAATATTTAGCATTTGCCGACACTATGATTAAGCGTCACAAATAAACATATTTTTATCAAATATTTATATAAATTTTCCGACGCTATATTAAAACGTCGGTATATTTATCCCGACATGTTTATTTAACGACTCTTTATACGACGCTTTTACAAGCGTCGGGATTATTTTTGCCGACGCTTTAAAGCGTCGCTAAATATTATTTAAAGTGTCCTTAAATACAAAATTTTTTGTAGTGGAAGTGCGATCTAGTTGACCAAAGTTTATTCTTCAAGTTTCTTAATAAGCATCCCCCGTAGACCAATATTTCATAATATCAGAAAAAACTCAAGTGTTGTTGCATGGGAAAATATTTACAATTTGTGGATAACCTAATTCTATCATTTCAATAGATTTTTTTATCATGAAACTTTTCTACCACCAATATCACACTCATTAGTCCCAAGTCGAGAGTGTTTGAAAATGAAGTACTAGCCCATTAGTTCGAATAACTTGGGCTAAACAAATATTTCAAGTTATTTGGTTCATATCCAATAAGTTACTAATACTAATACTAGTGCAGGGTTATGGTAAACTGGCAGGCATGACATTTTTACCTAAATTTGCGCACATTTGAATTTCATTCTAGAAGAGATATATAGTACCCATTCAATAATTTGATTTGAAGTCACAAGGTTGAGGAGATGAGAGATACTCTTTTTGGCCTAAAAGAAAACTCTAGGAATCTCTGGCAATGGAGTAGAAGGTTAAGTCCCATTGAAAGTACTAGGGGAACAGAGTAACCACTATTTTCAGAGCTTATAAGACTTGGAAAAAGACCAAATTAAGAAATTTAAAAGTGAGATTATAGATGGGTAAAATGTGCCATTAATCGGATTAATTGATTGATGCTGGTCCGGTGTGAGGCTTGCTAGTTAGTGGTCAACTAGATCGGAGAAGAAGTTAGGAAATCCACCTCGACAATTCATGCTAAATTTCCCGCCAAAATTTGTGTCTTTATGTTTATTAAATGCATGAAGGTATTATGATAGTTTTGTTGACCGGTATCGGAAGTCTCAATTTGGTCTTGTCGATCGTGTTATCTAGTGATCTCTGCTTCAATATACTTGTCAACTTTTCATCATTTGATTGTTTAATTTTGATCTTAGAAACTAATTGAAAATTGAAATATTTTCTAAAGTTTCCATGTAAAAACTAATTGAACATTGAAATATTTTTCTCAAGTTACCTCATGGAACCTTAATTTCTTGGCTAAAGCAGCAAAGTTGTAAATCCTTTCCTGTATCTTGTATATATGGTAAGTAGAGGATTCTGTATTTTGCATTGCTTCTGATTGATTTGTTTGGGAGATTATCTATGGTGTTGCAGAAAAATTGGAACCTCTCTAGTGTGAACTTTGCAATGGCTGGAACAGGCATATGTCAACTTACGCGAAAAATACGGTACGGTAAAACTGCTCCCTTGTGGTAGCTATTTTTTTTCTTTTTAATTTGTTTGATATTTTATACTCATGTATTCGGCTTGAAATGGGATCGATCAGTATCTGCACTCGGATCCATTAGGTTAAATGTGGATGCAAATTAATTAAAGAATTATATACGAATTTAATTCACTTGTCCATCTATCTCTGAATGTTTGTGGATGGTGGCAGATTACTTGCAATCTATGCATCTATGAAAGTATTTTGTAACAAAATAACAAAAAATATACTTCTTTGGTATTTTTAAAAGTCGAATTTGCAACCTAAGTGCCTAAAACAAGAATTTGAAAGTCATCTGCATGCATATCGATCCAACCATATGAAATTTGCCTTTGAAAGTGTAAGGATATAATAGATACCAAAGAAAGCCTCTATGTAGAATTTTTTATTTCAACTCGGCGATTGATAAAGTTCGTTAATCGAAACGACCATCATGAATACAGTGAGAATTCTCGGGTTTGTCATAGAATACCTTCACTAGAATCTATAGCTCTAGAAGGAAAATCACAATTCCTAACTTCACTGAAGTTTATCCTATATATGAGAGAATTAAATTGAACTTAAACAGATCTAATATTTTTCCAATTTCAATTGAAATATCCAAACTCTAACCTAACTCAAACTGAGTCACATTGGAACTGGATTAAACTCCAAAATCCTAATTAATTACATAAAATCGACTCTGATCAGCTTGTCTAGATATCTAATTTACTAGAAACCAAATTCTCCATCGGAGGGGAGAGATTACCACTAGAAAGGAGGGTTGGGGACGATCACAGTGGGTAGTGAATGAGGGGGGAGATAGGGTAAGCTTGTGACATAAATGTATAGCCTCCGCAAGAGGAATAGTTTTCGAATTAATCATCTTTTATTATGTAGAAACCTTTAAGAGAAGCAAGTGTTTGTATATAATTTTAGGAGATTGTTTGTTTTGTAATAGATGTAGTTTTGGTTGGGCTTAGGCTAGGCCTGAAAAACCATTCAGATTTTGAGGTCGACCCAACTCAAAATTTAACGTGTTCAGCTCACAGTAAGCTACTAGCCTGCAACCAGGTATCAACAATTGCTTCTTTCATGAGAAAGACTATATAATAAGAGAAGATCCAATCTTTCCCATCACCAACACGCATGGATGCAGGGATGCGCTCTACAAATGCACTCGATCGTGTTACGCATGTATTCACGCCTGTACAAAGTGAACAAGTGAAAAAGGATCAGAAAAAGAATAGGCAACAATATTTTTTTTTGAGAAAAGGTAGCATGCTACCGCTTCATTCATAAAGAAGATGAATTAAGCTACAGATTGAGGCAACATGGCCTCGCACAGAAGAAAGAAAGCAAAAGAGAGAGCATACAAAAAGTCAAAAAGAAAGCAAGAACAAGGAAAGAAAAGGAGAGAACAAAAAGGGCAGGGGGTAGGAAAAAAAAAAAAAAAAAAAAAAGAAAAAAAAAAAGAAAAAAAGAGTCACATCGGGGCACAGTGTAGCTTCCACTCAAGTCTGAGTTGACGGGTAACTGTGAGGATACGGGACGAGTTACTCTTTGTCTGGTCGAAGATTCTCTTGTTACGCTCCAACCAGACCGACCACCATAGTGAGGCGATGGAGAGAAGTTCCGACCCCCTAACGGCACCAGCTTTGGCCCCACTAGACCCCCATAGAAGGTTCACCGACGGACAGCTAGCGATCGCTCTCTTATTAGGTAGCAGACTTCCCAGGAGTGTCCTAGTCAGCTCGCACTGGACGAACAGATGGTCCGTCGTCTCCGGCTCCACCAAACAGAAGACGCATTGGTGGTCGCCCGTCCAGCCCCTTTTAAGCAGATTATCTCTCGTCTGAACCTTGTGTTTCATAACTAACCAGACGAAAATCTTTACCTTCAGAGGGCACGGGATTTTCCAGAGCTGAGAGAAAGTACTATCGATAACCCCTCCATGCTGCAGGAATTTGTAAAGCGAGTTGACCGAAAAGGTGCCGGGTTGGGTCCATCTCCACAAGGGTACGTCCGGAGTATCAGAAAGCACCATAGGTGAAAGTAGCTCCTTCAGCTTTACCGCCGCCTCCCTCCCAGGCACTGAGTCAGGGTCGAGCCCCGCTAGGATTTTGCGCCACCTCCACCCCCTTCTTCCAAAGCAATCACTAACCCTACAATTAATACTGTGGACCTCATCTGCCAAACTATGGTAGCCGGAGCGGAGCGAAGAATGGTCAGCCCAGATGTCCTTCCAAAAGCTAACACTACGGCCATCCCCAATCGAGTAGGAAATACTGCATTTGAAAACCAACCTCGTCGAAAGCACGTCCCTCCACCATTGTGAGTGAGGTTTGAATGCAGCTCCTTCTCTCAGGGGTCTTCGCCGACGGTAATAAAAGCCATCAAGAAGGGGGCCCCACTGGTGTTTAAAGTCAGTGAAGTACCGCCACCACCATTTCGCCAGGAGAGCTGTGTTAATGGTCTCTAGGTCCAGTATTCCAAGGCCACCATTCGACTTACTTCTGCAGACAGACTTCCAGCTAGCCAGACAGCGGGCCCCGGAAACGTGGGACCCCCCATTCCAAAAAAAGGCCCGACGCAGGCCGTCGATGCGACGTAGAACCCACTTCGGTGCTCTGAATGCCGAGAGAAAGTAAAGTGGTAGATTCGTGAGAACAGAGTTAACCAATACGAGCCTACCCCCTTGGGACAGGAGTTTAGCCTGCCAGCCCCCCACTCGTCTCTCTACTCGCTCAATAACTGGCCACCAGTCCTCTTTACGTAGTGGTCTGTTCGAGAGAGGTAACCCAAGATATCTAATCGGGAAGGACCCCAGCTTACACCCAATGATATTTGCTAACCTCTCTCCCTGCCCATCGCTTCTGCCCAGGTAGAGGAGTTCAGACTTGAGCTTATTAACCTTAAGTCCGGAGGCCCACTCGAACAGGTGCCAGATAAAGAGTAAATTGGTAACCTGTCTAACATCAGCCTCACAAAAGAAGATGGTGTCGTCGGCATACTGAATAATGGAGACCTTGGCGTCCGCAGTAGGGCCGATCCCCCTTAGGAGGTTATTAGATACCGCTCTTCTCGTCATTCTAGCAAGGCCTTCGGCGACCAGAAGAAAGAGGTAGGGGGAGAGTGGGTCCCCTTGGCGGAGCCCTCTCTTGGCTCTGATCCACTTGGACGGTACTCCGTTAACGAGGATTGCCACCTTAGCATTGGAGGTGCATTGCTGCATCCAGTAACACCATTTGGCAGACGCTCCCGACCACCTCAAAACATTTGAAAGGAAGTGCCAACTAATCTTGTCATAGGCCTTCTCAAAGTCAGCTTTGACCCCTACGGCCTCCACCCCTGCTTTCGAACATCCGTTAACGATCTCGCTCGCAGTAACGAAGGAGTCCAAGATTAATCGCCCTTTAAGAAAAGCCGCCTGTGATGGAGAGATAAAATCAGGCAAGACCCGTTCGAGCCGGTTAGCAAGGACCTTAGATACTATCTTTTGAACCCCGTTAATAAGGCTAATAGGTCGAAAGTCCTTAGCCGCTTTAGCTCCCTCCTTCTTGGGGACTAGACAGACATAAGAGTAGTCCATAGGTCCCGAGTTTAAGGATTCGTCGTGAAGCTCGCTGAAAATTCCGACTAGGTCCCCCTTGATCACTTCCCAAAACCGTTGATAAAACCGCAGGTTGAAGCCATCGGGCCCTGGGGCTTTGTCACCCCCTAGCTGGAAGGTCGCCTTCTTGATTTCGCTCAGTGTAAACGGGGAGGTAAGTTGCTCGGAGTCGAGACGCGGTCCATCAGCAAAGAGGCTGCTCCAGTCACCAATCGACGAACAGTTTATAGCGTCGGGGGCGAAGGTGTCCTTGAAGCTCTTGTAGAAGTACTCCAATTTATCATCCTCTCTGGTAAATACTCTTCCATCGTCCTCTATCACCGGAATGGAGTTCGTACGTCGACGGCCATTTGCAACAGCATGGAAGAATTTAGTGTTGTCGTCTCCTTCCTTTAGCCATTGCTGTCTAGCCCTGGATTTCCACAGAACCTCTTCCTCCGCTAAAACAGTAATCAACTTAGCCTTGAGTCGCTTGCGGGCGTCGAGTTGCACAGGAGTCAGACACCCGTTTTCTTCTACGATGTCCAGCTTATGAATGTCATCAGATAAATCCTTCTTCACTTTGGAGATATTATAAAAATGGGTAGAGCACCACTCTTTCATCCTCGTACGACAGTGTCTGAGTTTGGCTACAAAAGTAAGGACCCTGGTTCTCTTAGGCTGAATCTCAGACCACCACCCGGGCACCAGTGCGCAAAAATCCTCACGGGTGAGCCAGACCTCTTCGAATCTGAACTGGCGGTGGATCTTCCTCTCATTGGTTGAAAGCAGAATCGGGGAGTGATCTGAGGTGATCCGCGGCAAGGCCAAAACCTTAGTCAAGGGGAAGAGCTGATCCCATTCAGTAGAAATTAGAAAGCGATCTAGCTTGGCCAGGCAACAATATGATTTCTTATATGGTAATCAAGCTTGATAAATGATAAATGGTGAGCCAATGGTTGATTGATAAAGACATGCATGCCTGTCATTAAATAGAAGATCAATATATCTAGTATAGTGTAATTATGAACGGGAAACTAAGCTATTGGCATGTAATTCACGTTAATTAATTTTGTTCATATTAACGCCTATGACAACTAGAGCAAAGTACTTAACCTATCCGTAAGATTTTAATCGTTATCTAAAGCCCGTTTAGTCTGACATACTTGATTTTAAGTACAAAATAATGAGATTTATTGTTTCCCTTATTATATTAGGTCAGATTCTCTATTTAATATACTACAGTTCTATTGAAACTACTACACACTATTTGACTTGGTTCTTATTTTTACAGTCAAGATCACTTCTTCCAAGAACAAGAGGCACCTGTGGAAGGATGAATACGACGATGACAATCATCTTGTTCCATTTGTGGCATTTCTCTAGCTCTTTGTCTTATCTTATTTGGGTGTAAAAACTATTTATATTCACTCCAGTGTGTGGTTTCTGTTGCTTGTATTCAGGATAGTTGATTTCGGGAATTTTCTAGGAAGAAGCTTGATACCCTTCAATAAAGCCACTTGTTGATTTGAAAATATCGTCAAAATTTGTTACTCCCTTGATCTACATTTTTCCATCCGATTTCTCATTCAGGTAAAGGAATATATAGGATATGATCTACATAATTTCTCCATAAGGACTGAGATTTTGCAATGTAGCTAAATTCTATGTCTATGTTGACGATGTTTTTGTGTATATTTTAATTAAAAAAGCACTAGTCAAGTTTTGGGGGAAACCGAGTTAGAATGGAGATTTTACGCGATTTTCAGTTTTCACCAAAAATGAATAGTAACTTGATTTTTCGGAGAGGCCACAGTATAGAGATGGCTTATGACGCGTATCGGACCCCACTCATAGCGATCCAATAGCTCGTTTTCGATATTTCGGCTATTATGGAACCATTGACACTGACGGATTTTATGTTTGACGCACGAATTTCGAGAAAATTAGATATACATATATTTTATGTATTTGTATGCGGGTTTTGCCATTTGGAGAGAGAGGATAGGTTTCGTCGTAAATCCGTGACCAATCGAGGCAAAACAAAGTTGTGGGTTTGTTGTCTCTGTCGTGCTGATCGCACTGTGTGGTCCGTTCGCAAATCTGACGGACAGATCTTCTGATATCGCACGTTGATCGAGAAGGAGTCATTAATGGCAAAATGATAATTTTGCAAAAAGCTCAACATTTTATGTACCATTTTGCGTGAAATTGATTGTGGGGGTGTATTCGCACATTTTACTCTCGCTGTGAGGGACTCAATGTTAAAATACTGAGTTTTGAGGGACATGTGCGCAAATTGGAGCATGTATAAATTGTGTAACTAGGGTTTTCATACTTGAAACCCTAACCCTAGCCCCCAGCTAACCCCAGCCACCTCCATCTTACTCACCTGCCTTCGCCGCACGCACCCCCTCCGCCAACGTGTGCCTCCGGCCCCCAGAACAAGCAGCATTGTCTTTCTTCCCCATCTCCTCCACCTAACCTCCACCACCTTTGCCCATGGACCACCCTGAGTGATCCTCACCTTCAGGCACCCCCTCTGGTAGTGATCCCAATGCTCGGCGACTGTCCTCGCCAGCTGCCGCGCCCTCAAGGCGCCATCGCCGCCACCTGTGCGCTTTGTAGCGCCTTAGGCCAAGACGGCCGAGGGAGCTTCAACTCCCTCCCCCCGCGCCGCCGCCACCTGAGGCCGCCGCTACCGCCTTCCCCAGAGCCCCGGCGACCTACCCCGCCGGTCACCGTCGTCCATGCGGGCCGTCGCCTCCTCTGTCAACCCGCGACCGCCGGTTTGCTCGAGCGAGGGTGAAGCCAAGCCTCCCCTCGCGCGGCCCGCCGCTCGGGGATCGGCCGCACGGCTTCCCTCCGACCTCCGGCAGACACCGTCGTCGTCCCCGAGCTCCTGCGGCCACCATGGCCGCAACCGTCCCTAGACCCAAGCCCTAGCCCATGCGGGCTCGGGTTGCTCCGCCGCCACCTCCCACCGCCGCCGGCGCGAGCCCCGCCTCCCTCGTCAACCGCGCCCGTCGGTCGACGCGCCCACAGCAGAGCCGCCGCCGACCGTGCCCTAGCCCCTCCGCCCCGTGAGCTTTATTTCATGCTACCTGCGCATAGTTTCGAGTTTGTGATTGGTTTACCGGTTATCCGAGGCTGCCCCGATGCCTCCGAAGGTGAGCACGATGATCGCTCGTCAGTTTTGATTACAATGCTCACCTCACTTTGGATCAATGGTTTCTGAATCAACTATTTCGGCGCAGTTTTTCCCAAGTGTGCGTTGTTCGCTGAATATTCGAGTTGCTCCTACGCCTCCCACTGTGAGTCGTTGTACTCCGGGTCATGAGCACGGCCTCCGGCATGTTAAGACCTATCAGTACATGTCTCGGCAAACCTCGGAAGCCTTCGGTTTGCGTTAACGAGCCACAAAGTCGCCTTATTTACATAAAATAATGGGATTTTATGTAAATAGAGGGACTTTCATGCAATTTTGCATCATGTGTCTACTACAGACTGTATGCTCGTGTGGTAGTTGACCTCTAGATTGATCGTCCAAGGCCCGTTTGCCTTTGTGGAAATCGAAGGTCGATTTCGGTGCATTCTTCGGCGAAATTCGCCGACAGAACGCAGTTTCGGTTTGGATTTCATCCGACAGTGTTTGTTCGCCCTGAGAGTTGTCGCTGAGCCTTGTCAACTGGTCGTCATCGTCATATCATGGGTTCGGAGATGACGGGTGAGCTACGGTGGGTTCCAGTGTCGAAATTGACACTTCCGGGAACCCGGATCTGAACAATTATCCAATGATAATTGTTTGTTTGTGTTACCTTGTGTTTGCTGCCAAGACATCCAAAATCGATGTGTTTTGTGGCAGTGGGTGACTCGTGGAACGAGTTGGTAAGTTTTGGGACACTTAGTGGGTCCCGGCGGCGTCCCGGTGTGATTTTCGGGACTTCCGAAGAGTTACGGTAATCGGTTTAAGGAAACTGATTTCGAGGATTGGTATGGGGTTTGTGAGTCCTGTATTTTGGGTTTGTGGGTTGGGTACTGACCCAATGGATCTTCGTAGGTCCGGTTGGCTTGTTACACACCCTGGTTCCCGATGTGATAGTAACAGGTGGGTGCTTCGAGCTGGTAGTCAGTAAGATCGTTTCATTTTTCTCCGTTCTTCTATATCAACATTGTAGTCTCTACATGTCAGTTGTTTGTTTATCGTTCGTTCATCTATATCTTGTTGATTGCATGATGATAGTTGTGGATAGACATGTAGAGTAGGCTTGCATATATTATAAATCTGTGGACCTTGGGTTCAAGCAACACATCGACTCTTTTGTCGTGTGTTTCAATCTAGTTGATCGTGGTTCGACGGTGTACACCCTTACATCTGGCTTCAGCCAAGGCACCGGTTTTTCGTCTGTTTCGTATTGAGCATATCAGCATGATTTAGTCACAGCACTGTGTATTCTAGACACCGGTTGGTTTGACCACCATCCAGAAAATGTACGTATCTGGATAGGTCATCGGTGGACGCATGAATCAATGTCAGTGTATACTTTATGATAGGCAACGCTTGAGGTCTGCGGACCAATATAGCAGCACTAGATTGTGTTTGATTTTGGATTATTAATTTACCCTTGAGGCATCTGTTCGGTTGAGTTTTTGTTACAGTAGTAGTTTCGTTCTTGCTCATTACAATCATGTTTATATTACTACTGTAATTGCTCTTATATCACACATATATCAGTTTGTTCTATCTCCTTTATTTTCTAGTGAATATGATTTGCCTTCGTAGCTCTGTCGTATCCACTGGGAAAGCTTGATAGTAGTTTCTCATCCCCCATTTCCCCAGGTGACTCATGCGAGGTGTTGATTCTTGGTGAGACGGTTGGACGTCCTAGCTAGGCTACAGTAGCGGTCGTCACCCTAGTTATGTTTCATTTCCGCATTAGTAATTTAAATAATTAAATGGTTCAGTTAGATGATCACTATTACTATTGAGTATTTCTGAACCTGTTTGACTTGGTGATTTAGACAGAGGAACTTTGTATTTGTGGCGGGTCTATACGTTACGCGGGCTAGGTTGAATTCAAAAAAAAAAAAAAAAAAAAAAAGAAATGGCACGTTTTCCGCAACTCTAGTTTCTAAATTTTGTATTCGTTACAAGAAGGCTTTTAAAATTGGCCCTGGGGCGTGTCATTCTCATAATATCATTTTCAAGCACATTTTCCACTCTCATTGTTAATTTTGTTGTGTAAATTGGCACTGATTTTTATAGCAATGGCACTGACTTTTACAGCAAATAACCAAAGAATAGACGTCCATTGGGTGCAATTCCATACATATGTGTATTGACTGATCTTACACGAAGAATAAATGCACACTGGGTGTAATCCTATACATAGAAAAATTCTGTGAACTGTCGCGCCCCACAACTGCCTATTTGGTCGATTCGGGCACGTCCACAGATACCGGACGGACAGTACCTTCCCTGTCCGCCCAAGGCTCAACACAAGTATCAACATGTATAACAATTTGCGCAATGAAAATTCGGATACACATGGCTCACACGAGGGCAAGCAACAACCAACAAGTGAAAGTACTACTATTATTACATCCACACATGTATCTTGATTACATTTAACCAAATACAAGCATGCTATAATTTACATCCATTTTTACAAACTATATTACATATCCTTTTCAAAAACATGTGCCCTTTACATCATTTATACATTTTCATCCCATTACACTTTTCATCATAACTGTCACGCCTCGAGCCCGGTCCCTTTAGCCAGTTCGAGCACGTCGAACAGACGCCGAATGGACAGAGCCTCTCCTGTCTGCCCAAAGCTCAACAACAAGTACAGAGCAAGTATAAAATTTGCACATGTGAAAACATATTATACTTGACTTGCACGAGGGCAAGCAATAGCCAAAGTGAAAGTACTACCTAATCAACATACAAGTAGTATGACTAAATTTTAATCACATACATGTATAGCAAAAATTCTTGAGCTATTTGTAAAGAAAGGAAAAGTGGTGGTAGATACTACTTGTGGTTATGGAGAAGAATGGAAAGTTATGTAGATAAGGGAAGATGGAAGGACATAAGGTGAGAAAGGAGTTTTTTAGAGAATTTCAATGGTATGAATTAAAAGGGTGTGTGGTGTCTTCTTTATAAATAATCGTGGTGGCTATAGAGAATAATGGAGAGTTACATAGAAGGGGAAAGATGAAGAGATGTGGTAAGAGAAAGGGAATAGGGAGAGACATGTAAGTTATCAAAGAGAAAATGCACCTAAATGAGAAAAAAAAAAAAAGAAAAAACTCTAAAAGTAAGGAAATCGCGCCACCTCAGCAAGATTATTGGGAAATAATATATAGTTAATAGATTAATAGATTAATAGATTAATAGATAAAAAAAAACAACAATAGGGAAGGAGACATGCTTTATTTTATAAGAAATTGGTGTTCAAATACTATGATTTTGATGTATAAGCATTTTAATTGTCTTAGAATGCATCTAAAAAAAATTAGATTCTTTATTTTGAAGTCACGATCACCGAGTTCTAACTGTACGGTGTATGAGATTTACTTATACACCTGGTGCACGCAATAACTTCTCGAGCACCATCTCGCGCTTCTTTTCTTGTGACCGGCCGGTTTACAAATGACGTGGCACACCAGGTGCACATAAACATATTTTCGACTCCGTGGGTCTGACGTTGAGTTTCGTGCAGCCAATAAGACGACGACTCACGGAGAAGGGCGAGGCGGCCTCAGTTCTCTTCGCTTCTTACCCATCTTCGTTGTTTCCTCTTCTCTCTCTCTCTCTCTCTCTAATTCTCTCTCAGGTAACAATTGATCCCTCTTCTTCCTCTAAACCTATTTTACTCTTTTTAGGGTTTTGGGATGCCCAGTCGGGGTGATTCTGTGTTCATCACCATTTTATCGATTTAGATTTTAATTTTTCCTTTCTATATGATCAGTAATTTTCGTAATTTGATCGAGATTCTCTGATTTTTTTTTTCGATTTTATTATGATTTTGATTGGTTTCTCAGTAGGATTGCTTCTATTAAATGCCCTGTTGATTCACTCTTGGGTGGATTCTCAGCTAAGGAAGCGGTAGGTGTGATTTATGTATGAGGATTCGATTGATGAAATGGTGATTTGGTAGGGTTTGGTGCTGGAACGAGGAGAGGTTTAGGGTTGGTTGGGATCGGATGAGTTGTGATAGGATTGAAAAGGGGGGATGGTAAGATTATTATTATTATTATTATTATTATTGGTATCGGTGTACTGAGAGATGATAAGCAAGGAAGGACATAGAGAAATTCCATTGATGAATTGCCTAAATCGCTGGGATCCCTAGTGATAAGGCATGAGTAGGGGAAGGATGAGGTTGTGGTTTCGAGTACCGGCGAGAGGACCCGAGCATTCAGGTGGAGGGAGCCAAGCTCCTGATTCTCTTGCATGTGCTGCCGTGAATTCAGTACATAGGTCATTCAAGAGGCTTTTATTTTGGTTTTACTTATAATATAGGTTGCATTTCATTAAAGATGTCCTTATCATTTTGAAGTTTCAAAAAGAAAGGAGCTTGTTATGAACTTTGTAATGTTGAATTTGAAGGTGTATCTAAAAATTCTAATTGGAACCAAACAGTAAAGCTATATTTGTTTCGTGCAGATATAGAATCATATTTATTATCTATTTTACTTGGAATGAAGGTTCTTCTAGTAAAGTTGAAGAATATAGTTGTCTTTGAGGTTATCGTTTAGTGGCTGATTTTCTGTAATTTATTTGATTCAATATGACCAAAACATAACTTACATCTTTAACATGTGTGCAATTCAAGGTTCATAATCGTTCTGAGCTAACTTATGACTTGAATCAGCTTTAGGTAAGATCACTAGCAAGCGTGCTTTTGTTATTAGACCTAAGTTGTGATTTTTGAAGCTCCACTTAGTTACATTCATGGCCTTATTTAAGCATTAAGGATGCTTTGCCATGTTTGAAAAAATAATATTGGCCAAGTTAAGCTCAAGCATTTTGACAAATGCATCCACGGATTTGCACCAACAATACTGAGAACTAGCAGTTTATTTCAAGTATAGGAATAGAACATGTCCCCTATGGTAAGCAAATTAAGGTATGCAGTAAGCAAATTAAGTAAGCAAATTAAGATATATATATATATATATATATATATATATATATATATATATATATATATATATATATATATATATATATATATATATATATATATATATATATATATATATATATAGAATTGAGCTCCTATGCTTGTAAAAGTACCAAGTCATTGGTACTTGTAAGTTTTTAGCCCTTGGATTAATAGATGTACGGTTAGGATGATGTGGGCCCTCTTGGATTAAGTGGGTGGTTGGTTGAATAGTATAATCTAACGGATGAAAATGATTAAAGATGTAGATCTAACGGTAAAAAAATCACAAGCACCAAATGCTTGGTGCTTTTACAAGCACCATAGCCGGACTCATATATATATATAGAGAGAGAGAGAGTCCGGCTGCTATGCTATCAATAGCACGGAGGTCTTCGTGCTACCAAGTTTTCCACCGTTAGATCCACCCCTTTGATGATTTTCACCCGTTAGATCATACTATTCAACCAACCACCCACTTAACCCTAGGGGCCCACATCATCCTAACCGCACATCTTTCAATCCAACGGCCAAAAACTTGGTAGCACCAATGAGTTGGTGCTATTAATAGCATAGTAGCCTAGTTATATATATATATATATAGAGTCCGGCTGGGATACTATCGATAGCACCATGCATTTGGTGCTACCAAGTTTTTCGCCGTTAGATCCACCCCTTTTGATAATTTTCATCCGTTAGATCATACTAGTCAACCAACCATCCACTTAACCCTATGGGGCCCACATCATCCAAACCACACATCTCTCAATCCAATGGCCAAAAACTTGGTAGCACCAATGACTTGGTGCTATTAATAGCATAATAGCCTAGTTCTATATATATATATATATATATATATATATATATATATATATATATATATATATATATAGAGTGAGTTGATATGCTTTTGGAAGCACGGATCCAAGTTGTTTTCAATTGGGACTTTCGAATCGACAATCATCTCCGTTAGAGTTGATCTAGAGTATTTGAAGTACCCAAAAAATAAATTTTATAACTTTTCGATATAATTTGCCTAGTGATCGAAGGGGCTCAAAATCAATAATTTTAATGACTGTGGTGAGCCGTTTGCAAGTTTAACTGTGTAGAAATATCCAAATCACGTGAATTTTTGATAGAAAATATTTTATACTATATAAAACAAGAATAATAACTTTGATCTAAAATTTTAATGTCATATCATCATATTTTGTAAGATTTTTATTTTCAGCTGTTGATTTTGAGCCCCTTCAATCACTACGCAAATGATATCGAAAAATCATAAAATTTATTTTCTAGATATTTCAAATACTCTTGATCAAGTTTAACGGAGCCGATCGTCGATTCGAAAGTCTCAACATCGAAAATGATTTTGAAGCACGGAGCGCTCCATGCTTCCAGAAGCATATCAGCCGCACTCTATATATATATATATATATATATATATATACATCAGAAGTTAAACTAGAAAATAAATCATCATTTACATTTTCTATGGTCTCATCTCAATTTTGAGTGTCCTTTATCATACTAAGTTATCTTAAGCACGATATGACATTGAAGTAGACTTTATCATGGTGCTTAAATTTTAACAGTGAATGAAATACTTAGGAATTCTGTGTATTTCTCAGATTTGCTCATCCTGCCCGACATGGTTTTAGTCAAGAGCTTAATTTAGTAGCAAGAAGACTATGAAGGAACTTACAAATCTCTCTTGCATATTTTCTGTTAGTATCAACTTCTAGAAATTGATGCCAAATTTCCTGCAAAAAAAAAGAAGTGTGCATAAAGTGACTAGCCTTAAAAGGTATAAGGCTAGTTGTTAGGTAGAGCAGTCTAACATCTTAGTTGTAATTTAGGCTTCTATAATGAGTAACCTTCCTCTTGTTCTAAACATAAGAATGGTCTAGATGATGGAGATTGATGATAACATTTGGTTTAGAGATTTATGTTGACTCACAGGCTACGCAATCTGCTGAATCTCAAACTCCTTGAGTAGCTGGCTTTTTGAAAATTAGCAATTTATAACCTATCAGAATAGAGCGGCAAATTTACGTGTGTGTTTGTATCTACATTAAGTCTTCTGGCAAGTTTATTTGGGAAAAAGATGCCAGTAAAGGGTTCCTTTGTCTCTTCTTATCTTTCAGCTTTTTAGATTTGGTAATACGGAAGATTAGTTGGTCCGCTACATACTTCCTACATAAGGGTCTATTAATGCTAAGAGTTGATTCTTTCATTGATTTCTAATATGTTGGAAACAATCTAAATTTTCTACATAAAACTGCAAAATTGCCACCATGCAACTCAGGTCAGGAATGCATGAGGAGCTTACTGGAAAGGCGTGAAATTATTCTTGATTCCTGACTTGTAGGCATCTTACATTACCCTGAGGTAGAAGGTCATTCCCATAATTGATAGTAGTGAAATCCTTATGACAACGTAATATTCCTCATTAACAAAAAGCTGTACGCTACTTATGCATCCCCAACCCAAATTGCACTATGACCGAGGTTTAAAGTGCTGCCCCGTGCCGTACCGCGGGGGGGCGGAGGGGGGTCCAAGACACCCCCCTCCGTGCAGCGCCGTGCCGCACAAGACAGCGGCACGACGCAGCGTGGCACAGCACAGTGCCCGTGCCGGCACTGCTATTTTTTTTGTTTTTTTGTTTTTTTTTTGTTTTGTTCTTTGGGATATCCAAAGCATTCTAGGTACTTCACACCCCTCTAAAGATATTGCAAATCGAAAATTTACTTATTAGGTAAGTCAAAAAAATTATAATTTAATTTTTTTTGTTTATCAATATACTGACAAAAGATTTGTCCGAGCCCTCCGCTTCCACCACATATTCCTATTTTTTTCTTCACAAATTATTTTATCAAAATTTGTCACACTAAATTTTTGGCGAATTAAGGGAACAAAATCAAACTCAATAAACAAATTTTGAGCCACATCAAATATAAAATTTTATTTTTGCGCTAGAATATTGAAAATACTAAAAAAATTAAAAGCTAAATTAAATCAATTGATACTTAAATTTATTTAATTTATTTGTCATATAATTTATTGCTTAATTTATTTTGATAGATTTACTAGTTTTTTGAAAAAATTAATGAAAAAATAATTTTTTTCAAATACTTTTTAAAATAATTGTTTCAAATAATTTTAAAATTATTTTTTTGTATTGTATAAATGAAAGACTGTAATATGGTCAAAAAAAAAGAAAAAGAAAAAAGAAAAAAAGAAAAAAGATGTCTTTGCATTTTAAAAATTCTAATCTGTAAAAATTTTTATTCTGTATCAGGTATAATTGTACTTTATATATAAAAAAAACTTACAAATATGTTAATTGACGAGTATAGTAAACTATACATAGCAAATATTTATAATTATTTGATTAAATCTTTCAAAATAACATTATAAGAGTTTATTAGAACCAAAAAAACTAAAATAAGTCCGTACCAAAGCGTGCCAATAGGAAGTCGTGAGTATCCATTGGCACGCAACATGTGTCGGCACGGAAGCGTGCCGGTGCCATACTGTGCCAGGCAGACAGCAGCACGCTCCCGTGCCACGGCACTTTAAACCTTGACTGTGACAATCTCATCATTTCAACTAGAAAATATAGAGCATTCTAGATTAGTTATAAACTTAGTCTCGCATTTTGGCATTCTTTGAAAAGTCTGGTAGTTTGGAAAAAAATCAAATGCTCCTCACTTTTTCTAGCTCATTATTCTGGTTCTTTAACTGCTATTTTGAGCCATTGATTGGCATTTTCCTTTGACTGTACTTGCAATGATATCCTTTATTGAACATTTATTCAGTGAATATACTGTTCTCAGAAGAAAGAAGAATCAGAGTAGAGAGGTAAAAAGGAAAAATAGCATCAAATGGCAGCGTCAAAGCTTCAAGCTCTATGGAACCACCCTGCTGGGCCAAAAACTAGTTCGATCTCTCTCTGTTTTATCACTTACAAAATTATGATGCCTAAAATTGTACAGTATCACTTTTTTTCTTTCCATTTCCCTTTCCCAATGCGTCTCGAGTTTCGCTCGTATATGTCAATGTCCACCATTTCTGGTGTAATATTTTTCATCCAAATGTATTTGATGAATGAAATAACTCTTTAAGTTCTATTGATCAATATCTCTTTGATGTAAAGAGGCAGCAACTAATATTTTACTTTTCAAAGTCTCTGAGAATGTGTAAATGTAAGAAGTTTGATGGAATACCTTTTTGTCATGGATAAATTTGAGTTGTTTTCATTTTCTGATGATAATCAATAGAATATAATTTAGTGTTGGTATATCAAGGATTAATATGTTGTAGTTTGTCGCTTAGTTTGGGGGTACTAGATTGGATATGCTACTTTCAAGAATCTGGAGCTGGCAATAATGATGATGAAAGTCTGATAACTTTCATTAGTTTATCCTGCATAGTATTTTGTATTTTAAAATATAAAGCAATGCTCGTATTCTCTGGAATGCTTCCTCGTATGGTCGTATTCTGTTATGCAGTATCAACAGGTCCGTAAATAGTGATATTAAATAGTTCAACAGTAAAAGCTTTTGCAGTTTTTAGGTTAGAGAAACTTGTTATAGGGGCTTTTTGATAATACATAACTCGGTGAAGTCGTTGGGCAATCTAGAAAGGCTTCAGAACTTCATATGTGCATATATATTGACAACCAAGACAAAAACTGATTTGTCATACTGCTGTTAGGACTAATGGACTATACGGATTCTTTTTCTGACCCAAAATATGAATTGCTTGCAGTTCACTTTTGGGCCCCAACTTTCAAATGGGGTATCAGCATTGCCAATATTGCTGACTTCTCAAAACCACCTGAAAAGATCTCTTATCCTCAGCAAATTGGTATGGCGATGCTAATGAAACTTATTCAATATTGAGAAACTTTTTTTTTTTTTTTTGGACTAGCTTATGATAATTTGACATTAATTTTTCTTTCTTTTTTTTTTGTCTGGCACGAAGCTGTTACTTGCACTGGGCTTATTTGGTCACGCTATAGTCTGGTGATTACTCCGGTAAGCTCTTACTCTTATAACATATTCTTGACGTATCTTTCAAGTATCTGTAGATCATTATATATGCACAAGCAGAATACCCATGTGCCAACACCCTTTGGCTGAGGACTTTTGGCAGTAGTATATTCTCGTTTTAAATATATTTTTATTAAATCTTTTGTTCTTTACCAATGGAGTTACTTATCAATTTCAGAGAAATTTTCTAATACTAGTACAACAGATTATTAGATTAAGAATTAAATTTATTGGATGAAACAAACCCTACGAAAATTTGTCTTAAATTGCGTTAAAATTTACACAAGTGCATGTATGATGCTTGCAATGGATAAACTTAAAGGTTTATCCATTTTTTCACCAATGTCACGAAATTTTCAATTGTTCATGAAGTTATTTGGATTTGTGGCAAACAAAGTTTACAAATTGGGGAAATCAAAACCCAAATTGGTCATCCATTTCATCAAATTTGGTTTGTGTCCTTTTTGTAACTCTGGGGTTGTGTTGTGTCCCTGTAGGCCTTTTGGAAAAACTTATAGTTTTATTGGTTGCAAACTTTTTATAGCCGTGATTCCTTCCTTATAAGGTAGGATATTGTTTGTCTTACTTTTATAAGGAACATACTATGGTTCTTCCATTGTAATGGCTAATACTTCTACAAAGGTAAATTTGCGCCTTTGAATTGGCGAATTGAGTTCATGTACAAAATTCTTGTAGTATAGTTGCCATGCTTACTTTTGGGCTATAGTTTTGTATTAGTTTATTTATCTGAGCTTGTTCTTGGCTTCTATCTATTATTTGTGGACAAAATCGTACACAACGACAGGTGATAGTGATCATATAGATAAAAGAATTTGAGGAAGTGTGATCTAGTTGACCCATAAGTTCCAAAGTTTGTTCTTCCAGTATCTTAGTAAGCATCCCCAGTTGACTAATATTTCATATTATCAGAATAAATCAAGTGCTGGTGGACAAATATTTACAATTTGTGGATAACCTAATTATATCATTTCGATAGCTCTTTTTTATCCTGAAACTTTTCTACCACCAATATCACACTCAGTTGTCCCATATCATGATAATGTGGACACTGTTTGAAAATGAAGTACTAGCCCTTTAGTTCGAATAACTTGAGCTGAACAAATATTTCTGGTTATTTGGTTCAGATCCAATAAGTTACTTATACTAATACTAGTGGATTACTTGGAGCCTTAAAGCCGATCTTTAGTTGGTTTGGTTATGGTAAACTGTCAGGCACGGCATTTTACCTGAATTTGCGTACATTTAAATTTCAATTTAGAAGAGATAGTATCCATTCAATAATTTGATTTGAAGTTACAATCTCGAGGCGATGAGAATGTAGATAATTAATTTGAAGCAGTTGAATCCCTCTTTTCGGCCAACAAGAAAACTCTAGGAATCTCTTTCAATGAAGTAGGAGAAGGTTGGATCCTATTGAAAGTACTCGGGGTCGGGGAGCAGAGGAACCACTATTTTCAGAGCTTATAAGAGTCGGGAAAAGACTGAAGAAATTGAAAAGGGAGGTTATAGATGGTTAAAATGTGCCGTTAATCAGATTGATTGATGCGGGCCTGGTGTAAGGCTTGCTAGTTAGGGGTTACATTAAGGAGAGGTTAGGAAATCCATCTTTATATTTAATAAATGCATGAAGGTATTACGGTGGCTTTGTTGACTCGCATCGAAGTCCCAGCTTGGTCTTTTCGATCCTGATATGCACTGATCTTTTCTTCAGTATACTTGTCAACTTTTCATCATTTGATTGATTAATTTTCATTTTAGAAACTAAGTGAAAATTGAAATATTTTCTGAAGTTTCCATGTAAAATCTAATTGAACATTGAAATATTTTCTTAAGTTACCTCATGGAAACTTAATTTTTTGGTTAAGCAACTCACTTGTAAATCCTTTCTAGTATCTTGTATATGGTAAGTGGAGGATTCTGTGTTTTGCATTTCTTCGGACTGATTCGTCTTGGGGATTATTTATGGTGTTGCAGAAAAATTGGAACCTTTTTAGTGTGAACGTTGCAATGGCTGGAACAGGCATATATCAACTTACGCGAAAAATACGGTACGGTAAAACTGCTCCCTTGTGGTAGTTTTTCTTTTTCTTGATATTTTATATTCGTGTACTTGAAATGGAATCAGCATCTGCACTCAGATCCACTAGTTTGAATCTGGATGCAAATTAAATTATTATATACGAATTCATTCACTTGTCCATCTATTCCGTGAATGTCTGTCAATGGTGGCAGATGATTTGCAGTCTATGCATCTAAGGAAGTTTTAAACAGAATAACAAAAATTTACTGCTCTGTTTTTTTTTAAAAAAAATGGAATTTGCAAGCTGAGTGCCTAAAAGAAGAATAGGGAACTTCATCTGCCTATCCAACCATATGAAATTTGAGTTTGAAAGTGAGGATATAATTGGTACCAAACAAGGCCTTTATCTAGAATTTTTTATTTCAACTCAAAGATTGATAAAGTTTTGTATTACGTATGCTTGACGAGATATAACAAAGTTTAAATGTAATCATTAAAAATACAGGCATCTTTATTTTATCCGAAGTCCAAAGCATGAAACACTCAAAAATAGTTGAGAAAGACAAGTAAAGAGGAAGACGAGAGGAATACTCTCTGCCCCACAGAGAATATTCGGTTATGCCCTTCAATGAGAAGAGTAGAACATGATGCTGTAAGGAAAATCTAAAACACGAAACTTCATTAATCGAAACGACCATCATGAATGCAGTGAGAATTATGGGGTTTATTCATAGAATAACTTCACTAGAATTTATAACACCAGAAAAAAAAATCACAAATTCCTAGAGTTTATCTCATAGAAATAAAAATTTAATTTAAATGAATCTAATATTTTCCCAAATTCAATTCAAATATTCAAATTCTAACCTAACTCAAACTTGAGTCACATTGGAACTGGATTAACCCCAAAAGCCTAATTACGTAAAATTGACTCTAATCAACTTGTCTGGATCTAATCTACTGGGAGCTCAATTCTCCATCGGAGAGGAGAGATCACCACAAGGAGGGGTGGGGACGAGTAGAGTGGGCAGTGAATGAGGGTGGGGATAGAGGCTAAGCTTGTGACATAAATAGCCTCTGCAAGAGGAATAGTTTCGAATTAATCATCTTTTATTATGTAGAAACCTTTAAGAGAAACAAGTGTCTGTACATAATTCTAGGATATTGTTTGTTTTGTAATAGGTGTAGCTTTGGTTGAGCTTAGGCTGGGCCTGAAAAACCAATTTGATTTTGAGGTGGACCCAACTCAAAATTCTGCATGTACGGCTCACAGTAAAGCTAAGAGCCTGGAACCATGTATGTAGCTTCTGACTCTGTAATAAGAGAAGATCCAATCTTTCCCATCACCAACACGCATGGATACATCACGTATGCTACGCATGCACTGACGCATGTGCAAACGACCAAGTGAAAAAGGAGAAAGAAAGAAAAGAAATTGATCAGCCAGTGATTGATTGATTTACCTTGATAGCAAAGACACGCTTGTTGTTACATAGAAGATCGATCTAGTATGGTGTAATTATGGACAGGAAACTAAGCAATTGGCATGTAATTCAAGTTAATTTTGCTCATATGTTAGCATATGACAACTACAGCAAAGCACTTCACCTATCCATAAAATTAATCATTATCTAAACCCTGTTTAGCCCCCACTATACTCGATTTAAGTACAACATAACAGGATTTATTGTTTCCGTTATTTCTGTAAATTATAGGTTTGATTCTCTATTTAATACTACATTTCTACTGGAACTGCTACACACTATTTGACTTGGTTCTTATTTTTACAGTGAAGATTACTTCTCCGAGGAACAAGAGGCACCTGTGGAAGGATGAGTACGACGATAACGATCATTTTGTTCCATTTGTGGAATTTCTCGAGCTCTTTGTTTCATCTGATTTGGCTGTAACGACAATTTGTATTTACTCCAGCGAGTGGTTTCTGTTGCTTGTACTCGGAAGAGTTGTTTCCTGGAATGTTCTCGGATGGACCTGATACCTCTCAATAAAAGCCACTCGTTGATTTGGAAATGTCCTCGAAATTTGTTACTCCTTTGATCAACATTATTTCATCTGATTTCTCATTCGGGTGATTTGGAAGGAATAGGATATGATTAAATGTAAAGAAAGCCAACGAACTATTTAACAAATGGCAGTTTGCTACCCGGGGTTAATTAATGACTAATCTTTGGCCACACAATTTCTCAAAATATCATTTTCTAGTACATTTTCCACTCATTGCTAATTTTGTTGCACTGATTGGCACTAACTTTTTACAGCAAATAACCAAACAATGGATGCGCACCGGATGTAATCCCATGCATCTGTGTATTGAGTAAATTTTGTTGCACTGATTGGGCGTAATCCCATATTTCACCGAAGTGATCATGCTGCTCATCCTTGGCAAGATACATCATATTGTGGCTTTGAACATGTATGGAGCTCTTTAATTTATATTTATTTATATCAACTATGAATTGGGAACTTAAAAAAGGGAAAAGTCTAGCTGGACTCCGCGTTGAAGGTGTACATCCTACACCCTTGGGATCCAACGGCTGATATTAATCCTCTAGTACAGTAGCAGCTAAGCTCACTCCTTTTTATTTTTTGCTAAAGCTAACTCAAACCCTACTACTACACTTCTCTCTCCCGCACACCTCTCACTATCTCTCTGTTTCTCGCTCTCTCTCACGCCCTCGCCTCTCTCTTGCTCTCGCGCTCTCCTCTCTCTTTCTCGCTCGCTGTCTCTCTATTTCTCGCTCTCTCTCACGCCCTCGCTTCTCTCTTGCTCTCGCGCTCTCCTCTCTCTCTCTCTCTCTCTCTCTCTCTCGCTCGCTCGCAAGTCCCTCCATCGGGCAGAAGTTTCACAGCGCTCGTTCCACATATTGTCTTCCTTGGTAGAAGCTCGTGTCCCAAGCCGTCTCGAAGGTGTCTCTGGCCCTCGCCTCTCTCCATTGGTAGGAGGTCCCCTCTCAACCGGTCACCTGTCCATCCCAGTACTTGTCACGCATTCCTTCACCCGTGGACATCCGAAATTGAAAACGATTTCAGAGCTAAATCGGCCACAACTTAAACAGAGGATTCAACTCAAACAGAAAGTTATTTTAATTTCTATAATATTTTATTTTTAATTTTTAATTTAATGTTAATTGGATTTGAAGTCGAAGTGCATTTCGTTATATTTTCTTGACTCCAAGCTCTATTTCAGCAAATTCCTGGTTGGAGTGACTTTTTCCTTGTTCCTTTCCACTGGAATTGAAGCTAATTAAGAGGCTTAAAGAACATCCGATTCAGCTAAATAGTATGATAATATGAGCTAAATTTTAGTGACTTTTAGAATTGCTAATGAAATTCCAGCATTGATGAAATTTGATTATTGGACTAAGCTAGATTAACTTGTTCCTCCTGAGTTTGTGGAGCGTTCTTGGCTAAATTCTTGCTCGATTTGAGGCTGAGGAGAGATGTATTGGTGATCGATTCCCTGTCGTGGTTGGATTAGCACACGAGTGGGGTTTAGTTTACCGAAAATGACGGAATACCCATTAAACCTAGCAAATTCCTGCACGTATATATATATATTTTTTTTATATGTCAAACTTGAATGTTCAAGCTTAGAATTATTGGGATCGCATGTGAGACGCTAATTTTACTCTAACCTTCAACATGTCCAACCTCCTTGTAGAGACTTTTGTATGCTGAAATTTAACTCTATACATGCATAAAATCTGTTACTTATATTTTTCGATTCTCTGTTGATAGTAGCTACTGTTATATTTGGTTTAGATTTGTAGTCATCTAAATTTGAGTTAAATCCTAATCTAATCAGGATTGAATGTAATTTAGATTTAACTTGGCATATATGGATTATGAGTCGGAATCTAATTTTTAAATTGAATTAGATTATACTTGTGTTTAGAAATCCAATTAGATCCGAGTTCCAATTAGACTCTAATTCAAAGCCATGCCCTATATAATACGTCGCCAAGTTAATGAAGCCGGTGAGGAAAAATTAAGAAGCCTTCCCATGCTAATTGCGTACGGCCTTGGGTCTTGACAGGAGCCGTGGGCGCGCTAATCAGCCGTGTGCTAATTATGGCCCATTTTGTGCTCCGTACAGATTGGAAAGAGAAGTCATCTTGAAGTTTCTTGTACGGACGAGGCCGGGTTGCGGAGTTTCGGATCTAATTAGAGTTCAGAGCTTTTTGAAAGATTTTTTTTGTACTCCGTCTTTTGACATTAATAAATTATTTGTTTTGTCTTCGCCCGTGGACGTAGGCCGTTGGCCGAACTATGTAAAATATCGGTGTGTTCTTTTCTCTTTTCTTTTCCTTTTTCGTATTAAATTATTTTCTGAATTTATTTTTCGCCGTTCTGATTTTAACAGTTACCTCTAGCAACTGTTTTTACCTACTATTAGCGCCATGAAAATAGCGCCACGTGGTGAATCGGGATACATGGAGATGGCTCCCAAGGCTAGATATAAGTAACATGTGGTGCGCCAAGATTTGAGAAGAACACACTCAACAAATCGAAAATCAGTTAGAAAGTGATGTCTCAGTTAGAAAGTGATGTAGTTAGGATCGGCCAAGAGCATAGTTAGTTAATTCGGATTAGGCAAAAATTCCGTACGAGTATAATTCAAATAAAATTCGTTTACTAATTTTTTAATTCGTTGAAAAATACGGCTAAAAACGGATTCGCCAATTATTCGAATACGTGATTTATACGAATATTATACGTTCACCAATTAAAAATTCGGGATTAAAAATTCGGCTATTGAATTAAGTTTTTTTCTCTCAAAATTTATGCTATTAGCATAAATATTCATATTCTTAAACTGCAAAATTAAGCTAATTATGTAAAATAAATAGCAAACTATATTATGCCTCAAAATAAATAATAAATTAAGTAAATAAGATATTAAAATAATACATAAGAGATTAAAATTTTTTGATGGGAGAATAGCGCAAATGTTTAGAAAAAAAAAAAATATTTCTTGTGTTCGAGTTTTGGATTTTGGAAAGGATTTTTTTTTTTATTTTTCTCTGTTTTGGGCGAGCACAGACGCAAGGCACGTACGCGAACGCGTGCGCGAGCGCGAGGCCGCGGGCCAGGGAGCGAGCGCGAGTGCGGGCCCAGGCGTGGGCCAGGCGCGGGCGGGCCGTTTTCTTGGGCGAATTATTCGCAAATCGCGAATAATTATTTTTCCTCAAAAAAAAATGCCTTTTTTTCCGAATATTTCGAAAAAATACTTATTCGGCCGTTTAATTCGTTTTCTCAAAAATTCGCGAATAATTCGCGAATTTACTAACACAGGCCAAGAGTGGCCTGTGGAACTAGGGACATGGCTGATAGTGGGGAATAACTGACAAAGAGGCATTTTTTTTTCCTGAGAACGAGAAGACCAATTTATTTTAGTGCACTTTTTCGCTTTCTACGAGTAGTTTACTTATAATCTTTCCTTCCCTTGCATTTCTTATTTTCTAGGAGTAGTTTTAAGTTACTTTTCCTTCAAATCAGGCGCCCTAGCCGCATCCACCTTTCTGTAAAAATTCTTCTTCCTCGATAATATATATTGGCATTATTCGGCTCATTTCAGCCGAACCAAACATACTTCAAAGCATTTGAACTCGGCTGGTCAGATCTCTCATCAGCCGAATCGCTTGATTCAGTTGTGGGTGTAAATTTTGAAGGTCACTATCAGAAGTCGCTCCACTTTTTTGAAGCTACTTTGTGCGCTTCCCAAAGGGGGACATTTGACCAAGTCAACGCTCTTGGAGTTTGGCTCATAACACCTGCTTTTCACTTGAGTTAGAGTGTAGTGACTAGTGAGCATACAAATTAGTGTAGGATGACTTACGCTCATGCTGAGGGGCCGAATGAATTTTTACAGTAGTTGATAGCCTGAGTTGTATAGTTTGTGTTGTTTGGGTTGATAGTAGTCCCAAATCATTGAGTTTTATATTAGGTTGTGCCTAGTGCACGTGGATGACACTTTTATAATCTAATTGATCATTCGCATCAATTATAGCTAGCGTATGCTAGATTTTAGATCGATAGAGATTACGCTTTTTGCTCGGCAAGATAGATCCCTCGAGTGTCGCTCCGGAGTGAGGCTTTACACGTTAGTGTTGCAGCAGCCCCTTTAGGCGACCTACATTTGACTGGCCAACCTTTGTGGGTGGTGCCGTGGTAGTTGGTTGGCACAGACTTGACCAAACCTTTTAGACAGTCATTTAGAATGAGTTTGGATATTGAGTACTCATAGTTAGTTGATGCATTATGTACATCCCGTTGTTTTCTTTTGAGCATTAGTGATATAGTAACATGATAGCTGTAAATTCTTTCCAGCTTTTAGTACGTCCTTCTTTACAATTTATCCGGTTCTTTACTTTGCGCCTATCATAGACCTAATGGGTAGGTAGGTCATCGTCAGCATAGTTAGTTAATTCAAATTCGACAAAAATTTGGTACGGATAAAATTCGAATAAAATTTGTATCTCAATTTTTAAATTCGTTGAAAAATAAGCCTTATAAAACGGGTTTGCCAATTATTCGAATATGGATTCACACGGAAATTATATGTTCACCAATTAAAAATTTGGAATCAAAAAATCGGCTATTAAAGTAAGCTTTTTCCTCTAAATTTATGCTACGAGCATACATAGTTATAAATTCTTAAGAATATAAAAAACTCTGTGGTGTAAAGTGTCACAGAACTACTATTATAAAAAAAAAAATTTGGAAAATGCATTGTTTTGGGACTTGCTCGCCAAAATTTACGACAGTGAAATTTGACTAACCCTGAAAATGACTGTACTGAAGCAAGATTTACCAGGCAAGGGGAGACAAACGGCTAAACCACTACATTCAATGAAAGATCTCAGCGAGTATGTACAATATGAGAATCTACATTCTTCTCTCATATACAAGGTTGTCTTGCCGCTGCAGCTTACCCGATCTTTACATTCAATTTAGAAGTACATAGTGCATCTGTTTCAGCAATCTTAGCCCCCCGCCTTTCCTTCCTCATGATGGCCACTCTGCCCCTGCGAAAACCTAATCCTGCAATCTTGAATTTCCCTTCTTTTCTAACCTTCAGCCTATTTGAACCTGTCCACCTTAGAAATGATTTATTTCGGTTGCCTTTTAAGTTCTCAGCCTTCTCATAGTTGAAGTTGTTGAGACGGCTAAAATAGTGGCGTGGGTTTATGTAACAAAAGGATGAGGACACGATTCCAGTGACGATCGATGGCTGGACTAACTTCACAAACTCCTGTAGCTCGCTGAAGCATGAGTGTTCAGAGTACAGAACAGGATAAGCATACTGATGCAGTTTATCATCATTATTGAAGATTTTCGAATCCCAAGGAAGGCCAGAGGGCATGATGCCGATTGTGGGATGTATTGTGTTTAGTGACTCCAGTGTATCAAATGTGAAGCTGTAACGTGGAACGGCACGGACTCTTGTGAGATTTGAATTCGTGGTGAAGATGTCGTCAAACCCTAGAAGGTGCATTATTTGTAACCGCTCTGGCCACACCCAAATCTAAGGAAAAGAACGTGTATACATTACGTTTGTATTTGAAACTTCTCACTTCCAAATATGGATTATATGTCTAATGCAAAGTTATATGAAGCATAAACAGAACCATGTCCCTAATCTTGTATTCTGAAACACTTTTGTCCTTTTTATTATATTCTCCCATAATGCCAAAGCAACAGTCATACAATAAGTCAATTGTATTGCAGTTAGGCAAACGAAGATGGTAATTAACTGAACAGAAAAGACTGAATCAAACCCCAAAAGTTAGGAATCCAAGTGTAAAAACTGAAAGGTAAGGGGACCAGACCAGAAGAATGTTAAAAGATTGACTCTTTACCCAAATTAAACATATATGAATGCAGATATTTTACTGTTTTATTCATGGTAATATTGCAGGTCATGAACTAAATTTACACTAGCCCGCTGATCATTAAAACAAACTTGTATTCAGGGGACGAAAAGTGAAGAAAGAACTTTACAAAAAGAAGTATATGAAAGGTTTGTTGAACTATGAGGGCACTTAATTATCGAAAAAGACATAATGAGTACACCTAATTGTCAGAAAAAACATAGTTGTACCTTTGTTCCAAGGGCCTGTGAGATATGTAACAGTAGATCTTCTTTTCCAAGTGTATCTATGCCGATAATAACATCATGGTTAGGGTGCCTGGTAATGATATCAACCACCTGCATGTTGAATCAAAATAAAAACTAAATTCAAGGAAAACAAAGGTTCCAAATGAGAAGCAGGAAAGCAACAAGTATCCACACTATGCGCACATGCAGATGAACACCATTTAATACACGAACACATGCATGTAACACTGAAAATACAAGCAGGTCAATAAATAATACGGAAGAAAGACCGGATATGTAAGTTGTTTCTTTTCCCACGTTTCTTATCCGCTTCAACCGTTGCTCCAGCTGTTTTTGATTCTGTAATGAATAGTTAGAGATTTCTTTGGAATATTTTTTTGCTGGAATTTGCAATGTAACCTGAAATAAACGTCTCTTATAGTAAATTTTCACTTGGTAAATTTTAATCCATCCATTATCGAGTGTCTATGCTAAGCTAATTTGGTTGCTATAACTGAATCTTCAGAACCTGATGATTGATATCCTGGATCTTTCAACAGGCTTAGGAAGTTGTTGTAAGCATCTATCTGCATTCAGTGTTCCAATTTGCAAGGGAAAAGCATGAAAACCCTTAAGCTTGCGGCTCCTGCTCAAAAATGGCTACGCACTGGCCATCTTCTTGAGGAGATTCATCTCTTACATAGTCCTTCAAGCAAATAAATATTTGTCATCTCATCGTCACTTTGTATGGCTTTCATCAAGCTCCATGTGCTGGGATTTACCTAATATGGTTGTTAGAGTAAGAGAGTTTTATAGTAAGAAAATATGAATGGGATATAATATGCGGTGCTAGTTGGAAGGATTTTGGTGAGTAAAATAAAAGTTAGTACTTGTGGAAAGAAGTTAGGATTATGAGAAAGATGGTCTTAATGGACCAGCATCTAATTAGGATCTAATTGGTGAATTATCGATTTAGAATTGTGTTTGGAATGTTTATTTTATCCTTACTGGAATTTGATGTCGTAGAAGAAAGCTGGTGAGGTTTTGGGTAGTGATGAATGAGAGGCATGGTTGTAAGTTGCACTGGACTTTCGCAAAATATCGAAATTCTAATGCAAAATAGTATTTGATACTATTTAGATAGTTTTGGTTATGTTTGAGAGTTTTCTCTTCACTTCCTGCTCCTATTTCTCTCACCCATCTTCTTCTTCATTCTTTCTTCTAGGAACTTCAACTCACCATCACCTTGGAGTTGAAACTTGAGGCTTGGAAGGGAGGTGGCTTGGAGCTTCCAACCCTCAATTCTAGCACCTTAGGCTTGATTTAGAGCATAGATTGGCTTAGTAATTAGGTCTTAACTCTCTAATTGGATGGATTGAGAGTAGATTGCAGAATTTCTAGTTCATGTCAAATTAAGGTTAAATTGAGGATTTCTAAATATGAGGCTTTTGCTTGAAATTGATGGGTTGGAAACCCTCCAGTAGGTTGGAATTGATCAACAACTTGATTTGGAGTAACTTCAAGGATTTCTTAAGCTAAGATATTTTCGACCTATTTTTCATATAACTTTTGGAGAACTTTACTATGAGAATTTTTGGAAATTTTCATCACTTGACAAAAATCTGTTAAGATTAGAAGAGAGGACAGGACAACTTGATTCAGAAAAACGAAAAATTTTCTCTAACTATCCGGTGAGTTTTTGTTGCTAGAAATTGCTGATCTCCCCCTAAATTTCTTTTCTTCCTCGTCAACTTATTTCAGTTCCATGATAGCATGAAAATCTGTGATTATTTTGATGACTTCATATTTGCATGTTACATAGCATAAGTTTAGAGAAACCTAATTCTTATGATTATGGAACTTAAGGATATTTCCTTTCCTAAAAATTGACTATGCTTAGAGTGTAAATTGATAAGAAATATGCCTTCTTTTGTTATTATTGGTTTGGTGCATATAGACCCCCGGTTCAAGGAAATTTATTTAGCAAATTGAAGTTAGATCCTATTGGCTGAGCCCTTCGGGTCTGATTTTTTATGCATAACTCTAATTCATGTTAATTATGAATTGGGGTAGGATAAGGAATTAGCACTATACCTATATATACATGCATACACAGATGTGAAAAAGGTGCGTGCATGTGGACAAATTAATTAGCATCGACGATCCGGCTAATTAATACACGGCGCCTCCGGTGGCCGTATGGTGGGAGAGTGGCGGCTCGCATGTGATGAATTGAAGTCAGTAGCGGAGCAGCAGTTCTCGACCAATTGCCTGAGCGGTTCAGATTCTTCGAAACAACGGCACAAAGAATTTGGTCAAAGATTTCTATATTCTCTAATTTAGTCTTCTCGGTTTTATGAAAAAGCTTCCAGCTATTCTTGGAGTTTTTATTGGAACAAAAGAAAGGTGGAATTCACCATAAGGCTTTTGGTTTTTTTATCTGAAGAAGACATAAGGTGTAAGCTTGTATTTCTGTTTCTTTGGATGGTGGAACATCTCTCGCTTTCCCGTGGACGTAGGCAATTGCCAAACCACATAAATCTTAGCTTCTTCTTTTTGCATTTATTTCTTTTACCGTTAGTTCGATTTTTTGTTTTTCGTGCATCTGTGTTAGTAGTGCATAACGGGCGGCCCATCAAGTTCCCAACATAAATAACATTTGACTCTATCTTGATTACATGTTATCTTTGCTTAAGGCATAAAGAGAACTATTGTATTCAACTATTGCATTGTTGAGATTAATACCCGTGAACCAAGAGTGTCAAGATCATTGATAATGAGAACTCAATTGGGTCAAGAACTTAGTGTAATTGGAACAAAGGATCATTCATAGTTTAAATTTAAATATTCATGATTTGATAATGGAGTAGAAATTTCTCAATTATAACTATGATAGCATAACATTTGAGATGCCTATCACATGTTCTAGAAAATGACAATAGAGTAAGAGAGCTGTTGTAACTATTATAGATAGGATCTCTTTGATCATAGCATGTGACCATAGTTTGTGAGAGCCAAAATTAACTCAATTACCATTCACTCATAGGGGTCACTGTTAGTTGCATGCGCTAGAACCTATCAGACTGACATATTTTATTTTTCTATAGGACATATCTTTGTACTTGATCTTTATTATTTACATATTTGGGCTTTTATTTCCATTCATGTTTAATGTGTCCATTAATCATCCATTGAATTAATAAGATGATAATATGTATTCTCAAGAGTTAAGAATTAGATATACATATTATTGGTGATTAATTCCTAAATGCTCTCAATCAGTGGATCATCATAAGAACGATGATTGATTTGGTACTGAGTGCCTTTTTCCTTTTGAGATGATAAATCTCGAGTCATCAGTGTAGGGACATTGGAGTGAACATGCAGGTAGTTGTTAGAGAACAAGGGTACAGAGCCTGACCAACTACGAAGAATTACATGAATGTCTACTCACTCGTCAGTAACTAGTTCAATATTGCACTGGTACTACTGATCCTTTTCGTGTGAGGCTACTGTAGTTTGACTATGCAACAAACTATGATCTTAACCATAGGTTTTAGTAGTATATGTTGGCAACAATGGGTTCATATTAGGAACGGATGTGTGTTTATAGGGGATCTATCCCTCTCATAAGAGAGATAATTAGTTTCTATGTTGTTTGAAAGGCAAAGCTTAGAAATCCTTAGCCGAGGTAATATGGTGCATGGAAAGAAGTTTTCAACAGTAACCATAAAAACTTCTATCCTATCAAATTTGTCATATGACGGGTGATGTGGTTTGACAAGTATTCCATAATCTCTACTTAGTTGGGACTATGCGATAGAAGGATTGTATTGTATGGCAACGACACCAAGAGGTTCAATCCGATATTCATTTCTGACTAGATTGCCACTACATGCTGCTGGGCATTGCTGGTGAATTGTGGGAACTTGTCTGAAATAATAAGAATAATTATAGACGATTAATTAATCTATAAGGTTGGAATCAAAAGTGTTTTGAGACATTGAAAGGAGTTTAGACCATGCTGTAGATAGGGATCACATCATATCTCACTACCAGACCGAATTGAACCTATTAGGTCACACACATAAGAAATCGCACATGATTGATATTTAGGAGATGATAAAAGAAGTTTATCAGGTGGTTTAATTGCAATTATAATATTGTTAAATACTAAAGTTTACTAATTTACTAGTAGGAGGACTAATTTGCAACTATTGTAAATTAGAGGTATTTAGGTTCAAAAGTTGCATGGTGAATTTACTAATCATTAGTAAATAATATGAGGACTTATGTGTAAATATTACACATCAATCGAATTAGGATTCGGATTCGACTTAAATTAAAACTAAGTTCATGGATTATTAGATAATCCAATCAGACTAGGATTTTGATTGAGATTAGAATTCGGCTTGGGGTTTTCTTATTATAAATATATATTTCGTATGATATGTTGAAATACTATTTTTACAAGAAAAATAAAAAACTATAGCCGTTAATCATCCTATCTCTTCCTCAAGGCCTCCACAATTAATCCATAGTCTTCCTCAAGTCCTCTACAATTAATCCACCAATATCGGTCTTCAAAATGTTGCTAGCACATCTAGAAGAGTGATATATTTCCTCGAAACGATGAAAGCATCAGTTCGTGATTGGATCACTGATTGAAAATGTTGATTAGTTCTATCAGGGACGAGTGTAGACGCAAGTAGGGGCCAGGCGTTTGAGCAGCTATCAAGCACGAATAGTTTTTAGCCAACGATCGTTGAATTCGCGGTGTTCTAGACACATTTAAAGTGAAAAACTACATCCTATCTGATTAAATCAGTCAGATTGATTGTTTAAGATCTAAAACGAAACACGAGGTAATCTTTACTTTAGAAAATTTTAATAATTGTAATATTTTCTTCCGATGCATACACATAATTTTCTTACTTACTATGGTATTAGAGCCAGCCCCATCATTTGTTTTAGATCTAATTTCTTTTTTTATGTTAATTGGGTTTTTCGAAACGATCGAAATAAAAACAATGAAGATTGTTTTTTTAGAACAGTATTTGATTATTTAGAAGCATTGATTAGATCGTAAATATAATTTTATTTGCTGCTAATTTTGATAAAATAATGTTAGATTCACCGAAATCGCTTATTTTATCCAATCGATGCGTGATGCGCTGGTGACACAGCTATGGCACACGACATGCAAGCGGCACTAGTGTGGCGCGAACAGTGTCCGTGCAACGAGTGGGCAGCGTGAAAGGTTTTGGTCAACGCGTGACCACATGCATGCATGCTAATCTATTGGCATGAAGACTTTACATGTCATTGAAGGTTAATTAACATGGCCATGCATGCCATGTTAATTAAATTTTAATGGCTTCTTTAAATCTTAACAGCATGAGGTTGTATGGAGTCTATGGACTCTGGTTGATCCATTGGAGCGTATTGTACCCATCGAATGCAAATGGATATTCAAGAGAAAGATTGATTCCGATGGAAAGGCAAAGACCAACAAAGCTAGGCTAGTCACAAAAGGTTATAGTCAACGCGAAAGCATTACCTATAAAGATACATTTTACATGTAGATATGCTTAAAGTCTATCAAAACTATGGTTGCTATTGTTGCACACTATGACTATGAGATCTCGCAAATGAATGTGAAAATTATTTTCTTGAATGGATATCTTGAAAAAGATATCGATATAGAGCAGCCTTTGAGTTTCACTTCCAAAGATGGGAGACACAAGGCGTGCAAGCTTCAAGGGTCCATTTACGGATTCAAGCAAACTTATCGGAATTGGAACACTCATTTCAACGATGTAGTTGAATCATTCAATTTCATGATAAATGAAGAAAAGCCATGCATATACAATAAGGTCTACGTGGATGACATACTTCTGATTGGGAATGACATTCATATGCTGACATCAGTCAAGTTATGATTATCTAAAGAGTTTTTTATAAAAGACCTTGGTGAAGCATCTTATATCCTAGGGATAAAGGTCTATAAGGATAGATTTAAGAAGTTACTTGGCTGTTCGCAAACTATGTACATAGGTGAAGTGTTGAAAAGGTTCATCATGAAGAATTCAAAAAGAGGTACATAGAATTCACCTCTGTAAGACGGTCTCCTAGGACACTTGAAAAGAGAAGTCGCATGAGCAGAATCCCCTATGCTTCAACGATAGGGAGCTTAATGTATGCGATGCTATGTACTCGACCTAATATAGCACGAACTATGAGTGTCACTAGCCGATATCAGTCGGATCGAAGAGAGGAACACTGGATTGTTCGGATTAAAAACAAAAAGAATAGAATCACATTCAAAAAAAAGAGAAAGAAAGAGAACTTAAAAAAAACAAAAACAAAAAAGAGGTCTTTTTTTTGTTTTCAAAAAAAAAAGAAAAAAAAGAATTACCAAAAAAAAAGAAAAAAAAAGAAAAGAATAAAAAAGAAGAGGTGGACTCACCCCTCTGATCCGTACAAGCAAAAAATAAAAAGGAGGGAAAGGAAAAAAAGCAAAAAATAAAAAAAGAAAAGGAAAAAAAAAATCTCTTTTCAAAAAAATAACAATAAGAGAAAAGATATCTAAAATGGTACTAATCAGTTGACTAAACATTTAGTTTTCCATAAAAGATGAAGGATAATAAATTTTCCTTTCGGGAGACTAATTTTGAATTGTTTCTAAAAAAAATAAGTGCTTCTTGGATCCCTATAAATTGGATCCAAATTGTAAAAGAAAAAAAGATTTTTTTGGAAGAAGAAAAAGAAAAAAAGAGAGTTGAGATAACAGGAAAAGAGAGAAAGAGAGAAGAAAAAGAACAGTGAAAAAAAAAGGTTAAAAAAAAAAATTTCTTTCTTTTGTTCATCTCCTCCCGCACGCGTACAGGGGAGATCTCCACCCCTTCCCTCTCCTCTGCAGGCTCGCAGCAACAAAAGGGAGGGGTTGTGCATGTGAGCACCCACCCACCCAAATCTGTACACAAAAAAAAGAAGAAAGAAAAGCTTTGCCTCCCTCAGTTGTCCACGCGTGACAACTTCGACTTCGACGACGGCGCAACAACGACGACTTCAACAACGCGTAAAGAGGCCATATGGCCTCTTTTCTTTTTTTTGTTTTCTATGATGGTGATGGGTTGATGTTTACATGCAAACGGTGTAGTCGCGATTTTTATGTCGGTTTGATCAACACGACCGTCTTCGTGATAGGTTGACCCGATCAAATTCGGCATTGGATCGGTATTACATCATGCGCACGTATTCATTAAGCCCATCTCCCTCAACATCGTCCCTGCTATAATGACGTCAAAAGAACAATATGCATGTACAAGCGATGGTGGCAATCCTTGTGTCGGATTGATCGAGCGTTCGTCTTCGTAATAGGCTCGACACTTTCAATCCCGATGTTGGATGGTTACCCTCATTGGACCTATATCGAGCAGTCATCTTTGCGGTAGCCTCGACACGGTTGAACTCCGATTTAGACCACAATGATAATAATAAAACTAAAATAATAATAACATAATAAACATTTTCCTCGGGTCGCTGTCTTCATAATAGGCTTGACCCGACTTCGGTTCATTTAAACCGAGTCGCCGTCTTCGTGATAGGCTTGACCCGAGTTCGGTTCATTTAAACTGGGTCGTCGTCTTCGTGATAGGCTTAATCCGAGTTCGACTAATTAAACCAGGTCGTCGTCTTCGTGACAGGCTTGACCCGAGCGATTCATTTAAATCGGGTCGCCGTTTTCGTGATAGGCTTGACCCGAGTTCAACTAATTAAACCTGGTCGTCGTCTTCGTGATAGGCTTGACCCGAGTTCGGTTAATTAAACCGGATCGTCGTCTTCGTGATAGGCTTGACCCGAGTTCGGTTCATTTAAACCGGGTCGCCGTCTTCGTGATAGGCTTAACCCGAGTTCGACTAATTAAAGCGGATCGCCGTCTTCGTGATGAGCTTGACCCGAGTTCGGTTTATTTAATCCGGGTCGCCGTCTTCGTGATAGGATTGACCTGAGTTCGACTAATTAAACCCGGTCACCGTCTTCGTAATAGGCTTGACCCGAGTTCAATTAGTTAAACCGGATCGCCGTCTTCGTGATGGGCTTGACCCTAGTTCAGTCCATTTAAACTGGGTCGCCGTCTTCGTGATAGGCTTAACCCGAGTTCGATTCATTTAAACCGGGTCGCCATCTTCGTGATAACCTTGACCCGAGTTCGGTTCATTTAAACCGGGTCGTCGTCTTCGTGATAGGCTCGGTTCATTTAAACCAGGTCACCGTCTTCATGATAGGCTTGACCCAAGTTCGACTAATTAAACCGGATCGCCGTCTTCATGATAGGCTTGACCCGAGTTCAATTAATTAAACCGGGTCGCCGTCTTCGTGGTAGGCTTGACCTGAATTCAATTCATTTAAACCGGGTCGCCGTCTTTGTGATAGGCTTGACCTGAGTTCGACAAATTAAACCGAGTCGTCGTCTTCGTGATAGGCTTGACCCGAGTTCGGTTCATTTAAACCGGGTCGCCGTCTTGGTGATAGGCTTGACCCGAGATCGACTAATTAAACCGGGTCACCGTCTTCGTGATAGGCTTGACCCGAGTTCGGTTCATTAAACATGGTCATCGTCTTCGTGATAGGCTTGACCCGAGTTCGATTCATTTAAACCAGGTCACAGTCTTCGTGATAAGCTTGACCCGAGTTCGACTAATTAAACCAGGTCGCCGTCTTCATGATAGATTTGATCCGAATTCAACTAATTAAACCGGATCGCCGTCTTCGTGATAGACTTGACCCGAGTTCGGTTCATTTAAACCGGGTCGCCGTCTTCGTGATAGGCTTGACTCGAGTTCGACTAATTAAACCGGGTCGCCATCTTTGTGATAGGCTTGACCCGAATTCGGTTCATTTAAATCAGGTCGTCGTCTTCATAATAGGCTTAACCCGAGTTCGCCTAATTAAACTAGGTCGCCGTCTTCGTGATAGGCTTGACCCGATTTCAGTTTCTTTAAACCGGGTCGCTGTGTTCGTGACAGGCTTAACCCGGGCAAGCCAAACCATAATAATAAATCAAACTGGACGGTAAGCCGATCCAGTCTAATTAAAGGGTCTAATTTAAATCGAATCTCAAACCGATCAATCTAAATTGAACCATTAAAGACACTAACCAAACTAAACTGAACTACAAGCTGGTTTGACTTGAACCAAATCATGAAGGATTCGAACCGAAGTAGAGTCGATCCAAACTAAACCGAACCGGATCCCGTCAGAACCAAATCATAAAGGATTTAACTTGAACCGAAATGGATCCGATCTGAACTAAACCATAAAGGGTTTGACTCGAACCGAAGTAGATCCGATCTGAACCAAACCATAAAGAATTTAGCTCGAATCGAAGTGGATCCGACCTAAATCGAATCATGAAAGATTCAACTTGAACCGAAGTGGATCCGATCCGAACTAAACCAAACCGGATCCCGTCTAAACCGAATTATGAAAGATTCAACTTGAACCGAAATGGATCCGATATGAACTAAACCGAACCGAATCCCATCTAAACCGAATCATGAAGGATTTAACTTGAACCGAAGTGGATCTGATTCGAATGAAACCGAGCCGGATCCCGTCTGAACCGAATCATGAAGGATTCGACTTGAACCGAAGTGGATCCTATCCGAACTGAACTGTACCAAATCCCGTCTGAACCAAATCATAAAGGATTCGACTCGAACCGAATTGCGTTCGATCCGATCCGATCCGATCCGAATCATAAAGGATTTGACTTGATCCGAAGTGGATCCGATCCAAACTAAACTGAACCGGATCTTGTCTGAAAATCATAAGGGATTCGACTCGAACCAAAACGGGTCCGATTCTAACCGAATCATAAAGGATTCGACTCGAACCGAAGTGGATCCGATCCGAATCGAACTGAAGCGGGTCCAATCCGAACTGAACCATAAATGGTTCGACTCGAACCGAAGTGGATCCGATCCGAACCAAACCATAAGGGACTCAACTCAAACCAAAGCGGGTCCGATTTGAATCGAACCATAAAGGATTCGACTTGAACCGAAGTGGATCCAATCCGAACCGAACCACAAAGGATTCAATTTGAACCGAAATGAATCCGATCCGAATCGAACTGAATCATAAAGGATTCAACTTGAACCAAAGTGGATCCAATCTAAACCGAACCACAAAGGATTCGACTTGAACCGAAATAGATCCGATCTAAACCGAACTACATGACGATCGAGCTAAACCGAACCAAGCCATAAGTCGGTTCAACTTAGATCGAAGCATAAAGTATGCAAGTTGAATTACAAACTGGTTCAACTCAAACTCAAGTCCAAAAAGTTTTAAGTTGACCCGGAATGTAAGAGCTCAATTTGAATCAAACTCAAACAGATCTCGAACCAAACCATATGGGTTCGATCCAAACCACAATGAATTATATAAGGGTCAAAGCTGAGCCAAGACAGAAAAGGCTCATCTCAAACCCAAACTAAAAAGGATCCGAACTAAGTCACAGAGGTTCGACTCAAACCAAGTCTCGACGGGTCCCGAACCAAAGCATAACGGTTCAACCCAAACAAAATCCCAAGTGACCAAACAAACCTAAGGTCGCCCAACTCAAATCAAACACGAAGGTTTCAAGTCAATTCAACTTGAACCCAATTGTGATGATTCCAATTAAGTAAACCGGCTCCATCCAAACCGAAGCAAATCTATGATTCAAACTGAGCTAAATTCAACTTAACTGGCTAAGTCAACTTAATTCACTCATAAGCCGAAGACAAAATGACAATCAATTCGTTACACTGAACAAATGATCATCAAATCGTTAAACTGAACAAATGATCATCAAGTCGTTAAACTGAACAAACAAATCAAACTCTTTATGACCATCAAGTCGTTAAACTAAACAAATGACCATCAAGTCGTTAAACTAAACAAATGACTATCAAGTAGTTAAACTGAACAATCAAATCAAACTCAATTTGACCACCAAGTCGTTAAACTGGGTAATCAAATCAAACTCAATTTGACCGTCAAGTCATTAAACTGAGCAAATTAAAATCAAATTCAATCTCAACCCGACTGCCATGTCATTAAACTGAACAACCTAATTCAGTCAACCGCCAAGTCGCTAAATTGAGTATCTAGTCTTATAAAATTCATGTACAGTGGGGATATGCCCCTACTTAAGCCATGTACACGGCAAATCATATTAATAAAATTTTATTTGTTTGTTTTATCTATTTTATTATCGATATTTATATTTGGTCTCTTAATCGAGAGTTCCTTAACACCGAAAGTGTGGGGTAATTAACATCAGATTCTTGAGTCTGTTGGAAGCTATGAACATATAATCCTGATTTTAAAATAAAACATAAATAGATTTAACCTCTACCATGAATGACCACTCACTTTAGAAATACCTACGGCGGGGCCGGTTCGTTCACGGCAGACATGGATAGCGGTAAAGAATATCCTTAAATTCTTAAGAAGAACTAAGGATATATTCTTGATTTTTGGAGGATAACTCAGAGTTAATGGCTATACGATTTCGGAATTTATATCTGACAGAGACGATAGAAAGTCAACGTCTGGGTATTTGTTTATTTGCAATGGTGGGTCAATAGTTTGTTTATTTGCAATGGCGGGTCAATAGTTTGGAAAAATTCAAACACATTGAGTGGCGGCATCATAAGATCAGATAATACATCAAGGATAAGCATATTAAAGTGCAAAAAGCTGCCTCCACGGATAATATGGCGAACCCGCTTACTAAAGCATTGACTAAACAGAAACTAGAGATTCATTTTGAGAAGATAGGCATTAGATACAATGGCTAATTGGCTTTAGTCCAAGTGGGAGATTGTTAATTGTATGCCCTAGATGCCTCTCAGGCTGACACATTTTATTTTTCTATGAGACATATCTTTGTACTTGATCTTTTTTATTTATATATTTGGGCGTTTTATTCCATTCATGTTTAATATGCCCGTGAATCATCCATTGGATTAATAAGATGATAATGTATTCTCAAGAGTTGAGAATTTGAAATATATATTATCGGTGATTAATTACTAAATGCTCTCAATCAGTAGATCATCATTGGGACGATAATTGATCCGGTAAGATTGGTGTGTGCGCCGCTTTCCTTTTGGGATGACGAAACTTGAGTAATCAGTGTGGGGACACTAGAGCGAACATACAGGTGATTGTTAGAAAACAAGAGTACTGAGCGTGACCAACAACGAACAGTTAAATGGATGTCTACTCGTCAATAACTAGTTCGATGTTGTAGTGGTACGACTGATCCTTAAACCTACAACACCGCAGCCATTCAATATGAGGCTATTGTAGTTTGATTATGCAACAAACTCTGATACTAGCCATGGATTTTAGTAGTATATATTAGCTACAGTGGGTTCATATTAGGAATGGGTGTGTTTTTATAAGGAATCTATCTGTCTCGGTAGAAAGATAATTAGTTTTATACTATTTGTAAGGCAAAGCTCATAAATCCTTGGCCGAGGTAATATGGTGCATGGAAAGAGGTTTCCAAGAGTAACCATAAAGCTTCTATTCTATCAAGTTTGTTATATGACAGGTGATGGGGTGTAGCATACTGGACTTGCGCAAATTGCGGAGTTCGAGTATTTGACTCGAGTTCGGAACCTTTCCACATTTTCTGGAAGGTCGTCGACAGTGTTCCGACCTATGGTTCGAACCCCGAGAACGTTGGTTTGCATATTGGCACCAAAACCGAAAAGACGGAATTTTGGGCAACCCTCGGATTGGAAATTTCAGGCCTTGTACCGGTACAGACTTGATGGTTGTACCGGTACAGCCATGATGGCTATACCGGTACAAATCAGATTTTGTACCGGTATAAAAGGGCTGATGGTTGCCAACCCGAGCCTCGGGTTTGGCTGTTTCGCAGGACTTGTACCGGTACAAATGTGATCTGTACCGGTACAACTTGGCAGATTCTGAACAGTTTGAACTGCAGGGGGTTTTCCGCGTTTGTGCACCTCTATTTGAGTACCCCACGCCCCCTAGGGCTCCTCTTGTGCTGAGGACTTGAGGAGAAAAGGTAGGGTGACCCTCCACTCCATCTTTTTCATTTCTCCTTGGATTTGGATAGGTTTTTGAGGATTAAACCCTCTCTTTTGCTCTCTTTTGCTTGGTAGTGACCTTTCCACCATTGTTGGAGCTTGGAGCTTGCCATTTGGAGCTTGGTGGAGGATCAAACTTCAAGCCTAGAGCCTTTTAAGCTTGGTTTGAAGCTTCTTGGAGGTAAGCAAACCACTTTCCTCCTCTAGATTTGGTTTTTGATGGTCTCTTTGTATAGAAACCCTAGAATGGGATTCTAGGGTTAAGATTTGGGGTTTTTCGTTTTGTAGCTCCTAGGACCTAATTAATGGGTTTAGAACTTTGGTTTAGGTTGGATTGCAAGGACTCTAACTCTCATTTGGAGATCGAGTGAGCTTCCTTTGCATTCGGTGAGTTTTCTCCAACCTTTTGTGGAAATCCTTAAAATGTGAGCTCAAGGTTTATCTTCTTAGCTTGTAACTCCTACGGTTTGCTTTTTAGGACTCAAGGAGTGATAATCGAAGCTTCGTTAGCATTTTGGAGCGACGCTACTTGCATTCGGTGGGTTTGGCTTCATGAGCATAGAAGGAAATGCCTCCTAAGTGCTTATTTGGTTTGATTAAATTCAGTGTTTGAAAAGGCGCGCCTGAGGCGCGCGCCTCAGCGCCTAGGCGCGAGGCGCGGGCCTCAGCGCCTCAGCGATAGCGAGGCGAGGCGCTATCGCTGAGGCGCGCGCCTAGGGCGAGGCGCGAGGCTCAAATAAGGCGCGCGCCTCAACATATTTAATATTACTTGGAGTTTGGATTAAGGTTTTCGGGTTGTTGGGTTTCGGGTATAATATTTATGTTTTAACCCGATAAGCTTAGTAAAATATTCTAAAATAAACATAAAAAAAACCCTAGAAATCAACTACCCATCTATTTTTCTACCGCCCTCTTCTCCTTCTACCGCCCTCCCCTCCCTCCGCTCCCTCCCCTTTCTCTGTTCGTGGGCAACTTGCCTCTCCTTCTACCGCAAAGAGGAAGAAGCAAAGAGGAGCAAGCATCAGTTTTTTTATTTGCAGTAACACTGCAACAGCAGAAACAGGAGCAGCGGCGGCAGAAAAAGCAAGAACAAGTAGCAATCAAGTAAGTATTGCCTCTATAGTCTAATATTTTTCCTTCGAATCTGTTTTTTAGTTATTTTTTTCAGGATTTGATGTATTTTTGAGATTTTTCTTTTTTTTCCCATATGTTTTTACTTTTTTTTGTTTCGATTGCATTTTTCTTTATTCTGTTTTTTTTTTTTAACTTGTTTTTCGTTATTATTTATAGGATTTGATTCCTTGTTTTTTTTATCCAGTTTTTTGTTTTGAACTTGTTTTTAACATGCGATGGTATTTTTCTCGCTTAGAGCATATATTTGCAAGTGGTCATGTTGTAAATTTTTTGTTTCGATTGCATATTTGTTGATTTATTGTTAATTTGTTATGTATTTTGTTTTTGATTTATTGTAGATTGATTGAATGGATAATGAAGGATACAAAAAGGATCCTGCATGGAAATATGCACGTTTAAAAGATCCCGGCAATAGAAATGATTTAATATGTAATTTTTGTGAAAAAATAACAAGAGGAGGCATTTATAGAGCCAAACAACATATTATTGGTGGCTTTCGAAATGCAAAAGGATGCCCAAAATGTCCGCCTCATGTCCGCGAGGAAATTAAGGAGTTTATGGTTAAGAAAGAAGCGGCAAAGGAGAGAAATCCTTTGATGCCTGATTTTGATGAAGTAGAGGGCTTAGGTGATGAGGAGGATGAAGATGATATTGATGAATTTAAAAATCTTGGAAAAAGAGGTCGAAGTAGTGGGAGTGTTGGAAGTAGTAAGTCAGTAACTAAAAAACGTAGTCAAAAGGGTCCTATAGATGTATATTTCGCTCGTGACGGAGAAGGTGGTTCAAGAAAGAAAGGAAGGAAAGCTAAAGCAAACCACAATAAATAATGCATGTAAAAAGGAATTGAGAGAGAAAGCTTGTAGAGACTTTGCCCGATGGATGTATGATGCTGGGATACCTTTTAACGCCGTTAATTATGATAGTTTTCAAGTAGCAATCGAGTCCATTGGGCAATATGGTTGTGGAATGAAACCACCGTCTGCTTATGAGTTACGAGTTCCTTTTTGAAGAAGGAGGTTGACGGAGACGAGAATGCTTTGAAGTCTCATGAAGAGGAATAGGCAAGGACTGGTTGATCTTTAATGTCAGATGCATGGAAGGATAGGAGAGAAAGACCCTTAATAAATTTTCTTGTGAACTCTCCAATGGGTACGGTGTTTCTTGGAACTTTTGATGCTTCTAATTATGTTAAAAATGGAGAAAAAATGTTCGAATTATTGGACAATATGATAGAGGGTATTGGGGAAGTAAATATTGTTCAAGTTGTTACTGATAATGAATCGGCTAACGTAGTAGCCGGTAAGATTTCTATCTTTTAGTTTATAACTTCTTTTTTTTTAATACTTTGTGAGTAATATTTACATAACTAATAGACATATTCTTTCTTTCATTCAATTTTTTTCAGGGAGGTTGTTAGAAGCCATGAGACCAAATTTGTTTTGGACTCCTTGTGCTGCCCATTGTGTTGATTTGATGCTCGAGGATATTGGAAAGATGCCGGTAGTACAAAGAACCATAAAAAGAGCCGTGACTTTGAATAGCTATATTTATAGTAGCACAGGTGTGGTGAATATGATGAGATGTTTCACGGGCCAAAGGGAGTTGCTTAGGCCTGGCATAACAAGATTTGCCACTGCTTTTCTCACCCTTCAACGCCTACACCGTCAGAAACATAACTTGAGGAAGATGTTTACATCTGAAGATTGGACCAAGAGCAAGTGGGCAAAACAACAATCGGGCAAAAGAATTACTACCATAGTAATGATGCCCACGTTTTGGACCAACATAATATATATCCTTAAAGTTTTTGGTCCACTTGTTCGTGTTCTAAGATTAGTTGATGGTGAGAAGCGACCTTCAATGGGATACATCTATGAGGCCATGGATAGAGCAAAGGAAGCCATTGCAAAATCATTCAATGAGAAGGAGGATAAATATAATGAAGTTTTCAAAATAATTGATAAGAGGTGGGAATGTCAACTCCATCGCCCATTACATGCCGCTGGTTTTTATTTGAATCCCGCGTTTTTTTACTCAAATCCAAATATTGAGCAAGATGAAGAGGTTATGTCGGGGCTATACAAGACACTGCAACGATTGGTTCCAAGTATTGAGGAACAAGATAAAATAAGTGACCAATTAAGCGTATATCGTAGAGCATCCGGCCTCTTTGGACATGACTTAGCAATCCGGCATAGAAATTCAAAGTCGCCGTATACCGGATACTATTACTTGCATATTATTAGTTTTCTTAATTCTTAATTTCTAAATTCTAATAGAATTACATAATGCATAATTTAATAATTAATTTATTGTTTTATTTTATGAATCTATGTCAACAGCTGAGTGGTGGAGATCATACGGATCTTCTACACCGAACTTACAAAAATTTGCCGTTCGAATTCTTAGTCTCACTTGTAGTGCATCTGGGTGTGAACGGAATTGGAGTGTGTTTGAACACGTAAGTTGTAAAATGAATGCATAGGATGCTAAGTTCATATGATTTATTTTCTTAAACTACAAATAATATGCTTATTCATTGTCATATTTTTTTTGCAGCTTCATAGCAAAAAAAGAAATAGGCTTGCGCAACAACGCTTGAATGATTTGGTATATGTTAAATATAATAGAGCACTCGTGCGTCGATACAATTTGCGTGATACCATTGATCCCATTGTACTAAATGATGTCGATGATAGCAATGAATGGTTGGAGTGATGGATAGTGATGGAGAGGACGATAATGAGAAAGGACTTGTTTGGGAAGATGATTCTTTGACATGGGGTGATGTCGCTAAAGCTGCGAGGGTTAATGAGCCAAGCCATCATACGCGGTTTACATTGTCAAGGAAAGGCCTTGAAAAAGGAAAAAGAATTGAAAAGAGAAAGGAAATAGAAAAAGGAAAGGGAATTAAAAAAGGAAAGGATAAGTTGCCGTCATCTCGACTGTCTTTATCCATCGATGAAGAGCCAGATTGGGTTGAGTTTGAAGATACAGAAGAAGAAGAAGAAGAAGAGGATATTGGAAATGAACAATCTGAAGAAGAAGAAGATTTTAGTGATGCAAACGAAGAGGATGAGGATGGGGACGAGGATGATACTTAAAGAATGACCAAATGAAAACATTGGCACCACAATCACTTTTAAGTTCTAACTTAAAAGTTGAAATATGTTTTTTTTAACTTGAGAACCTATATGCATGTGTTTTCTTTACTTTTTGATAGTTATTTTATTTTATATGGTTATTTTGGAGTTTTTTTAATGTGGAATATAAAATTAAATTATATTTAGTAAATGTGGTGCGCCTCACCTTCTTGAGGCGCGCGCCTCGGCGTGCGCCTCGCGCCTAGGCTCCAGAAAGGTCTTGCGCCTTTTTGCGCCTCACGCCTTTTCAAACACTGATTAAATTATTCTAAGTGCATATTCATGCTAGATAGAATTATTATGAATTTTGGAACACTTAAAATGCATGCCTTATGTATGATAAAAATTTCACTCTATATAGTAGAGCATTTTGGGTTATTTTGCATGCATGTGAGGGTAGTTCCTGTGGGCACTTGGGAATGTACCTTTTATGTTTATTATAGCTCAAATAATGTATTTGTGAATATTGAACTCATGTTGGGACTTAGAAAGATTAAGTGTCATCAAGCGGCACTTAACTTAGAAAACTGTGAAACTGCAACATAGAGACATTGACCTAGGCCACTGATATCTATTATATTCCATGTTAGAGACATGATGACATAGAGATAGGCCTTGAACATAGTAGCGTTACTTTCCATGTTAGAGACATGATGACTTGAGACTTGTGACGGTTCTTGTGACTATATGCCATTGTGCTCATTCGCACATACTTGTGAGGGTCGCTCCCAAGACTTCGAGTTGGCCAACGCGATTTATGCATTCGCCGTGCGGGATTGGGCGCCGAAGTGGATTGCCGTGGGACAGTCTCATTCCTAGGGTGGGGATGTTGACTACTACGGGGCCATTAGGCTCGGCATTTGGCTAGGCAGCCTTCGGGCAGGCATCGGCCAGACCGCCTTCGGGTTGGATCTTATTGGACTTAAACTTAAAGTAATTTAATGGACATTGTGAACTATGACTAGAATAGTAAACTTTAACTCTTTACTATTAACTTGTGAGCAGTGTACTAGTTGTTGTACTTTCTATTCATGCTTAGAATAGCTTACTTACTTATGCAAATTCATGCTAAGTTGAGACATCATGATTTAGTAGTTTACTTGTTAATTATATCGTTTACACTTACTTGTTTCGTTTTGGGCCTAGTGGAGCATGCAACTGAAGTCAGTAATTGCCCACTGGGAACTATTATTTAATAGTTCTCACGCCCCCTGTTTCTTATGTGTTTCAGAGCCTTCGGCACCGGCGGAGGCAAGGGATCGTGGAAAGGGAATCGCTAGCTAGATACCCGCAGCTTTTCTACCTTGTAGGGGTTTTCTCTCTTTTTGTACTTTGGTGAGATTGAGAGAGTTTTGTATCCCTGTATAGAGACTACCATGTTCTCCGTTATAGTTGGTGTTTGGATTACTTGTTGTTGTACTCTCTTTATAGTTTTACAGTAGAGACTGGTACTTTATTTTAGTCACTTCTTTATGCTTCCTAGTTTAGAATTCTAGTTGTTATATTGCTCTGATACTTCTAGATTCTCCTTATTTATTGTTGATTATTTATCGTTTTTGTTAGACGCCTTGTATATTGTAGACGTACGGCGGGTCTGGGCACGCGCCGGGCGGACTTCCGCTGGGTCCCGGGGCGTGACATGGGGTTTGACGAGTATTCCATAATCTCCATTTAGTCGGGACTAAGTGATAGAAAGATTGTATTGTATTGTAACCGCACCTAGAGGTTCAGTCCGATATTCACTTCTGATTGGATTGTCACTACATCCTGCTAAGCGTCACTGGGGGATTGCGAGAACTAATAAGAATAATTATAGATGATTAATTAATCTATAAGGTTGGAATAAAAAGTGTTCTGAGCCATTGAAAGGAGTTTCAATGATGATGTAGATAGGGATCATATCATATTTCACTATTAGACAAAATTGAACCTATTAAGTCACACATAAGAAATCGCACATGATCAATATTTAGGAGATGAGAAAAGATGTTTATCAAGTAGTTTAATTGCAATTATAATATTGTTAAATATTAAAGTTTATTAATTTACTTGTAAAAGGACCAAATTGCAACTGTTGTAAATTAGAAGTATTTAATTGCAAATGTCACATGGTGAATTTACTAATCGTTACTAAATAATATGAGGACTTATGTGTAGATGTTACACATGAATCAGATTAGGATTCGTATTTGATTTAAATTTAACCTAACTTTAGGGATTATTAGATAATCCAATCGAACTAGGATTTCGATTATGATTAGGATTAGGCTTAGGGTTTCCTCATTATAAATATATATGTCATTCTTCATTTACGTTAGATTTACAATTAAACTGTAGCTCAGCAAGTGAAGTTAAGAAATGGAGGTTCCTGCGCCCACATTTTCTTGGGACTGCCATACAAGACAATAGTGCATAAACACTCATAACTAGTGTGAGAACCAATGAAGGATATAGAGACACGAAAGCAAAAACAAACCTGCTTGGCAACAACCTCACGAGGAGGAAATGAGAATGAAGGATGGCAATATGTATTGTCCAAGTAAAGAGCATCCACTTTATCTCCTTGAAGAGCTTCAAGAAGCGTCTTCTTTCCCATCATTGCCCTCTTTGACCTCAATTCCCAGCGAAAGTCTCCAGTGTACAGCACACATCCAAACTCCCCACGAAACAAATACATCACCGCACCTGCCCAAAACCCAATTTTTATCCAGTAGACCACTCTAGAATCACATCCTGATGTTTAAAAATCACATTTTTGTCTCCAAACGTGATGATTTTTCTTAATTTTTAAATTAGAAACAACCCTTATTTTGAAAAGAGAAAACATTTACCTAACATGCTAGCAATTTTGTTTCAGCTAAAATTCAAAAAAAGGAAGAGGAACTAAAGACAAATTTCTAACATCCAAACCAGCACAATTCAGCTAAAATTTGACTCAAATTTTGATTTATAAGCAACTCGTAAATTTAAAAAGGAAAAAGTATAAACGCTTCACACAATTAGCTAACAATTCTACCTCACTCAAAGTGAAAATGTCGCTTCAATACCATCAAATCTTAGCACGATTCAAAAAGATCAATCACTAGAAACTAAGATGGGTTTAGAGCTCAAATTGAGCACAAACCGGGGCAATGGTGGGCGTCGATGGCACTGACGACGACACGGACCTGCGATCCAGCGGTGGGGGAGTGAAGCGAGAGGCACTGGGTGGCTCCGACGTCGAGAACCCTAATCAATGAGGGATCGAACCCGGGAAACTTGGAGGGGAGGAGGTGCGCGGAGATCGGGGAGCAGAAGAGGGGGCCGCGGCACCATTGCGGGGAGAGGCCCTTGGTGTGGTCGGCGTGGAGGTGAGTGAGGAAGTAGGCTCGGCTCTCCTGGCCCCACCGATCGACTGAAATCAAACCCTTCTCCATGGATGATGGATCAATCGGATATTAGGGTTAGGGTTAGGGTTAGGGTTAGGGTTTGGGGTTTGGAGGGGCAGAGGAGAGAAGGATGGGGCTGGGGCGGGGGCGGGGGCGGGGGCGGGAGCGGGATAGAAAGGGCGCGCGTGGGATTTCTAGGGTTTTGAGTTTGAAATTTTAAAATGTTCCGTCCGAGTAAATTCGTACGTTAGTCCCTGTCGTATCACAATATTGGAACTGAATCACACTACTTTTGGCTTAGGATTATGAGTAATGCTACTGGTAGGGGTTGTACATCTTACATTTTTGTATCCAACGGCTGCTATTCTACATCCAAAATTACAGTGATATCCTCACTCCCATCATATTGTTTATACCCTTTTCCCCCCTTTTTCATCTCTCTCCTCTCATCTCCTTTCCCCCCTTTTTATCTCTCTCCTCTCATCTCCTTTCCCCCCCTTTTTCATCTCTCTCCTCTCATCTCCTTTTCCCCCTTTTTCATCTCTCTCCTCCTCCTGGCCATATTTTGACCACCGAGAGAGCTCGAGTCCCTCAAAGCCCCAGCCCCCGCACCGACGTGAGCCGCGCCTCCTGGCGAGGTCCTCTTCGACGCCATACTCGACCTCCGCGACTCCCCGCCTCCCCAACACCCTCTTGCTCACGCCGCCGATGGATTCGCCCTGTTCGTCGACGAGATGAAAACCCTCTTGTCTTTCACCCCCCGTCACCTCTCTTCTTCGGCGCCGGATTGTGGTTGTTAGGGTTTCTCGAATCCCTAGTTGTAATGAAAATTTTGTAATGAAAATTTTATATTTTTAAAATTAACATAGTGTATTTAAATTTTAAATGTGCACAGTTTTAATGGTCATTACTATAGAGTAGGGCTACAGCTTTTGCAGCTGTAGTCTGATATGGAATATTTATACCACTCCACGGTACAGCTATAATATTAAAAGGAACACCTATATAGCTGCCTCAAATGAATGGCCATTGCTATATAGACTTTTTGGCTGATATGGAAACGATTATACCACTCCACGATGCAATTTGTAATGTTAAAAGGAACACCTATATAGTCGCCTCAAATGAATGGCCATTGCTATATAGGGCTACACACTGTTGTAGCACGAAATAGAACGATTATACCGGTTCTCGATGCTTATAAATGTTAAAAGGAACACCCATATAGGGCACATTTATTTGGCCATTGTTAAATAGAAGGCTTAGTTTTTGCAAATTTGAAATGGGACAGTTATACCGAGACACTTACGGTTATAAATATTAAAAGGAACACCAGAGAGAAAGAAAAGTTGAGGTAGATAAAAAATTAAAAGATGGTGGATTTAAAGGCTACTATTCCGTTAATTTAATCCAGACCGTTCGCCGGTTGGGTTGTAGGATGTACAACCCAACCGGGTTGTGCACTTAGCGTTTTCCTAGGATTATTTGGTTGCAATTAGATGTAAATATATTACAGTTTTAATTGCATACAAATTTAAATATATGGAAGTGCAACAGAATTTAATTTTAGCAAATAAAACTACGCTTAAATTGGCTGCACTTTTAACTACAGCAATTTAAGAAAATAATTTTAAATAAGTAAATAACTAAACAATTATTTATAACCGCAATAGTTTTTGCTATATCCAATCAAACAAAATACATTTTAACGTAACTACATGAATCTCCAACTATACTATATTTACAATTGTATCTAGCCAAACTAGGGATGTGAATGGATTCGAGTTGGTGGAGCTCCCGCCCCGACCCAAATGGAGCAGTAAACGGGAGGAAATAAACGGATTCGGGGCAAAAAACGGGGCAGATTTTATGATCCGAGGGAGATTCGAGGCAGAAAACGGGAAAATTTTTGATCCGCCCCGCCCCGAATATGCCCCGAAAACTATTTATATATTTCTTTAAAATACCCCTGAAAAATGATATAATTACAAAACACCCAGCTGTATATATAGCTCTCAGGTCTCAATTTGCAAACCCTAAAAATCTCACTCTCACAACCCCTCCACCGACCACAGTCACAACTCTCCACCGACCACCCTCCCAAGTCCCAACTCCTTCTTCTCTCCCTACACAACCGGCCGCACATCGCGCCGCCGCCGCTCTTTTTCTCGCTTCGTTTCATTGCCGCGTTTCTTTCTCGCTTCTCCACGGCTCCGCTTGGCCGCCGCTCTTTCTACGAGTACCATACCCTCAACGCCTCAACACACGTTTTTTTCTTTTCTTTTCCCTATTTTTTTCTTCAATTTTTAGCATCATCTAATATTGTTTTAGATAGATATGATGAAGCATAATCTTTGTGATTTTTATCGTTGTTATTGTTATTATTTATATATAACTTGATAATATTATCAATTAATATTGAAAATTTCGTTGATTTATATTTACAAAATGTTAATAATATTAAAATTTGTAAAACAAACTGTTGAATATAAAATTGTATTCAACACAAATACTTTTTGGTGGGGCAGATTCGGGGCGCCAGGCGGGTTATGAGGCTGGACGGATCATGGGATAACTATTTTCAACTTTGTCATGGATTCGGGGCGGATTATGGGATAACTATTTTCAACCCGTCACGGATTCGGGGCGGGAGGTGGGACGGACTTTTTGTAGTCGAGGCGGGAGGCGGGGCAGGGCTCCCGCCCCCAGATCCACCCCGTTTGCATCCCTAAGCCAAACAACCCCTTAAACAAGATAGCAGCTCAATTATTAAATTTATTATACTTCAGTATTCAAATGATTAAATAAATCGGATATTACTTAGAGTTCAGCTTTTATGTTTTTAGAAGCACGAAAGCATCCATCCTATCAAGTCTTTTCCGATGCTGGGACTTTTAAATTGACGATCGACTCCTATTAGATTTGATCTGGAGTATCTGAAATACTGAGAAAATAAATTTCATAATTTTTTAATATTATTTACCTAGTGATCGAAATATTTGAAATTAAATCAACGGCTAAAATAAAAATCTTACAAAAAGTGATGACATATTTCTAAAATTTTAGATCAAAGATTTGAACTTGGTATATATAATATAAAAAATTTTCTATCAAAACTTCACATGATTTTCATATTTTTATACCGTTAAACTTGCAAATAGCTCACTATAATCATTAAAATGATTGATTTTGGGCCCCTTCAATTACTAGGCAAATGATATCAAAAAATTACAAAATTTATGTTCTAGCTACTTTACATACTTTAGATCATGTCTAACAAGACAATCGTTGATTTGGGAGTCCCAACATTGAAAACAATTTGATAGCAAGATGCAACCGTGCTTCTAAAAGCACACAAGCCTAGCTCTAACTTGTATAGTCTTTTAACATTATTTTAAATGTTCCTAAAGAAAGTCGTATTTTGAACTTGTAATAACTAAAATTTCTGAGCTACAACTTTTATTGAACTTGAAGTTGAATTTTTTAATTTTAGTTAATTTCTTTTTTTGGTGAAGTTGTACAAGTCAACCCAGTGATCGACCATTAAGCTCTTTTAATCAAACATCTACGGCACCAAATTCTACCTATTCCCCTCCACTAGTCTTGTCTCCTCATTCTCCATTTCTAGCCCTTTAAAGGAGAGGGAGGCACATCACATATCTTCTTTTTTCATACCCTCATTCCTTTTCTCCCTCTCTTCTTCCCTCACTTTTTCTTCCTTTACCTTCTTCACTCTCTTCTCTTCTCCTCTTCTACTTAACCAATCCCACTCCACATTGTTCCATTAGAAAATCTTTTCTCTCCTTTAAAGGGGAGGGGGATACATCACATATCTTTTTCTTTTCATAACCTCTGCTACGGGCCGAATTCCTTGACCGTTGACTCGGTCAAATGTCCTCCTTCGAAAAACATGTAAAAGAGTAAAGCGGCTACTAATGATGACCCTTGAAGTTAGCGTCCACAAAAGAATCAAGCGATTTGGCTGATGAGGGATCAAATCAGTGGAGTTCAAACACTACATAGTGTGCGGGTGTGTGTTGCAAGTGTGAGGGAGGGGGAGAAGAAGTGTGCGGGTGTGTGTTGTGTGCGCATGCAGCCAGCCACAAATAGGGGGGGGGGGGTATGCAAACAAGTCTTCCCCTTTCAGTGGGTACTGCAAGTCGACGAAAGCAAACTGTACACAACAGCAGATGAAAGGGATAAACAACAATAGTAGCGAGTAAATTGGGTATGGTAACAATGAATAATAACCACTGATAATCACCAAAGAAGCTACTACTGTAAAGTAAGATAATAAAGCAATGACTAACTATAATCAACAGTCAAACTAGTGTAGTAGCAATGATAACTGAACTGAAAACAACTATAATAATGGTATAAATAACTGCTACTGTAAAGAAAAATAGAGAAATGACTATGCGTCAACTACAACTGATAGCATAAGTATATCTAATCAACTGTCGTATTGGTCTATTAGGCAATGCCACTCCCGCTCTAATTGGCATATGACTCTAGCAGTAGGCTGTTAGAGCTCACGTGTCGGATGTACAATCACTCTTTCAAAAACGAACACCCTATTGTAATAGATTAGACCGCTGGTGTATGTGAAATGCTCATGAGCTATGACGATCGATGTAAATACGATCAATAGTCATCCGTCAGCGAATAGCCGATAATAAGACCTCTCAGGGTGTTTCAACCAATCAGGTTATCAAACAACATAAGTTCACGAATACCAACCACTCAGGTCAACAATGATGTGCAAGATCATCAAACAATGCAAATCCACGAGTACCGACTACTCAGATCAACAATGATGAGCCCTCATGTATAAGCGATCTACCAGTGATTTTACCTATGAACGCGTCGAAACCCTAATTCCAATCGCACGGAGGTTTCGAAAACCGGATGATAAGTCCAGAGGGTCACAAATAGTGACTCATGCTACTGAGGCAGCCCACATTGCTCTAATTATGAAATGACCATAAAGGGCCAATAAATCGCAAAATAATAAACATTAGAGTAAGGATTACGGCCGTTACCGAAAATTGTGCACTTCCGAGATGAAGCAAGAGCACCGTCTGATAGGTCTCGATGTGCCGAACACCATGCTCACTGTCTGAAGCACGGACCACAGTCGATGAGCACTGTGGAGCTTTACCAAGATCAATGCACAAAAGGCTCCGGGAGAGGGGGAGCCAAAACTCTGTGACAGAGGGTCATCGGCAGAAACCGAGCTTTACCAAGATCAATGCACAAAGGGCTCCGAGAGAGGGGGAGCCAAAACTCTGTGACAGAGGGTCATCGGCAGAAACCGAGGAGAGCACCATGTTCAGCGAGCAACGTAGATCACTGTGCTCACTTTCGGAAAGTTTGGGGAGCGTCGGATAGTTGGAAAATGTGAAATGGGCAATTTGATGCCCTAGGCTGCCAAGCAGGGAGCACATGGGCTCCGGCCAGCCGCTGGCGGCTTATCGACGTGCACACCAGCAGGGGTTGGCTGCGGAGGGGAAGGGGAGCCTCGTGCTCCCCTCGGCCAGTGGCAGGGAGCGGCAACAGTGGCGGCGGATAGAGCTTGGCTAGCATCAAAGGAGATTGGAGCCGATGTCACGCCCCGAGACCCGCCTATTTGGTCGGTTCGGGCTCGGCGATAGGCGCCGAACGGACAGACCAGTCTCCCCTGTCCGCTCAAGGCACAACAAGATCATCATGTATATCTAGTTACCCAGAAATAACATCAACAACATATATGATCCAAGCGAGTAATAAATACAAGCTAGTAAGAGAGCGAGCGAGTCTATCTATTACATTGCATTCAACTCACAAGCCTTTACAAGTTACATTTCTATCTTCCAATACAACCATTGAATTACAATTATTACAAAATTGATTCTTTGCTTTTACATTCCCCAATTAAGCTGACTCAGGGTATCGCTATCTCTGGTCTCGGTGGTAAGGCGCTATCTACGGAGTTACGTCCTTTTCTCGTGCCACCGCGCTGCTCGCGTGTGAACCTGAAACCCCCAAAACCACACCGGGGTGAGAACTATATAAATATAGTTTTCAGTGGGTACGGCCACCCAAGGGAAGAGTTCGACCCACCAGGTCCAAGGAGGCACTGCAACATGTTACTTCAACAAATATCCAACAGATATATATATATATATATATATATATATATATATATATATATATATATATATATATATATATATATATATGCAAGTATTAAAATACATGTTATGCCTCTCAACATGTAACAATGCAAGTCATGCAACTCAACTTGTATGTGATATTCTACTTAGATGTTTCCATGCTTAGTACCATATATAGGAGTAGAGTAGTTTACCTGTATGTAATATAAGTGATCTGATTGGTCGGTTCTCGTACTTCGTATCAATGACCTGGTTGGTCAGTTCTTATATTTTTTATCTGTGACCTATTCGGTCGGTTCCTTGACTTCTATTATTCGATGACCGTTGAGGTCGATGTACCTTGAGAGGTTGGATTGTTGGCTAGTGACTGACGGTAGTTCTGAATTTTAGTGATACATGATGTGATATTCGTGTGACCTATTGATCAGTTCTTGAGTATACAGTTAGTTGACATTGAGCAGCACTTGCATACATTTGAGAGGATGTTGAGTTGTTCCATCCTAGTTGACCTGAGTGGTCGGTTCTTGTGCTTCATTACAGTGATGACCTATTGGTCGGTGTCCCCTGAGAGGCAGTGATTGTCGGCTAGTTGCCAACGGTTGGCTATTGAGCATTCAGCATCGATCGTCATTGCTCGTACGTATTTCACGAACACCAGCAATCTGATCCACCGCAATAAGATGTTCTTTTCCGGAAAAGTGGTTGCTAGTGTCAACCCGTGAGCCCAAGAGGGGTTATATGCTTTCAACCTGAGGTGTTGGGTACCAATATGGCTTGTTTCTGTTTAGAGCAGTTGTGGCATGGGCCTGAGGTGTTGCGTACCAATACGACCATTCCAGATTGGGTATATTTGGTCTATACGTCCGGTTGACGCATATGTCTATAGTAGCAGTTATTGCATACATACTTATAGTTCTTTCCATATACTTGTCCTGTTACTATAGTTTCGATACCCATGTATGTTTTCTGTTCTAGTTACAGTAGCGGTAGTCATTTATTCTGTTATACTTCTACTTCCTTTCAGTTTATTGCTACTGTAGACATTATATCTGTTCATGATCTTGTTTATCTCTTCCTGATCCGATGAGTACTTCTCGCCTTTGTCGGTTTGCGGTACCTATTGGGAGGGGAGATATGTTTATATGTTCTCACCCCCCCCACACACCATTTTTCAGGTATTGCGGGCGGTGAGGGTCGAGACGAGACGTGAGATACGTTCGTAGCGGCCGATAGAGCTTTCGACCCAGGTTATTCGGTTTAGTTTCTATCCTTATTATTCTGTTGATAATTTGATATAGCTTAGACAGTTTATATGATTCAGTATTTTTATTACATTGGAATATGTGGGTTTTCATAATGTAATAAAATAATTTGTGAATTTTGTAAAATGAAAATATATTCTACCCCTATGTGAGAGTTAAAAATTTAAAAGCGTTTGCGTTAAACGAGGGGATATTAACAGAGATTAAAGGTTCTATACTCCTTAGGAATCATAAAGATTTCTAATTAATTACGTTTATTCACATTTAGACAACCTCCGATTAAGCTGGTCAATTATGATAATTAGCAAAACAGAATGCACTTCTTTTATTACTCTTACACATCGATGTACAAAATTTTATACAACTGAAGAAGAAGAAAATAAAGCGACAATTATCATCTCCTCGTCAAGGCATTTCTCCAAACGATGTGAGTCATGCATTAGCTTTCTTTGGTATTTCAACGAACATTTGGCACGCACACAAGTAATGTGCAACTTATCTTTGACATTTCATCGAATACTTGGCACGTGTACATGAACAATGCCGCATGCTCAAGTTTCTTTAGCATTCTGTTATATGCACACCATTTTGGCATTTCATCGAACGCTTAACACGCGTACATGAACAATGTGCTATGCATAAATTCTTTTTGGCATTTTGTCTAACACTTGGCATGTGCACAAAAGCCAATTAAAAAATAACGGTAATCAATAATTTGATTGGAGCTTTCCGTCGACGGCTAAGCGTCAAACGGATAGTCGTCGTCGTTGTCGTTGTCTATCGCTGACGGCTAAGCGTCAAGCGGATGATCGCCGCCGTCGTTGGTGTCGTCTACCGTCGACGGCTAAGCGTCAAGCAGATAATCGCCGCCGTCGTTGGTGCCGTCTACCGTCAAGCGGATGATCGTCGCTGTCGTTGGTGTCGTCTACCGCCGACGGCTAAGCGTCAAGCGGATGATCGCCGTTGTTGGTGTCGTTGTCGTTGTTGTCGTCGCTGGTGTCATCTACCGTCGACGGCTAAGCGTCAAGCGGATGATCACCGTCGTCATTGTCGTTGTCTACCGCCGACGGCTAAGCGTCAAGCGAATGATCGCCGTCGTCGTTGTCGTCGTCTAGTGGATGATCGCCGTCGTCGTTGGTGTTGTCTACCGCCGACGGCTAAGCGTCAAGAGGATGATCGCCGCTGTCGTTGTCGTCTAGCGATCGTCGTCGTCTACCGCCGACGGCTAGGCGTCAAGCGGACGATCGCCGTCACCATCTTTATCGCCGATGACGAAGCATCGAACAGGTCGTCGTCGTCGTTGTCGTCACCGCCTTTCTCCATCGCCGACGGCTAGGCGTCAAGCAGATCGTCGTCGTCATCACCGTTGGTCTCGTCTACGCCTTTCTCCACCGCCGACGGCTAGGTGTCAAGCGGATCATCGTCGTCGTCGCCGTCCTCGTTGGTGTCGTCTACCGCCGACGGCTAAGTATCAAGCGGATGATCACCGCCATCGTTGTCGTCACCTAGCAGATGATCGCCATCATCGTTGGTGTCGTCTACCGCCGACGGCTAAGCGTCAAGCGGATCGTCGTCGTTGTGGGGGTCGTTAGCGCGGCAGCAGCAGGCGAATGGCCACTTCCTTGGTCGATGAAGACGCCATAACAGCAAACGCAACGTGCACTACTCCGGGATCAATGACGACGAGGCAACGACATTCAGCAACGGTGTAGGAATGCCGATAAACGGTCGGCTTTTATTGGTTGACGATGACTCGGCGTAGTAGAAGTTGACGACAGCATGTGTAGCTCGATGTGTATAGAAAGCTCGATATATGGAGTGCCTTGACTAGGAAAGAAGAGAGAGAATAACAAAAAAATCTAATCCCACCTTTCTCTTTGGCTCTTTTTTTTTCAAGTTTCTTTTCTCTTTTTTTTTTATGAGTAGAATCCTCTCTTTTTTTCTTTGCTCACTCTCTTTTTATAGATAAAGGATGGTGGAGGTTTATGGTGGAGAAGTTGAGGGAGTGGTGGAGAAAGTTGAGGGAGTGGTGGAGAATGTGGAGGGAGTAATGGAGAAGTAGAGTAAATGGTGGAGAAAGTGGAGGGAGTGGTGGAGAAGTAGAGTAAATGGTGGAGAAAGTGGAGGGAGTGGAGAAATAAAGGGAATGGAGGGAAAGTGGTAGAAATGGAGGGAATGATAGAAAATAGTGGAGGAGTGAATTTAGGAAAATGAACATTTTTTTTTCTTTTAACACCCTCGTGATAGTGTGCTTTAGAAAAAAAAGGTTTTCGTGTAGGAAATAGCTTTCAAAAGATTTTCGTGGTTTCTCTAACTTAGTATTTCAAAATCAGTTTCCGGATAGGAAACATTTTAACTGATAGTCGTGGTTTTATGTTTAAATCCTAAAAGTGAACCTGTGGTGAATGGTGTATGGATATATAAATATGGATGTTGTATGTTCAGTGGTAGTGGCTTGTATTCTGGATATGTTTTTGTACTTGTGCGACTCCGTGCAAATATAGAAAAAATTCTGTCCGTGCGAACAATGAACTCCTTATATTTGTGGCGTATTTGGTATACCCTGGGGTCATTTTTTTTTTTTTTATAAAAAAAAAATTTTCGCAGTGTTTTTAACTGCAAAGGGACCCCGGGGCGTGACATATAAATTATAATAACAATATATATAGTCTAATAATTAACATAAATTATAAATAAATAATATATAGAATACATAATAATAATAATAATAATATATACTTTTTCGTTTCAACCATTCAACCAAACAACTATAACTGAAAACTAGTTTTCTTTTTCTACAAGCCAAACACTAAAAATCGTCAAACAAATTTTCCACAAAAAACTATTTTTCGAGAAATTTTTTTTTTCCAGTTTTATGTAGAACCAAACAGCCCCTAAAGTAAAAACGTATAATACTCCCTTATCTAAGTTACGGAGCATTTTGATTTCAAAATTTTAATTTTTACTATCTAGTATTTCAATTTGTTCAATCTCAATTAGTAAATAATATTTTGGTTTTAAAATTTAAATATTTTGTTAATATTTATAGATTTTATTAACATACTTTATGCAATTTTTATAATGATAAATTTATTAATTAAAATAAATAATTAGTTTAAATTTTGAAGTTAAATTATAGTTGGCTGATTTGAACAGAATGAATTAATAGATTAGATAGTTAAATCGAAATAGTTTATAATTTAGACAAATTCTATACATTTTACGTTTTGAATTATTATCCAAATTATTCCTTCCTCCTACGTTATTATCACCCAACATAATATAAGTTTTCCACGGGGCTTTTTTTGCAAATAGTCTCCTAACAATTTTTTTTTTATAATTGGCCATGTATAAAATTTATTTGCAAAAATGATCCTATTCCGGCCACGCAAGCGCCACGTTAGCGTTACGCGGACAGGGCGGGGCCAAGTGTTTAAGTTGAACACGGTGAACCATTCACCGTGTTTAGACCGTGTCCAATACACGTAAGACCCGCAAAATATTCCGGACTTAGCCAAAATTTGACTAAGTCCGAGATATTTGTATTGGACACGGTGAATCATTCATCGTGTCATCCAATACAAATATCTTCACTTGGCTGGCGCCATTATGCTGACGAGTGCCATTTTTGCAAATAAATTTTACACAGAATTATTTGTAAAAAAAATTTTGTTAGGGGCTATTTGCAAAAAAAAAACACTTTTCCACGCGATCGCTCCTGGGTTTTTGTTCCCCGTTACCCTCTGCCCCTTCTGGAAACGTCTAAAAACCCCTCCCGTTCTCCCTCTCGCCCGCTGTGCAAAGAATTTCGCCGTAGAAAAGGATCAAGGAAAACCCACCCAATCCCCTTCTGATTGCTGATGGCGAACCCTGCGGAATCCGATCCGATGGCTCCGGCTCCTCCGCCGGCGCCGGCGCCGGCGCCGTCGTCGTCGTCGGCGGCGGCGGCTGCGTCGCAGAGGCGCATAGCGATCGCGGTGGATCTGAGCGACGAGAGCGCGTACGCCGTGCGGTGGGCCGTCCAGAACTACCTCCGGCCGGGCGACGCCGTGGTGCTGCTCCACGTCCGGCCCACGAGCGTCCTCTACGGCGCCGACTGGGGCTTCACGGACCTCTCCCTCTCCGCCCGCGCCGAGGGCTCAGAGGAGGAGGCGGCGGCGGCGGAGTCGCAGCAGAAGAAGATGGAGGACGAATTCGACGCGTTCACGGCGGCGAAGGTGGAGGAGCTGGGGCGGCCGCTGGCGGAAGCGCGGATCCCCTTCAGGGTCCACATCGTGAAGGACCACGACATGAGGGAGCGCCTCTGCCTCGAGGTCGAGCGCCTCGGCGTCGGCGCCGTCATCATGGGCAGCAGGGGCTTCGGGGCCTCCAGGAGGGCCAGCAAGGCGCGCCTCGGCAGCGTCAGCGACTACTGCGTCCACCACTGCGTCTGCCCTGTCGTCGTTGTCAGGTATCCGGACGATGTCGCCGCGTAGGAGGAGACCGGGTATATCACGATCCCTCGGAGGAACACAAATCCCCTGTGAGATTTTGATCCGACATAATTATGCCTTATTGACCGACCTTATAGTATTCATGCTGAAATTTGATCTAATTTGTCTTGCTCCCTTGAAACCTCCTTGATCTTTGCTTGTTTCATCTCTTCTTTTTGTTATTGCTCAATCTTGTGCGTCAATTAGTTGGTTAATTCGCTCAATCTAAGCTATTACCCTTACTTGAGGTGGTTTGATCCTTGCTACCTCTTTGGCCGGAGTGGATCTCTCTCCAGAGCAACTGTATTTGAGTAGAGCTTTTCTATGAAGCTGCAATAGCTTAAAACTACTTCTACTTCTTCCCGAAGTTTGAAACTATCGATGGAAGGCTTTTGCTTCTTGAATACAGAAGCTGTTGAGGAGATGGGCCGAAGAGGCGCTTACTCCTTCATTATTGGTCTGAGAGTTTGTACTGATAGAAGCAAGATTAGATATGGATCACCGTGCCATTCCAAGAGACTAAAAGAGCAAGAGAATGTTGTTATGACTATGAGAATTGATGTGCACAATTTGTTGGACAGAGGGCAGGTGTGCAGCATATAGGATGCTTGCAACAAATTTGCTGCACTGCAGTGCACTAGAGATTCAATACTTGATGTTTCTTTGCAGGAATTGGGACATTCTGGAGATTGTCCGATGTGGTCATCAGAAATTAAAATGTTCTTTTTACCGCATCGTATGATATTGTTTTGTGTTGTAAGTACTAGAGACCTTGGGCCTGAAGTATGTGGTTGAACATTCAGTCTGCAGAACAGCCATTTCATGCAAAAAAATATTGGCCTTCAGGCCCTGTTTGGATGTAAGAACTTAGTTATCTAGTGATTACTTATGCGTTAGGAGAACTTTCTTTTGTGATTGCTGCAAGCTAGGAGTTTGATTTTAACCCCTTGCGAAGTTTTGACGGTCATGATTTGTTAGGATACCGTAATTCACCTACAAGGTGATTTATCTTTTAATGAGAAAATGACTTGTATGCCTTTCTAGTTTCTAGTCATTTGATCACAATCTGATCATAATCCACATTAGATTTACTAAGTGATACGAACTTCTTAAGTAAATAAATAAGGTGTGCTAAACAAGATGTTCATACACTCAGACAAGCTTTTAGGATTTTATCTCAATATTCCATAGGACTATGTAATGGCATTTGTAACTTTTGTCTCATAGTTTCTTGATATTGAAGAGCAAAAATTTGAGTTCAATAATAATGCTAGTCTTTTCCTTTGACCATGCTCTTTTCCTTTGATCATGCTATGAAGGAGACAACCATCTATTTTCAGTTGTACAATTCTGTTCCAAAATTTGCTTCTTGAAAACTAATCAATCTATTATTTATGTCAATGGTACTAGGCAAGGATTCAAGTGCCGGCCGTGCCGCACCGTGCTGGTAGGGCACGTACCGTGTCACCAAGAAAGGGGCACGGTACATGGGGGGTCTCGGACCTTCACCTGTGTTGCGGTACGTAGGGCCGTGCCGCACAAGACAGCGGCATGGCGATGCACAAGACGGCTTTGTCTTGCACAAGGCACGATCTTTGTCTTATCATCTTTGGCGGCACTGTGCAAAATTTGTTTTTTTGCTTTATGTTTTTTTTTTTTGTTTTATTTTTGGGGGTACCCGAAGCATTTTGGATGCCCTACAACCTCTAAAAAATATTGCAAATCGAAAATCTATTTGTTAGGTAAGTCAAAAAAAATTATAATTTAACTTTTTTTGTTTATCAATATAGGGCAAATTTTTAATTTACACATCTAATCCCTCCACTTCCACCACGTACATCCATTTTTGCTTCACAAATTATTTTATCAAAATTTGTCGCGTCGCGAAACTTTTGCTAAATTAGGAAAACAAAATCGAACTCAATAAACAAATTTTAAGGCACATCAAACATAAAATTTTATTTTTGCGTTAGAAGATTAAAAATACTGATAAAATTAAAAGTTAAATTAAAATTTAATTAATACTTAAATTTATTTAATTTATTTGTCTTATAATTTATCACTTAATTTTTTTGATATATCTACTATTTTTTTAAAAAAATTAATAAAAAAATAAAATTTTAAAATTATTTTAAAAATTACTTTTTTGTGTTTTATAAAAGAAAGACTATAATATGGTCAAAAGAAAAAAAAAAAAAAAAAAAGATGCCTTTGCATTATAAAAATTCTAACCTGTAAAAATTTCTATTCTGCATCAGGTTTAGTTGTACTTTACATAGAGAAAAACTTACAAGTATATTAATTGATGAGTATAGTGAGCTATATATAGCAAATATTCATAATTATTTGATTAAAATTTTCAAAATAATATTATAAGAATTTATTGAAACTAAAAAAACTAAAATAAGTCCGTACCAAAGCCTGCTAGTAAGAGGTCATGCGTATCCATCGGCACGCAAGCGTACCATGCGTCGGCATGGAAGCGTGCTAGTGCCGTACCGTGCCAGGCAGATAGCGGCCCCCGTGCCACGACACTTTAAACCTTGGTACTAGGTGCTTATACTATCATATGATTAGTGCACTTTCTATGGTGAACAATTATGACTAGGGTTGGTTACACAGCATGGATAAACACTGTTGTTCGTCATTGAAACTTCTTGTTGTAAAATATATAGTCATTGTGCATGACGAATTCAGAATCATCATCAGCATTGGAGAACTAGAAGGAAGTGCAACCAACTTGATCTGTAATCAATTATCAAAATAGTAATTTTAGGAAAAACTTACCAAAATAGGAGATTTGCCGCCTATTTAGTTTGTGTGCCAAACTTTTTTCTATTTAGGACTCGTGCTGAGAATATCAAATCATGGTTTCAGCATATGTAATTGAAAACAAATGCTGTATCGACTCTACTCTATCATGTAGAAATAATTTAGGCTACTTTTATTACCTTGCTATTGGATTTCCCATTTGGGATGCATCTTTGTTAATTCTTGGTACTCTCTTTGACTAATTTTTGCTAATTCATGATGAAAACTTGTGGGTTCTTTATTCCAGAATTTAGATAGCGATGTTAAATTCTTCATATTATATAAAACATGTGAATTATATTTGTTGATCTGAAATTAGTTACATATATATTTTGTCAACACTAATTTCTACGAAGGAAAAGGTACTGTAGTTGCTTCTAGTTTGATACACAATTAAGTTGTGCACTGCTATTCTATCTTTGCATGGCAACACTAAATAGCCAACTTGTATCAGCAATAGTTTGGCAGATTTAATGTAGGGCGTGGCAAACTATTTCTTCTTGTGAATTTGTGTAAATAGTAGAACTATTGGGTCATTGACCTCTTGAAGGATTATTTTGCAATTTGCATACCAATAATTACATAAGCATTGCAGGAATCTTGAAGGATTATTATACTAAATAGCAGGGGTAGCTATAATATTGCTCTCTCTTTTCTGTTTATTAATTAATTCCAAGTGTTGGTTTAGTAGCTCTGCCTGTGTCTTTGATTGATACTTGCCCAAATTTTGTATTCAAGATCCAAGATTCTCTGTCCTTGTTGGCTTGTGTAGTAGTTCAGCGTTTCAGTTTTGTCTCTAAGTTGCTAATTATTTATGAGTTTATCATTAAATAGTCAAACATGGAAGATAGTTGATTCCTTCTTTCACGGGAGAGCTGTTGTTTTATCTTTTTTGTCTTGATTAATTTATTTTGAAATTTAGTATGGCTGTTGCACACTTGGTTATGGCATGGCCCTTTAGAATCCACGCGATGGTCCTTTAGTATCCGGGCGAGACCATATGAACTGATAGAAAAATAATATGTTTTTCTTAAATACTATCTAATTTTCTGCGTGATTTTGGCCAATAACCTCTTGCGTAAATTTTTTTTCTCTCCTTTTTTGGCATTGTTTTTGCAGTTTGTAGTTGGGCTGATTTGTCTTTTCTTTTGACTTTTGCTGTAGAGAGCTAGAAGCTGGGATCAACTGAAGGCAGAAAATGCGCTGGCACATCCGTCGATGCTTCTCCTCTGCCTTAAAAAGAAGTAAAAGAAAAAAAGACGAAAAAAAGAAGAAGAAGAAATCTTTGGATTGGAAGATGATATGTGTATCTGTTCTGTCTCTTGTATTGTTCGTGGCTGGTTTGCTCTGTGAAAATCCTATCCTGTTGAAACATACTTTCTTCTCTGAAATGTACAATGTTTCATCTTGGTGTGCACTTACTGTCCCTATTTTGGATGATGTGACTATCATATACTGATGTATATTAATATTTATGGTTATCATGCAAATTTTATATTTCTCCTCCAAGAATTGTCCTTTTGTAAAGTTAATAAATAATCACGGTTCCTACAGAAGATAGGAAATAATCTGTCAATGAGCATATGCTATATTACTAGATTATCTGACTCGTTCATAATATCATTTATGGAAATTGTTTGGTTGCACGAGGTTGCAAATGCATTGCAATTATAATCAAGGTTTAAAGTGCCGTGGCACGGGGCCGTCACTGTCTGCTTGGCACGGTATAGTACTGGCATGCTTTCGTGCCGACGCATAGTACGCTTGCGTGCTAATTGGTACGTATGATCTCTTACTAGCACGCTTTTGTATAGATTTTTTTCAATTTTTTTGGTTTCAATAAACTCTTTTAATATTATTTTAAAAGATTTAATTAAATAATTATACAAATTTTCTATGTATAGTTTACTATACTCGTCAATTAATATACTTGTAAGTTTTTTTTTTATATGAAGTACAACGGTATCTAATGCAGAATAGAAATTTTTACAGGTTGAAATTTTTAAGATGTAAAGATATTTTTTTTCTTTTTTCTTTTGACCATATTACAGTTTTTTTTTTTATAAAATACAAAAAAAATAATTTTAAAATAATTTGAAAAAATTATTTTAAAAAGTGTTTGAAAAAATTAATTTTTTAATTAATTTTTTCAAAAAATTAGTAGGTCTATTAAAAAAATTAAGTAATAAATTATATGCCAAATAAATTAAATAAATTTAAGTATCAATTAATTTAATTTAGTTTTTAATTTTATCAATATTTTTAATATTCTAGCGCAAAAATAAAATTTTATATTTGATTTGTCTCAAAATTTATTTATTGAGTTCAATATCATTCTCTTAATTTGCCAAAAATTTTACGGTGTGAAAAATTTTGGTAAGATAATTTGTAAAGAAAAATGGAAAGTTTGTGGTGGAAGTAGAGGGCTTGGACGAATCTTTCGTCTGAATATTGATAAACAATAAAAATTAAATTATAATTTTTTAACTTAATAATTAAATTTTTTATTGGCAATATCTTTAGGGGTGCATGGGTACCCAGACTGCTTTGAAAACTCCAAAAAACAAAACTAAAAAAAAAAAGAAGCAATGCCGGCAAGGCACTGCGCCGCGGCACACTGTGTCGCGCCACTCTGTCTCGTGCAGCACAACGTCATGTGCCACTACACGAAGGGGGTACGAGACCCCCCCGTATCGTGTCACCTTCTGGTACGGTATGTGCCGCTCCGTGCCGTACGGCATAGGACGATACTTTAAACCTTGGTTGTGACTGTATAGAGATATAAATTTAGCATATGTTTTGATACATTTGAATTCAACTGTTATAGTTGCAACTATACAAAAAGGTCCAACTACAGCAGTTGGAATTGGGTCCAAATTGGTCGCATTTTAACAACAGCACTTTAAAAAGAGTAATTTTAGATAATAGTAAGCTTGCCTTTCTAATAATTTTTAAATAGATTTTTTTCGTTTTTCTTTCATTATGTAAGGGGTAATTTCATCATCCCAGATAATAAAAGTTTATAAATTCATGTTTCTACTCCATGCAACCAAACAAATCCTAATAACTTTTTAAATAGATTTTTTTTAAAAAAATTTCTTTCTTTTTCTATATAGGGAGTAATTTTATCGCCCCATATAAAAAAGGAATTATAAATACATATTTCGGCTGCATTCAACCAAACAAAGTATTATATTTGGGGTATTTTCTATTATATCCAACCAATTAAAATATATAAAGTTATAATTGTCTGCCGCGAACGAACCGGTCCCGCCGTAGGTTATTTTTTAAGGCGAGTGATCATTCATGGTAGAGTTTAAATTTGTTTGAATTTTATTTTGAAATCAGGATGTTAGGTTTATGGTTTCCAACAGACTCAAAAATCTGCAGTTAATTACCCCACACTTTCAGTGTTAATGAACTCTCGATTAAGAGACCAAATAAAAATGCTGATAATAAAAGAGACAAAGCGGGCAAATAAAATTTTATTAATATGATTTACCGTTTACGTGGCTTAAGCAGGGGCATACCCCCATTGTACATAAATTTTATAAGACTAGGATACTCAGTTTAACGACTTGATGGTCAATTGGGATTAGATTGCTCAGTTTAACGACATGGCGGTCAGAATGAGTTTGAGTTGCTCAGTCTAGTGACATGGCGGTCGATTTTGGATTGAGTTACTCAGTTTAGCGACATGGCGGTCAATTTGAATTTTGGTGCTCAGTTTAATGACATGGCGGTCGATTGAAGTTTCGATACTCAATTTAATGACATGACGGTCGGTTTAAGTTTGGTGCTCAGTTTAATAACATGGCGGTTGGGTTAACCTTGGTTGTATATTCCAAGGTGAAGATGTGACCAAACCCCAAGTATATGTATTGAGGTGGATCGAATTACGCGAAAGTAGAGAGTAGCTAATTTCTAAATATATGTATAAGGATTAACTGAGGTTTTCACTCTAGTTATATGTGCTAGAATGAAGATCTGACTAAGCTCTAAGTATATGTATTATAGGTAGTCGGATTTGAACTCTAAGTGTATGTATTAGAGCTCGATCGGGTAAGAATTTCACTCTAGGCGGATATGCTAGAGAAAAAGACTGGCTAGACCCTAAGTATATGTGTTAGGACTAATCGAGTATGGTTTGAGTTTTGGTGCTCAGTTTAATGACATGGCAGTCGGTTTGACTTTTGGTGCTCAGTTTAATGACATGACGGTCGGTTTGAGTTTTGGTGCTCAGTTTAATGACACGGCGGCCGGTTTGAGTTACTCAGTTTAATGACATGGCGGTCGGTTGAGTTAAGTTGCTAAGTTTAACGACGTGGCGGTCGGCTTGAGTTGAAGCGCTCAGTTTAACGACGTGGCGGTTAACTTGAAGTTGACTTGCTCAGTTTAACGACGTGGCAGTTGGTTTGAGTTTTGGTACTTAGTTTAATGACATGGCGGTCGGATATTCAGTTTAATGACTTAACAGTCATTCATTCAGTTTAACGACTTGACGGTCATATCTGAACTTGATTTGCTCAGTTTAGCGGCATGGCGGTCGATTGAAGTTGCGATGCTCAGTTTAGCGACATGGCGGTCGATTGAAGTTGTGATGCTCAGTTTAGCGACATGACGGTCGATTGAAGTTGATATGCTCAGTTTAGCGACATGACGGTGGATTGATTTTGAGTTTAGTTTAACGACTTTACGGTCATTTGGATTTGATTGTTTAGTTTAGCGACTTTGCGGTCATATGAATGTGGGTTTAGCTTAGTTTAACGACTTTACGGTCGTTTGAATCTGGGTTTAGTTTAACGACTTTACGGTTGTTTGGATCTGAGTTTAGTTTAACGACGTTTCGGTCGTTTGGAATTGAGATGTTCATGAAGATTGGATTTGTGTTTAGTTTAACGACGTTTCGATCGACTGAGTTTGGATTTAGTTTAACGACTTTACGGTCGACTGAAATTGAGATGTTTATGAAAATTGGATTTGGGTTTAGTTTAACGACGTTTCAGTCGACTGACTTTGGGTTTAGTTTAACGACGTTTCGGTCGACTGAAATTGAGATGTTCATAAAAATTGGATTTGAGTTTAGTTTAACAACGTTTCGGTCGACTGAGTTTGGGTTTAATTTAACGACGTTTCCGTCATAGGTTTGGGTTGTTTAGTTTAACGACTTTACGGTCGTCTGAAGTTGAGATGTTCATGTAAATTGGATTTGGGTTTAGTTTAAAGACGTTTTGGTCATTTGAGTTTGGGTTTAGTTTAATGACGTTTCGGTCGACTGAGTTGATTGTTTTGGGATTTATTTGTGGATTTTGGGTTTTTGGATTTATTTGTGGACTTTGGATTTTGGGATTTTATTTGTGGACTTTGGTTTTGGGTTGGTTTATTTGTGGACTTTAGGTTTTAGAATTTATTTGGTTTTGAAATTTATTTGTGGACTTTGGGTTTGGGTTGAACCGTTATGCTTTGGTTCGAGACCCATCAAGACTTGGTTTGGGTTCAACCGTTATGCTTTAGTTTGGGACCCATCAAGATCTAGTTTGAGTTGGGCGATCTTCATGGTTTGGTTCGGATCGGACCCACTTCAGTCCGAGTCGGATTCTTCAATCCATTTGGTTTGGTTTGGATTGGATCCGCTTCGATTCGAGTCGAATCCTTCCTGGTTCTGTTCGGATCAGATCCATTTCGGTTTGAGTTGAATGTTTTATGGTTTGGTTCAAATCGGCTCCACTTCGGTTTGAGTCGAATGTTTCTTGATTATGTTCGAATCGGTTCTGCTTCGATTTGAGTCGAATGTTTTGTGGTTTGGTTCGAATCGGCTCCACTTCGGTTTGAGTCGAATGCTTCTTAATTTGGTTTGAATCAGCTCCACTTAGGTTCGAGTCAAATGCTTTTTGATTCGGTTCGGGTTGGACCCACTTCGGTTGGAGTCGGATGCTTCTTGATTCGATTCGGGTCAGACCTATTTCATTTCAAGTCGGATCCTTTATGGTTTGGATCGGATTGGACCAACTCCGGTTCAAGTCGGATCCTTTATCATTTGGTTGGGATTGGACCCATTTCGGTTCGAGTCGGATCCTTTATGGTTCAGATGAGATCTGATTTGGTTTGGATTCGGTTCGATTCGGATCGGATTCACTTTGGTTCAAGTCGAATCCTGTTTGGTTCGGTTCAAATGGTATCCGGTTTGGTTCGGATTCGGTTCAGTTCGGATCGGATTTGTTTCGGTTCAAGTTGACTCCTTCCTGGTTCGGTTCAAGTCAGATCTATTTCGGTTCAAGTTGAATCCATTTGGCTTGGTTCGGATCAGATCCGCTTCGATTCGAGTCGAATCCTTTTAGTTTGGTTCAGAGGGATCCAGTTCGGTTCAGTTCGGATCGGATCCGCTTCAGTTCAAGTTGAGTCTCTTATGGTTCGGTTTAGGCTGAACCGACTTGTAATTGGTTTGACTTGGCTTGGCTCGAACCTCTTATACTTTTGTTTGAGTTGAACCCAGCATGTACTTTGGTTCGGCTTAACTTGGAACCCTTTTGTGGTTCGGTTCGATTTGAACCGACTCATGGTTCGGTCTACTCGATCCTTATGTGGTTCAGTTTGAGTTGAACCAACTTTTAGTTCGGTTCAAGTCGAACCGGTTAATTATTTGGTTTGGTCCAAAGCTCTTGAGTCTCAGTTCGATTTGAGTTGAACTGGCTCGCAATTCAGTTCATCATTTTGTGTTCGGTTCACCTTCTTGGGTTCGATTCAACTCAATTTTTGTTCGGTTCATATGTCCATCATTTTATATATATATATATATATATTTTATTTAATCAGTTCGAGCCTATCACGAAGATGGTCGTGTTGATCAAGTCGAATCGTGCCTATCACGAAGATGGCGAAAGATTCGAACAATGCTTATTGCGAAGATGGCAAGTCAAAAATATGTTCATCGTTTTTTTATTTTTATTTTTTTATTGTCCAAATATGCGGCGGGTTCGATCGTGTCGAGCCTATCTCGAAGATGGCCGCTCGATCAACCCTTTCGACCATGTCGAGTCTATCGCGAAGATGGCCGCACGATTTTTTATATCAATTTTGACCATGTCGAGCCTATCACGAAGATGGCCGCACGGTTTACGTAATCCGGTTCGATCAATTATTTCGACCATGTCGAGCCTATCATGAAGATGGCCGCACGGTTTGGAGATTAACGATACATACGCATGGCGAAAGTGACGATTTGATGTCAGATTTGATCGGTTCGAAACCTATCACGAAGATGGTCGGGTTGATCAAACCAACAAAAAAATCGCACTTACGCTATGCGTATCTTCTATTGTTGTAGAAGTCGTTGTGATCGTCGTTGTCGCGCCGTTGTCGAAGTTGAAGTCGTCGTCGTTGTCGTCGCTGCGCCGCGCCGCTGCAAAATGAAAGAGGCTTTCTTTCTTTCTTTCTTTCTTTCCTTTTTTTTTTGGTACGGATTGGGGGAGAGAGAGAGAGAGAGAGAGCGAGAGAGAGAGAGAGGGTGGTGAACAAATTTTTATTATTATTTTTTTCTTTTTTTATTATTATTTTTTTTCTTTCTGTTTCTCTCTTTTTTTTTTTTTTCTTTTCTCCCCTCCAAGATTTTTTTTCAATCTCATGGTCCAATTTATAGTGGTTTTCGGACCACTTCATTTTGAAAAATAATTTAAAAATGTTTGAAAATAAGACAATGATCTTTTCCTTATCTTTTTCCTTGTTGGTAACTAGTCCTCTAAGGAAAGTAGCAATTAAATCACAATTTATTTTTTCTTCCTTCTACGAATTCAATTTGAAATTTGAATTTTAAATTTTAAATTTTAAATTTTTTTTGATCCCAACAATAATTATTACATTTTTAATTGTACACATCTTTAATTATACTACATTTATAATTATTTTGAACCAAACGGATTCTAAATGTAACTTATGGGATGGGAAATTAAGAGCTCCAAAATTTGATTCTCAAGAAGTGGGCGGAAAAATTAAAAAAAAAATGCTAGTAACGGGGGCGACACCCATAAACTAGTGTGACTTAATTGAGGAGTTCCTCAAGCCAACTTTGGCTAAATTGCAATAGTAAAATTGTGTTATGTTTTATGTTGCACGTTATCTCTATCTCAAATGGGACAAACATTTGAGATATTTGTTAAATTTGGCTGTAAATTTTATCAAACGAATTTTCCGATGGTCAGCTAAGTTATTAGGATAATATCTAATATAACTTTCAAAATTCAAAAATATCTAACATATCTCTATAGTGGGCAAAAATGTTTTTATAGATTTTCAAAAGTTTCTTCAAATATATCCCATAATTGTAGGATTTACTAACGAGATTTGGTATTTAAAAATTTTGAATAGCAGTGCGAGGTACATAAGCAAAATTTCCTAACTTGTTTACTAAAATTTGCCGCAACCAACTCATTCTAGTGAAATGTGACAACTAACTTCTATAATTATTCACAATTATAGGCTTATTTGATATAGTGACAGAGTGTAAGGTACCAATCGACAAAATTTTAATCACAGTAGGGATAATTAAAATAATGACTGAAGTGCATGAGGGACTTTTGTAATTTAGCCTCATAACTTTGGTGGGTATTGTGAATTTTGTGTAGATGGCATCACATAGAAAGATCCTCAGCTGAGTTTGTGGATCATTTCATTTGTTGGTGACTCTGAAGCTAGCTCAGCTGCAGATATTCCGAAGATCAGTTGGTTTAACCCACTCTTAACTTGAACCAGCCTTTTTATTGATTTTTTTTTTTTTTTTTTTTTTTTTTTTTTTTTTTTTTTAATTCAGTGGAACAATTTTCCTGTAAGTTTGATTGAGTTCACATGAACTGCCAATTAAAATTAAATCGTTTCCATTTCCCACAAAACCTTAGTCCAAATTTTCGACTACAAATCAATTATTATATGTATGTACCTTTGATCTTTGAACTAAATTTGAGAACTCATTCATCACCAAAAGATTAAACAACAACACCACCTCCATTATTGCGACAAACCATTAACAAAGCGCCACGTAAACATGAAACATAGAGATGTTAATGATTTTGGAAAGAGGCTACTATACTATTATAAGTACGATCACCCTCGTACTCATAAGTTGTTTTCGATGATAGAGCTTCCGAATCGACGATCCACACCGTTAAACGTTATTTACAGTATTTAAAATTTCTAGAAATCAAATTTTATAATTTTTCGACATCATTTACCTTACGATCAAGAGGTCACAAATTTGACAATTTTTAACGGCCGGTATGGGATACTTGCTAGTTTAATGGTGTAAAAGAATCGGAATTTGTTGAATTTTTGATAGAAAATTCTATTCACCACATAGATAAAGATCAATAACTCCGATCTTGAATTGAAGGATCCGATCATCCTTTTTTAGGACGTCGTTCGATTTTGACCGTTCATTTTATACCCGCTTGATGGACTTTATTATGATTTTGAAAATTTACGAGATTTATTTTCTAGAAGTTTCAAATACTCTAGATCATATTTAACGGAGTGGATCGTCGATTCAAAAGCTCCGTCATCGAAAACAACTTATGAGTAGTATGACTCCAATACTCGTAATAGTATAGTAGCCATTGCCTTGGAAAGACATCAAATCTTTTTCGCAGCACTTTGAGTGGAGGTTTTCTAGTTCTCTAAAATTATGCTGTCTTATGTGGCCTTCACATCTGACTATCTGATTAATAGAGAATTGGTATGTGAAAATCACTGTTACATTTTTTTTTTTTTTTAAAAGAATATGTTGGAACTTAAATTTAGATAGCAATTAGGCAGCATTCAATTAGCCATTCAGGACCCATACCTTTTCTTTTTTCCACTCAACTATTATATTACAAAAACTTCAAACTACAAACAAGTACAAAAACAAATGACATTTTCACACATTAGTTACCGACCTTGGACGATCGTTACGGTTACATCATTCGCCGTACATGATGAGGACCATTCAGTGTCAGTAGTGCTCCTATCACTGCAGTAACCAGGCTGTTTAGGCAGTGGGAGCATAGCACTTGCACTACCAAGCATCAGTATGACAGTAGACATGTGTGGCCTCTCTTCTGCTCTTTCCTGAACACAAAGAAGGCCAACTTGCATACATCTTAGAGCCTCAGATACATTGCATAAGCTCATCGAGCCGTCGATCAACTCCATTAAGTTCCCCTCCTTCCACAATCTCCATGCCTGAGAGAGTAGCAGATCAATTTCTCATACCACATTAGTGTCCCCCCCCCAAAAAAAGAGTAAACAGAAAAGCGAAATTTTTCTTTGGGGTTCACTTTTTTTTTGCAAAATATGACCAACTTTAGCCTACATTGCAACTTTTAGGATCACAGACTGCACACCTGCAGGTTCATTACATGCCCAGATGGACAGTTTGGAACGATCGATATGAAACTATTATTGAGCGATGCACAACTTTGAGAGTTTGATGCGCATAGCGGAGGGTCAATGTGTTCCCAAAAGTTGAAATGCGTCCTAGATTTTAAATATATTTCTGAGGCATTCTATATTAGATTATTTTTTAGATAATATGGTGTTAGAGCCAACAATAAGCTTCTGCCATCTTGTGAGGTCGTGGGACCTTCAACATCTAATAGGTTATTGACAATATAACCAGTAAAATGTCCATATATTATCTCACAAAAAGTGGATTTTTCTTTTTGTTGTTCCTTTCCTCCGCCCGCCTTTTTTTTTGGGCAAGAAGAGTATTAATTGCTTTGTGCTGAAGATTAAGAGACAAATGCTTTTCTTTTGCGATACTTACATGACCAAGGAGGTTCAGTTGAGGCTCAGTACTGTAAATTCCTCTATTCTTCTTTCCGCTTACGATCTCGAGGACTAAAACTCCGAAGCTGAAGACATCGGATTTAACAGAAAAAATTCCATCCATTGCATACTCCGGGGACATATAACCACTGCATGACATTGGAATTAAAGTCAGACTATATAAGATCACGCAACTGTATTTTGACAGAAAGGTCTATCGAAGAATTATTTATCTGATTGCTTACTATGTTCCAACTACTTTCTTCGTGTAAGCATCAGTTTGATCTCCTCCAAATATCCTCGCTAAACCGAAATCTGATATTTTTGGATTCAATTCTTCATCTAAAAGAATGTTGCTGGCCTTCAGATCCCTATGGATGATCCTGAACCTCGAATCTTGATGAAGGTAAAGAAGCCCACGAGCAATGCCGATAATAATGTTGAACCTCTTAGGCCAAGTTAGTTGTGGAGACCTAGTTTTATCTGTTCAATTCAATAGAGTTTTCAAAGCCATTAATGTGGTGAAATAATCTTGCGATTTTTATTGATATAACATATTTTGTTTGCAAAGTAGATTTTGTTAAATGCAAAACTCCGAGAATGCAATCGAAATCAGGTCGAAACATCAAGAACCAAACTTGAAATTGACCCCCAAATTACTAACAAGGTGGGATATATTACCAAATATAATGGTGTTCAAACTTTTATTTCGCATGTACTCATATACCAGCATCCTTTCCTCTCCGTGAATGCAGCATCCGAGAAGGCGGACGAGATTTACATGTTGAAGCTTGGCAATCAACATAACCTCGTTCTTGAACTCATCGAGGCCTTGTAAAGAGTATTTTGACAACCTCTTCACTGCAACAGTGTGCCCTTCCTCAAGTTCACCCTATTTTCATCACATTTAACTTTGTGAATCAAACCTTATTATTGAACTAAAGCCACCACGCCAAAAAAAAAAAGTTCAAAATTTAGACACACTAGTTATGATAGGATACCAACATCCATATCTATGGAAATGAAAAAAAAAGAAGAAAGGAAGAATAATGCATATGCGATGTTTTCCGTAAGTATATTATCATCTACATATATGCCTTCCAACAATCTGATTTTATTTTATTTTTTAATACTATACATGCTTCAAATACATGATTTATTCACATATATATCCTTGTACTTACAAAAATGCCCTCTCATAAGATTAGCTCTAAAACACCCCTCCATGACCATGAATAAGATAACTTCCCAATTTCCGGGTACTTTTACAGCTTACTAAGGTGTATATATCTAATAGATGATGTTGCAAGGATTGAGACGTAAGAGCGACAAAGGCATATTCTGCATGAACTCAATTACCTTATAAACTGTGCCAAATCCACCCTCACCGATTTTATTTGATGCTGAAAAGTTTTCTGTTGCTGCGACTATGGTGCTTATATCATATACAGGAAGCTGTAATTCCTTTTCTCTGCTATTTTCTTCAGAAAACTGGCCTTGAGTTGGGCCTAACGCAGTAACAGAATCAAATGAAACCAGCCTCAACCCACTTCTAATATTACCTGATTCAGAAGGAATTGAATTTAATTAATTCAGAGTTTCCGGTGAGAGAAATTTTCAATTTATAGAAAAAAAAATGCACTAAACATACCGCGACTTCTTTTCCGCATCCTATTCCAGATGCAGAATCCACCGGAACCTAAAAGAAGCAAGCCAGATGCTATGCTTATCACAATTATTACCATTACTTGCTTATTCTTGCTTCCGTCTTCTCCTCCCATTTCTGTCAAAATTCACCTCATCTTATCAATTCTTATTTTGCAATAAAATAATTTGATGAAAGTGCTGGGATTTTCACAATAATTTTTGGTTCTGCAGGTAGTTTATACGTGATGAAATGATCAGTGTTAATCTTTTGATGACTGATGATGTAAATAATTAAAATTAAGCAAGCTCAGTAGGTAATATCTTCTACAAGGGGCTGCTTTTAATTATTTAATGTAAAGCAAAAGAAGCATCAAATCTTTCAACAAGTTCTGAAATTCTGACACATTGCTTTCAGTGGTCAAAAGAAGCTGCTGCTTTTCTTTTGCATAATTATAAAATCAGCTTCGACGGCTAGTCTTCGTCAAAAATACAGAGAGAGAGAAAATCTCAGATGGCATGTGAAAAACAAGATCAAGGATCAACTGTGCCATTATTATGAAAACACAGCCGAAAAAATATATTTTCACCGGCTAATACTTATGCAGGAGTATGCTATTTAAGATGATCTAACAAAATTAGCTGTAAATTTACATGGAAAAAGGAATTGCTTATTTCTTGCAGATAATGAACTGAAAATTCACTTTCGGAGGCCTCCCTTGAAGGAAGAGAGGCCCATATAATCTCCAAAATTGAAGCCAAACTAATTATCTTCTCTCGAGGATTGGAACTCAATGCTTGTTCTTATTCTGTCGAACCTCTCTAAGCACCAATTTCATGAGCTTAATGAAATGAATCGAATTGAACCACTAAATTTGGGTATATTGTCACGAGGACCAAGCATTACACAAGCACAAGTATTCAGTTATTTGCTAAAGTAAGTGCTTAATTGCCTGTACGAGTAAGCTGAAGTAAACAACTTTAAACACTTACGGAGTTCTGATGCGGCAAGCCGAACATAAAGATCCTGCCCTCCATCAACATACTGCCTAATATCCATCAACTCATCCGCCCAAATGATACAACCGCTGTCCCCTTGGCTTATATTGGAGCTAGAATAAGCCGTGCAAGAACAATTTTTCAAGCAACTCTCTCTGCACTCCTCGAGGCTCATCGAAGCGTTGACGGTGGAATTCGCGGTGTCCGGAAGCTTCACCTTACTCATCCTCAAGAACCCATCACTCTTACAATCCAAATCAGTTCTTCGAACACATCCCCCCGACCCATCCCTCATATTCCACGCATTCAAGTCCTTGGGTTCGAATCCCTGTAAGCATTCACAAATCGGCGATTCGTTCGAATTGCACACGCCGAAATGCCCGCACTCTCCGTAGTAATCGCATTGGTCTCTCGGCATCGACCAATACAAGCTCCACTCCACCCGCGAATCGAACCAAACGTACCTCTGAATCATGGATTGGTTCATCACAAACCTCGACACGATAGAATTGTCGGTAACTTGGTACATGTAGTACATCTCATCATCGTCATTGATGAAATGGAAGGTGAATACGCTGTTCGGCTGCATCTCCGGCTCGCCGCTGAATTGGACGCCGTCCCACGGCCCGTTGCGGTACTCTATCGCCGACCGATCCCATATGAACACCTGCGGCGATCCGTGAGGGTCCACTTTGAAAGTGTAGTCCCCCGCAGAAGGATCGTCCGGGCTTTTCCAAGTAGTGAGAGCTCGATCGAGCCCTCGTCTGAAATCCCATCCGAGCTTCATTCCCGGCAGCAGAGTGTCGGTCGGGTAGTCGAAGCTCTGCCACAAGAAGCCGTCAGAGTCGTCGTCGGCGCCTGCTTTCAGAACGAAATTGCCGGTGTCCAGAAGCTGAGCCACCGGTTTAGCGCCGCCGCCGCCCGCGCTCGACGCATTCGTCGACCAGAAAACATAGCTCGATTGGTTAGAGAGAATGAGATTTCCATCGCCGCCGATCTTCAGGAACCCTGTCGGATCTGCGATGGGGTCTTCTCTATTTGCAACCCACACAACTGTTCGAACTCCTATGTTCTTATACGATATGCCCAGGTACCTGTTCTTGGAATTCCCTGGGCTGAAGAAGCCTAATTCAAAGACCCCAGAAGCGGATACCAGGGTGCGGTTTCCATCAGCAAGCGGGGTGCCTGAAGAGAGAGTGTTGTCTGCAGAGGAGAGAGAGAGAAGCAACAGAAGAAACAGAGGAGGAAGAAGCAGAGGAGGAAGAGGCAGAGGCCATCCCTTCATGGCTTAAGCAGCGCTTGATTCTTTCTGACTGTCAGGACTAGGGCAGTGGTTATTTATGGGCAGACAGCCCTCGACGATTAAAAATTCTATATTAGTGACGTGCTATAATAAATCAATCAAAAATTTTTTTAAAAAATATATATATTTTATCATGATTGTAAAAAAATATTTATATCATATTTTGATTTTTTAAAAAAATATATAATTGATTTGTTATTGATGATGTAGTGTAAATGAAACAGTATAGAATTTTTCTTAAACGATCAACTAAATCTCTCTCTCTCTCTCTCTACCCTGGCGTGGGGTTCTCTATAATAGAGTCCTAGTAAAGTTGGAGTTGATTATTGTCTTGGTCTATGTCTTCTTCTTTTGTTTTAATTTGCCTTTGAACTCTTGTTAATTGCTAGCGAGGTTTTCGTTGGATGGTGACAGCCATTTGTGAGGCTTCCAAATTCCATTGGAGGACGCCAGTTTTTGTTGACCTACGAAGGACTGGGAAAATGAAGGGCCAACAATTTCTTCTTGTTCGGTAAAAGGTTCTCCTACCTACTCTGACATGTGCTTCTTAATCTGCCCAGGCCATGCTTCCAGCTTAGCAGAAAACAAAAAAAAAATGAAAATTATAGGCTTTAAAAATAAAAAAATCTCTGATACTACTGTAGATAGTGGAAAAAAGAAAAAAGAAAAAAAAAAGAAGATAATATTAGTCCTTCTTGTAAAAGTGTTATTACGAGTGTATTTGGTCGGCCATAAAATATATTAAAATTTATAGGTCAATTTATATAAAAAATTTACTAATTTTGGACTTTAACAAAAGTGAATAATTTTTTTTGATTTTACAGATTCGGATCGAATTTTTAACAAATTGAGCAACGTACTTATTACTTTTTCTCTCTTCTCTTCTTTTCTTTCGTTTTTTTTTTTTTCTCTCGTCAAAGAAAGGAGCGAAGGCGGACGCGGAAATGGCCCCCCTCGCCTCTTATCTTCATGCTCTCGCCCTCGCCCTTGCCCTTGCAAGAGCAACCCCCACGTTTCTCACCTCCATCCCAGCCGAGGCTGTGCTGCGACTCCTTTTTTTATTTTTTATTTTTATTCCTTTCCAACTCTCCTCCATCATCTCCGACGACGACGCCTCTCTCGCCCTTCCTCGCTCTTCTCGTCCTCTCCCGCTCCCTCATCCTCTGCCGCCTCCGACAACGACACATTTTCGCCGACGCCGATACGGTAAAGGTCACTACAGCATTGCGGCCTCTGAGCGGAGGGTCCTTAGCGGCATCGTCGTCGACGCCGTGTCCGTTGGCAGAGAGGGGTGACAAAAAAAAATTATAGAAGAAATAAGAAATAAAAAAGGATAAAATATTATAGAAAAAGAAAGATGAAGATGAAATTACACCGTTAAAATAAAATTGTACTGTTAAAATAAAATTACACTGATTTAAAAGAACGTTGTACTATTATAGATATAAGTTACACTACTTATGATGTAAACTGCAGCTTTAAGATGAAAATTACACTCTTTAAACAAAAATGACACTCTTTCGGATATATTTATATTATTTTTTCTCTTATTGCACTATTTCAGATATAATTGCATCCATTTAGATGAAAGTAGCGGATGAACCAAACACGGTAATCCGGGTAGGATTACCTGTAATCCTGTCAGGATAATTTGAACCAAACGCACCCTTAAAGGGATGCAGTTTACATCTCAAATGGTGCATGAAAAGAAAAAACAGTGTAAATATCTCTCAAGTAGTGTAACTTTCGTTTAAAAAATGTAACTTTCATCTTAATGAATACAGTTTACATCTGAAATAGTACAATAACAGAAGAAAAAAATGTAAATATCTCCTAAAGAGTGTAATTTTTAGTTTAAAGCTGCAATTTACATCTTAAGTAATGCAACTTATATCCATAATAGTGCAATGTTCTTTTAAATCAGTACAATTTTATTTTAACAGTGTAATTTTATATTTATCTTTTATTTATAATATTTTATTTTATTTTATTTTTTGCTTCTTCTATAATTTTTTTTATCGGATGATACGACGACGCTGCTAAGTACACCCCGCTCTGAGACTGCAACGCTGCGGCGACTTTTACGGTATTGACGTTAGCGAAGATGCGTTGTTGTCGGAGGCGGTAGAGGAGGGAGAGGGAGAGGGAGAGGAAGAGAAGGGCGAGGAAGTGCGAGAGAGGCGTCGTCGTCGAAAACGATAGAGGAGAGTTGGAGAGGAAAAAAAAGAAAAAGAAAAAAGAGTCGCGAGGGTAAGAGGCGAGGCAGGCCGTTTTCGTTTCCGCGAGAGAAAAACAAAAGGGGGAGAGAAAATGGTATTTTAGCTAGTTTGCTGAAAATCTGGTCCGAATCTGCAAAATCGAAAAAAGTAGCTCATTTTTACAAAATGCCAAAATTAGTTAATTTTTTATGCAAATTGACCAAAATTATATTTCGGTTTAAAAAATTATTTTTAATGTATTTATTTAGTCATAAAAGTTTTTTTTTTTTGAAAAATTATTTTTATGAATTTGAGAAACTAGAGTGTTTTTATTTTTCGTCGATTTTTGATGAAAAATTTAAATCATAAGAAAATGCAAATTCAAGTTGGGCAAATTTTTTTTTTTTCGTTTACTTTTTTTATCGAACTAAATAAAAATGAATTTTATTTTCAACTAAATAAATATATTGATGAAAGCTATTTCTTTTTTCAAATTAAAAACTACAAAATATAAAGACCTTTTTGCATAAAAAAATTTACTTATTTTGGACTTTTGCAAAACCGTGCCACCTTTTTCGTTTTTGCAGATTCGGGCCAGATTTTCATCAAACTGACCAAAATATCCTTATTACTTTTTGTCCTTCCTTTTCTTTTTCTCTCGTTCTTTTTTTTTTCTCAATCTAAAGAACGCAGCGATGGCGGAGGCGGAAACAACCCGCCTGCCTCCGCCCCACACGCCCTCGTCCGCCTTTGACTATCTTTGGCGCGTCGCCACCGTTCTTCTTCACTAGGGCATGGCGACGTCTAGCTCTTCTCCTCCACCACGCGTCGGAACGTCGAGACGTCGTCGGAGGCGGCAGGCGGGGAGATCGCCCCCGACGACGTAGCGGTGATTGCGATAGAAAGCAAGAAAGAGGTGGTGACAAAAAAAAATTATGAAAAAGAAATAAGAATAACAAAAAATAAAAATAAAAATTATTTTTCCTACAGAAAAGATCAAAAAATATAGAAGATGAAAGAACAAGATAAAAATTGCACTCTTAAAATAAAATTATACAATTTTTTTAAAAAATTACACTGTTTTAATGAAAATTACACTATTGGATAGATAAATTGCACTCTTTTAAAATAGATTTTACACCTTTTAGACTAAGATTACACCATTTACAATATTTTGCACTATTTCGTTTCTTTTCTTTCTTTTTTCTTTCTTTATTTTCTTCTTCTTCTTCTTCTTCTTCCTCTGCTTTCTGTCAAAGATAGATGCCTCCCTCCCTCTCCCCTTGCTTCCCCGGGTCAGCACTGCCTCCCCCACCAGCTGGTAGGCTGCGGCGTGACTCTCGGGCCCCTGCAGCCGCCGCACGATCGCCCTGCCCAACTTCTTCTCCGCCCTCCGGAGCTCCTCCTCCAATGCCCCACTCGCGGACGCATCGCCGCCCACGACCTTCGACACCTCCTCCGCCGTCGCGGTCGCGCCCGACATTACGCAGTGGTTGCCGAAGGCGTGGTGGGGCGCCGGGGGTCCAGGCGCCCGCGCAGGTCCACCTGGGGCGAGCGCACCGAGGCACGCGCCGGCACCCCAGCCGCGCGCGCGCCGGAGTGCGCAGCGCCAGAGCAGGGCCCCCACGGCCGCGGCGCCCTCGGCTGCAGGGTAGTGGCGCCGCGCCGCCGCGAGGATCTTGGACCCGTCGAGCAGAAACCTCTTCCTCGCGTGCACACATAAAGGAACTTATGTAGATGATTGCATCGTTGAAAGGGTTACTCAGGTATTATCCTCTTCTTAACTGATTCACCGTCTATTTTCTTTTGTGACTTAGAATGCTATTATACGTTTCTTTGGTTTATTCCAGTCTTTTATATAACAGCATTTGATGTATTATTCTTTTGTTTATTCTCTATGACATAGAAATCTTGATATCACTAGGCAATGGGGGTTTGATTAGACACCCCCAATTCCCTGCCACGGCGTGGCTCACCAGCGTCGCGGCCCACCCGATTCCCTGCGCGAGGAGTTCTCCCGCTACGGCCGACTCGCCGGCGGCGCGCCGTGGATCTGCTGCTGACCCGGGGAAGCAAGGGGAGAGGGAGGGAGGCATCCATCTCTAATGGGAAGAAGAAGAAGAAGAAAAAAAAGAAAATAAAACGAAAGAAAGAAAAAAAAATGAAATAGTGCAAAATATTTCTAAATGGTGACATCTTAGTCTAAAAAGTGTAAAATCTATTTCAAAAGAGTGCAATTTATATATCAAATAGTATAATTTTTATTAAAACAGTGTAATTTTTTTAAAAACTGTGTAATCTTATTTTAAGAGTGCAATTTTCATCTTTTTCTTTCTTCTTTTATATTTTTTGATCTTTTCTGTAGGAAAAAATAATTTTTATTTTTGTTTTTTATTATTCTTATTTCTTTTTTATAATTTTTTTGTCACCACCTCTTTCTTACTTTCTATCGCAACTACGGCGACGTCGTCAGGGGCGATCTCCCCGCCTGTCGCCTCCGATGACGTCTCGACGTTCCTACGCGCGGTGGAGAAGAAGAGCTAGACGTCGCCGTGCCCTAGTGAAGAAGAACGATGGCGGTGCGGCTTCAGCAGAGTCGGAGGCGAGGCGGGTTGTTTCTGCCTTCGCCATCGCTGCGTCTTTAGAGAGAGAAAAGAAAAAAACGAGAGAAAAACAAAAGCAGAGAGAAAAAAGTAATAAGGCACCGTTTGTTTCGGGGATAGGAATAGGAATAGGCCCTTATCCCCCCTTTATATCCAAACGTTAATTTTTTACCCGAGAATAGTAGTTCTCGGTTATCCATATCAACACCTCCATTTTTTATATAAAACTATCTAATATTTTTTTTATCCCCGGGAACAACTCAATTTTCATCTAAACGCTATTTTTCTTATCCCCATACTTGTACCTATCCCTGGAACAACTAGTTCTTACTTATCCCCGAACCAAACGCTACCTAAGGGTATTTTGATCAGTTTGCTGAAAATCTGGCCCGAATCTGTAAAAACGGAAAACATGGTTCGATTTTGCAAAAATCCAAAATAAGTAAATTTTTTATGCAAAAAGGCCAAATATAAACTAAAAACATTTTTCTTGCCAGAATTATTTTTTATAATTTGACGTGCAACCAAATACTGCGCAGGTAAAATCTTCTTGATTGATTAAAAGTGACATCCTAAAGTGGGTCAAGTAGAAAGGCCACTTTTTATGTTGCGGGGAATTTATTGCCTACACGTGGCGCTTTCACGCATCTCAAGCAACGCCAACTTATTAAAGTTTAGTACCAAAAAAAAATACCAACCACACACACCTGACGCTTGCCATCTCGTGCGCTCCTAATTTTACCTACAAATAATAGACGGCCGAGATTGAAGCTTAATGGTCTATACAAAATAGGAAAAATTTTAAATACTATTTTTGTAATTTCTTACTTTATTTTATTTTATTTTGCTATTCTATAATTTAAACTATATTGATATATCGATTTAGTATTTCGTTATTTTATTATTATGTTTTTGTTATCTTTTTACTAATTTTTTTTTATTAAGTCACTGATAAAGTTAAAATTTATAAAAAATATGAAAGTGAATATTTGATGGAAGCTAGGCAGGATGTATAAAGTTTTTTTTTTATTTATATAATTTAACGAAATATTGACTGAAAAACTGACGAAAAGAAAATAATAAAATCATAGAATACTAAATTGATATATATCTTTTAAATCGTAAGTCTTAATTAAAGTAAAAAAAAAGATACAAAATTACAGAAATAATATTTAAAATTTGTACTAAACAAAAAAATTTATGAGGTAAGTGGACATATCACCGCGCAATTAATACTCCGATCGACCACCTGGCGATCGAGCTAGCTCTTGATTCTTCCGGTTTCCTGTCCTTAATTTTCATGATCTGAGTAGGCGAGCGCCGTGCATATGTAGGACTAAATACACGCTGGGCTGTACCTGTACAAGCACATGATATAAATGGAATAATATACAATTGCACAATCATGCACAGTTCGCATATCAAATCACGACTCAGACGACTAGCTAGTACGTGGCACAAACTCAATCTTTATATTAGCCATTTCGCGCGTATATCGAATAATAACTGTACGTACGTGTGGAACGCTGCTAAATTGTAGCCGTTGATGAGCTGGTTATATATAAGAAAATGGTGGACTAGAGGAGCTCTAGTACTATATTAAAGATTTTGAAATAATTCAAAAACTTAAGGGTGTGTTTGGTTGCTTGTAAAAGCAAGCTGAAAAAAAAATTTCGGTTGAAAAGTAGGTTTCCTATGTTTGGTTGGTAGTAAAATAATCTTCCGGAAAAATTCTTTTTACGAAATGGGATGAAAAGTGGGCTTTTCGTTTTTCGCTCAATTTGAGCGGAAAACGAAAACTCGCAGCGCCGCGCAAGGAGAAAAGCGCGCGGTCCACGAGGTCGAGCGGCCCTCGTGGACCGCGCAGAGAGGCGCGAACAGAGAGGTCCACGGACCCTCTCTCTCCACCTCTCTCTTTCTCTCTCTCTCTCTCTCTCTCTCTCTCTCTCTATATATATATATATAGAAGGAATTTCTTATCTTATTAATAGCGCTGAGTCATTGGTCTTCTAAGTTTTTGGCCGTTGGATTGAGAGATGTACGATTAGGATGATGTGGGCCCCCAAGGGTTAAGTGGGTGGTTGGTTGAATAGTGTAATTTAACGGGCGAAAATCATCAAAAAGATGGATCTAACGGTGGAAAACTTGATAGCAGAAATGCGTAGTCTTATCGATAGTATCGTAGGACTATATATATATATATATATATATATATATATATATATTTCATTTGCAAATATTATTTATTAATGATATGGTAAATTATTTTATAGTATTAAATATATGTAATATTATATATTTTATATTATATACCTATTGTATAATGTATTTTAAATATATTTTATTTATTAAATATTAAACTATAATATTAATATATGTAATATATTAATTATTATATATTAATAATATTTATAGTAATAATATATAAATATTATAATAATAATATATATAATATATATTAATTATTATATAATAATAATTAATATAATAAAAAATATATTATATAGGTTTTCAATTATTTTTCTTTTCTTTCAACCAAACAATCATCATCGAAAACTAGTTTTCTTTTCCTACAAACCAAACACTACACTACGTAAAAAAAATTTTTCATCGAAAATTTTTTTCCACGGAAATTTTTTTTTCGCAGTTTTACGTCAAACCAAACAACCCCTAAGCTTACAAGTGAAGATAACCTTACATTTTACGTAAATGTCATGGTTCATTTTTTTTTATTCAATATCAGTCTATCAATTATTCTTGACAGCTAAATTAATGCTGACACAAATAAATTTTTTTAAAAACGGTTAATTTCATACAGGTCTCCGCAAATATGGTGAATAACAGATATATTCCTGTACAGTTCAACTTTTATAAGTTATTTCTACAAAAATTCTAATGTATACAGATTTGCCCCTCTAGTTAGTATCCGTTAGAAAACTGTTAATTTTTTAACAGTCAAATTGTGAAATGATACTTTTGCCCCTGCCATCTTCCTCTTCCTCTTCCTCTTCCTCTTCAGGTTGCAGGAGCGGACGGCGGCGGCGACGGCGACCTTGCTGCCAACGAGAACGAGGAATAAGGAGGAGGAAAAAGAGGATACAAAGAGGAAGAAGAAGAAGAAGAAGAAGAAGATGCAAGAGAGGAAGAGGAAGAGGAAAAAGAAGAAGGACAAAATTGTCAATTCATATTGTTAATTAATTATGGTTAAGTATTTTAATCATGGTTAACTAGATTTTCTAACGGATATTAACGACAGGGATAAATCTGAATGCATTAAAACTTTCGTAGGGATAACTTATGAAAGTTAAACTTTGTAGAAATATATCTGCTATTCATCATATTTGCGGGAATCTGTATAAAATTAACTTTTTTAAAAATATATGTAAAAAAAATAAAAAATAAAAAATTATTATAATAATATAAATAAATTTAAAAAATAATGAGCATCTAAGAGAGAAATTGTTTTATACATTAATTTCATACTGTATTTATAAACTTTTATTATAAAAGTAGAAGTTCAGTAAGTTTTTGTATCTAAACTTTTTATATATTACTAGTTAAGGGGACCCGCGCGTTGCGGCGGAAAGCTAAAACAACAGTAATTTATTACAGTTTTTAATATTTTTTTTTTCAACTATGAAATTTTGTAAAGTAAGATGACTTAATTTAAAATAATTTATTGCGATGACATCAATTAAAGAGGAGGACTTACCCCAAGTATGATAGAATCGGGAGGAATAGATGTTGTTGAAATATCAATCAAGAGAATTGCTTCGGTTATGCTTTTTGGGATGGTAGTCAAGAGAGTTGCTTTTGCTACTTTAACCAAAAGAACTTCTTCGGATCTTAAATATATTCGATGTATCAGCCGAATACATCCTTGCGGCTATCGGCTCAGACGGTGGTTTTTTAGCTACCGACTTACGCCTTTTCGGAGCGGCTGAGATTCAGTTTATAAATATTCAATAAATCTATATAGGTATCTAAAGTTTTTTATATCTAATATAATGAAATATTTAAAAAAAAAAGGTGCCGAAAAAATAAAAACAAAACCATAGCGATGCAAAGTGGTCCATTTTAAACCACAGGATACCAAAGTGAGAAAGTGCGAAACAGTTTTTTAAAATTTGCCCTATTTCGTAATGTGAAGAATTTTATTATGTCGTTCCAACAAATGTAATCTTTAAATAGTAATAGGAATATAACTAATGTAAAAGTTTTGAAAACAAAAATAAAAACATTTCTAAAGTTACTTATTACAAATAATTATATAAAAAATATCGTAGCCATGAATAAAAACAATCACACAAAAAGTAGAAAAACAATAATTTTTAGCTTTGTGGAACTTAGCATAATATCAGGGATAGAAGATAAATAGCATCAAAACTTAGCATAAATATGAATAATAAAAGTTAATGTAAGGTAAATTATTTATACTATAATTAAGAACTAAATATGAACCCATTTATATAAATTCTCATTTATATTTAATTTTTTTTAAATTTTATGGGTTCCACAGGAAAAAAGCACACAAAAATAGCTTGCGCCGCGCCGACTCGCGCCCGCTCCCACTCACCCGCAATCCATCAAAATAAGAGATTCGATTTAAAAGTTAAATTTTAATTTTAAATTATATTTAAAATTTTAATTGTTAATTTTATTTTTTTGTATGTGAGTGACACTATTATAAAAAAAATTAAAAAAAAAGAAAAAAAAGAAGAGAGAGAAAAAGAGAGAGGCACTAACTTTATAAGAAGCAAATTCATTTTAGAAACAGTGGCAAAAAAAATTACGTGAAATTAGAAGTGGAAGGTATTTGAAACTTTTTAAATTATATAAAATTTTATGTTTATTATATGAATTATTAAAAAATAGTATTGGTTCATATAATACAATTTTAACTTTAATGCAGTCGCAAAAAAAATAAAAATAAGTTGAAAAAAAAATTAAAAAAAGGTTGTATATATAGTATGTGTGTTGTGACAGTGTGAGAGAGGGAAAAAAATTTATATATATATATATATATATATATATATATAGAGTTGTCTTTGGTATGCTTTTATAAGCACGGAGGCTTAGTGCTTCCACTTTGTTTCGATGTTCGGACTTTCGAATCGACGATCGGCACCGTTAGACTTGATCTAGAATATTTGAAGTACCTAGAAAATAAATTTTGCGATTTTTCGATATCATTTGCCTAGCGATCAAAGGGGCTCAAAATCACTAATTTTAACGGCCGTGGTGAGCCGGTTGCAAGTTTAACGGTGTAGAAATATCCAAATCACATGAAGTTTTGATAGAAAATTCTTTATACCATATAAAACAAGATCACTAACTTTGATCTAAAATTTTAATGTCATATCATCATATTTTGTAAGATTTTTATTTTCAGCCGTTGATTTTGAGCCACTTCGATCACTAGGCAAATGATATCGAAAAATCGCGAAATTTATTTTCTAGATACTTCAAATACTCTAGATCAACTCTAATGAGCGATCGTCGATTCGAAGGTCCGAACATCGAACAGTGGAAGACGGAGACCTCCGTGCTCCATAAGACTCCCCACCTGCATATATATATATATATATATATATATATATATATATATATATATATATATATATATATATATATATGGTTGAGAGAGAGAGAGAGAGCGAGAGAGAAGGGGTATTAAGGTGAGAGAGAGAGATTGAGAAAAAAAAAAAGTGGGACCCACCGGAGCAATGAGGGGGCTCCGGTGGGGTGGGTTCCCCTTTAGTTTATGAGAGAGAGAGAGAGAGAGAGAGAGAGGGAGTTGCTCTCCGCGCCGGCTCGCGCACCCGCCGGCGCGCCCGCGTGCCCCGCCGGCGGGCCAGTGCCCGCACGCCCGGGACCGAGCCCGCGTCCGCGCCCGCTCGCCCGCCCGCCCGCCCGCCCTCGTCCGCGTCCACGCCGGCTCGGTCCCGCGCCGGCTCACCCGCTCCGGCTCGCGCCGGCTCCCGTGAAACGCGGAGAGGCCTGCCGTACCCCCTTTGGATTCTCAATTCAAGATAGTATAGATAGAATAGAAGATAGATTGTACTTACGGGATTAAAATTTAATTTTATTATATAGATTATTAAAAAATAGGTTTATTTTATGCAATAAATTTTTAGACTTAATGCAGGCAAAAATATAAATTAGAGAAGGTACCTAGATAGAGAGAGAGAGAGAGAGAGAGAGAGAGAGAGAGGGGAAGGAGAAAGTGCGCTATACGGCTATAGTAATCCACCAAGTACGGAAAACACGTGTCCTACTCTTTTTTGGGTTCCAAACTAGTGCGCACTTCTAGAACCTTATCTATAAGCTCTAAATATAAGCACTGTAGGTAATACTTAGGGATGTCAACGGGTCGGGTTTGGGTCGGATTTTCAAAAACCCGAACCCGAACCCGAAGTTAATATCCGAATCCGAATCCGAACCCGACGGGTTTTAAAAATTCATACCCATATTCGGATCCGACCAAAAACTCGAAACCCGAACCCGAACCCGAAAACCCAAACTCAAAATAATAATGAATCTTTTTATCATATTTTAAAATATATTATAGTAAAATTAAAATTTTAAAACACAATAAAATACAATCAAAATACATTCATGTTATATAAATAAATATAATTAAATATTTTACTATAATATTTTATATATTTTATATTTTACATAAATAAATAAATAATATATATATAATTTTTTCGGGTTCGGGTTCGGGTTCGGGTTCGGGTCGGGTATACACAAAATCCATATCCGTACCCATATCCGTCGGGTTTTTATTTTTTATATCCATAACCAAATCCATATCCGTTTAGCTCGGGTATACCCGTCCCGTTCGGGTTCAGGTTCGGATAATTTTTTGGATATCCATACTCATTGACATCCCTAGTAATGCTGCCGATTGATTACATTGAGGTTGCGTGTGCTATTTTTTTAAAATTTTTAGTAATTTAATAGAAATAAAAAAATATGATAGTGTTTTGCTTAACACACTAGATAATCTAGTTGATAATATTAGATTTACTTGGGAATGAAATGCATCCCAAAATACTAATCTCATTCTTTTGCAGAATGTGGGCATCCTTATATTAATGGGTTTGAGTAATTATAATATGTCTAATCTATTTTTTTCTTCCTACCCGCCGGCTAGTTGGTATTATTTTTCTTTACTCTTTAACCTCATATCTCTCTCTAAATTTATCATTTTCTCTCTAAACTTCAACTCTTTTTCTCTCTCTAAACTAAGCTATTTCTCTCTCTCTCTCTTTTTTCTAAAATCTCAACCCTCTCATTCTTTCTAACCTTGACTCCATTTCTCTTCTTATTTCTTTAATTGAGTAATGTTTCAATGCACCATAAATATTAAATTAAACTCTATGTAAATCTGGACCATTTATTTTTTTGCATAGATGGTTGAGATGCAATATGATTCTAGAAGCGACTTACCATTTAGGGCGCGTTTGGTTCGAGTTATGTAATATTATAGAGTATCTCGATATCCAGGTAATTTGGATTTCGACGTGAGATTACTACTGATGCTACATTAGCGCGTTTGGTTTAATACAGCAATATAATATTGGATTGCAGTGTTGTTTTTCCAAAATTATCCTTGTTGTGGTCATTTAAATATTATTTTTTATAAAAATATAATTTGCACTAGTAAATTAATTATATTAATAAATAATAAAATAAAAAGACCTAACATGAAAAAAAAAAAACTTCAAATCAAATCTAACTTCAGTTCGAAAATAATGTGTCGGTAGCGAAAGAGAAAAAATGATTAAATATATATGCGGAAATGGCGAATAGAGGGAAGGAGATCGTGATGATTATCTGGGAGGACGATACAATAGAAGATGATAGGTGTTCATGCGAGAGAGAAAGAGATAGAAAGAGAGAGAGAGGCGTGCAAAAGAGAGAGAGGCATGCGAGAGAAAAGGGTGGAGAGAGAGAGATGAAAATAATTAATTGGGTTTCGGATTGTTGAAGGATAAAATTGTCATTTTACATAATAAGTAGTATTCTGGATTTAAGTAATACAAGATACACGACCCCCCTCCCGTTAATATTTTTGATGTAATCCTGCTCGATTTGTAATGCTACATTAACGAGTAGATTACATAGTGGATGAACCAAACACAGCAATCCTGACAGGATTGGCTGTAATCCTGCCAGGATAACTCGAACCAAACGCGCCCTTAGGCATAGGTACCATTCACCAGGTACCTATTTAAAGGGTATTTTGGTCATAGAAAAATATTTTGGTCTACAAAACCAGTTTTATCCAACTAAAAAATACTATAACCTTCTCAAATACCTACAATAATAGTTGGAATTCAAATTACAACTAAATTATAAATTTAAATGCAAAACAACAAAACAAACTTAATTATAAATCAAATTCAATTTTTAAATATAAAACACAAATTTAAATAAAACTTTCAGCTCATATTCAAAATATTAATTTAAATCAAAAATTAAAATTTGGTTTTTAGATTAAAAGTACTGTCACGCCCCGGGGTTAATAATATAGTGGAAAATACAGCGGAATTTTTTTTTTTTTTTAAACCCTGACCCCGAGAGGTGAACCAGATCCGCCACAAATACAGGGAGTCCACTGTTCACACGGACAGAGTCTCCCCTGTATTTGCACTCGGTCGCACACACACAACCGAAACAACCACAACAAATGAATATACAAACAATCAATAATTATACATTCACATACACCATTCACCACAGGTTTAATCACATTTCCATAACAACTCTTTTCTTTCAAAAGTACGCTACCACGAGGGGTAGAAAACCTATTTTATTTTACAAAAGCCAAAACCTCTTTATTTCATTCAAAACCATATGAATTTAAATAGAGTAAACCAACTGAACCATATAACCAACTAAACTATAACAATAGGAATAAAAAGGAGAACTAAAGGTAGTACAAACCGGGTCGGAGGCTCTATCGCGAACTAGACGCGATCCTCACCAGCTATCCCTCTATGACCTGCAACGTCACCTGAAAAGAAGGCGAGGGGTGAGAACATGTAAACATGTCTCCCCCTCCCAGTGGATACCTCGCGGAGATAGACACAAGAGGAGATAATAGTAGTAGTACAGTAGCTATGATAAACAAGTAAATGGAGAGAGATATATAGATATGAAACAACAGCTACTGTAAGTATGCATCGAAAAGCTGAGAAAAGTAAAGTACCCAATCCATAACCGCCAATGTTGGTCCGCAGACCTCAGGCAATGCCCCCTGTATCTCAAAACCTGCATTTAACCCAAGGTAGCCTATGGGCTCACGGGTCGAACCTCTGCGACCACTTTTCCGGAAAAGAACACCCCTGGCCGGTGGATCAGACCGCCTGTGTTCGTGATATGCGCTCGAGTCCTGGGCGATCGATGCTGTTATGCTCAAAAACCATACGTCGAAGAATCGGTCGACAATCCCGTCCCTAAGGGACATCGACCCAGGGTCATTAGGTAAACTCGCCGACCACGTAGGTCACAGAAGCACTGAAACAAACCGACCGAACAGGTCACTGAAACTGAAACAAACTGACCGAACAGGTCACGGAGAAACTGAAACAAGCCGACCGAATAGGTCACTGAAAAGAAGAAAGTACCGGAAAGTCAACTAGGATGGAACAACTCATCATCCTCTCAACTGTAGGCGAGTACTACTCAAGGAAACACAAGAACTGACCACTCAGGTCAACTAGGATGGAACAACTCAACATCCTCTCAACTGTATGCAAGTACTACTGAAGGAACACGAGAACTGACCACTCAGGTCACTGATGTCATAGGTTGACAAAAAGCAAATTACTCTACTCCTACACATGGTACTAAGCATGGAAACACTGAGTAGAGTAAAACTGTAAGAAACAGGTGCAAGATATATCTAGGATAAATAATAAGCAGTAAGGGTGGAAGGAACGTCACCAGCGTGCACCACTGAACGGACAACGAGTCGAAGTACCCACCTGTACGACTGTAGAAGAATCTGTCGACTGTGGAAGTAAAGCGACTGGCCCTACGAGAGGGTCCACCGGTTAGTATCTAACCCACTAACACAAAACACTAATAGCACAACTCACAACTAATCCCACGAGAGATTGGTTTTCCGAACCAATTACGTAACTCACCGGAAGTCCCGTAAACCACACCGGGACTCCGCCGGGACCCACGAACCGTCCCGAAAAGCACCGACTCGTGTCACGAGTCACCCGCTGCCACAAAACACTATTATTTGGATGTTTTGGCAGCAAACACAGGATAACACTACAATACAATTATCGTCGGATAATTGTACGAATACGGGTTCCCGGAAGTGTCTATTTCGACACCGGAACCAACCGTCGCTCACCCGTCATTTCTAAACTCTCGAAATGACGCGGGTGACCCGCCAACAAAGCTCACCGACACCGTAAATAACCACTAAGAGTTGTCGGAAGAAATCCGAACCGTAAACACGTTTCCGTCGGCGAATTTTGCCGAAAAACGCTCCGAAAATCACTTCTGATTTTCCGTAATTATTTAGGACCTTGGACGATCAGTCCGTAGGTTACCCGCAACATTCCTACGCGTTTACAGCGACCACGAAATTCTAAATTGCATAAAAGTCCCAGAAGCTCCATAAAATCGCATTATTTCATGCGATTTAGGGCTATTATGGGTCGTGCACGCAAACCAGTGCACCATAAATTCTGAAATCGCACTCGCTGTAAGTCTTCGACATGCTGAAGACCGTGCTCGCCTTTCGGAACACTGTCGGGCATCGTAGTGCGCACACAAGCGACCTTAATTTCTGTAAACAGCGCGCACAGCGCGTAAAGTACGTTTGTCCCGCTCAACGGAGCATCGAGGATCAGCACGGAGGTGAGCAACGCGTTCAGCACGAAAAGTCCCTGACCGGGCTCACCTCACATGGTCTATTTGACCAACAGGAGCCTCGGGAATTAAACCCTAAGTCCTGACTTAGGTGTCAGCGATTAAACACTCACCGAGCCGAGGGAGCTAGGGCTCGGTCGCGGCGGCAAGGGCGCGCGCGGCCGGAGGAGGAAGCTTCGGGTCCGGGAAGTCCAAGGAGGAGGTAGCCGGCGGCGGCGGCGGCCGGAGCGCGGCGGCGGCGATCCAAGCTCCCAACTTGTTCTCGGGTTGGGGTTCTCCGGCGACGGCGCGGCGGTCGGGGAAGCTCGGGCGGGGCGATCCGGCGGAGGAGGTCGAGGGGAGGTGAGGCTCACCTCCGGAGGCGGCGCGATGGCGGAAGGCGAGGGGCTCGGCGCGCCCGCACGGCCCTCGGGCGGCCGCAGAGGTGGAGCGGCGGCCGGCGGCGGCGGGAGGCGCGCCCGTGTCGCCGGGGTCGCCGGGGCCGAGAGAAGCGGCGAGGGCCCGAGGTGGCGGCGGCCGTGCTCTAGACCCGAGCCCTAGCCCGCTCGGGTCGGGGTGGCCGCAGCGGCTTCGACGGTTCGGGCGGCGCCGCGTTGCTCGCGGGTCGGCGGGGAGGCCCGCCGATGGGTGTCGTCCGGTGCGGAGGAGAGGTCGGAGCACCCGACAGAAGCGGCGGCCGCGCGCGAGAGTCGGAGGCGATCCGGCTCGGTGCAGGTGTCCAGAGCGGCCCGCGAGCAAGGTGGCTCCGGCGGCGGCTCCGAGCCGGCAGCGGCCGTGTGTGCGCCGGCAGTTTCTCTCGGCTAGGGCAACTCACCCAAGGATTTCGGGGCCTTCTAGTTCCTTCTCTAGGTCGGGTGAAGGAGAGAGTGGTCTGAGGGAGATGGTGGAGGTGGCGAGGGGACTTTCCGGCGGCCAAGGAGCACTTGCCGGCGGGGTGTTAGCGCGGGAGGGCAGAGGAAGGGCAGGAGGCGGCTGAGGGTTTGGGAGGTCTAAGGGTCACTTAGGGTTAGGGTTTAGTGGGAATGAGCCCTAGAACCCACTATATACACTTAGGGCTTTTTGCACTTTAGCCCACCACAAGCCACTAATCGTATTTCAGCCCCTGCCATTAGTCGAATTACGCACAGAAGTCCCTCCACAATCAAAATCACGCAATTCGGCACATAAAATATAGCGACTCTTCGCATTCCGCCGTTATGCGATCTTTAACCTCTTCGCGTTCTTTTCGCGATTCCCGGAGATTCGTCCGTCAGATTCACAATCGGATCGCGCCAGCGCGTTCAGCGCGTCGAGAACATCGAATCTAGCCTTTTACTTCGTTTGATTTGGTCTCGGATTTGCGAAGTATCCATTCTCTTCTTTTTCCTCCAATATCTCCAATTCTTTAAGTCTTTAAGTAAAACGGTTCAAACCCCTTTTTCTCGATAACCGTAAATCAGAATCCAATTCCGTCAGTGGCATTGGTTCCAAAATAGTCAAGCCGTTCGAAACGAGCTATTGGAAGCAAATGTTCGGAGTCCGTGCGCTCCTGGACCCTTCTTTACTCCGCGATTTCTCGAAAATCCGGAGTTACTACTCACTTAAGTCGAATCTTACGGGTCGCGTAACTTGTCCGTTTTAGCTCGGTTGCGCCTGAAATTTGACATGTGCTCTTTTAATACAATTACGCACACATTCACCGTCTCCAAATATTTTATTTCTCGTTATGAAAAAATGCCAGTTATTACAAGTACAATGTAGATTCAAAATTTAAAATTTAATATAAATTTTGAAATTAAAATTTTATATTACAATACCAACTTCAAAACTTAAATTTAAATTCGATATTTTTTTCAGTTTGATACCTAACAAATTAGGTATTATCTAATTTGATAAGTAACAAACCTAAATAAAAGATGCTGATAAATTTAGTATATACTACTAATTTTTTTCTAATATTGTCATATTAACTAATTCAAATTGGTAACCTATTTAATAAGTTACTTTATATAAAATCTAATTATACCCTTTACTAATTAAAAGTTTAATTTTAATACTTATGATATATTGAAGCATTGCTCTCTTTAATTATCCTCTCTCTTTCTAATCTATATTCTCTCTCTTTTTTTAAAAAAATATTAAAAATTTTTATAATATTATTTAAAATTAAATAAATTAATTAATTAATTAATTGTATATTTTTTGCAATCTTAAATAACTTGACTAAATAATATGACCGTACGAACCAAATACCGCAATACTACATTCTTAGTAATAGGATAAATAGGAATAAGATTCATGAATATTTTTTTACTACTAATAATCTTTCATGTAACCAAAAGCACCACGAAGTTCATTTCATATCTAATCCATATATATATATATATATAGAATCTTCTTAAGCAATATATGTCTTTTCAAGAAAAAAAAACTTGGGCGTTAATGTTTGGCTTTGATAGCAAACAGCACGTTTTAACTTCAACATTTAAGTAGACATGCACAATATCTCACAACAATCTTTTTCACTTGTTTTTATTATTACATGATGATCGAGGCCGCGGGGTAAACAACGTGGTGACCACAAAATCATCCCCTAAGTTTAATTCGTTAATTATACTCCACAAATTAATTAGTTCCATCCTCGTATCATATGAATTAATCCATAGTTAATTTGCCAATAAAATAAGATTTTCTTTTTCTTTTTCTATAACACTCAGAATTTGTGATTAAAATGTCAGTGTCAATAAATGTATCAAAAAAAATGATCAAACTGAATTGCAGTGCAGCAGAATAATAATTGAAGTTTTCAGGACCGGTGCCACATGATCACCACCTGCAGAATTTTGAGAAAAACACGACGAAGACGAAGTGGGAAAAGAGAAAAATCACGGCCCGCGCGACTAAAGAATCGTGGTCCAAAAGCTATATAATGGGGTTCTCAACTTCCTTTTTTTTTTTTTTTTTTTTTTTTTTTTTTTTATATATTCTTAAAAATTATGATATAATTATTTATGATAGTAATAATATAAATTTAGAGAAAGTAGTTTAAGTTACTAGCTGAATTTTTTATTCTATTTTTTTTTTAAAAAAAAATGGTGAACGAATAATTCTCGTATAAATCACATATTCGAATAGTTGACGAATTCCTCGTTTAAACTATATTTTTCAAAGAATTTGATAATCGAAATACGAAATTTATTTGTTTTTACTCGCATCAAATTTTTTTGCCGCATATATCCAGATTAACTACCTATGTATGAATCATACAAATCGGTGACATCACTAAGAATGACTCTGGTAATAAGATAAACTAATAAGTCTTAAAACACATGCTTTACTACACAAATAAATGCGACCTTTTGACCCCGCACCATACATATATTCGTATTATTCATCAAAAGCGGCTCAATCTTTTCGAAAAGTTTCTGGAAGAAACAAAAAAATAGTTTTAAGAGGTTGACTTAAGAGTCAATGAATAAGAAATCGGGGACGAAGGTTTACAATTGTCATGGTCACATGTTTGAAAAACGTTTTTTTCTTATTTTTGAATTTTTTTAAATATAAACGCTTACTTATTCATCTGTACTTATACTTACTATATATATATATATATATATAAAAGCTGTGTAAAAATGGCAGAAGGAATCAAAAGGAATAAAAGAATATTTCCAACGAACAATTATAATCAATTTGTTAAAAAATAACTTAACTAAAACCGAACGATTATGATCAGTCGGTTAAAAAAAGGCATTTATATCTATCTACAGATTCAATTCTATAAATAGTTATGATTTTTATAAATTCAATTCTATGAAGGATTATGAACAATTTGTTAAAATATTTCAAATAAAAATGAACAGTTATGATCAATCTGTTAAAAAATAGCACTTCAACTATCCATCTATTTTACATTCAAATTTAAATTGTGAATTAAATTTAATTTTAATTTAATTTTTGATATCAAATTTGAATTAACAATTAAAAATTTTTAATTATATAATGTATCAAAATTAAATTTTAAATTTTGAAATAAATATCAATTAAATTTTGATTTTTTTAGTTTAAAACACATACTAAAATTTTAGATTCATCAGAAATCGAAAAATATTTATAAATATTTAATGTACAAAAAGAGAACAATTTAGGATATTATAGATATTTTCAAATTAAATATAATGTAGTGACCTGGGTGGTTACATTTTGGGCTTGTCGACAGCTCTGGTGAGTGTTGGGACAAGTCCGAGTCGCGTTGGCGCGAATCGGGCCAAACGGACTCGGCGGGAACATGAGAGTGGTACTTAGAAAATCTGCGAAATAGCGGGTTTTACGCAAAAGTATCTTAGGTACAAATTCGGGGTTGTCTGGTACAATATTGATCGCTATCTGGGTACAATATTGATGGCTATACCAGACAATCACCGGGAGTATACGGTATAGTCTTTGTGCTCGGGTTGGCCCATTTGTATCGGTATAAATTGCCGTGTCTGCAGTACACTTTGGTAGGTGAGCAGTGGGCAGTTTGGTAATTTGCTGCCGAGTTTGTATCACCCATTTCCCCAGCTACTTACACGTAAGAAAAGAGAGAGAGAGGGACCTTTCCCAGCTTCTGTTCTTCTTCTCCTTCCTCTAGCTCAACCGAAGGGAGGTAGAGGAGCTTGGTGGAGTGAACTTCGTCGACGTCGCGCCGTGTAGCCGATCAAGGGTGCATTTGACGTCGCAGCGCTACGAGGAAGCCGTGCGAGGGTAGCATTTCGCCGTCTTCGACACCGTGACGATTCTAGAGTATCTCCAGAGGTGAGTAGTCCATCTTAGCCTAGTTCTCTCTCTCTCTCTCTCTCTCTCTCTCTCTCTCTCTACGTGTGTGTATATATATATATATATATATATATATATATATATATATATATATATATATATATATATATATATATATATATATATATACACACGTAGAGAGAGAGAGAAAGAGAGAGAGTCCGGCTACTATACTTTTATGAGTATTGGTTCCCTTATACTCATAAGTTTTCGGTCCATAGATTTATTCCATTGATCATTTTCACCCGTTAGATCATACTATTCAACCAACTATCCACTCAATCTTAGAAAATCACTATCATTCTAAGTGGGGACCACCATCATCCTAACCACACATCCCATCAATCAACGGTTAAAAATTTATGAGTACTGTTACGGATTTTATGTTGGCATATTTCGTGAAGTTAGTCCGGAGTCTTGAAGGTTTAAAGATGAAGGGATAAAGATCGAAGACTCGAAGACTCAAAACATGAATTCACAATGCTTGGTAAGTTCAAATACTATTGATGATGATTTATAAATATTTAAAATTGTTTGGAAGATTTAGGATGTTTTTAAATTGAATATCTGAACAAAATTGAGTTTTTCAAATCCTAATCTATTTCTAAATCTGTTCCCTGAAACCGAATGTGTTTCCAAAATTGAGTTTTTTCAAATCCTAATCTATTTCTAATTTATTTCCAAAATTGAGTTTTTTTTTTTCAAATCCTAGTCTATCTCTATTTTGTTTCCAAAATTGAGTTTTTCAATCCTAGTCTATCTCTATGTCTTCTAAACCTATAAATAAGATGTGGGGGTGTATCTAAAATATGGTTAAGCCTAGATTATTTATGAAAAATCCTAGAAGCTTGTAGGTAGCCGTTTTCCTCATCTTCTATATCAAACTTCTCCCAAATTGATTCTTGGTGCCCTAATTCTTAATATTTTTTTAGAATCAATTTGAGAATTGCTTAGAGATTATTCCCACAAATCCTTAATGAAATTCTAAGCAATAAATCATCACCGATCGTATTGTTCTTGCTCCGGACGGAGTGCGCTCGTGGATTCGAGTGGCGTCGTAGATTCGACGTGATCGGAGGCTCCGTGGATTCGAAGTGGAGGCGTTCGTGAATTCGGACGTGAGGGCATGGACAACCCAACGGCGTGCGCGAGATCCGAAGAAGATAAAGAGAAGTTTGAGTCCGTGGATTCGATAAATTCACCTTGTAATCTTTTATTCTTAGTAGATCGTTATTGCGTGTTGGTTCCGTGGGTTTTTTACTCCGAGTTGGAGTTTTTCCACGTAAATTTCGGTGTGCTTTTTATTTTTCGCGTTTATTTTTATTGCATCGAGATTTGTGGTTTTTGGCCGTTACACCTATTCACCCCCCTTTAGGTGTTGTTTGATACAATCTAGATAGACCCTTGGGCACCCCTAAACTAACAATTGGTATCAGAGCGGGATCTAAATGTATTGTTATCTAATAGCCAAAGGAGATAACATTAATCGACCACCGCTCATCGACGGCACGAATTATGCCTATTGGAAAGTTCGCATGAGGGCTTTTCTAATCGCAATCGATGAGCGGGTGTGGAAAGCAATTGAATTCGGCTGGAAGCATCCTACCGAAGTGGTCGATAATGCTACTGTGACGCACTGAACTTTCGCAAATAGCAAGGTTCGAGTGTTGGATGTGAGTTCTAAGATTTTCTAGATTTTCTGGAGGGTCGTTGATGTAAGGAAATGAATGCATCTGCATATGCATTTAATGCAGCGAAAATAAATTTTATTTATAAAATATGATCCAATCATGTGTACTTTAATATCATAACAGTTATGATATTAGTATATATATGTACCAAGATCATCTCGTGTGACACACAAAATTATTATTCTAATCTAATTAGAAGAAAGGTCGAATTTCAACCTGTGCAAATTACCGAAATTATTTCACGGTTGATGTGGATCTGAACTTCTGGTCCTTTGAGCCGCACAAATGTTCGGCCTCTATATGTATCCACACAAGGCTGCTCCGGGATCTGTGCTTCACACAATCACAGTGTAATCTCGAAACTTCTTTCGTGATCTCTTGTATCAATGTAGAGAAAAATTAATCCTCAAAATTGTGCTAGCAATTTGAAGAGGATTAACTATAAAGACTAATTAATAGCAAGTAATTAGCAACTTAGCAAGTAAATCCTTTCTTTGCTACTTTAGCAAAATGATCTCTATTAATTCTTCAAGCACTTGATCACACGCAGCCTTTATTGTGTGTGACCACATATGTTCAATTCTATCTGGTAGTGAGATGTGACACTAAACTCTTTTAGTGTCACCATCGAAACTCTTCTCGATGGACCAAAACATTTTTGGCTCTCCCAACTGAGTGTAATTAACTATCTTAATTACTCTCATGGGTCCCATAATCCACGAGTGACACCTAGCAGTATATTGCGGTAATCCAAATAGAATTAATAATAGACAGAACCTCTAAGTGTAGTTACCGTGTGGTAAAATCCTTCTATCACTTATCCCGATTGAGTCGAGGTTATGGATAGCTCGTCAAACCATATTACTCAATCATATGCCTTATCTGATTAACAATTAATATGGAAACTCCTTTCCATAAAATCATACTGCCTTGGCCAAGGACTTGTAAAACAGATAGCATAGGACAATTACCTCTCTACTGAGGGTGATAGATTCCATCTTGACACACACCTACCTCCTCGTATGACATACTGCAGCCAACATGTGTTGACTTAACCCATGATTAGGGTATAAGTATTTACATAGTCAAACTACAATAGTCCACACGCAAGATAACCGTGGTGCCTCAGGTCAAAGGATCACTCACACTACTACAGTATGGAACAATTCACTAACGAGTGAGTAGACATCCATGTGATTGTTTATAGTTGGTCATACATACATCCAAAAAGGAGATATTAGCAACAACACATTTGCAAAAGGTATACATAGATGCGAGAGAAATAAAACTAACTATTACATCACATGTTCATACATGAACCATTTAAAAATTTTCACTTTACTTCTTATTTATACAACATGATATCACCTTTATACACAAAAGGATTTTACATCACATTCACAAGGGTTTACATTTTATTCTTTTCTCAAAAGGGGTTATACATTTATTTTCTTTTCTTGCTATACATAGGGGTAGTGAGCTAATACCGGTGGTCCACTCTATCTAGGGCTCAATGTCCATGCCGTGTCCTCGACGAATGCGCTCGCGCTTGGCTCTGTAAAAATAGAGTGTGAGAACTAATGTCCATAGTTCCCAGTGGGTTTGACTGCCGACCCTGCCGATTTTTCCACCAGGTCTAAGAAGGTATAGAAATAATAGAAAGATAATATGTCAAGAAGATAATAGATAAACAATAAGCCTAACCTGCTCATATGCATCTATATCATGCTTCAAATATGTAGCTATGCCTTTACCAATCATGTCAACAAGAATAAGTGAACAATGTCATCTATCAATATTCTACAATCTATGCAATTATATGAATGCATGAACCAAATCCAATCGATTCGCCCGAAGGTCGAACCACTCGCCACACATTGTCACGCGACGGGAGGACCCCCCCCCCCCTTCACTGACCGTCTGCCGGGGGCGCACCCTCGGCGCCTTACCTCCCCGTTTCTCAATCGCAATGTACAACTCCGGAGCTCACTGCTTGGGAGGCGCCACTATCCACAAGCTATAACAGACGTCCACAGACGAAGCGAGCATAATCATAGTCCTCCCGCCCGAGGACCACGGGAATCCCACATCCCTATCCATCACAAGGCATGTAATACTCACCATAGACCACATATGCAATATGCTCAAGTCCTCCTACCCGAGGACCTTGGGAATCCCACATTCCAAATAATCACGAAGAATGCAATGCTCACAGTCGGCCACATATGCAATATGCTTAAGTCCTCCCACCCGAGGACCGTGGGAATCCCACATCCCGATTCTCATAATGCCAAGGTTACAATTTTCATGAGTGAGGATATGCTACGTATGCAATAATTTTAATTATCATAATAGGTCCACATACTCATGCTCTCTAGCATCTCATGCACATATCTAGCATATCTCACAACATGTCCATATACTCATTCACATGAATCTAGCATATTCTCACAATATGTCAACATGCATATATCCACTAGCAATTCATATAACATGCATATATACAACTATCTTGGCATTATACAATAAGAGCATATATGGTTCTCATGCAACATATTTAACACGTTCCCACTACATGTTCACATGCATATGTCCTCTGGCATCTCATGCATACACATGTATACATCAATCTCAACATCATGCATATATCATACACCTACAAGTAACATGCAATATGGATCATTATCCCTCAGACTAATGCATGAATTTATCAAGAACTCATAGGTTTCTCACATACTAACAATGCATGATGCTATATGATCAAAATATAGAACTTAGACATAGAATGAAACCCAACTATTTCGGATAGCACCCCCCCGCGTGGCGTCGTCACGAAGCGGGTAGCCACGCAGCGCGATTTATCATCGTCGATTTCACCTGACTGTGGCAAACGAAGCTAAAACGGTAATTTCTTGCAATTAACTACCACCGGCTCAACGAAATCTCAATCCGAGCGGTCCTCCGTGTTGATTTTACCTTCAATTGCAGAAACATAAGATCAATTGAGATCAAAACCCCTCATGATTAAAATCCCTCTTTTGAAACCCTAAAAACCATTATATTGCAATAAATCCAAATCTCATCATAATTTATGCAATATCATAGATTAGCATCATCTAGGGTTTCCATTTATCACATTTCTAAGATTTCTACAGCAAACCCTAACTTAAAAACCCTTAAATCTCATAGGGCTTACCTCAATCGAAGCTACTCTTCCAAGCCAAGCTTGTAGAAGAAGGTTTCTTCACCCCTAAGAAAGCTCTCCTTCACAAATCTCCACTATTAGAGCAAACCCTAGGAGAGAGAGAGGTTTTAGAGAGAGAGAGAGCGAGAGAAGATCTCTTTTGGTTGGTGTGAAGGGAAAAATGAGAGAAATGACTTAGCTCCCACATATAAACCATCCCACTTGCACATATGCACTTAGCTCCTCACCAAATTCACATTTTGGTCAACTTCACGTTTTCCCATATACGGGGTCCGGACCCTATATGCAGGGTCCGGACTCCGAGAGCACCACAAATTCGAAAATTTTTTAAATTCTCCAATCTTGCTCTCCAAGGTCCCTTTTCGGTCCCTTATACCTTTATAAGTCATTCCGATCACTCGGAACACTCAACGGACCTCTCTAAAGTGTCCATTACCTCACTTTGGTCAATTTGACGAAAGTTCGGTTTAGCGCACCAAAGACTCAGTACTGTCTGTCGCGAACGAACAGGCCCCGCCGTAGGTTGTTTCTAAGGCGAGTGGTCATTCATGATAGAGGTTAAGTTTGTTTAAATTTTATTTTGAAATTAGGATTATAGGTTCATGGCTTCCAACAGACTCAAGAATCTGCTGTTAATTACCCCACACTTTCACTGTTAAGGAACCCTCGATTAAGAGACCAAATGTAAATGCTGATAATAAAAGAGACCGAACAGGCAAATAAAATTTTATTAATATGATTTGTCGTGTACATGGCTTAAGCAGGGGTATAGCCCCACTGTATATAAATTTTATCAGACTAAAATACTCAGTTTAGTGACTTGATGGTCAATTGGGATCAGATTACTCAGTTTAACGACATGGCAGTCAAAAGGAGTTTGAGTTGCTCAGTTTGATGACATGACGGCCGGTTGAAGTTTTGGTGCTCAGTTTAATGACATGACGTTGGTTTCAATTTGGTGCTCAGTTTAATGACATGGCGGTCAGTTTGAATTTTGGTGCTCAGTTTAATGACATGGCGGTCGGTTTAAGTTTGATGCTCAGTTTAATGACATGGCGGTCGGTTTTGGATTGAGTTGCTCAATTTAATGACATGGCGGTCGGTTTGAGTTTTGGTGCTCAGTTTAATGACATGGCGGTCGGTTTGAGTTTGGTGCTCAGTTTAATTACATGGCGGTCGGTTTGAGTTTGATGCTCAGTTTAATGACATGACGGTCGGTTTGAGTTTGAAGCTCAGTTTAATGACATGGCGGTCGGTTTGAGTTTGATGCTCAGTTTAATGACATGGCGGTCATTTTGAGTTTGTTGCCCAGTTTAATGACATGACAGTCGGATGTTTAGTTTAAAGACTTAACAGTGATTTGTTCAGTTTAACGACTTGACGGTCATGTCTGAACTTGATTTGCTTAGTTTAGCGACATGACGGTCGATTGATTTTGGGTTTAGTTTAACGACTTTACGATCATTTGGGTTTGATTGTTTAGTTTAGCGACTTTGCGATCATATGAATGTAGGTTTAGCTTAGTTTAACGACTTTACAGTCGTTTGAATTTGGGTTTAGTTTAACGACTTTACGGTCGTTTGAGTTTGGGTTTAGTTTAATGACATTTCGGTTGTTTGAGTTTGCCTTTAGTTTAACGACGTTTCGGTTGTTTGGATTTGGGTTTAGTTTAACGACGTTTCGGCCGTTTGGATTTTGGTTTAGTGTAACGACGTTTCGATCGTTTGGATTTGGTTTTAGTTTAACGACGTTTCGGTCGTTTGATTTGATTGTTTAGTTTAACGACTTTACGGTAGTTTGATTTGACAGATTAGTTTAGCGACTTTGCGGTCATTTGATTTGATTGTTTAGTTTAACGACTTAGCGGTCGTAGGTTTTATTTGTGGACTTTGGATTTTGGCATTTTATTTGTGGACTTTGGATTTTGGCATTTTATTTGTGGACTTTAGATTTTGGGTTTTATTTGTGAATTTTGGATTTTGGGTTTTATTTGTGGACTTTGGATTTTGGGATTGGCTTAAACCTCTTGTATTTGATTTGGGATGAACCGTTATGCTTTGGTTCGGAACCCATCAAGACTTGGTTTGAGTTGGGAGACCTTAAGTTTGTTTGGTTGCTTTGGATTGGGTTTGGTCTGAACCGTTATGCTTTGTTTCGGGACCCATTCAGACTTGGTTTGGGTTGAACCGTTATGCTTTGGTTCGGGACCTATCAAGACTTGGTTTGAGTTGGGCGACCTTCATTTGGTCGCTTTGGATTTGGTTTGGGTTGAACCATTATACTTTGGTTCGAGACCCATCAAGACTTGGTTTGGGTTGAACCGTTATGCTTTGGTTCGGGATCCATCAAGACTTAGTTTGAGTTGAATCCTTCACGGTTTGGTTTGGATCGGACCTACTTCGGTCCGAGTCGGATCCTTCATGGTTTGGTTCGGATCGGACCACTTCGGTTGGAGTCGGGCCTTCATGGTTTGGTTCGGATCGAATCCCTTATGATTTGGTTTGGACTGGATCCGGTTCGGTTCAGTTTGGATCCACTTTGGTTCGAGTTGAATGCTTTATGGTTTTGTTCGAATCGGCTCCGCTTCGGTTCGAGTTGAATCCGTCCTGGTTCGGTTCGGATTGGATCCATTTCGGTTCAAGTTGAATCCTTCCTGGTTCGGTTTGGATTAGATCCACTTTGGTTCAAGTTGACTCCTTCCTGATTCGGTTCAAGTCGGATCCACTTCGGTTCAAGTTGAATCCATTTGGTTCGGTTCGGATCAGATCCGCTTCAGTTCGAGTCGAGTCTCTTATGGTTCGATTTAGGCTGAACCGACTTGTAATTTGTTCGACTTGGCTTGGCTCGAACCTCTTGTGCTTTTGTTTGAGTTGAACCCGGCATATACTTTTGGTTTGGCTTGACTTGGAACCTTTTTGTGGTTCGGTTCGATTTGAACTGACTCGTGGTTTGGTCTACTCGACCTCATGTAGTTCAGTTTGAGTTGAACCAACTTTTAGTTCGGTTCAGGTCGAACTGGTTAATTATTTGGTTTGGTTCAAAGCTCTTGTTCGATTTGAGTTGAACCGGCTCGCTAGTCGATTCAGTTCATCGTTTTGTGTTCGATTCACCTTCTTGGGTTCGGTTCAACTCAATTTTGGTTCGGTTCATATATCTATCATTTTTTTTATCTATATATTTTTTATTTGATCGGTTCGAGCCTATCGCGAAGATGGTCGTGTTGATCAAGTCGAATCGTGCCTATCACGAAGATGGCGAATGATTCGAACAATGCCTATCGCGAAGATGGCAAATCAGAATATGTTCATCGTTTTTTTTATTGTCCAAATATGCGGCGGGTTCGATCGTGTCGAGCCTATCTCGAAGATGGCCGCTCGATCAACCCTTTCGACCATGTCGAGCCTATTGCGAAGATGGCCGCACGATTTTCGTAACAAAATATATGGTGTTCGATCGCCCATTTTGACCATGTCGAGCCTATCACAAAGATGGCCGCACGGTTTACGTAATAAAACACTCGGTTCGATCAATCATTTTGACCATGTCGAGCCTATCACAAAGATGGCAGCACGGCTTGGAGATTAACAATACATACGCACGACGGAAGTGACGATTTGATGTCAGATTTGACCGGTTCGAAACCTATCACAAAGATGGTCGGGTTGATCACACCAACAAAAAAATCGCACTTACGCTATGCGTATCTCCTATTGCTGTAGAAGTCGTTGTGATCGCCGTTGTCGAAGTCGAAGTCGAAGTCGTCGTCGTGGTCGTGGTCGTCGTCGCGCCGCGCCGCCGCAAAATGAAAGTGGCTTTCATTCGTTCATTCATTCTTTCTTTCCTTACTTTTTTTTTTCTTTTGGTGTACGGATTGGGGGTGTGCTCACAGCACACCCCCCTCCCTTTGTTGCTGACGCGCGACAGGAGAGAGAGAGAGGGTGATGAACAAAAGTTTTTTTTTTTTTTTTTTTTTTTCTTCTTTTCTCTTCTTTTTTTTTTTCTTTTTCCTCCCCAAATTTTTTTTTTCAATCTTATGGTCCAATTTATAGTGGGTTTTTTGGACCACTTCATTTAGGAAATAATTCAAAAATTTTTAAGATAAGGCAACAAAATTTTTCTTATCTCTTTCCTTGTTGATACCTAAGTCTCTAAGGAAAGTAGCAATCAAATCACAATTTATTTTCTTTCCTTCTACATCCTTAATTTGAGTTTGAATTTTTTTTTCTCAAACAGGTACACTACAAATAAAGTACGAGGTGTTACATCCTCTCTTCCTAAAAAGAAGTTTAGTCCTTTAAACTTAACATACTTTAGCTCTCAAAGAGCTAGGGATACTTCGTCCTCATTTGCTCCTCGAGCTCCTAAATAGCTTCTTGTTCAGAATGGCTTCTCCACTAGACTACTAGAATGAACCAAAATGTTGTCCACTTTGACAGCACTCCTCCGAACGTAGTCAATCACAAGCTCCTCCCCCAAAGGCGCCCAACACATAAAATATAAATAAAGGGGGCTCGGATGGTAACAAATGGTTTCGAACAAAAGCAGAAGAGATAAAGGAATAAGTAGTTCCAGAATCAAAGAGAACATGAACAAAAGAGGAAGCCACAAGAAGAAAACATGCGACTACAGCATTAGATGCCTGGACATCTTTCTGGGAGAGAATCTAAACACGACCCTACGTTTGAGGTCTTCCACCTCTGGACTGATCGGTAGGAGGGGCATGATCACGATCGGCTGGAGCAGTAGATTCCTCCTGAGGCTTGGATCCAGTGCCAAAGTCAATGCTAAACAGAGGGCACTGAGCTATTCGATGGTTCAAATCCCCACATCTGAAACAACCACCAGTGACATGTGGCTTCTGATCTTGATTTGTTGGTCCACCACGAGGAGCTGGCGTATTACACCACCTTCCCGAGTCATTAGATCTGTCTGATTCTCTTGCATTTCGATCTCCTTCTCTGAAAGAATTTCTATTCCTCTTCTTCTGATTTGCATTTCGCTCTTCTCGAGTCTACCTCCATATTGAATCTAAAGATTTTGCTCTGGAAACGACATCCTCATATGCCTCAAGGTGCAGCGGTGCGGGACCAGTGCGAATATGTGCATTCAATCCTTCCTCAAATCTTTTGGCTCATGACTCATCATCATCTACCAGTTTTGGGGTGAAGTGTGATAGTCAGTCAAACTTAGCCTCGTACTCCTCCACAGACATCAACCCTGCTTTAGATCTAGAAATTGCCTCTCAAGCTGGCAAAGTTCAGTCATTGGAAAGTACTTAGCATAAAACGCTGATAAAAAATCCTTCTACGAAATGGCTGCTAAATCATTACCGTGAGTCCTCAATTCGCTTTCCTAGCAATTTTCGCTCTGCCACGAAGCATGAATGTCCCGAATCTAACCTTCTCCGCATCAGTGCACTACATGGCCAAAAATTCCTTCTCCATCTCTTTGATCCCAGTTTCTTCTTTGTCAGGATTTGTAGTGCCTGCAAAAGGTGATGGTGTAGATTTCTTAAACTCATTAATGCTCCTCTCTCGAACTCTGGAACTCGACTTAGCGGCACTAGGAGCGGGATTCTACTGCAAATTTTGTTGCTGAGTGTGAACTAGCCCAACAACAGCTTGTATCAGGCTGGTAACCAGAGGATCCATCCTCGTGCTCTGCCGTAAAGTGACGGAGTAGGTTGGAATAGTGATTTGTAGCAGAGGCGGAACAAAACCGAGAAGTTTAGTCAACGGCGGAAATGGAATAGCAGTGGGAATGGTTGTTGAAGGCATCCCCATACCAACAACTTGCATAGAGGGAGCAAAAACCGAAGCATTCGTCTGAGGCGCTATGGTCGACTGTAGCGGATTCTCGATAGTAGGTGGAACAGTGGTCTGAGGTGGAACAGCTGCCGAGGATATGGTATTCAAAAGTGAGGCTACGGTGGTGTTTAGATCTACATCTCCAGATCCGACTGGAGGTTGGTTCCTAGGTTGCTCGTTGTTGAAATTGCTACGGCGAGATGGATGCACCATCTTAGCAAGCGAAAGGATCACAAACACATAAATGCAAGATGGTAATCGAAACTACAAAGCAATAGCGAAACAAATTCAAATATACACTTACTTCTACCCATCCTCACACGTCCTAATGAGCTCTCACAATCCTATACCTTAAAAGTTCCTAGAGATCTTAAACCTATTCTCTGATACCATAATTTCTGTCATGCCCCGAATCCAAGGCATAACAGACACCGCATACCTACTAAATTAGCAAATATGTAATGGTATAGAACTAGACAGAAATAAGCAAAAAGATGATTACAAATTTTCCACTAAATCCAAAGAATCAAAAAAAAAAAAGGACTAACAATTGAATTTCAACTAGAATCAAACTAAATTCTGACATATATAAAAGTAAAGCTTACTACGAAACACGAGAGAAATTCGGTCCACAGAATACCATAAGCAACTAAAGTGGGTACAAAGAAAATAATGAAACAAAAGTACATAACAAATGATCATCTACATAGTCCAAAGATCCACATCCGAAAAATACTAGATATAGAAACAAAAGGGACTAAAATCAAACACTAACTATCCAATGTTCACTCAATCTCAGCCCTACCTAGCAAATCAGTCTCAATACTTGGGTAAGTAACTAAACACCACATTAGTCGGATTAAGCATACAAATAAATAAATACCAAAATTAATTTAAGAAACTGGTTTTTAATTTGTTAAATTTAAGAAAACAAAAATTTTCAAAACTTAAAATTCAGATCAGATTGAAACTATAAATTCACAAAATATTCCTCTTTCAGTAAATAAACGAAATAAATATTAAGTCTCCGGCAACTAACTATATTATATGATCCGTTGGCAAGATCCAGAGGCACCTGAAGGCACAAAACAAAATAGAGGTGCGAATAAGCGCAGGCACCCGAAGGCACAATACAGAGATGAAGCTAGCTTCTATAACATAATACATGTCGACGTGGCCAACATTGCATAGCAGAATACCAAGAGACATCATAATTCAAAATTTATCTAGTCACTAATTTACAGAACAAATTATCAAATTTTAAAAATTCCTTTTGCTAAATGAACTTGTCAATCACAGTAGAAGCTATTTAAAGAAATATTTAATAATATGTTTAACCCTTAATTTAAAAATCTACAAAATAAGATTTTCACACAACCAAAGTATGTTTCTAAATTATTTTATGAAAAACTAACGGGTGTTCGACCGCTTACGTTAAAGCAGTTTCGTAGCTAAAAAACTATCCGATCAACAATCGCACGAAAAATCAATTATCAGAACCTAAAATAGAGAAATAAAATTCTCTATTAGCTACTCAAAATAAAATTACAAAGAGAACATATATACATATAGAAGACACTGAATTACCAATCAAGAGAACGCCGAGTTTCAAAAATTGATCTATTCAAATAAACACGATAATATGAACGAAATTTTAAATAATAAATGAAGGATCCAATGCTCGAAAAAGAGGGTTTTCAAATGTTGAAACATTAATTGACAATTTACAATTAGATGGGATCGAAATTAGAAACAAAAACAAAGTTCATCCTCTCTTAGGCATTTTGTCAAACATATAACGGGCATTTCAAAAGTATGGAGAATGTGCAGAATTTACGCAACTAGATCATATAGAGGATACAAGATATGAAATTAAACAGTTCAAGCGACAAAGATTAGATACAAGCAAATCAGATTTTGATGGTTTCAAATTTCAATCATCAAGAGATAAATATTCAGAAGTAACAATATAATGGTGAACAAAGAGGCTGGATGCACTTGAGATTCGATATAGAGACAAAAATGACGAAAAGGAAGGAAACCTTCATGAAGACGGTGATGACGACGACGAGACGCCGTCGACGATGAACAATAATGCCAACAGACGAGGATTGCGGTGGAGGTGGCAACGGACGACGGCGACAACAATGGTGATCGAAATGACGACGGCGCGCATGCAGGAGAAGAGGGATGGCGTATGGACGTAAGGTGGAGAGAGACGGTCGTAGGGATGCTAGGGAGAGAGAGATGGGTTGGTTAGGGGGATGTTACGAATGGAAATCAAAACAAAATTATGTATCAAGGATTAATTAGACATAATATGCCGCCAAGTACCTCAATAAATGGTAATTACGAAAGGGTCTAAACTTCAAAAAGAATAGAGATCAAAGTAAAAGGAATAAAGTATGGGGTGTTACAGCTAGTCACAATGAGATAAATATAGTTTGACTATATATATACTTGGTCCCTAACTATTTGGGTCCTTACTGTGCATGTTGACTGCATAGGTTCGTTATAGAAATAGGGTGTGCACTAATATAAAATTTATCTTCCTTGATAGATAAATGTGTTAATCTTATGTGAATTATGAGACTAAGTTTATAAAACCTTAGCAAGCATAGATAACGAAAGAGCTTTTGACATTAAAAACTTGAGTCGAATAAATTTAATATATGACAAACGATGGGGTTTGACGAGTTATTCCACGACTTCCGTCTAGTTCGGACTCATGATAAAAGAGCTATATCACACGTTAACTACACCTAAAGATTCAGTATTCTATTCTATTGGAACGTCAATACATGTTGCTAGGTGTCACTGGTGGCTTGTGGGATCTACAAGAGTTATCTGAATGATCAGTTAAATAAAAAAATTTGGAAACATTTGCTCCCTATTGCAGAAATTTAAATTAATAAAAAGATTGAACTAACAAAATCTTAATTTTTGAGTTATTCCCTATTTTTGATTTTCAACAAAATTGTCTTTCACAAATCATGCAATAAAAAAAAATTATACTATGAATTTTAAATGCAAAATTAATTACAATAATTTAAAATTATTATTTACTTCATAAAAATTTAAAATTTTGAATTACTTTTAAAATTTAAATTTGATATATTTGTAGTTTTTATAACCATATCAAATAACGTTTTACAGTGTATATTACATTGCATTGGTTTCTTTTTGTGGATAAACAATGTGAAAAAAATGATATTGTCGGTTCTTTATTCTATATAAAAGCATAACAATTATTCTTAGACACCATAAAATTATCAACTCTATCTCTACTTAACGTCATGAAAGTAGATATAAAAACTAAAAATGATATATTCTTTATTCTCTAACGTTTAAATTTTGAACTAATACAAAAATTTTAAATTTGCTCATTATAAAGAACTAGATATGAATTAATTGTGCATCTTCTATTGTGTTACATGCATTGCACTTACAATTGGCTACTTGAAGAATACAAGGACAGTTATTTCAGAGCAACGTACCTTTCGTTTGTCAACCATGAATGTCCAAGTAAATAAAATTCTCCATTTGAAGACCGTATATTTAATTAATCTCAAAAAACCATGACCATGTGTCTCCAGATTCAGCACCAACTATTGCATATGGCTATCCGAAAGACGTTGTCATTTACATCAATTCCAACTGCGGAAAATAGCAGCCCACCATATTTTTTCCTTTCTAGGAACACCCACAGGAAATAAGAAAACTAAAACCAGGATTCGTTTTTCTATCCCAGTAGCATTATCCCACAACTTATTATTCTGTTCCTTCTTGCAACCGTCGATCATCTCCAAAGTTTGGCATATACAATTTGGCCTCAGATACATGGACTGTACTTCTTTGCTGGCCAGGTGGGTGTTGTAGGTCTGGTCTTAAGCTCCATCCAACGAGTGCGTTTGCGGTTAAATGTCTTTACTTGAACTAGGTTTTCATCCTTAAGCCAAGATGCATAAATAAACCACCCGCTACTTTTCTTGCAAATAACTCCTCCGAACATTGATGTGGAATCTCTGTTTGATTCTGTATTCTTTTACCCCTGTTTTAAATTCTTATAAAGAGATGAATTGCATCGCAGCATGAAATTGTGGATTTTGCATATTTGCCACGGTCCTGAATTCTCTGTGCTCTCTTCTACCATTTTTACTTCACCAGAGGATGTGCAGGAAGAATCTACATCATCTGCTCCAAATTATAGAGCCTGCGGGCGCATCTCTCTCCAGACCTACATCAATATTTCCTTCAAACAGTTCATCATTGTGCTCAGTCCGTAATCGCTGTCAGTATTATCCTTATTGTTGTCCACCTCAATGCCATCCTCCTCTCTGCTTTTTCCCTTATTACTGCTATCAGTAAGTAATCGCTGTCAGTACTATCCTTATTGTTGTCCACCTCAATGCCATCCTCCTCTCTGCTTTTTCCCTTATTACTGCTATCACAGTACGTAATCGCTGTCAGTACTATCCTTATTGTTGTCCACCTCAATGCCATCCTCCTCTCTGCTTTTTCCCTTATTACTGCTATCATTAGTTCGCCTTCCTTGTCATTCTTCCCTTTTCTGGGGGTTAGAACAACAACCTCATTACTTCCATTGCCCCTGCAAATTATCCTGCAGCAGCAGGATACCAACTACATTTCGTCATCATTATATTCACCAACAACAACATTAGAATGTCTGTTGGTATGCACCTACAGGCCAAGTGGCCTCTTCGTCCATTATCTCATCAAAGTTTATGTGCTCTGGTATATATACATATAGCCCTATGTTTGAGACATTTTAATACCATTAGCAAATCTCTATCACATTTTAACTCCGTTGTGTCCAATTAAAATTGCTACTAGGGGCACACCAAATGTAGCCATTATTAATTTTTCCATCATAACAGCAATATCTATGAGAGAAACTGACTTTGGCCTGCAATAGTCATAGTAATTTATCTTCCCATTCTCGCCCTATCTCATCTACACACAAACATGCCTGCCATTATGCAACTGAAGCATAAAAACAGCAGTATCAGGACCTGCAACAAATAAGAAATTAAATTATAAACTGAATGTTTTGAAGTCAACTATTAACTGGCAGTAGTGGTAAATATTTAGTCTAGAGAGAGTGAGTTCTAAGCTAACTAATTTCTGCATAAAATAGTGTAGGAGGAGACGGTGCATTGTTTGTAATCCTTATATCTAAGATGCTTGTTTGGCAACAAAAAACAAACACTGGAAAAACAACTTTTTTTTGCTTCTTAAAGAAGTTGTCATCTGTTGGTATTCAGTTAAACCGAAACGGGTCCGCCCATGATCGGGCTCGATCCGACGGTTATTATGTTGTTTAATCGAACTAGACTTAATCTCGCTTTTAAATTGGGAAGCTAATTAGAGATATATTCTAGCCATATTAGGATAATAATCATAAATCGATTCGGTCTAATCTTTTATCTACCTATTAGGGTTTTGGGATCCCTTATAAATATATGGACTATTCTCTCATTAAAAAAAAGGAAATAGAGAAAAAATACTCATAAATTCGTGAGTAATTTGTAAACAATCTTGTCAGAGAGAAAAAAACATATCCTCTATTAACCTATTGCTTCTAGAGGGTCTTGAAAGGTGGATTAGAGATCGTGCTTGTTTGTAGCTAGATCTACCATGAGTTTAGAGAATTAGAGGACCTTCGTGGATGATCTGAGGACACGAGAATCAACTTCCACGATCCATGACTTATCGCATTGTAATGCGAGTTGCTTTTCACAAAAGATACGAATGAATACTTTTGCTGTGTTCCACATCATCCATCACTTAACAAGGATGTATTCCAAGTTAACCAACAATGACAATAAGAGGAAAGTCCTCCAAGGGTATATCAAATTGTATAGAATACTTCATTAAAAAAAAATACGACAACGATACCAAATGAGGCTTATTCACTATTGTACAGTTCAATAATATAAAGGCACATTTTTTATACAAACAAATGATCATAGAACAAAGAGAGCACAAGCCACAAAAACTTTGCAAGAGAGGTCCACAAAATCTGAACTATGCAATGCAATCAACATAGAAAGCCAACAGAAAAACACTTCGAAAACCAACAAAAAACAAGTGCCATGGACCAAAAAACCCTAGCAAAATAAATAAATCAACCTAAAATGACTTGTGAAACAAAAATGTGAAAATCGAATTGTGTTTTAGTCATATTTTGTAAAGTTCAACCAAAAACACATATTAAGCGGAGCTTGGACGTCTCTATTGCTCAAGCAATTCATAAGTTCGGAGAGGAATAGATAATTTTGTGCCGTAAATTCGTCGGATAATCTTTTCTTTTTCCCCTATATATTTTGGAACCCGAATCCTCCAAAAGTCGAATGGACCATAGACTGCAGAGTAATATATGTTGGAGTAATGCTATACTTACAAACAAATTCTTCAACATTTTACAAACTTGCTTATGTGGCTGTATTTCATTGGTAAGAAGCTGTCAATCACGAGGTGATTATTGTAATTCTCAAGGCAAAGAATAAAATCTAACCACTAAATTTTGAATTTTGTAAATTGTTGTAAAAATTGTTGTAGAAGTTGTTTGTAAGAATAGCATGTTCCTATATGTTGTTCCTTCATTAGGTTCTAGGCATGTGAATTGCATGTGCTCTTTTCCCGCCAAAATATTGAGAAAACTGTCATGTTAGCATTTTAACACGTATACATTTGAGTTCCACATAGTAAACAGTCACGACTTCCGTTAGTTCCACCAACAAGGCATGATGTTAGGGACTCAAAATGACTCAAGATATAGAGTTTAGGGGTTTGAACGTTGAAATAAAAGAATACAGACCAAAATAAAACTTTTGTAAAAGTCACGAGCTAGTGATGCAATTTACCCAAATGCTAAATATTATATCTAACGTACTTATGGTAAGATAAATTATAACCTACAAATCATATTGATGTAGGGTTTTCTGTCCACGAACTTAGCAAACTCCATAAATAACATGGATTCGCAATAGTACGATATAGAATTATATGATAATATAAAAAATATTTAAAATGTACTTGTAAACTTCCTCCACAATTAATTAAAAGAATTAATAAATGGTATAGTAATATACAAGTGTAATATAATTCATAACTAGTAGATATTTAGTGTGTAGAGACCTGAAATTCCTGCTGAGGCTTGTCGACAGCTCTGGAGAGTGTTGGGACAAATCCGGGTCACGTTGGCGCGAAATGGACATCGAACGGGCCCAATGGGAACGCGAGAGCGGCGAGAAATCTGAAAATCAGCGAATTAGCAGATTTTCAGTGAGCTGTACCGGTACAACTTTGGGTTTGTACCGGTACAACATCGATTGCTATACCGGTATAACCATTAGGGCTATACTGGTATAGCCCTGCGCAGAGGGGCTCTCGGGTTGCCTGTTTGTACCGGTACAGATGGGTTTTGTACCGGTACAGTGTGGCAGGAATGGCCCAGTTTGACTTTTTGGGCACTTGTCACATCACCCCTTAACCCCCCTTACCTTGCAGCAGAGAGGAAAGAGAGGGACCCTTCTCTTCTTCTTCTCCCCTTGCTGCTGCTGCTGCTGATCCTCTTCTCCTTCTACTTCCCTTAGCAACCAAAGGAGTTGGAGGAGCCCAAGAGAAGCCCGAGGTTTGTCGACGACGCGCCGCGGAGCCGATCGAGGGTGTTCCTGACATCGTGACGCTGTGAGGAGGCCGTGCGACAGCCGTTCTTCGCCTTCCTCGACGTGGTGCTGCCCCAGGGAGGTTATCGAGGTGAGTAGACCACCGGAGTCCCTTCGATTACCTCAAACTTCGTTGATTCTCGAGTTTGCTGCTGCTGCTGCTGATTTCGGCGTCGACCGTTGGCGTTTTGACTTGTTCTCTGTGTAGGGGTGTCGGAATTCGGCGAAATCTGGACCATTGGACTCTGGACTGCGAGACGATTCCACGAAGTCCTTACTCGCCCGATTTGGAGCAGGTTTGCCCAGTCGAAATCCATTTTTACTGAGCCGCTGTTTGCCGAGCAGATTCTGAAGTGCTGATTGCAGATTTCCAGCGTCGACGTTTCGTATTTCGGCCTGTTCTCCGCGTAGGAGCGGCGGAATTCGACGAAACTTGGGCCATTGGATCCGTGACTTCGAGACGAAGCTTCAGAGCCCTTGTTTGCTGAATTTGGATAAGGTTAGCTTGGTCGGATTTAACGGTTTCTTCGCTGCTGTTTTCCGGACAGATTTCGTGAAATTGTGTAATGTTGGGTTTGCCTCTTCGCAGCAGGAGACTTCGGACCTTGGTGGACCAGCGGGGGAGATCAAGTGGATCCAGGACACTCCCTTGCTGCCAGGAGATTTTTGAGAGGTGGGTTTTCATCGGATCATACCTAATTCAAGTAGTCGACATGTATAAATTCCAGTTTTCGACTAGTTTGTGATCGCTCGAATTCATGAATTATAGTAGGTTGACTCTGAATTTTGGGAGCATGTTTAGTAAGTTTTTAAATTATACATGTTGGACTTGGACTTGACTTAGGAGAAAACCACGTTTGATCGTCATATGTTTACACTACCAGATTTAGCTCTAGGAGCCGTTCTGGGTAGTATCGTTGCCGTGGGAGTGCGATGAATACTAGGGTAGTGTAGCTTGTTTCTACGCTCGTGCTGGGGATGCCGAGCTTTGTTATTCTAGATTTCAGACCGTTCGTGTGTCGGGGGCCGTCGAGGGTTGACGGTGGGCCCAGATTACTGTTTTGGTTACAGTTTGTGCCAAGGGCACGTGACCTAGTGGTGGTTAGACCCTGTTTACTTGACTATGCCTGTGAGAGCCTGATTGAGCTCGACAGAGATACGCTTGCATACTCGGTTGGTTCGCGCCCACGAGTGCCGCTCCGGAGTGTGGCTTAGTGCTTTTGTGTTGGTGTCGCTGACCCAATCTTGCGTTGGTGTCGCTGCGCCCTCGTTGTGTACCGCTGGGGTAGTTGTAGTGTTGCTTCGACAGGCGGGACGGGTGTATCACAGTCCCTCGTAAGATTGGGTCAGCTTTTACTTGTTCTACAGAGGGTTGTTGAGGGCAGGATAGTATAGTGGTATTTAGCTGTTGAGTGTTTCCGGCTTCTTTTACTTTCTTGCTTACCCTGCAGACTTAGTGGGTGGACCGATATTATTTAGGGCGGTACCCACTGAGGACTACCTATTTTTACAGTAGTTCTCACGCCAATTTTCTACCACCGTTGTTGCAGGGCCTTCTGTTGCGGCTGCTGCTCCTCCTGAGTTGGATCGCGGTAAGGGCGTGGCGAGTTAGAGCCCTACCCTTCGAGTGCTAGCTGAGGACCAGGCTGCAGGTAGTGATGCTTTTCTTTTGTGTGAGTTATGTACATACAGTTGTGAACTCGCTGGAGCGAGTAGTTTCTTGTATCTGTGGTTGTTGTATGTATTTAGAACTCGTGTTTCTTTTCCTACCTGTTTGTTTATAGTATTTTTAGCTCTATGCTACTGTTTGTAGTATTGTATGTTATACAGGTACAGCTACGCTTCGTGTACAGGAAAAATTTCTTGTACACGGCGGATTTGTCGGCGTGCCCGGGGAATCTTTCAACCCGGGGCGTGACATAGTGAGAGTAGGTGGAGAAGAGTTAATGGTAGCCTCCTTTAATTAGAGAGCAGCCGATGCCAATATGTAATATATGATACAACCAATTACAACAAATTGTAGGTAATACAAATAATTACAGCTAGATAGCAATTCAAATATTTTATCCTAATTGTAATGCTTATCCTTGGCTATTACTTCCCTACAAGCGCAACAGGAGAGAAGCGATGTTGAGCTTAACATGATTGGTGGAGAAGCAAGGAGAAGATAATCCTTTAGTGAGAGCATCCGCAACTTGATCTGAGGAGGAAACGAACAAGCAGCTAGTTACTGAAGACTCTCTCCCAAACAAAGGCGATAATCAATTTCTATGTGTTTTGTCCGAGCATGAAAGACCAGATTGTCAGTTAGGTGTATCGCTGAGATATTATCACACCATAAGATCAGAGGCTGTGGAAGTCGGAGACCTAACTCACCTAAAAGAGACTATATCCATATCAACTCAATAGTGGTATTAGTTAATGTCACGCCCCCGCCCCGAAAACCGCTACCGATTTGGTCCGGTTCGGGCGCGCCGAGCGGACGCCGGACGGACAGCACCTCCCCTGGCCGCCCAAGGCTCAACAACAGGTTGTGTACAAGAATCTACCCAGGAAATTTAAATTCTAAACATACACAACCAAAAAGGGCACAACCAAGCCAACAACGACAAGAGCAAGTAGTCCACGTGTAATACACAAGTGAAAGAAAGAGAGTATTCTACTTAGCTATTACAACTTGTAATCGTTTACATTCACATCTTTTCTTTCCAAAATGAATACATAATCCTTTACTCAAATACATAGTTCTTCCAAAATATAAAGCATCTAGATACAATGGTACTCTAATGCAGAAAGGAAGCTACCATACTACCAGGCTCTCACTGGACGGGTGCGATGCCCTTGCCGCGGTCTTCACCCGGCAACCCTGTACCTAGCACTGGAAATAGAGTAGGGTGAGAACTATCTTCCATAGTTCCCAGTGGGCTCGGCCACCGACTCCACCGATCTCCCCACTAGGTCCAAGTGGGCACAAGTAACAACAACTAGATATAGATAGATAAATATCTGAAAGCTGTAAGTGCATAATAGAAAATCTATAATCATTTGAAATGCATGCATCATATAGTAAGAGGTTTACTAACATGTTACCAAGTTCGTTCTATGTTCAACAATGATTGTTCAATGTCAACAGTAACATTCTTTTACCCAATTTGTGGCGAACCCTTGGGTTGCCTACGCCTCACATATAAATCCCTTTCTGGGTAGGAGGCTCCACGTGCACTCAAACCCGGGATCGTCTGTGGACCTCCACGTGGTCCCGATCGTGCGACACTCCGGAGTACTCGACGACACCGATGGCTATACCACCTCCAATACGGGGCCGTGAGCTTGATCTATCCTCTCCACGTGAGGATACACTACAAACTAGGGCCAACAATTCTAACTCCACTATTCCGACCAACATTCACATGATGATTTAGGTGTTCTAAATTCATTGTTCACATGGCATCTTCTAGGGGATCCGTCCATCCCTATGTCCAAAGACCTCTAGTGTCAAATACACTATACTAATGCCACTCGTCAAGTTCTTTACATTATATGCCACTCGATCTATGTCACTAAATAACACCGAGTCCATCTCTTTCTTTAGCATTATAAGATTCACGTCCAGACCCAATCCTCACCTATCCATTATCCTAGCATTCCACGTACACTAGGTTATCACTAGAAAGCATAAGGTATAGTCTAAACATGCAATCCTATACTGCTACATGCAAGAGATGAAATTTATATAGTTCTAAGACACAGAAAAGAGTTCGAAGTATTCGGTAAGGCACCCCCCACCTTTTAAAGCTTTTCTAAGTTGTGGAGGCTCTAAAAGACTCCTCGGTACTTGCTCCGCCAATTCCTCGACCGTCTAGGTCGAAACGAAGCCCCGATCAACTTGGTTTGCCTCTAGCTTTTAAACCGTTCGACGAAACGTCAATCCGCCTTCGCCAACGCGTTTAAACACCTAGCAATTAGGTTTAGACATGATCAATTGAGATCAAACCCCAACATTTACCAAAACCCCAATTTGGAGCCCTAGGTTTGCACCTATAGCAAACCCACTTGATCAAAGCCCCTAATCATGAGATTGATCTACTTAGAAGCTCTCTAAGGGTCCATTTGACCCATTCCTAAGCATCAAAACCCAAAACCCTAAGTTCTATTTACTAGGGTTTAGTAGCTTACCCTTTGAGCTCCAAAGCAAGAAAGAAGAGAGACATGCGAAGCCCTTCTTCAAGATCCCCTACTTCTCTTCCTTCTTCTTCTTCTTCTTCTTCTTCCTTCTTTCTCCTTCTCTTTTTCTTCTTTTCCCTTCTTCTGTTCAAGAGAGAGAGAGGGAGAGTGAGAGAGGAGCGAGGGTAGAAATGAGAGGGAATGAGAGAGTAAGAGGGTGTAATCCCCTCTATACTCTCTTACTAAAGCCATTTTGCAATAAAGCCCCTCCACTTTTCTATTTCTCAAACTGCCCAAACTAGGCATTTTTCGGGTGCTAAGACCGGACATTCCATCCAGGTCCGGACATGGGATTCAATAGATGTCCGGACATTGGGTTCAAGGTCCGGTCTTCACTTGCGCAGGGCCTCTTTGGCCCGATTCCAGCGTACGGGATCCGGTCTTAGTGGGATGTCCGGTCCTGGGAGGTCCGGTCTTCATGGGATGTCCGGATCCCGTAAGCACACTTTGTGCAGATGGCCTTCAGGCCAGTTCCCACTCTCACTGAGACCGGTCTTCATGACCAATGCCCGGTCTCGATCTGCGAAAACCTTCGGCCTAGTCTCTTTCTAGCGTACGGGATCCGGTCTCCATGGGATGTCCGGTCTTGAGATGTCCGCGCCGTGGGATGTCCGAATCCCGTGGGCACAACTCGTGGCCGACGGCCTTCGTGCCATTTTCCACTTGCACCGAGATCGGTCCTCGTGACCAAGGTCCGCCTCCCCGGCCAAAAAGTCGCGTAACGGTGCGCTTGCACTATTAGCTCTCGAGATCCACTCTAATGCACTTTTTGACTTAGAGTTAACTTCGAACTTTTCAGAGTTTATACATTCGACACTCAGTCGATTCTAAACGAGGTGTAACTCTCAAATTTCGAGAATTCACATCCTTACAGCTAAGCTCTTTTGTTCGGACTTGGCGCTTGAGCATGCCACAATGCGTTGCTTTTTGGAACTCCACGAGATTAAATTAGAACCGAGGAAGATAGCAAAACCACTAAGGGAGCATCGATCATCAAGATTGCCACCCCAATCCGCATCCAGAAACCATGAAGAGTGTGGGAAGCATCTCGCCGAAGAAAAAGACCATTAGTACCCTTCAAATATCATAGAATCTGTTTAACTGCCATACTAGTGGATTCTACTACGGCGATGTATAAACAAACTGTAATAAACCGGCTTTTTACCTGAATGAAATTTGACTTTCGTTTTTGACTGTTATTGTGCGTAAATATATTATAAGAGCACACGTCAAATTTTAGGCGAAACCGAGCTAAAACGAAAAAAGTACGCGACCCGGAAGATTGACTTAAGTGAATAGTAACTTCAGTTTTCCGGATGAGCCGGAAATAGAAGTTGGGTTCAGGTGCGTACCGAATTCCAAACTTGGGCTTCCAATAGCTCGTTTCGAACGGCTCGACTATACTGGAACCGTTGACACTGACGGAATCGAATTCTGATGCACGGTTATCGAGAAAAAAGGATTTTGAACGATTTGACCTAAAAGGTTAAAGAATTGGGGAATAACGGAGAAAAGAGGAGATGTGATACTTCGCAAATCCAAGACCAAATCAAACGAAGTAAAAGGCCAGATTCGACGTTCTCGACGCGCTGAACGCGCTGGCGCGATCCGATCGTGAATCTGACGGACGGATCTCCAGGAATCGCGAAAAGAATGCGAAGAGGTTGAAATCGTGTAACGGCGGAACGCGAAGAGTCGCTATATTTTATGCGCCGAAATGCGAAGGGTTGAACACAGAGGGTCCTAAGCGCATCTGGTAGGGGCTAAAATATAATTGGTGGCTTGTGGTGGGCTAAAGTGCAAAAAGTCCTAAAGTGTATATAGATGGATTTCTAGGGTTTCATGGACCTAACCCTAACCCTAGCCTCTCCATCTCCCCTCAGCCACCCTAACACATCCAGCAGCCCTCTGCCCACTCCGGGCGCGCACCCCCGGCCGGCTGCTTCCCGCCGCCGAAGAGCCTCCCCGAGCCCTCGCCCACCTTCCTCCTCCTTCCTCTCGCCTTGTCTTCCATCTCCGTCGAAGAGCCTAGATCCGGCAAGCGAGACTCAACCCTCGGATCTAGCATCCTTCGGCCGAGACTCATCGCCGGCGTGCTCGGCCGGCTCCGGCGTCCCGAGCGCCGCCGCCACCGCCGTAGCTCCTCGCGGCCAACCCGAGTCACCTGTGCCGATCCCGGGTGATCTCGGCCAGAGCGCCGCCGCCGCCTCCCCGAAATTGAGCAACCCTCCTCCGACGACGAGCCACCTCCGCGCGTCCTCCCGGCTTCCAGACACCGCCGGCCGCCGCGGAGCAACCCCGCCGCCGTCGGCTGCAGCCGAGGTTGCACCCTCGCTTCCGGCATCCGCGTCGCCTCCCGTGGGAAGCCGCGCCTTCCTCGACCTCCGTGCCGGCGCCGTCCGGCTGTCCGGCCGCCGCCGCCGTACCGCCGGCGCTCCTAACCCGGAGGGAAGGAAGGAGGAGTGGATCTCCTCCGCCGCGCCACCGGCCGCCTCCCGCCGCCGGCCGAGACTTTCTCATCATCTCCGACTCGCGCTTTCCGTCTCGGCCGGACCGATCGCGCGACCGACGGCGGCCAACCCTTGCTCCTCGGCTCGGGTATGTGTAGTTGTTAACAAAGATGCTAGATTAGTGGTTTGTGCACAATTCCCCGAGGCTACAGGTGGGTCTTTTTGACCATGTGAGTGAGCACGATCATTGAATTTCGTGTCGAACGCGATACTCACCTCCGTTCGAGTCTCGATGCCTCGTTTAGCGGGACGAACGTACTTTACGCGCCGTGCGCGCCGTTTCTGAAGTTGATGTCGCTGGCGCGCACTACGATGCCCGACAAGTGTTCGAAAGGCGAGCACGGTCTTCAGCATGTCGAAAACTTACAGCGAGTGCGATTTCGGAATCTGCGATGCACCGATTTGCGTGCACGGTCCATAAAAACCTTATAATCACATAAAATAATGCGATTTTGGAACCTTCAGGGGTTTTATGCAATTGTAGCCTCCCGGGCTATCTTGGGTAGTGTGTACGTGCATGCGGGTAACCTCTCGGACTAACCGTTCAAGGTCCCGAGCTTTTCGGAAAACAAGAAGTATGATTCCGGAGCGTTCGTTGGCGAAATTCGACGACGGAACGCGACTTTGGTTCGGATTTCTTCCGATGCTTTCCTGAGATTATTTCCTTTGTCGCAAAGCCTTATTGGCTGGTCACCCGCGTCGTTTCGAGAGTCCGGAAACGACGGGTGAGCGACGGTGGGTTCCGTGTCAAAGTCGACGCTGGGAACCCTGATCGAAACGGTCGTTCTATTCTTAATCGTTCCGAGACAGTTACGTCGTGGGGTTGTGAGTTACTGTTCTAGTATTCAGTGGGTTAGTTTCTGACCCGGTGAACCCTCGTAGGTTCAGTTGTTTCTTCCCAACAGTCGGCAGACCACACCTTTCGATACTCAGGTGGGTATCCGGTTTGACATCCGTACAGTGGTACACGCTTGGTGACACTTCTTCACCTTTACTTTGTTCTATCTTACTTTTCTTACTTGCACCTTAATTTCATTTCTGTTCTCTACTCAGTCATATGCATGCTTAGTATACTTGATAGGAGTAGAGTGGTTTGAGTTTACAGTTCTCCAGCGACCTACTTGGTCGATCCTTTACGCTTTTTACGCTGACCTATTCGGTCGCTTTGTTACATGACTGTTCGGTTGTTTCGATTACGATGACCTATTCGGTCGGTTTGTTTCAGTGCTTCTGTGACCTACGTGGTCGGCGAGTTTACTTAATGACCCAAAGGGGTCGATGTCCCTTTAGGGACGGGATTGTCAGCCAGTTGCTGACGTATGGTTTTTGAGCATAACAGCATCGATCGCCCAGGACTCGAGCACAGTTCACGAACACCGGTCCGCCACCGCAAGAGGTGTTCTTTTCCTAAAGGTGGTTGGACGAGCCAACCCGTGAGCCCATAGGCGACCATTGGTTGATATGGGCGTAACGTGTGCTTTGTGATACAGGGGGCATAGGCTTGAGGTCTGAGGACCAACAGAGCAACAGATTCCAGATTGGGTATTTTACTTTATCAGCTTTTCGATGCATACATACAGTAGCAGTTTATTTATATTACATATATCTCTCTCCTGCTTACTTAGCTACTGTATCTACTTACCAGTCCTTCCTTCGCTTTACTCCGTTACTAGTGGATACCCACCGGGAGTGGAGACATGTTTACATGTTCTCACCCCCGCCTTCTTCTTTCAAAGTGACATAGCAGTACTAGTGGGACAAAGAAAGGAGCGAGTCTAGTGCGCGTGTAGCTCCTACCCGTATCGGTTACTTCTTTACTTTCCTTGCTTTATTATCTAGAGTACATTTTGGTTCAGTTCTAGTTCTACTTTGGTTTACTTACAGTGATATTTTGAGACTTATGACGTTTTTGGGATTGTGATATGGAACTCATATTTTGGGAAATAAACTGTCTCCTACCCTTCGTGGTAGCATTTCAAAGGAAAGGGTTTATTGGAAAGGATTTCTACCCCTCGTGGTAGTGTTTTCAAAAGAAAGCGTTTCCGTGTGGGAAACGATTTTAAAAAGATTTTCTTAAGATTTATAAATAAGTTAATGTGGTGAATGGTTGTATGATATTGTGTATTCATTTGTTATTCATAATCGTTGTGGTTGAGTTCCCGGATGAATTGTAAACACTCTGTACTTGTGTGACGCCGTGCAAATACAGGGGAGACTCTGTCCGTGTGTACAGTGGCCTCCCTGTATTTGCGGCGGATCTGGTTCACCTCTGGGGGTCAGGCTTAAAAAAAAAAAAAAAAAAAAAAATTTCCGCTGTATTTATTTACCAAAGGGACCCCGGGGCGTGACACAAACCTGATTGACGGCATAACCAATGTCTGGTTGAGTCAAAGTTAGATACTAAAGACAACCAACCACACTACGATATAGGGAGGGATTATCATGCGGATCACCATCATAGAGAGAAAGAGCAAGGCCCTAATGTTACCGGAGAAGCAATTGGTTTGCAATCTAGCGTAGAGTTTCGGCTGAGAATGTCATGAATATATTTAGACTGAGTAAGATATAGTTTGTTAGGGCGAAGCGGGCTTCAATGCCAAGAAAGAAAAACAGCGGTACCAAATCCTTCATAGCAAATTCCCGATGAAGCAAGGCAAGTAGGGAGTTGAAAGGCGCATTGGGTGTTCAAGTGAGAATAATGTCATCAACATAGATAAAAAAAAATAATGAATATAACGAACTATTAAGAATGAACGAAGAAGGATCGGCATAAGATCCACGAAAACCAAGTCGCTGAAGAAATGCACTTAAACGAAGAAACTAAGCCGAAGAGGGGCTTGTTTAAGCCTATAGAGAGAATGTCGTAGGCGGCAAACATAGTGAGCCCATGTAGGATCAACAAAACTAGGAGGTTGTTGCTTGTAAACTTCGTCGAGATAGCCATGTAAAAGGCGTTTCTCACGTTAAGTTGTCAGATTGGCTACTGAAAGAAGGTAGCAATGGCTAAGAAGGCTCGAATGGTGATTGGTGTCTGCCGCGAACGAAACCGGCCCCGCCGTAGGCGAGTGGTCATTCATGGTAGAGTTTAAGTTTGTTTGAATTTTGTTTTGAAATCAGGATGTTAGGTTCATGGCTTCCAACAGACTCAAGAATCTGCTGTTAATTACCCCACACTTTCAGTGTGTTAAGGAACCCTCGATTAAGAGACCAAATATAAATGCTGATAATAAAAGAGACAAAGCGGGCAAATAAAATTTTATTAATATGATTTACCGGTTACATGGCTTAAGCAGGGGCATACCCCCACTGTACATGAATTTTAGAAGACTAGGATACTCAACCTAGCGACCTGATGGTCGATAGAAGTTATGATGCTCAGTTTAATGACAGAGCGGTCGGATTCACCTTGGTTATTTGTTCCAAGGTGGAGATGTGACCAAACCGCAAGTATTTGTATTGAGGTGGTCTGGTGCTCAGTTTGAAGACGTGGTGGTCGGATTCACCTTGGTTATTTGTGCCAAGGTGGAAATGTGACCAAACCCCAAGTATTTGTATTGAGGTGGTCTGATTACCCGAGGGTGGCTAAATTCTGAGTATTTGTATCAGAATTAACCGAGTATCATTCTAGTTATTTGTGCTAGAATGAAAATTTGACTAAGCCCTAAGTATTTGTATTAGGGGTAGTCGGGTGAACTCTAAGTATTTGTATTAGAGCTCGATCGGGTATGAAGCACACTAGACCCTGAGTACATGTACTAGGGCTAGTCGAGCATGGTTTGACTTCTACTCTAGGTATTTGTGCTAGAGCAGAAGGTTGACTAGACCCTAAGTATTTGTATTAGGGTTAGTCGGATTTGATTTGACTTCCACTCTAGGTATTTGTGCTAGAGTAAAAGGTTGACTTGGTCCTAAGTATTTGTGTTTGGACTAGTCGAGTGAACTCTAAGTATTTGTGTTAGAGTTCGATTTGAATTTGGGTTTAGTTTAACGACGTTTCGGTCATTTGAGTTTGAGTTTAGTTTAACGACGTTTCGGTCATTTGAGTTTGGATTGAGTTTGGGTTTAGTTTAACGACGTTTCGGTCGACTGGAATTGGATTTGGGTTTAGTTTAACGACGTTTCGGTCGAAATTGGTTTGGGTTTAGTTTAACGACGTTTCGGTCGGAAGTGGAATTGGGTTTAGTTTAACGACGTTTCGGTCGGAAGTGGACTTGGGTTTAGTTTAATGACGTTTCGGTCGACTGAATTTGGGTTTAGTTTAACGACGTTTCGGTCGGAGGTTCTGGACTTGGGTTTAGTTTAACGATGTTTCGGTCGACTGAATTTGGGTTTAGTTTAGCGACGTTTCGGTTGGAAGTGGATTTGGGGTTTAGTTTAAAGGCGTTTGGGTCGAAAGTGGATTTGGGTTTAGTTTAGCGACGTTTCGGTCGACTGAATTTGGGTTTAGTTTAACGACGTTTCGGTCGGAGGTTTTGGACTTGAGTTTAGTTTAACGACGTTTCGGTCGACTGAATTTGGGTTTAGTTTAACGACGTTTCGGTCGGAGGTTCTGGACTTGGGTTTGGGTTGAACCGTTATGCTTTGGTTCGGATCGGACCCACTTCATCCGAGTCGGATCCTTCACGGTTTGGTTCGGATCGGACCCACTTTGGTTCGAATCGGATCCTTTAATCCGTTTGGTTTGGTTTGGATTAGATCAGCTTCGGTCCGAGTCGAATCCTTCCTGGTTCGGTTCAAGTTGGATTCACTTCGGTTCGAGTTGGATGCTTTATGCTTTGGGTCGAATCGGCTCCACTTCGGTTCGAGTCGAATGCTTCTTGATTTGATTCGAATCGGCACCACTTTGGTTCGAGTCGAATGTTTCTTGATTCGGTTCGGGTCGAATCCTTTGTGGTTCTGTCCGGATCAGATCCACTTCGGATCAAGTTGAATATATTATGATTTGGTTCAAATCGGCTCCACTTCAGTTCGAGTCGAATGTTTCCTGGTTCGGTTCAGATTGGCTCCAGTTCGGTTCAGGTTGACTCCTTCATGGTTTGGTTTGAGTCGGATCCACTTTGATTCAAGTTGACTCCTTCCTGATTTGGTTTGAGTCTGATCCACTTCATATCAAGTTGAATCCTTTATGGCTTGGCTCGAATCGGCTCCACTTTGGATCAAGTTGAATCTTTCTTGATTTGGTTCAAGTTGGCTCCACTTCGATTCGAGTTGAATGCTTCTTGATTTGGTTCAAGTTAGACCCACTTCGGTTCGAGTCGGATCCTTCATGGTTCAGTTCGGATCGGATCCATCTCGGTTCGAGTCGAATATTTTCTGGTTCGGTTGGTATCGGATCCACTTTGGTTCAGGTTGACTCCTTCCTGGTTTGGTTCGAGTCGGATCCACTTTGGATTTGAATGCTTCACGGTTCGGTTCAGACCAAATCTGATTCGGTTCAGGTCTGGTTCGATTCAGATCAGATTCACTTCGGTTTAAGTCGAATCCTTCCTGGTTCGGTTCAAACAGATCTGTTCATTCGTTCGCATCAAATCGTTCGTTCGATCCGGGTTGTTCGATTCAGATCGGACTCACTTTGGTTCAAGTCGAATCATGTTCGGTACGGATCCGGTTCAGGCAGGATCCGGTTCGGTTCGGATCGGATTCACTTTGGTTCAAGTCGAATCCTGTTTGGTTCGGTTCATATGGGATCCGGTTTGGTTCGAATCCGGTTCAATTCGGATCGAATCTGTTTCGGTTCAAGTTGACTCCTTCCTGGTTCGGTTTAAGTCAGATCCACTTCGATTCAAGTTGAATCCATTTGGTTCGATTTGGATCAGATGGGATCCGGTTTGGTTCGAATCTGGTTCAGTTCGGATCGAATCTGTTTCGGTTCAAGTTGACTCCTTCCTGGTTCGGTTTAAGTCAGATCCACTTCGATTCAAGTTGAATCCATTTGGTTCGATTCAGATCAGATGGGATCCGGTTTGGTTCGAATCTGGTTTAGTTCGGATCAAATCTGTTTCGGTTCAAGTTGACTCCTTCCTGGTTCGGTTCAAGTCGAATATTTTGGTTTGGTTCAGAGGGATCCTGTTCGGTTCAGTTCGGATCGGATCCGCTTTGGTTCAAGTCGAGTTCCTTATGGCTCGGTTTAGGCTGAACCGACTTGTAATTAGTTCGACTTGGCCTGGCTCGAACCCGACATATGATTTGGTTCGCTCAGGTTGGATCTCCTTCGACTTGAGTCGAATCCTTCATGGTTCGGTTCAGATAGGATCCGGTTTGGTTCGGATCCGGTTCAGTTCGGATCGGATCTGTTTCGATTCAGGTTGATTCCTTCCTGGTTCGGTTCAAATCGAATACTTTGGTTTGGTTCAGAGGGATCCGGTTCGGTTTAGTTCGGATCGGATCCGCTTCGATTCGAGTCTTTTGATTTGGTTCAGAGGGATCCGGTTTGGTTCGAATCCGGTTCAGTTCGGATCGAATCTATTTCGGTTCAAGTTGACTCCTTCCTGGTTCTGTTCAAGTCAAATCCACTTCGGTTCAAGTTGAATCTATTTGGTTCAGATCGGATCCACTTCAATTCAAGTCGAATGCTTGCTGGATCGGTTCAGGTTGACGCCTTCCCGGTTCAGTTCAAGTCGGATCCACATTGGTTCAAGTTGAATCCATTTGGTTCGGTTCGGATCAGATCCGCTTCGGTTCAAGTCGAATCCTTCCTGGTTCGGTTCGAGTTGGATCCACTTCGGATCAAATGGCTTGGCTCGGACTGGATCCGGTTCTGTTCAGTTCGGATCGGATCCGCTTCAGTTCAAGTTGAGTTTTTTTATGGTTCGGTTTAGGCTGAACCGACTTGTAATTGGTTCGACTTGGCTTGGCTCGAACCTCTTGTACTTTTGTTTGAGTTGAACCCGGCATTTACTTTGGTTCGGCTTGACTTGGAACCTTTTTGTGGTTCGGTTCGATTTGAACTGACTAGTGGTTCGGTCCACTCAATCCTCATGTGGTTCAGTTCGAGTTGAACCAACTTTTAATTCGGTTCAAGTCGAACTAGATTGTAGTTCGGTTTGGTTTGATTAATATCTTTCATGGTTCGATTAAACTCATTAATTAGACTAGATCAACTTATCATCCGATTTGATTTGTCATCCAGGTCAAGCCTATCACGAAGACGGCGACCCGGTTTAATTAACCGAACCCGAGTCAAGCCTATCACGAAAACGGCGGCCCGGTTTAATTAACCGAACCCGAGTCAAGCCTATCACTAAGACGGCGACTCGGTTTAATTAGCCGAACGCGAGTCAAGCCTATCACGAAGACGGCGACTCGGTTTAATTAGCCGAACGCGAGTCAAGCCTATCACGAAGACGGCGACTCGGTTTAATTAGCCGAACGCGGGTCAAGCCTATCACGAAGACGGCGACCCGGTTTAATGAACCGAACCTGGGTCAAGCCTATCACGACGACGGCGACTCGGTTTAATTAGCCGAACCCGAGTCAAGCCTATCACGAAGACGGCGACCCGGTTGAATTAGCCGAACTCGGGTCAAGCCTATCACGAAGACGGCGACCCGGTTTAATGAACCGAATCCGGATCAAGCCTATCACGAAGATGGCGATCCGGTTTAATTGACCGAACTCGGGTCAAGCCTATCACGAAGACGGCGACCCGGTTTAATGAACCCAACCTGGGTCAAGCCTATCACGAAGACGGCGACCAGGTTTAATTAACCGAACCCGAGTTAAGCCTATCACGAAGACGGCGACTCGGTTTAATTAGCCGAACGCGGGTCAAGCCTATCACGAAGACGGCGACCCGGTTTAATTAGCCGAACCCGGGTCAAGCCTATCACGAAGACGGCGACCCGGTTTAATTAATCCGAACCCGGGTCAAGCCTATCACGAAGACGGCGACCCGGTTTAATTAGCCGAACGCGGGTCAAGCCTATCACGAAGACGGCGACCCGGTTTAATTAATCCGAACCCGGGTCAAGCCTATCACGAAGACGGCGACCCGGTTTGTGTCAAATTGGATCTAGCCTATCACGAAGACGGCGATCCAAATATTTGTTTTATTATTCTTATTTTATTTTTTATTTTTTATAGAGATTTGAGCGTGTCGAGCCTATCACGAAGACGGCCGCACAATCAAATCGGTTGGAGGTTCGTCGTCGCGTCATTCGCACGCTCTTGTGGATCTTTCGTCGATGTTGGGGAGGCGGACGTTTGGTGAATACGCACACACGATATAGTAACGATCTAATGCCGGATTTAATCGGGTCGACCTATCACGAAGACGGTCGTATTGATCAAACCGACAAATAAATCGGTAATATACCGTTTGCACGTATACACCAATCCGTCGTTGTTGTCGGAGAAGAAGAAGAAGGGGACCATGAGGCCTCTCGTGCGCCGTTGTTGAAGTCGAAGTCGTCACAACGTCACCGCCGCCGTCGTTGTCGAAGTCGTTGTCGGAGAAGAAGAAAGAGGAGGTCATGAGGCCTCCTCGCATGCCGTCGTCGTCGTCAAAGTCATCGCCGTCGCCGCCATTTTCATGCCTTCAACTCTTTTTTTTTGCTTTCTTTTTCTCTCTATTTTTTTTCTTTTCTTTTCTTTTTTGTTGGCTGTGAGAGGAGGGGATCAATAAAAGATTTTTTTTTTGTGTTCTTCTTTTCTCTTTTTTTGTTTCTTTTCTTTTTTTTCTTTTTCCTCCCCCCTCCTCTAAGAGATCTATTTTTTCAATCTCATGGTCCAATTTGTAGTGATTTTTGGACCACTTCACTTTGGGAAATAATTCAAAATATCTTGAAGATAAGGCAACGATATTTCTCTTATCTCTTTCCTTGTTAATTGCTAGTCCTTTAAGGAATGTAGCAATCAAATCATAATTTATTTTCTTTCCTTCTACATCCCAATTTGATTTTGAATTTGAATTTGAAATTTTTATCAAAGAAGGTATTTCCTCCATTCGAATTCGAATTCGAATTTTTTTTATCTCAAACAAATGGTTTGATAATTGGATTGTATGTTTTATCATAATAAATCTCGTCCTGCTGATTGAATCCTTTGGCAGCGACATGAGCCTTGTAACGATCAATAGATCCATCGGCTTTCTATTTGATCTTGCACCTATTTACACCCAATGACATGATGAGAAGAAGGAGATGGAATGAGATCCCAAGTATGATAATTGACAAGAGTTAGATATTCATCCTGCATAACAACATGCCATATTGGATCCTTTTCTGCCTTAGAGAATGATGAAGCTTCTGCAAATTAGCATAAATAAAGAATGCGACCAGATGTTTTTTATCAATAGTAAACTGCGGTGGCTGAAGTGAACCATTATGTGATCTCGTTACCATAGGATAAATGTGCTATATACGACTACCATTTGTAGGAACATTTGAGATGACACTCAGTGAGGTAGGCATAGAATGAGATGCTATTGTTGGTTGGTTGACAGGGTAATGTCCGATGCTTGGCACCTGCGATGGATCACTAATAGGACCAGCCTGTGAAGTCGGATCATTGATTATACTACGAGGTAGGGTGGCTGTTGGTTTAGTGGTTAGGTTGGTAATGGGTACGAGCCATTGGAAGGAGGTATGGGAGAGGTTGTGGCTATCACTAGGTTAAAGATTGGAGGAAGTGAGGGGCCCACATAGGATATCTTATGCTCAACCAGGGTAGCGCCTTCGAAGACCTAAAAGGAAATGACTGCTTGTCAAACACTACTATTTGGAAAATGAAAATTGGACCAGTACTCGGATCGTAACAATGATAGCCATGATAATTAGACAGATAGCCAAGAAACACACATGGTCGAGAGTGCAAATCAAGTTTATTGTGAGTATAAGTCCATAGATATGGGAAACATAAACAACCAAAAAGGTAATTAGGGGGTTGGTCGTGTAAAACTTGAAAGGGTGCCTTATAGTCTAGTGATTTAGTAGGGAGACGATTTATTAGACATAATGCAATTTCAAATGCATAGTCCCATAATTCGAGGGTAAATATAAAGTTGGAAAAGCAAGACCCACATCGACAATATGCCTTTGTTTTCGTTCAGCAGAACCATTCTATTGAGGTGTATGTGGGTAGGATATACGATGCAAGATTCCATTTTGTTGCAATTCAATTTGAAAGGGAGTGGACATGAATTTTTTGGCACCATCAGATTGAATAGCTTCTATTTTGTGTCCAAACATATCTTCTACTAGCCAGCAAAAGGTATGAAAAACATGCGAAATATCCGAGCAAGACTTTAAGACAAAAAACCATGAATATTTGTAATAATTCAAGAAGATGAATGTAGTAGTGATGCCTTGTGCGAGATGTAATAGGCGCAGGTTCCCACACATGGATATGAATGAGATCCAAAGGAACAAACGTTGATGCCATAGAATAATTGACTGAGGTGTGGTGGAGAAGGCTTGAAGTATGGAAAGGCATCCATCTTTGGCATATAAGTAGTAAAGCCCATCCTTAAGTGTGCCGCGTAGTAGCTTCTGGCATGTGTGAAGATCCTTAATGATAAAATGATGCAGATGCAATTCAAAGAAACATGAGTTATCTCGAACAAATTTAGAAATGGATGATCAATGTTTCAAGATATTAGGAGTGTGCAAAATATTTTGTAAAGTAAAAAAGCAAGTAGGTGTTTTGGAGTGGAAGAGCCAGAGGTAAAACTAGCAAACCTGAACCATCAACAATGTGGAGTTGATTAGTGCTAGGATGATCTGCTTGAATATTGAGATTAGCTAAGTCCGCTGCAATGTGATGAGTGGCGCCCAAGTCAATATACCAGTCTAAGTCATGATCATTGGTCCTTGAGAAATGTTTACCTGGGCATAGGATGTCCAAGGCGCTAACCTAGTTAAAGCACTGGCATAGTTAAGGGGAATAGCAATGTATAGCAATTTGTCCAAGGCACTGGCATAGTTGGCAGCGAACAGAGTGATTTGAGTTGCGCCTCCTATGATTTGGTTAAACACGCCGCATCAAGCCTTCTCTGAGAAAAGGCCCATGCTGATTGAATGAATTGTTTGATTAGGAAATTCTTCCCCATTTGGGTTAGAAAACCCAGTCAGATTGAGAAAAAAGCCCCTATAACTAGGATTCCCTCTCCCTTTGCTTCTACCTTGATAATTTCCTCCACCCCCTAAGGTGCTATAGCTACTATTCAATCGGCCCCTTCCCTTGACAAATTTTGCAGTGGCTGGAGTCGGTCCGAGCAAACCCGAGAGAGGTGTCATCTCGATTGAGGCAACATATTTATGGCGAGCCTCTTGGTTAAGCAAAAGGGCGAACAGATCATTGGTGCTAATGGTGCTTAGAGACGGAGTGAGAGCTAGGACAAGAGGTTCCCAGTCAAGACCCAAGCTAGTGATGATTCTCCAATTCAGATGCAGCAGCGTGATTGGTTTCCCAATTAGAGAAAATTGTGTCTCCAGTTGCTTCACATTCTTGAGGCACTTGATCATGGGCGTGTCTACTTTCTTGATGTTGCGCTATTGTTGCTCGATGAAATCCTTTTGGGCGATTGTGTGGGAGTCAAAGAGGGTTGCCAACGTTGTCCATACTTGATGAGAGGATGTAAGGCCAATGAGATTATAGACAACTTCTTGTGTCACTGACGGCATCAGAATAGCAAGGGCAATCTGATACTGAACAATCCATATTTCATATTCAAGATTGGCACTTTTGACTTTATTGTCTCCTGCAATTGTTTCTAGAGGAGCGAAGGTGCCGTTGACATAACCTAGGAGTCGGTGTGCCTTGAAGACAGGTGTATCATGATGCTTTTCAAGAAATAATAGTTGCTTCTGTAGAGTTTACCTGGAATGTTACATAGGCTAGAAGGAATCGGTGAGTGGGATGCAGCCATGAGAGATGATTGAGAATAGCTTGAAAGGGATATTGGATTGTAAAAGGAATGTTCCCGATATTAAGTCTTTGATAGCATAATATAGCGAGAGAAAGTAGGTAGAGAAGAATTAATCGTAGACTCCTTTATTTAGAAAGGAGCCGACTCCTATATGTAATAAACAACCAATGTAGGCAGTACAACTAATTACAGCTGGATAGCAGTTCAAATATTTTATCCTAGATGCAATGCTTATCCTTAGCTATTAATATAGAATAATTCTTTAAAACAAATACGGCAACAATACCAAATGAGCCTATTTACCACTGTACAGTTCAATAATATAAAGGCTTTCATAGCATAATATAGCGAAAGAGAGTAGGTAGAGAAGAATTAATTGTAGCTTCCTTTATTTAGAAAGAAGCCGACTCCTATATGTAATAAACAACCATATGGGTTGCACAACTAATTCTAGCTGGATAACAGTTCAAATATTTTATTCTAGATGTAATGCTTATCTTTGGCTATTAATATAGAATACTTCTTTAAAACAAATACGACAACAATACCAAATGAGCCTATTTATTACTGTACAATTCACTAATATAAAGGCACTTTTTTTGAGAGAGAGAGAAAGGTAGCATGCTACCCGTTTTGTTTAGTTTTTTTAGAAAACAAACTTAGCAAGAAATGTGAATTAACTAGAATTCAAACTTGGGACCTCGAGTACCAACCACCAAACCTTTTGCCCCTTGCACTAGGGACGGTAGGTAATACAAAGGCAATTTTTAATACAACCAAATGATCATAGAACAAAGGGAGCATAAGCCACAAAAAACTTCGCAAGAGAGGTCCACAAAATTTGAACTATGCAATGCAGTCAACGTAGAAAGCCAACAGAGAAACACTTAGAAAACCAACAAAAAACAAGTGCCAAAAAAACTTTGCCAAATAACTAAATCAACGTAAAATGACTCGTGAAACAAAAATCTGAAAATTGAAAGCGCTTTCTAGTCATAATTTGTAAAGTTTATCCAAAAACAGATAATAACTGGGAGCTTGCACGTCTCTACTCCTCAAGCGATTCATAAGTTCAGAAGGGAATAGATAATTTTGTGCTAAATTCATTGGATAATCTTTTCTCTTTCCCCTGTATATTTTGGAACCCTAATCCTCCAAAAGTGAAATGGAGTTTAGAGTGGAGTTTACAAACTTGCAATGCCATTCTTACAAGCAAATTCTACAAGATTTTACAAACTTGCTTATGTGGCCGTACTTCATTGGTAAGAAGATGTCAATCATGAGGTGATTATTGTAATTCTCAAGGCAAAGAATAAAATCTAACCACTAAATTTTGAATTTTGTAAATTGGTTGTACAAATTGTTTGTAAGAAAAGCACTTTCCTATATGTTGTTCCTTCATTAGGTTCTAGGCACGTGAATTGCATGTGCCCTTTTCCTGCCAATATATTGAGAAAGCAGCCATGATAACATTTTAGCACTTATACATTTAAGTTTCACATAGCAAGCAAGCATGACTTTCGTTAGTTCCACCAACAACACATGATGGTAGGGACTCAAATGAAACAAAATGTAGGGTTTAGGGGTTTAAACGTTGAAATAAAAGTTTAGGGACCAAAATAAAACTTTTGTAAAGTTCACGGACTAGTAATGCAATTTACCCAAATGCTAAATATTTTATCCGGCGTACTTATGGTAAGATAAAATTAACCTACGAATCATATTGATGTATGGTTTTATGTCCACATTCTTACCAAAATCCATGGATAATGTGGATTCAGCAATAGTATGATACAGAAATTATATGGTAATATAAAAATATTTTAAATGTACTGATAAAATTTCCTCTACAATTAATTAAAAGAATTAATATATAGTATAATAATATACAAGTTTAATATAATTAATAACTAGTAGATATTTAGTGATATGGAACTTTGTACCACTAGTATATGCATACTTTTGATGAAGTTATATATTCTGATTTCGTCTGCAAATTTTTTTGTGACAATTTTAGATTGTCACGTTGAAGTTAGACATAAGTTCATAAATAAATTCCTATAGAAGAAGAAGGAGAAGAAGAAGAAGAGAAGAAATTAGCTGGACATTAGGCCAATGGATGACATAATTACCTAGCGATTTGGGAACTTGCACACTTTGCATAGAACTTTTCTACGAATCATCTTGTTTTGACCTCAGCAACATATATTCTGCAACATCGAAAAAGCTTTCTATGCATCATGACTGATAGAGAATCATCAAAAATGTCAAAATAATATTTGTATATGAGGGTGGCTTGATTCTACCAATCTAGCTGCATAACAGAAGTAAAATACAGTTACAAACCTCCTAAGTCTACAGAGTCCTGTTCTTTGGGTAGGTTTAGGGCAACATGAAGAAATGCCATTCAATTTGTGCTTCGACTTCATAGACAAGAGTAAGCAGACTGTGCATAGTCAAATGATAAGAAGGCAGGGCAATTTAACGGACTATCCATCATGACAACATTCTCGTACATTGCCATTAGCAAGGGCAATCTTTTGTATCAATTAACAATTGCGACTGGCTCAATCTTCGAAAATAGAAGCTAAACCTTCAGCATTTCACTTCCAAAAACTTGAGAAGTTGCAAGATAAACATTTCTTAGCAATAGAGACGGTAGAGACAGGTTTGATGAGCAATGCTTTGATTACCATACTAATTGAACACTTAGGAGTAACAAATGTTTGTTTTCCTTTGGTGCCAAAAAAATTTCTCTGAAGGATGCCGAGGCCATTTAACAAATAATTTAGCAAGATATCCAACTTCTGGCACTAAATAGTCACTGAATAATGAGAAGAATCAAGTTTCATCCTTCTTCAATGTGAAAATAATTACTAAGTGAGAAGTCAACAAACCGCTGATGCTATCAATTCTATGTCCTCATTCTTGTGAAATCCCATGTCCAACTCCAAATCATCGCCGAAGTATCGAGATGCTGGACGATATCCTTCGTCGTTCATGTGCTTTGTTAGCCTTCTAACTTGTACATTTATATCCTCCATGTAGGGATGGTGCTGGTCCCCAACAACAAAAACATGAACTCTATTCTGAAGCTCAACCCAACTGCACCCTGGCTCCTTGCTCACCCCTCTAAGCCTCATTATTCCTCTCACCCGTTCCATATCATCCCACCTTCTCTCAGCAGCATATATGTTTGACAACAAAATATATGCAGAGGAGTCCTTTGAACCCAACTCTATAAGTCTCTCTCCAGCATATGCTCCTATACTAAAATTCCGAACACTTCGACAGGCCCCCAGCACAATACGCCACAAACAAGTGCCATGATCAACGGGAACTGATCCTATAAAGTCCTTGGCTTCACTAAGCAGACCAGCACGACAAAGAATATCGACCATGCAAGCATAGTGTTCTAGCCGCGGAACCAAGTCATAATCATTGAGCATCGACCTGAAGTAAAACCAACCTCTCTCGACAAAGCCCATGTGGCTACACACACATAGAAGATTAATGAATGTGACGTGGTCTGGTTCTGCACCATTGCGTTTCATCTCCTCAAAAATATCCAGTGCAACAGTCCCACACCCATTTTGTGAAAATCCAGATATAATTGAATTCCAGTCAACAACATCCCTCTGTGGCATTCTTCTGAAGACAAGGGCACAATCATCGAGGTTTCCACACTTTGCATACATGGTAGATAGGGCACTCCCGATAGGAGCCCCTAAACCAAATCCGTACTTGAGAGCATGAGCATGCATTTGCTTCCCTTGTTCCAAAGCTGCGAGGCCAGAACATGCTCTAAGGACGCTAACTATGGTCAGATTATTAGGCAAGATGCCATCCTTTTCCATTCTTCCGTATAGCGTTAGAGCCTCTTCGTGCTCTCCATTCTGCACATGCCCTGCTATCATCGTAGTCCAGAGGACAACATCCTCCTCAAGCAGCTGATCAAACCCTTTCCTCGCCTCAGCAACATTGCCACATTTGGCATACATATCCACCAGTGCACTTTTGACGTACACTTGAAGCTCAAATCCCAGCTTCAACAAGTAACAATGAACCTGTCTCCCTTCAAGCAAAGACATCGCATCACTACATGCATTGAGAACCCCAACAAATGTGAATTCGCTCGGTCTGATATCTTCCGACTGCATCTGTGAGAAAAGCAACAGAGCCTTGTCCGAATCGCCATTTTGTGCATATCCAGTAATCATCGCAGACCAGGTGATGGAATTTTTATCTCTTGATGAGTCAAATATCAGCAGTGCGCCGTCCGGGCATTCACATTTTGCATACAAGGTGACGAGCGAATTCTCGACGGACAGGAAAGATGATAACCCGTTCTTGACAGCAAGAGCATGGATCTGCCGACCCATCTGCAGAAATCCAGGGAGGCTGACAGCACTAAGAACACCGGTGACGACAAACTCGTTGGTGCTGCACGGGCGTTCCCGCATGATCAACCTGAATAACTGGAACCCCTGGGCCGGACACTTTCCAACAGCATAGCCAGAAATCATGGCCGCCCAGGAGACGGAATTCTTGTGAGGCATTCTGTCGAACACCTTGCGAGCATCGGAAACAAGTCCGAGCTTGCAGTACATGTTGAGCAGCGAGCTTCCGAGAAAGACATCATCACAATCGGCCGTCTTGACGGCGACGCAGTGAGCCTGAAAACCGAAATCGGCAGGGGCGTCCGGGAAGTGGGGAGCGGCCGTGAAAACGCCCGCGAAGGTGAAGGCGTTGGGGAGGAGGCAGGCGCCGCCTTCGGCCCGCATGCGGCGAAAGAGTTCGGCGACGGAGGCGGCGGCAGCAGCGCGGGGGCCCTGGCGAGAGAGGGAGTTGATGAGGCAGTTCCAGGAGACGACGTCGCGGGCGCGCATCTCGTCGAAGGCCGCCGTGGCCTGGGACAGGTGGCCGCACTTGGCGTACATGTTGACGACGCAGTTGGCGAGGAAGACGTCCGCCCAGGACCCGATCTTGATGAGGCGCGCGTGGAGGGACCGCCCTTCCGCGACGCGGCTCCGTTCCGCGCACCGCAGCAGCGAGCGGAAGAGAGAGTAGTGGGAGCCGCAGGAGGCGCGCGTTGTCATCGATCTCCTCCGAATCCGACATGCATGCAGCCACTGTCGTTGCGCAACGGCCGTTTATTCATTTTTTGATTTATTTTTGTAAGCAGGAAGAGATCCGGTTGTGTTCGCATCCGTTTGGTTATATATATATATATATATATATATATATATATATATATATATATATATATATAGAGTTGAACTAGAATCTTATCGGTAGTAAAGCGGTCGTTTTCTACCGATTTGTTTTCGATGATAGAGCACGAAATTGACGATCATATCATTTGAAGTGTTTAGAAATCAAATTTCAAATCTTTTCGACTTCATTTGCCTAATGATCAAACGGTTTCAAAATTTATAATTTTAATGGTCGATAAGAGGTGTTTTCTCGTTTAACGGCGTAAAGATATCCAAATCAATTGAATTTTTGTTAGAAAATTCTTTAAACTATTTAAAACAAGATCTATACTCTTGATCTTGATTACAAGACTCCTATCATCATTTTTTAAAGAGTATTCATTTTCAGATCATTTTATGTCCACTTGATGGATAAAAGAACAATATCGAAAGTACGTGAAATTTGATTTCTAGGTAGTTTAAATAGTTTAGATTATATTTAACGGAGCCGATCATCAATTTGGAAGCTCTATCATCGAAAACAAATCGGTAGTAAAACGACCGTTTTACTACCGATAATAGTATTCTAGTTCAACTCTATATATATATATATATATATATATATATATATATATATATATATATATATATATATATATATATAGAGCTATATATGAGTCCATTTTTATCTATCAATAGCACGGAGGTTTAGTCTACTAAGTTTTCCACCGTTAGATCTATCTTTTTGATAATTTTCACCCGTTAGATCATAATATTCAACCAACCACCCACTTAACCCTAAGGGGCCCACATCATCCTAACCGCACATCTCTCAATCCAACGGCCAAAAACTTGGTAGCAATGAGCTATTAATAAAAATAGTTAGTATATATATATATATATATATATATATATATATATATATATATATATATATATATATATATATATATATATATATATATATAAATTGTGATCTTATCGATAGCACCAAACGTTTGGTCTTTATCGAGTTTTCAAGATTAGATTTAACCATTTGACTATTTTCACGTTAGATTATCTTATTAAATCGATAACTTACTCAACCTAGGGGCCCATCGTCTAACCATTCGTTTTTTTATCCAGTAAAAGCCTAATAAGCACATTCGGTCTTATTGATAGCATCTATTAATATATATATATATATATATATATATATATATATATATATATATATATATATATATATATATATATATATATATATATATAGTAGAACTTCTATACTCTTATGAGTAGTAGACCCTTACTACTCATAAGTTGTTTTTGATGATGGGGCCTCAAGATCGACGATCACTCGATTAAATATAATATAGAGTATTTAAAACTTTTAGAAAATAAATTTTATAATTTTTTGAAATCATAATAAAGTCCATCAAATGGACATAAAATGAGCAATGAAATCGAACGATGTCCTAAAAATAGATGATCGGATCATTCAATTTAAGATCGGAGTTATTGATCTTTATCTAGGTAGTGAATAGAATTTTCTATCAAAAATTCAATCTATTTCAATTCTTTTACACCGTTAAACTAGCAAGTATCTCATACCGGTCGTTAAAAATTGTTAATTTTGTGAGCTTTTGATCGTATGGTAAATGATATCCAAAAATTATGAAATTTATTTTCTAGAAGTTTTAAATACTCTAGATCATATTTAACGGAGTGGATCGTCGATTCGGAGGCCCCATCATCAAAAACAACTTATGAGTAGTAAGGGTCTACTACTCATAAGAGTATAGTAGCCCTACTATATATATATCTATAAACTCTATTAATTCCCATTCCTTTCTGCCACGTGTCCGATTTATCTTAATCCAGACTAATCTAATCCCACGTCAGCAGCCACTTCAAATTCCATTTGTTTTCTCGCCCCGCCTCTTCGATCGCTCCTTGGGAAATCGATCCCATCGTTTCGATTCCTGCCCCGCCTCCTCGAACCCTCCCCCACAACCGCCGCTTCCATCCCTCTCCGCCTCTTCAAGAGAAAGGAGAGTCTGTACGGCTCCTTCTTGGCATTTGGGGCGTCCGATGGGGGCCATCAGCGAGGAGCGGAGGTGCCGGCGCGGACGGGCACGGCGCTGGGCGCGGGTGCTGGTGGCTCCCGGCCTTTCTCTCTCCGATCTCCCCACGCGGATCCGCCGGGATCCGCAGCGCGATCTTTGGCCTTTTTTGTCCCCTCCGTGCTGCCCCCCTCTCTCTCTCCGCGATCCGCCGTCCGATCTCCCTACCGGGATCCGCTGTCTCTCCGGACTCCAGTCGGGATTCGCGGCACGATCCTCGCCGGTGTCAGATCTGGCACCGGGCCCTCTCCCTGGCACCCTCTCCGACCTCCTCCTCGCGAGCCCCAATGCCCTCTCCCTGGTGCTCACGCCCTGTTCGATGAAATGTCGAGCTGATCATGAGGCTCTCCGCGGGCATCGAAAAGGTTTCTAATTTTTGTCTTATCGAGCCGAATCCTAATTTCTCATTTTTTATTTCTGCATCAAACTTTCCAGGTTCCTGAGGTGAGGACTTATTATCACCTGCTGCGCTTGCGTCTGGTGTTTTCACTCCATTCGTCGCCGAGCTCGGAAGTCCATTCATTGCAGGGCTCGGAAGTTGTCCCGAAGGTACTAGCGGCATTTGCACGGTGTGGACCACGGGTTGGCTGGCAGGAGTTCCATCATCAATGTCATCACCGCCACAACAGAAGAACTTCAGACACATAGTGTAATCTCTCTCTCTCTCTCCCTCTACCCAAGTTAAGGGAGTTTTGAGGTTAGTATTATGATATTAAAGTGTTTAATTGTGGACAAGAAGGGGTGGCATGCACCATAATGCTTTGCATGGAATCTAATTCTGCGTTAGCTTCGTCCTACTATGCTGAGTTGAGGTTGGGTGTCCAGACTTGGCAAGTCTATTGCGTAGCGAAGAAGCAACAGTTTAGATGAAAAAGTTGCATAGAGGTATGTTGTTATTTAGTGCATATTTTTCTTTTGGTAATAAAAAAAAAAGAGATCATAGTTGACATGCGTCAACTAAAGCATACTTTGATTTGAGATGCCTCCTCTTAGTTGAATTAGTACTAAGAATTAGTGATGGTGCCTATATGCTTTTCAATTGACAAATTTGGATGTTCAATTAATGGTTATCGGTTTATAGATAATGGAGATGCTGATATATCTGGAATCTCCAATTCAACTAACAGCTCAAATCAAACCAAGTATAAGTCAAGGGGTGTTAATACAGAAGAATGGAAGTTAGGCGGTCATGTTCAAAATAACCTATATTTGATGGGTTCTGTTTTTAAAAAATAAATTTATGCTTCCTTTCTGCACTTTGCTCTATCTTTTATTCCTCTGCGGTGCATTTTGCTCGAGTTCGGCGATGATTACAAGGTAGAGGTGCTTCATAATTAGGGTTTTATTTGGTCATATAATTTGGATTTATGTTTGTCATTTTTGTCAATTAGGTTTTTTTCTCAATTTTAAGATTTGAGATTCTGCTCTTATTTTTTGCTCTATTGTGCACTCTTTGATTATAGGGAATGCTTACTGGGACCCCCTCAGTCAAAGGCAATTTTGAACTGAACGCTTTAAGAACTTTTAGTTAGTTTAGTGAGTTAGATTGAAAATAATTGAATTAGTTGAACCCCTTAATGTCCGTTTTGAAATGAACCCCTCAATAGTTTAGTAAATTAGACTGAATTAGTTGAATGGTTTGAGATTATGTTTGTATCTCTAGATTGTATTTCATGCTTTAGCTTTTTTATTTCGGTTTTTTTTTTTCTCTCATTTAAAGAATATTTGACAACATCACGTGTTGCATGAGGCCCTTATCCTTTCTCATAGCCATTGACAGCTTTTGTCTAAGCAAAAAAAAAATCTTTCACCAAAATTTTCAAGAGCCTTTGCAATTTTTTAAATAACATGCATATTTGAGAATTACGAGATGAATTGTCCATAGAGGTTTTAAATTTTCCAGTGAGATAATTGTTAGTAAAATAATATCGAGTAAGATTCATGAGGAGTTGAAGACTCAAAAGAAACCAGAAACCTTTAAGAAGCTGCTGATGGAAAAATCTCTGCTTGAACAGAAGGTCCAAAGGCTTGAGAGAATGACAAATGAAGAGGTGTGACCTTTTGGTCATTTGTTTTCCACTTAAATTTGCTATGTACATCTTTTAGTTTTTAGTTTTTGTTTATTTATCTCACAACAGTGACTTTGCTTCATAAAATGCAGAAAAGTGCAATGGAAAAATTTTATGAGGAGAATTTGAAACTTAAAAAGTGCATAAAGCAGAACTGGAGCAGAAGTTGGAGAGCACCTCACAAGCCTTAACAGCAGCTGAATCTAGGCTTACGCTGAGAAATGCTGAACTAGATACATTGCAGAACAGTGTAAAAGAACTTGAAGAATTGGGAGAATTTAAAGCAATATGTGTTTAACTTTTCTAGATCTTACAAACGAACAGTCTTACTGTCATATTCATTTATAACTGATGTATGAAACTGACATTGTATAAAACTATGTGACATTGCTATAGAACATTGATAGGAAGAATGAGCAAATAGCTGCAATTTTACAGAAGCAAGGTGGTCAGTTGGCTGAATTAGAAGCACTCTACAGGGAAGAGCAAATTTTGTGAAAACAATACTATAATTTTTCATGCATGTTAGACTTTTTTGTTGTTTAAAATTATTGAATACGGCTGCTTTTCTTTAATTTTAACTTCAAATACTCCAATTTTTAGATTGCTTCTTATTTTTTTTTGCCTATTGTATGTAAGTTGATTGAGTTGCTTTATTTCTTTATTTAATTAGGAAGTTGTGCAATGTTAGGGTGTGCTACTTTTTTTTCTTTTTCTTTTTTTTTGTGGAAAACTTATTTTTTAGCATTATCTATCTTCGAGTCATTTTGCTACAGCAATATCTACCCGCCGCATCGCGCGGGTTAACTACACTAGTATATATATATATATATATATATATATATATATATATATATATATATATATATATATATATATATATATATATATATATATATATATATATAGGCCACGGCTACTATACTATTATGAGTATTGGAGCCATCGTACTCATAACTTTTTGGCCGTTGAGATGAAAAAATGTGAGGCTAGGATGAGAGTGATTACGGTTAGATTGATAGTGGGCCCCCTAGGGTTGAGTAGGTGGTTGGTTGAATAGTATAATCTAACGGATAAAAATGATTAAAGGGTGGATCAAATGGCCAAAAAGTTATGAGTACAAGAGCCTCTATACTCATAAAAGTATAGTAGAGACTCTATATATATATATATATATATATATATATATATATATATATATATAGAGTTGAACTAGAATACTATCGGTAGTAAAACGGTCGTTTTACTACCGATTTGTTTTCGATGATAGAGCTTCCAAATTGACGATCGACTCCGTTGAACATGATCTATATCATTTGAAGTGTTTAGAAATCAAATTTCAAATCTTTTCGACTTCATTTGCCTAATGATCAAACGGTTTCAAAATTTATAATTTTAATGGTCGATAAGAGGCGTTTTCTCGTTTAACGGCGTAAAGATATCCATTTCAAGTGAATTTTTGTTAGAACATTTTTTCAACTATTTAAAACAAGATCTGTACAGTTGATCTCGATTATAAGACTCCTATTATCATTTTTTAAAGAGTATTCCTTTTCAGCCGTTCATTTTTATGTCTACTTGTTGGATAAAAGAACAATATCGAAAGTGCGTGAAATTTGATTTCTAGGTAGCTTAAATAGTTTAGATCATATTTAACGGAGCCGATCATCAATTTGGAAGCTCTATCATCGAAAACAAATCGGTAGTAAAGCGCTTTACTACCGATAGTATTCTAGTTCAACTCTATATATATATATATATATATATATATATATAACTGAGCTAGAATACTTTTACAAGTATCACCCCCTTGCTGCTATTAGATTTTTATCCCTTGGATCTACCCCCACTTCCACTCGCTGATCTGCTCTCACTTCCACTCGGGCACCGGCAGACTCTAAAGCTTGCCAGCAGGTACCTGATACTCTACCTTCATCTATCGGCAAGTCAAATACTGAGCCACATATCTGCCAATATCTCTCTTTATTTCATTCCACCAGAACTGTGCCTTTAAATCTTTATACATCTTGGTTCCACCGGGATGAACCGTATAAGGTGAACAATGAGCCTCTTTCAAAATATCCTCTCGGATCTCTAAATCTATAGACACACATAGTACGTCGGTCCCTGTACCACAGTACTCCCGAACTGTCCACTATGAAGCCCTCTGCCTGTCCATTCTCTAACTACTCTCGAATCCTCAATAGGTGCGGATCTCCACTCTGTTTCTCTCTGATCCTATCCAACAAAGTGCGTTGCAAGACCATAGACATCAGTCTTGCAGTAGACCCCGGGGATACTATCTCGAGTCTCAGCCTCTGCAGCTCCTCGAGTAACGCCCTCTGATGAGTGATCATCAGGCTTGAGCTCTGCACTGCCTTCCTGCTCAACGCATCTGACACCACGTTCACCTTGCCGAGATGATACTGAATACTAATATCATAGTCCTTCAATAACTCCAACCACAGGCGTTGCCTCAAGTTCAACTCCCTTTGGGTGAACAGATACTTGAGACTTTTATGATCCGTAAAAAACTCACAGTGCTCGCCATACAGATAATGCCGCCACAACTTCAAAGCAAAAACCACTGTGGCAAGCTCCAAGTCATGCGTAGGGTAATTCTTCTTGAAATCTTTCAATTGCCGTGAAGCATAAGCGATTACCCTACCATGCTGCATTAGCACACAACCCAAGCCACTGTGCGATGCATCACTATACATCACAAATTCTTCCCCCATAACTGGAAGGGCAAGGATAGGAGCTGAAGTCAGCCTCTGTCTCAACTCATCAAAGCTCCTCTGACAATTCTCACTCCAGATGAACTTAACTCCCTTACGAGTTCCAGATGAACTTAATTCCCTTACGAGTTAATCGAGTGAGGGGTGTGGAAAGCTTCGCAAAGCCTTCGACAAAGCGACGGTAATATCCTGCCATGCCAGTCCTAGGAAACTCCTCACCTTAGTCACTGTCGTCAGTCTGGGCCAATCCCGAATCGCATCGATCTTCTTCGGATCCACTGCTACTCCATTCGCAGAAATCACGTGGCCCAAGAAAGTAATCTCCCGTAACCAAAACTCACACTTCTTTAACTTGGCATACAACTATTTCTCTCGCAGAAGCTGTAGCACCGTCCTCAAGTGCTCCTCATGCTCGTCATCACTCTTGGAGTAAATCAAGATATCGTCGATGAAGACTACCACAAATCTATCCAAGAACGGCTTGAACACTCTGTTCATCAAATCCATAAATGCGGCAGGGGCATTCGTCAATCCAAAAGGCATTACTGTAAACTCATAATGCATGTACCGAGTCCGAAAAGCCGTCTTGGGAACATCCTCGGCCCTCACCCTCAACTGGTTGTAACCTGACTGAAGATCAATCTTCGAAAAGACACAAGATCCTTGCAGCTGATCAAATAGATAATCAATGCGCGGCAAAGGATACTTGTTCTTGATGGTCAGTTTATTCAGCTCCTAATAATCCACGTACAACCTAAGTGAACCATCATTCTTCTTCACGAATAACACCGGCGCTCCCCAAGGCGACACACTAGGTTTTACATACCCCTTATCAATCAAATCCTGAAACTGCGCCTTCAGCTCTCTCACCTCCGCTGGTGCCATCCAATAAGGTACCTTCGAGATTGGTGCAGTTCCAGGAACTCCATCAATCACAAACTCAATCTCCCTCTCCGGCGGCATCGCAGTCAACTCTGGGGGAAACACATCCGAAAACTCGCGGACCATAGAGATATCCTCGAGTCCTGGCGCCGCCGTAGGTACCTCTGCAACCATCGCCAGAAACGCAATGCATCCTCTACTCATCAACTGTCGAGCCCTCGCCGAAGAAATCCATGTAGCAAACAACGTGCTCCGGCTGCCCCTAAAAGTAAACTCCTCCTGGCCTAGCTCAAGGAATGTCACCGTCCTTACTCCACAGTCGATCGTAGCGTAATACTGCGCCAGCCAATCCATGCCGAGCACTACGTCGAAGTCCTGCAGCTGCCCTAAGACCAACAGGTCTGCGGGCATGATCCATGCATCCAACTGCACCGAACATGACCAACAACACTCTGCAACCTGTAACACATGGTCGGAGATCTGCACCTCTCGTGCCTGAGACAATGACCGTAACTCTAGACCATGCAACAATGCAAATACTCAGCTAACAAAAGAATGTGATGCACCGGTATCAAAAAGAGTACGAGCTTTAATACCAAAAAGCAAAATGATACCTGCCACCACTCGGTCAGCTGCCGAAGAGTCCTCCACCTGGCCTGCATAGACTCTGCCGCTCGGAGCCTACTGTCGCCGCTCACTCTGACGCGGCACAGATGCCTTATCCTCCTGACGGTAACTCGGAGGTGCCCCGTAAGACTGCGGAGGTCCCGGTTGTGCTGATGCTGATGACGGTGCTGATGATGCTGCTCAAGGGCAAGCTAACCTTATGTGTCCTGGTTGTCCACATCCAAAACACCGGCCCTCCCTCTGCTCACACTGTCTGGGCCAGTGTGGTCCCCAGCAAATCACACACTGCGGCGTCCTCGGTGACTGCCCCCGCTGACGAGAATCTCGGGAACGCTGACGTCCCGAGGACCCATGACCCTGAGAGCGTGATCGTGGAGGTCTCGGCGGACGCCGGCTGCTCGACTGTCCCTCGTCGTCTAGAGCTGGGCGCTTCCTGTTCTGACTTTGTCCCGGTCCCTGGGTCCGCACCCGCAGTGACACCTCACCTCTCTCCTCCTATAGTACCTGCTCTATAGACGCATCCAAGGTCCTCGACCTCCGCGTCCGCACAAACCTAAAGATGTCGGGTCTCAAACCCTGCTCAAACAAGTAGACCCTATGAGCCTCATCTCTGGCCACGAATGGCACACAGTTCAGGAGTCGAGTAAACTCCCAAACGTACTCCTGCATTGTCCTCTCTCCCTGCTGAATTCTCTTCAAGTCTTCCTTGAGCTTCTGTTTCACACTGTTGGGAAAATACATCCCAAACAGCATTCCACAGAACTCATCCCAGCTCATCTGTAAGGCCACCAGCCTCTAATCTCGCCTCACCCTCCTCCACATCCTCTCATGGTAGATCCCTAAGTAGTGGGTTCTAAACCCTAGAGTTGGTATTTTTGGAACCTTAGGATGCTAATGAGGTGATTGCTACCTAAATCTTGGGTTGATTTAAGGTATTTAGCAACAATGGCATCTAGGGCATCCAAAAGAGAGGTTTTGTAAATAGATGAGGTTGATCTCATTTGACCCCATGTAAATCTAATTGGGGGTATAACGAACGCGTTGGCGTGCTCGGTTCAGTGATCCGACGAGCATACGCAAAGTTATTGACAAAATAATATATTTTTAACAGATAGCCGCAGCGCGCGAAATAGAAGCCCAAAAATCGTGAGATCGGATCCGGGGCATCATGAAGTCGTGGAATAACGCTGACAAGTATCGGATTGCAAATTGGTGGCCGTTCGGTTGGTCGCGCAAGAGTTCGGGCCGAATCGGGTCATAGGTGCCGCGGGCAGCCGATTGCAAGTGTCGACGAGCAATCGGAGAGCAGAACAGGTTGGTTGTGTTTACCGAAGCGACTAGGCCGCCGTTATGTCTGAGAGAATTGTGAACCCATGTTGATGCATAAGAATGCTAGATGCATGTGTAGATAATGCATGTTAGATAACATAATATAGAAATGCTAAATAAATGCATATGATGTCATATAGAAATGCTAGTGAGCATGATGAGCATGATGAATGTTAAGTGATTACAGGAATGCATGATTAGCATTATGAGGAAAATGTTAAATAAGAACATGATGAACGCATGATAATATGCCAAGTACGTGTATAATGAACATGTTATAAGAATGTTATGGTAGGAATGCTAATGCAAGAATGCTAAGTAATGACATGAATTGTGGACAGAATACACATATAGATCGAGTGGCATCTAACCTAGTGTTAAAAAATATAGGTTATAGTAAACCTAGAGTCAAATGGACATAGGTTGTGGACATTGAACCTAGAGTTAAAGTAACCTAGGTTATGTGGTAAACAAAGTGGATCTAGAGTCAAATAGACCTAGGATGTAAAGGATAATGGACCTAAGTGGATCGACTCTTGAGGGTTAAGACCAACCCGCAAGCTATGTGGAACAGACTCCGGAATCCCGAGATTTGGACACCGAGGCAGGTGTCGGGCGTGTGCGCTATTTCGCCGTCCAGGGCTATACCACTGTCGTGGCGTGTGCGACGATTTCGCCGCCGAGTGGGTGAACCGAGATGAGTTCTATACCGGTTGAGCCGGGTTGTGGATCAGACCGCAGGTTGACTCAAACCACTGACGTGGCGTGTGCGATGATTTCGCCGCCGGATGGCTAGGTCATAGAGTGCGGTAGGCTGTTGAAAGTTGAGGTACTTATGAGACGTCCATCACTTCGAGCCAGGCAGTGCGCGGATTATCCGCAGTTGATTGGCTCAAGACCGAGTCGGGTGGCATAGTGAGCTGAGGTAAAAGTAACCTCAGAAGTGACTTGTTAATAAGCATATAGTGCCCAAGAGTAAAGAGTAAAGAATGTGAACGGCTAATCCTAAGAATAACTAGTGACAGATGGAAATGGCTAATATAAAGAATAGCTAAAATGTAAAGTAAAGCTAAGAACTGTTCAATAGTTGCATATCGCATATTGTGAGGCATGTTTTCTGTTAGTTGCATAGTAACATCATATATATATGTGGGGTAAATTGCATTGTTACCCCCTGAACTTTTGGCTAAGTTTCACTTTACCCCTCGAACTCCTAAAATAGACATGTAACCTCCTAAACTCTAATATTTCGTTCATGTTACCCCTTAGTCGGTTTTAGTTAAGCTCGGTTAACGGCGATGGAAGTAAAACGAATAAAATATTAGAGTTTAGGGTGTTAAATATCTATTTTAGGAGTTTGGGGGGTTAAGTGAAACTCGCCAAAAGTTCAGGAGGTAGGAGTGCAATTTACCCCGTAGGGGACTCTTGACTATAAATTATTTTATTATAATATATTATTTACAGACTGACTACTAATTCTCAAGTTAGTGATCTTGAATTTATATATATTTTTTATCCTAAAATAAATCATATCATAATTTATCTTACATTTTATTATAATAAAATAAAAGTGAAAGACCGACCGTCCCTAGAGCAAGTGGCAAAGGGCTTGGTGGTTGGTACCCGAGATCCTAGTTCGAATCCTAATTGATTCACATTTCTAGCTAAGTTTATTTCTAAATAAAATAAACGAAGTGGGTAGCGTGCTATCTATCTCTCTCAAAAAAAAAAGTGAAAGAAATAAATTAGAGTAGTTTAAAGATAAAAAAATAGCGATACTAACTACCTACGATGCTCGAACAGTCTACTATCCTAGTGTACTCGCTAATATGATTGATTTACAATAGGTGTCCTCACTCGGATATAGAGATTTTAATTCTCAGTTAATTTTTTGTAATACTTGTTTGTCCTTTTTATCTTTAGAAGTATTGTTTTATAAAATACACTTAAAAAATTTTGTACTTCATTTCAGCCAATTAGAAATTTTTAATATAAAAATATAAAAATAATTTATAGTAAAAATTTGGATAATTTGCATTGTTACCCCCTGAACTTTTGGTGAGTTTCACTTAACCCCCCAGACTCCTAAAATAGACATCTAACACCCTAAACTCTAATATTTTATTCATTTTACCCCTTCCGTCAGTTTTCGGTTAATGGGGCTTAATGGAAAACTGACGGAAGGGGTAACATAAACAAAATATTAGAGTTTAGGAGGTTAGATATCCATTTTAGGAGTTCGAGGGGTAAAGTAAAACTTCGCCAAAAGTTCAGGGGGTAACAATGCAATTTACCCTATATATGTGTATGTGGATGTTTTTGGACTAACATGATTGCAGTGCCTCCTTGGACCTATTGGTCGAGCTTTTCCCTTGGGTGGCCGTACCCACTGGGAACCATGGAGTTGGTTCTCACCCCACGTTGTTTTGGGGTGTTTTCTAGGTACACACGTGAGTGGCGCAGTAGCAGCGCAAGGCAAGGGCGTAGCTCCGTAGAGAGCGCCCTACCCCAGAGACTGGAGATAGAAGTACTCCAGTCGGCTAGCTAGGGGTATAGAAAGTGATAGAACAAAACTTGTAAACAATGATGTAATAACTAGATTGTATTAGGAGGTTGAATGCAAATGTAAAAATCTAATCTATGATGAATGCTTGTAATAGCAGTAGTTGTATTTATGTTTTTCATACTTTCTTATGCAATCTCAGATTGTTGTATGTTCCTGTTTGGAACCCTTGTAATGGTATTGATTTCGACGCCTTGGACGTATAGGGAAAACTCTGTCCGTTCAGCGGACTGTCGGCGTGCCCAAAACCGACCAAATAGGCGGGCTCGGGGCGTGACACCTGTAACCACTTTTTCAGAAAAGAATACCCTCTTGCGGTGGATCAGACCGCTGGTGTTCGTGAAATACAAACGAGTCTTAGGTAATCAATGCTGATATGCTCAAAGGCCAACCGTCGACAACCATCCGACAATCACTGCCCCTCGAGGCAAACCGACCAATAGGTCATCAACTGTTAGCACTAGAACCGACCACTAAGTTCAGCTAGGATGGACAACTCAACATCCTCTCAAACATATACAAGTACTGCTCAATGAAGCACAAGAACCGACCACTCAGGTCAACTAGGATGGAACAACTCAACATCCTACCGAAGGTATACAAGTACTGACTACTCAAGTCAACTAACATATATGCATGACGAACCGACGAATAGGTCACCAGAGTGTATCAATGAATCCAGAACTACCGTTGGCCACTAGCCGACAATCCAACCCCTCAGGGTACACCGACGTCAATGGTCATCGAACGGCAGAAGTCAAGGAACCGACCGAATAGGTCACAGATACAAAGATACCAGAACTGACCAACCAGGTCACTGATACGAAGTACGAAAACCGACCAACTAGGTCATATGTATCATATATAGATGAACTACCCTACTCCTACACATGATACTAAGCATGAAAATATCTGAGTAGAGCATAACGAAAGCAACATGTGTGCAAGGCTTAATATATGCTAAGTAATAATAATATCAAGAGAACAAAGCTAAGAAACCATCACCAAGCGTGCACCACTGTACCGACTTCGGATCGAAGTACCCACCTGTACAAACGCGATACTGGCCTTCCACCTGCGAAGAAATAATCAATCGGACCTACGAAAGATCCACCAGGTTAGAATCTAACCCGCTAACACAAAACACTAATTCACAGAACCCCACTAACAAACCCACGGGAATCGGTTTCCCAAAACCATTCTGTAACACGTGGAAGTCCGAAAACCGCAGGACTCCGCGGGACCTGGTCCGGAACTCGTCGACTCGTGCTACGAATCACCCGCTGCTATAACACACACCGATTTAGGTGTATTGGCAGCAAACACCAAATAACATAAACAAACAATTATCGTTGGATAATTGTTCGGATCCGGATTTCCGAAAGTGTCTATTTCGACACCGGAACCCACCGTCGCTCACCAGTCATCTCCGAACCCACGAGATGACGATGGTGACCAGCCAACAAGGCTCAGCGACAACTCACAAGGCAACCAAACAATGTTGGAAGAAATTCGAACCGAAACCGCGTTCCGCTAGCGAATTTCGCCAGAAAAACGCACCGAAATCGACTTTCGATTTCCGCGAAGGCTATCGAACATTAGAAAATTAGTCCATAGGTCACCACACACACAAACACACTGCTTGCAGTGGCCACAAGTTGTAAATTGCACAAAATTCTCTCTAATTACATAAAATCCTATCCTTTTATGTAATTTGAACGATTATGTGGCTCGTTCATGCAAATCGAGGACTTCTAAGGTTTGCTGAGATACGTACTAACATGTCTCAAAGTGTTGGAGGCCGTGCTCATGATCCGGAGCACAACGGCTCACTGTAGGAGGCGGGGGAGCAACCCAAAAGTTCTGCGAATTACGCGTAGTCAGGGGAAAACGCACCGAAAAGCACTAACCTGACTCTGTTGATCCAAAGTGAGGTGAGCACTGTGATCAACACTGACTAGCGATCACCATGCTCACCGCCGGAGGCATCGAAACAGCCTTGGATCATCGAAAAAGTCCACGCAAACATGGAACAGCAGCCGAAAAGGCTCAAACGGAGCGACATTGCCGAAACAACAGCCGAAAAGGCTCAAACGGAGCGACATTGCCGAAACAGCAGATCAGGACCTTCCCGACAGAAAACAAGGTGAGCACGATGATCAGCGATGAGTCCTAATCATCGTGCTCCTTGGCTTGGACGGAGCAAAGTTGCTCCGGCCTGCTTCCGGCGGCACGACGGCGCGCGCAGGGGCCAGGGATGAGTGCGAGGGAGGTGAGGAGTACGGTGCTCACCTCGGATGGCGGCTGGAAGCGGCGACGGTGGCGATGGAACAAGCTAAGCCCACATGACTAGGGCTCGGATTCCAGGGTTGTCGCGAGCACGGCGGCGGCCTGGGTAGGTCAGGGACGTCGGCGGCAGGTCCCTAGAGGCCGGAGGAGGAGGAGGGAGGCGGCGGTCGGCGACGGCGGCGGCCGTGACTCGGGTGTGGCCACCCGAGCTTGGCTCGGTCTGCAGGCTTGGGCGGCGGCGACCGGCGATGAGGGTTGTCGAGGCTTCGGGGGAGGCGGCAGAGGTGGTCCAAGGGGCGGCGGTGCGAGGCTACCCTGCGAAGCTCGGCTCGGCCGAGCAAGTGCAGGCGGCCGTAGTTGACAGAGGTGGCGGCGGCGGCCCGCAGAGGCGGTGGCGACAGGCCGGGGAGGGTCGCCAGGGCTCAGGGATGACGCCAGAGAGGAGCTAGAGGGAATGCAACCTTAGATCTGGCCTTTACCCGAGAGGAAGGGAGTGGTAGAGTTGGAGATGGAGGAGAGGAAGAAGAAAATGAAGAAAAACGGCTGATGGAAGGTGGTGGCTGGCCAGAGATCGGTCGGCGGCGGCTGGGAGGTGCGTGGCTAGGGTAGGGAAAGTAAGAGGGTGGCTGGGGGCTAGCTAGGGATCGTCTAGGGTTGGGTTCCAAGGTGAAACCCTAGAAAACCTTAAATACATAAGGTGCAAATTTGCAGAAAGGCCCCCGAAACTCAGATTTTCTAACTTAGTCCTCCACAGTGTGTGTAAAACGTGCAAACACACCCTCACTAGCGATCTCACGCAAAACGGTACATAAAATGTTGCAACTTTTGCAAAATTACCGTTTTGCCATCACCGACCTCTCCTCGAACAACGCGCATTCTCCACAGATCCGTCCGTCATATTTGAGAATGGATCACACCAGTGCGATCAGCACGACGGAGACAACAAAGCTACGATCTTGGTTCTCCTCGATCGATTACGGATTCGCGACGAAATCCGTTTTTTCTCTAAAAGGCCAAAATGACGTATAATACGTATAAAACATGTATTTTTAGATTTTCTCGAAATCCGTGCGTCAAATCCAAAATCCGTCAGCGCCAGTAGTTCCAAAATAGTTGAATCGTTCGAAACGAGCTATTGGACCGCTATGAACGAAGTCCGATACGCGCTGAAAGCCAATTCTACCCCGTGGCTTCTCCGGAAAATCGGATTACTATTCACTTTAAGTGAAAACTATTTATCGTGTAACTTCTCCATTTTAGCTCATTTTTTCTAAAACTTGACGAGTGCTTATGTAATTAAATTACACACAGGAACATCGTCAACGGAGAGTTAAGTTGCACTGCCAAAAACTCAGTCCTTATAATTTTGCGGCTTTTGTGGCCAGCAAATTTTTTTACGAAATAATCACGTATTGGCCCCAACCTTCTCGATATTTTCTATTTTGGGAATTGTTAAAAAAGGTATTGGATTTTACGAAAAACTTCAAATACCTCCTAGTGATTTCACATTATTTCGTTTTAGCACCATGTGCTTTAAAGTGTATCAAGTTAGTACCGTGTGATTTCGCACTTTCTCACTTTAGTACCCCCTGTAGTTTAAAGTGTATCGAGTTAGTACCCTGTTGTTTTTGTAATAACAAATTACTGCACAGAAAATCTGATTGTGATCAAATCTAACTAAATTTGTAATAAGATTAATAAACTCAACTTACAGATAAATATTGCTAAATCCAAATTAAGACTTAATTGATCCGGAAGCGTGCGAGGCACTGCCCTAAGGCATATTCCCGTCCTTACGTGCGGGATTAACCAGGCAACACCCCAAGATACGACCAGAATTCCTCCTTCTGCGAGCACGATCGTAAAGTAGGTTAACGAAGACTCTTTCAACACCCGATGACAAAAAAATTGATCAAAGTAGAATTGGAATCAAAATAAAATTTAAATATTCCATTGTAAAGTTCATATATTGCTACTATAAATATCATACAAAGCTAATTGTATATAGAGGCATGTTATAGGGAGTACTGTTGGAATCAATCCCAACGTTCCAACCCTTAATGCACCTTTATGATTAGTAAAGGCCCGAAGAGTCAGACATGCATAGTAACATCCGTGCACTAAAACACCTTAATTAAACAAATATAATAATAATAATAATAATAATAATAATAATAGTAATTAAGAAAAATGTAGGATTTTGAATTTTCATCAACAGTTTTGGCCTTATGCATAATAATAATAATAAAAAAAGCGATGTTATGAGTTACACTAATTTACTATTGCATTGTCTTCCCGCCGCGCGGGCCTTTTAACTATATATATGGTTCTCATGTGGTTGTAACCAATACCAATAATTTTCTGTTAAAAAATTATCACACGTGACAATTTATTATATTTTATTCTTTAATAAAAGAGGCATAAATTATTGTTTTGGTCCTCAAACTATGGGCGGCCCTACTTTAGTCCTTAAATTTTAATTTACTTTAATTTTTTACTCAAACTTTTTGAACTTTTACAATTAAATTTCAAAACCAACTTTTTTGACTCAAATGTTTATAAATTAATAATATAAAAGTGATGTGATGATATTGCAATTGCTAATGTAATAATGATTAAGATACTATATCACTTCTGTGTTAATAATTTATTCATATTTAGTCAAAAAATTAAATTATAATAATTTAAATTTTTTAGTAAAAATACTACATCACTTCTGCATTTAATTAAATTATAATAATTCAAATATTTTTTATGTGGTTTCACACTTTTTTTATTTTAGTACTCTATAGTTTAAACTTTATCAATTTAGTTTTTTTTTACTAATTTTTTTTCGTTAAATCGTGTGAGTTAAAACTAAAAATCACTAAACTAAATATTCGATAAATTTAGATGGGTATCTAAAGTTTTTTTATATATAATTTAACAAAATATTAACGAAAAAATTGATAAAAAAATTATATAAATATTAAATTGATATATTTTAAACTACATATTACTAAAATAAAAAAATTATGAAACCATATAGTATTTGAAGTGACCGAAAAAAAAAAAAGCACGACACGGTATTTCATGCAGATATACTTATAATAATAATAATCATAATAATAATAATTTTATTGTCGATGTTGTATTTATTTTAAATTTAGGCCCCTTTTGGTTACCTATAAAAACGTAGCGTAGTTAAACTATACTACACCCGTAGAAAAATAATACTATAAAGCGTTCGGAAGGAAAAAAAAAAAAAAAAAAAGAGTATAGTTATACTATACTCCAAAAAATGAAGTAAATTTACAATCCACTTTAACCATAAAAAATTCCACCATTTTGGGCTCCCAAAGATGTATCAATTTATAAATTTTAAATTTCAACATACAATTTTAAATTTCAAATTTTAAAATTCAATTTTAATTTTAATTTTAATTTTTAAATTTTAAATTTCAAAAAGTTTAAATTTAAATTTTAAAATTTCAAAAAGTTCAAATTTCAAAATTGTAATTTCTAATTTCAAATTCCAAATTTCAAAAAGTTCAAATTTCAAACTTTCAAATTTCAAATTTTAAATTTCAAAAAGTTCAAATTTCAAATTTCAAATTTCAAATTTCAAATTTTATTTTATTTTTAATTTTTAATTTTCAATTTTCAAAATTTAAATTTAAACTTAAATTTTAAATTTTAAATTTATAAATATGTATATTTATAAATTATTAAATTTAAAATTTAAAATTTAAAATATAGATTTTTTAAATTTCAAAATTTAAAGTTTAAATGGTATACTTTAAATTTTAAAATTTAAAGTTTCAAAATTTCAAATTCTAACTTTCAAATTCTAAATTTCAAATTCTAAATTTCAAATTCTAAATTTAAAACATAAAATATAATTTAATTTTTTAATTTTGAATTTTTATTTTTATTTTTATATTTTGAATTTTAATTTTTAAAAATCTATTTTTATATTTTAAATTTTGAATTTTAAATTTTAAAATTTTAGAAATTTAATTGTTATAAATACTGTAAAATTGTATGATATGTATCCAAACAACTTAAAAATAAAGCTGTGGAATTTTTTTATAGTTAAAAAATTTCGTATTTTATTTAGATCAAAAATATAAAAGAAAAATTTTTTAAATTTTTTTAACTATGCATCCAAAGATATTATTATTGTTGCCGCTCAATAACAGAGAAAGAGAAATGCTAGAGCCACCTCACCATCATCTGCATCACTTGTTTCCTCTCCGACACAAATTAATACATTCCCCCACGAGTTGTCGCCATCCCATTGGTCAAATTCGACAAGGGCCAAGATCTGGCCAATTATATTACAACACGTGGCGTAGTAATGAAAAAGTGTGTATCGTACGAGCAGCGGATACGGGAGCGGGTGACGTGGAAGGAGATAGGAAAATAAAAAAAGAAAGAAGAGAAAAAGAAGTAAAGGGGGCGCTTTCGTACGTGGCGTTCTCATGACACCAGCTTTACATGGCCGGTGCGGATCCAAATCAACCTCCATTACCCCGCCCCAGTGAATTCCCCAAATTGCCCCTCCCACCTCCCCATATTTACCACCAAACCCTCGCTCTTTTTACAGCAAAATTTTCTTTTATCCATTAAAATTTGTGGACTTGCAAAATATATATTTCCACTTGTATTTTTATTTACGTCGAGCAAGTGCTTTAACAAAAACTTAGAGAACTTTTAAATTTGTAATTGCATTTGAAATGTATTTAATAATAAATCGTAATTTTAATACATAATTTTAATATTTTTATGTATTATTCGAGCATTTACACACGAAAAAACTAACTACAATAGTTTTACTTTTTTTAAGCAGATATTTTGGATTTTTTTTTTCTATAATTTATTATGTTATGAACTGTCTGCATGAACTAAGCTCATCTTAAATAAATAATGAAATCAATTTATATGTAAAATTTTTCTATGCATAGAATTATACGCAATGTACAAATCTTACCCACTATATCTTATTTTATCTTATCTATTATAGTTAAAAAAATTTACACAAAATTAGAAATCTATAAAAGTCTTTTCAAATTATTATATATAATATAACGGGGAATGGCATTTCCGTAATTGTGAGATGCTACAGTGGCAAATGCCCACGCGCTGGTCTCTTTCGCGGCCGACTTTTGCTTCTTTTCCCCTTTTTTTTTTTTTTTTTTTTTCTCCACCCGCAGTCGCCGACGTCGTCTTTTTGCGTCTCCCCCGAACACCCCAGAACACTGCAAACCTTGAAACCCTAAGGTCTACAAATAGAGAAGGCGACGCCGAATCCCTCCGCGGGGAGAGGAGGAGGAGGAGGAGGAGGAGTCGACGACGAGATCGGCGTGGGGATGAAGAAGTCGTCGTTGGAGCTGGTCCTCGAGGCGCTGCTGCTGCCGCAGGAGGGCGGGGAGGAGCTCCTCCTCCGCCCCTCGTCGGAGAACAAGCCCCACGGCGGCGGCAGAGGCGGCGCGCCGTACCCTTCGCCAACGTTTGCTGCGGCGGCGACGGCGATCTAGGGTTCGGCTTCGGCGCCGATCGGGTAAGCTCGCGATGGAACTCCTTAATTGTGTGGACTTTACGGAATCGCGGGTTTTAGGGTTTTGTTTGATCGGTAGTAACTAAGGGATATAGTTCGGAATTGTAGTTTCAAACTTGTTGCGATTGATTACTCATTTGTTTGGCCTGTGTGAATCAGTGAAGTGAGATACTTTTTGATTTGAGATAAGTATAGCGAGAAGTGTTCGATCTGTAGTAAATTTGTTAAGGGGGCGTTTGGTTCCCTGTAAAAATGATCAGAAAAATGTTTTTCAGTGAAAAATTACTTTTCTAGCGTTTGGTTCGATGTAAAATTTTTTTTCCGGAAAAAAGCTTTTACAGATTTCATGTAAAAGAGGGCTTTTCGTTTTCCGCCGAGATTGGGCGGAAAACGAAAACTATCGCGGCTTGTAGGCTACGTTGCATCGGGTCTACAAGCTCATGTAAGAGCTTGTGGACCGAGGTGAGTGGTCCACACTGGACCACTGGACCACTCACCTATATATACATATATATATATATATATATATATATATATATATATATATATATATATATATATATAGAGTCGACTATTTATCTTGCTCCAATGGCAGAGCCATTCAGTCTTCCTCGAGTTTAGCGAATTAGATCCTTTGCTTTGATGATTTTTAAACATTGATTATCTTATTGACAAACACTTATATAGTATCCTCTGCAATATCTATCGTCCAAATGGCTAAAAAGCGATGTGCGATGATGGTGCTATTATGCGTAGTAGCCTAGTTCTATATATATATATATATATATATATATATATAATTTTATTTATAAATATATAATAATATATTTTATAATATTAAATATATATTATTATTATTATTTTATAATATATTTTAAATATATCTTCTTTATAAATATAAATTATAATAATTAAATATATTATGATATTTATTATATATTAATAATATATAATAAATATATGTAATAATATTATATTATATTATATTATTTTATTTTTTATTATAAATATATTATTATATAATATTTTATTTATAAATATATAATAACTTATTTTATAATATTAAATATATATTATTTTATATATTATATTGCATATTTATTATATAATATATTTTATTTATTAATATAAATTATAATAATTATTATATATTAATAATATATAATAATATATATAATTAGGGAAAATATATATAATAATTATAATATATTAATAATATAGATAATAAAAAATATATTAAATAGTTTTTTATTTATTTTGCTTTTCCTTTCAACCAAACAACTGTCATGGAAAACAATTTTTTTTTTCCTACAAACCAAACACAAACGACGTAATACTTTTTTCCATCGAAAATTTTTTTTCCACCGAAAATTTCTTTTCCACAGTTTTACGTGGAACCAAACACACCCTAAAGTAAAAAAGTAAATAAATAAATAAATAGATAAGTTTTGAGAACTTAGATTTGGCACCTTTTTTCTAGGAGAAAAACAAAATTTTTTAGGCATAATTTGCTATTGTCGATGTTGTATTTATTTTCTTTTAAATTTAATGAATTATGTAACTACATCTGATTCATTCTTTTTTTTTTTTTTAACGTAGGTGGTTAGCTTATTTGATAAAAAGTTATGTTGTCAAATTTTTATTTCTTTTAAATAAATTATTAGAGATGTAGATTGCTAGTATTTTGTCATCTGCATGAATAATCCATCACGTAAATTTGTTATCTAAAGATGTAAAAATATAGCAGCTACATTAAACAAAATTTAGAGATTAATTATTTTGTATTAATTTGAAACTATATTTTCTCACTACCATTTATTACACAATGCAAGGACATTCGATTGTCCCTTCTTTTTACAAGCTATATATTGATAAGGAGAATTAATAACTGGACACTTGCCCTTGGTACGGTCACCACACGTTCCGATCATGGCCGTTGAATTTAACGGTCGTGATTAACTGAGAATGTGTCTGACGGCCCAAACCAACTGCCGGATATTGAGCTGGTTTTCTGATCCTTTTACTTTCTAGCTAATGTCCCTGTAATTTTACGTTTTTCATGTTTAGATAAAATTTTAATTTTTGCATGTAGCTAACTTGAGAAGCATAAATACTTATTTCCATTTTATATTGATAAAAACACAAATATTCTATAACGCATTTTGAAACTAGCACAAAGGGTGGACGGAAATAAATTGTAGATCAGACACCGTCATCAAAATTTTTCCTTTGTGTGTGTGTGTGTGTGGTAGCAAAATTTCTATCTTGGTTTTCGCTCTAGGTAGATTGGGAACTTTTTACTATTATCTCGCACTTGAGTGTCTCCTGCGGTGTACTCTTCATTTAGTGTAGCTTATGTGCTTCTGTGTATTCTTCAAATTTATAATTAAGCTTTTTATGAATGGATATTGCCTGTGGGTTTTGATGTACATGGGGAGAAAAAACGAAAAAAAAAAACTCATTTGCTTGTTATGTCCGAGAAAAGGAGTAAATTGATCATCATATTATAAGAAGAGATAATTCTGAGTTCGGTGTAGTATAATCCCAGTGATAAACCTTATTCCTAATTTTTCGTGAACTTGCTGCAGCTGGCATAGACAAATAATTTTTTTATTTTGTTTCTTGCTTTGGGTTTTTGTTTGATGATATTTGAACTTTGAGCAGGATACGATAAGCGGGAGCATCAACAACCAACTTTGGTCTCATAACCTTAACCCGCAGCATTCGAGTGTTTCTACAACTATCGAATCCCCATCCTCTATCCGTGGTAGATGTATTTATAACTAATTTCTTAATTCTTCTTCTGGTAACTAGTGCTATGTTTGCTGGATTGGACATTACAATTATATGTTGCGGCATCTCAAGTACGGTTTTGATCTAGCACAATTCATTTTAATTAGATAGCATACTCGCACACTTTTTTGGTGGTTTTGTACTTAAAAACTTTCATCGTGCCAAGTAAATTTCTAAAACATTAGTGTAATCATCCGAGTCCTTCCCATTGACTTTGATGGAAGCAAAGTAGTCAAAGGCGCACCCAGGTGCAAGGACTCCTAGACCAAGGTGCAAGACGCCGCAGATGTGGCACACATTTGCACAGATTATTAGAAACATAAAAATACTCTTTGAAATGATCTGCATAAAGATATCACAAGAAAGATTCAAAAGTATAACATAAGTTTAAACTGAATTATCACAACCAGAAAATCACTTAAATGATACAAATTGAGTATGAAGAGTGCTAAAAGCCCGAAAATTATCTAAAGCCCGAATCTTAGCTGTTGGTATGGGCATCAGAAAGCTGCTTCTGTAAACCTCTTGACTTAGACATCCAAATCCTAGCTTTTAGAACCTATTCTGCATCTTAGCTTGGCATATTCTGATTTGCATCTTCCACCTATGCCAAGGCAGAGTATTTGCTTTTAGGCTCCATGGTACGTGCCTGAGGCACACCTTTTCAGGGTATGAAAATTATTTTTCTCTGACTTCTAACGCTCTCATTTTTCTAAATCTTTGATAGCGCCGAGTCCAACTTCACCTCACAAACCCAATGGGAAAGAGAATCAAGCTCTGGGAGGAACGAGTGGTTCTGAGCAGTCGGATGACGAATCACTGGAAGAACTTGGGGCATGCGAACAGAGTGCGAATGTTGTTGATATAAAGCGCATGAAAAGGTACAGCCATGGTTTTAGTTGGTTTTTTCAGGAAAGCATTAAGAGAAGATGCCTTAACCAATAATCTTCTTTCTGGATCCTTCCATCCAACCTAAGAATATTACTAATTTTGTGTTTCTGTACAATACAAAATTACATACTTCATATGCTAGTTATCTTTTGAAAGTATTCCCAACAAACTACATAGTATTTTTGTATAATTTGCTGTACCTCTGCAACTTACCGCGTCAAGTGACTATTGAGTTTTCTGATCTTGAGAGTTGACGAACAAATCCCTATTTTAAAACACTCTATCCCGCTCCCTATTGTTTATTTCAAGGAAGAAGTCCAATCGGGAGTCAGCGGAACGTTCAAGAAAGAGAAAGCAAGCCTATTTTGCCGATCTCGAGTTGCAGGTACGATCTTTCGGTCAGTGTAAGTTTATAAATTTTTCCAATTTCACGCCCAATTTATGATTATCTTCTTTATACATTTGTAAACAAAGTAATACGCTTCAGAATGACATTAATGTTTATGCGGCTATCCGAATAAAGCGAGCCAAACATGTCATCTTTTCCCCGTTTATCATGGCATGTCTAAAGAGTTATTTGGCTGTTGCTCTTCATTTCGATGAGCCTAACTAAACTGCATTCAAGATGGTAGATTATGTATTTACATGCCTCGATTAGCTTTATAGCTGTCATCGTTCTGTTCGCTCTCCCACACCAACTTCTGGAAAGATGATTTTAGGTTGAAGGCTGATCGATGGAAGTCTATCAATATACATGGAAACTGACATTGTGTTTGTGTTCACTTTCTCACACTAGTTGCTTTCTTTTACTCTGTTACATCTATCTGTGTTCTCTGATAAATCCGCAGTTATGTCAAAACTCGAGAAATTTAAAGTTCCATTGCGTATGCAGATTCACCTTAGTCTATTTTACCAGGTCGACAAGCTTACAGGAGATAATGCATCTCTTTATAAACATTTGGCGGATGCCAACCATCAATTCACTGATTCTGTCACGGAGAATCGAATTCTCAAGTCAGATGTGGAAGCTTTGAGAGTAAAGGTACCTATTTCTAAGTCATTCTCCTTACTGGGATTTAATAAATCGGCAAGTTAATATTTCTAACCGTCAATACAAATTTTGATGAAAGAGTGGCTGCGTAAATTTTCCGAATATTCTGCAGGTGAAGATGGCAGAAGATATGGTTACTAGAGGTGCTTTAACATGTAGCTTAGATCATCTCCTCCAAAGCCATATAGGATCCCCGCAGATTCTAAATACTCGACTCCCATGTCGAGCTTCCTCAGAAGTGCTTCCGAACTTGTATTTTCAAGCAGATGACACGTGTTATATCGGAATGACAAACGCTGGACAAGTAGACAGCGCACGGATGGACAGCAACATCGAGGAAATGAGGTTGAGACTCGACCAAAACTCGCCTATCCAAAGCATCACAAGCTTGGAGAGCTTGAAGAACAGGCTTGCTAGCGAAGTTACAAGCTGCGGTGCCAACATTTGGCAGTGGGAAGCTCACTCGGGCACAATGTAGAGGCAGCTCCAAGTTTCGATCTGGTATTATGTAGGGAGTTTAAAATTTAAGCTGCTGTCGCCGCTCTTGGACAATGATGGTCTCCGTATTTTACTTTCATTGTCTAGAGGATTCTCTGTTCTTGTCCAGCTGTAAGAACTTAGAAGACTGTAAGGGCTTGTTTGCTTAGGTGGAGTTTCAGCTTTATTTGAGCAGAGTTGTATGAATTCATTAGAAAACTCTTAGCTTTATATGTCGCTGAGCTCCTATTATTTGCTTCTCAATCAGAAAAGCTGTTGCAAAAGCGCAAGTCGAATTAGATCACTGCAATTGGGTGGTTGCCTCTGTGCCCATTTTAGTTTAGTACTTTAATTATCTTTACTGAAGCGGTGAGCAAAATAAAAAAATGTTTTAAGTTTTTAATGTTGCCAAAAATCGACGGAAAATTATGTTTCACAACGAAAGTTCTACGTTGGAGGGTTTTATCTTCTTCTTCTTTTTCTTTTTTTTTTTCCTTTTTTTTTCTTCTGCTTCCTGCCGTGACAGTGTTAAAGAAAAAAATTCATTGAAAAGCAGTGAAGGGTGCATCCAGTTGCAGAGCCGATAGGCCCTGCTGCCCCATAATTTATTTATATATGTTTTATAGCAGCTTTTTTTTGTTATATTATGTAATATAATATATAATATATATATACATTTTGTGATAAACATTTACAAATCAAATTTTGAACCCGTTGGAAATGCAATCAGAATTAAACCCATCATAGAAAGATTTTAAACTAAATTTACATCACCGGAGTTCGCTCCTCCGTCCTTTCGTTCTCCTCCTCCTGTTGGAGTGCCCTCACCAAATCCTCGAAACCCTCCACTGCCGCCCCCGCAAGCTTCGCCGCCGCACCCATGGCCTCCCCCTCCCCGGCCGCCACCGCTCTCTCCCCTTCCCTGTGACGCCCCAACTTCCCAGGGGGTCACCCATCCTAGGACTACTCCCGTCCTAGCACGCTTAACTCTCTTAACCTTTTGGGTCTTGCCACTACCCAAAATGCTTAAGCCGGGTTAAGAGTTTAGTCCTATTATATCTCATATATAGGACTGTCTGGGGTCTCACATTCCCCCTCCGCCATCTCCATCTTCTTCCCCCTCCGTCGCTGTAAGGCCTATAGAATAAATGGTAGAAGTAATTAGTCAGACGAGGAAAGAAAGGAAGCAACTCTACATATTAGAAGAGAAATAAGGCAGTTGCAAGGTGGAGAGGATCGGGGTCGGGAAGCCGATGAGACGGAAGGGTGCTTATGGGGGGAACTTCGGCCGACAGTCGGGAAGGTAGCAAGAGAGGGGTTAGGATATCCTCCGAAACAGGGGTGGAGAAAAGTAGCAAGAGAGGGGTTAGGGTATCCTCTGAAACAGGGGTAGAGAAGAAGATCAGGGCGAAAGAGTGGAGATGCTAAATCTGGAGAGGAGCAAAGTAGTAATACTTCCGCAGCTGGCGGAGCGAGCGACTAAACCTCTGGATCGGAGGAGAAAGGCAGAACCACTACCCCCCGGTTGATGGGTTGAGCGGAGGAGGCGCCCGCTAACCCTGACCCGAATTCAATTGGCGGAGCGGGCAACCAAACCTCTGGATCGGAGGAGAAAGGTGGACCTACTACCTGCCGGTTGATGGGTTGAGCAGAGGAGGCGCCCGCTAACCCGAACCCGAATATAAGGAGTACCTTGGATCGGCTAAGCCCAAAGCCTCACCGAATAGTAGCCCACCGGCCGACGCCTCTATTTACCATTTTTGCAGTGTAGTCCTCTGTCACGCCCCGGGACCACCAATTTGGTCGGTTCGGGCACGCCAACAGACGCCGGACGGACAGTACCTCCCCTGTCCGCTCAAGGCTCAACAACAACGAGTACATGTATAAAGAAATAAACAATTCCCAGGATAACATTTCAATATATATGGCTTGCACGAGGGCAAGCAACAACCAACACAAGTGAAAGTAATCTAACTATTACATTCATACATTGTATCTTGATCACTTTCAATCAAATACAAAGTTCATACAATTTCTTTTCATTCATTCATCACATTTTATAATTTCATCTCTCAAATGAACTTAATACACTTTCATCTCTCACATGATTTTATTACATTTCCATTCATCAACATAATAGATGAAACATAAAAAGGGTGCCTCTATACACAATAGTAGAACACTACGTAGAGCACGATAACCATGCCACGAGCCACGATCGCCCCGCTCGCTTTAGAACCTGCATGGTTAGTGGGATGAGAACTACAACGAAATTTCCAGTGGGTTCGGCCGCCAACCTCGCCGACTTGCCCACTAGGTCTATTCAGGCATATGTAAATGAAAGGTAGATAGATATCAAACCAACTAATGCAATGCTAATACAATGCCTGCAAAGAAACTGAGTCAACAAATAGATAGATAATCGCTACATGATAATTATGCATGCATGTTCCTGTTCTTATTCTTTTTCTTGTTCTCTTTCTCGTTCTTTTTCTTGTTCTTTTTGGCCTTTACCCAATTGTCCTGGGGTTCAACAAGTTCACCCCAAACTCACAGTCCATACATTCCGTCTACCGGGGGAGGCATACGCACTCGACTGAGATACCAAATCACTGGCTCATAACACATGCTTTTCTTGTTCTCGTTTTTTTTTTCACTTGGCTTTTACCCAATTCATCTCGGGGTACTCTTAGGTCACCCAACTCACAATCCACATATCCCATCTACCGGGGGAGGCACAAGGCTCAACCACCCGAGGGATCCATCCCGTCTACCGGGGAAGGCATATAGCACAATCACCCGAGGGATCTTCGCCGGGGTACTGCCCCGTGGTGTCTACACTCCGGAGTACACCGCTTGAGGGGGAGCTACCTGTCACGGGCAAAAGTTTTCCCGCTGACTTTTCCTCGACAGTGACCCATTTTGCTTGATCTTCTGGAAGCTTCTAGCTGTGGATCTCGAGACTGATTGGCGCAGAGGCCGAGGAGTCAAGAGTCCTTTGGAGTTTCTAGGTGACCCTTCGGGTTTCTGTGTAGGCATTAAATGTAAGTCTCTTGGGAGACCGTAGTAGCATTTATTATCTATGCCTTTTGGTATGCTTTCATTTATGGTGAGTGGCCTATATATAGTGTGGCCTCCCCTCCCCTCAAACCTCAGAATCTACTTTGTATTCTCAACTTATGCAATAGAAGAGCTTTCTACAAACTCTCTCTATCTCTCTCTTGTTCTTAGTCTCGGGCGAGTAGGTCCTAACTTATCAAGTAGAGAGGAAGGCTTGCTAACTACGCGAAGGTAGTTGAGCGCCGCACGAGTTTTGCGAGCAAATTCGTTAAGTCCGTGACAGTTGGTATCAGAGCTCGGTTCGAGAAGGAACCATGACGTCGTCCGATGCTGGAGTCGTCGACGTTGGGGATGAGCCTCCGAAGCAAAAGCGTGGCAAAGGCAAGGAGACGCGAATCACGAAGGATTCCGCGGTGATTGAGGACCGCCTTGCCGTAGTGGAGGACATCCTTTCGAAAGTGGGTGAAAGGTACAATGAGATGGCTCTAACCTTTAACTCATTTAACGACGAAATGCGTAGCATGGAGGAAAGTGTTGCCACTGCCATGGCGACCTTTCGTGGCGAGCTTGAGAAGCTCCAAGGCAACGTCACCAGTCGTGACAACGAGCGGAAAGGCATAATCGAGGAGTTGGTCACTCGAATCGACGAGGTCGAGGACCTCAAGACAAGAGTGGTCATCCTTGAGAAGGCGGTGGCTCGAGGCGGCGAGACGCATAAGGAGTACACCCCAAAGGTCCGTGTCCCTGAACCCCAATGCTTCAAGGGAACACGAGACGAGAAGGAGATAGACAATTTCCTTTGGCACATGGAGCGCTACCTCAGGGCGCTGCGGATCGAGGACGAGGTGGACAAGGTCTAAACCGCATCCATGTACCTCTCTGACGACGCGATGCTGTGGTGGCGTCGGCGTTCCGTAGAAGCCGAGAAGGGCCAATGCAACCTGAACACATGGGAGGACTTCGTGCGCGAGCTCAAGGCGCAGTTCTACCCCGGGCATGGCGAATACTGGGCGCGGAGGCAACTTCGACGGCTGAAACACACAGGTACCCTTAAGGAGTATGTCAAGGACTACTCCAAACTAATGCTTGCTATTACCAGTATGGCTGAGGAGGACAGGTTATTCTTCTTCCTCGACGGTCTCCAACCGTGGGCAAACAAGGAGCTTGTGGCGAGGGACGTCAAGGACGTGAACTCTGCTATTGCCCAAGCGGAGAAGCTGCTGGAGTATGACAAGCCAGATGCCTCTCGTGGCAAACCATCTAAGGCGGGCAAGGCCAAGGGTGGGGGAGATCGCCGCGGCAGCGAGATAACAAGGGCCAAGAGAAGAAAGGCCCAATGCAGAAGAAGAAGACGGTGTCTTGCTACGTCTGCGGAGGCGATCATTGGGCGAGAGATTGCCCAAAGAAAAAGACTGTCAATGCCATCCAGGCTGAGGAGAGCCAGGACCAGGCGGAACCAAAGATGGGTGCTCTGCGACTTGTCAATGCAATCCAGGGGCGGGCGACCAAACCGCTCAAGAAGGAGCTTTTGTTCGTTGATGTGACCCTCAATGGGAGGGCCACTCGTGCGCTCGTGGACACCGGAGCCACCCACAACTTCATCACCGAGTCTGAGGCCAAGCGGCTGGGCCTCGCACTTGAGAAAGACACCAGCAAGATAAAGGTCGCCAACTCGCGCACACTGTTGCGGGCATAGCCAAAGGGGTGGAGATCGCCGTTGGACCCCGGGTCGGGGACAACGAACTTCACCGCCGCAACCATCGACGATTTCAAGGTCATCCTCGGCATCGACTTCCTTGCTTCATCGAAGGCAGTTCCGATGCCGCACCTTGGGGCCATGAGCATCATGGAGGAGTCTGGCCCGTGCATGGTCTTGGCGAGCCCGAGTGAACCAGCGGCAACCCCTACTCTCTCCGCTCTACAATTGCGGAAAGGAGTGAGGCGCGGGGAGATTACTTATCTTGCGGCCATCCGCGAGGTAGGCGCTGTGGACCTCGAGGAGGAGTGCCCACCAGCAGCAATCGATGCGGTCCTGGGTGAGTTCAGCGACGTGATGCCCCAGGAACTGCCAAAGAAACTACCACCAAGGCGGGAGGTGGATCATGCGATCGAGCTCGAGTCAGGAGCCAAGCCGCCTGCAAAGGCGCCGTACCGCATGGCCCCGCCAGAGCTCGAGGAGTTGCAGCGGCAACTGAAGGACCTCCTCGATGCAGGTTTCATTCAACCGTCAAAGGCACCCTATGGAGCACCTGTCTTGTTCCAGCGGAAGAAGGACGGAAGCCTGCGGCTCTGTATCGATTACGTAGCGCTCAATAAGGTAACTATCAAAAACAAGTACCCTATTCCTCTCGGTTGCGGATCTCTTCGACCGGTTGGGCGGAGCAAAATTCTTCACCAAGCTCGATCTCCGCTCCGGTACTACCAAGTACGAATTGCGAGAGGGTGATGAGGAAAGACCGCGTGCGTGACTAGGTACGGGGCCTACGAGTTCCTTGACATGCCGTTCGGTCTGACGAACGCGCCGGCAACCTTTTGCACCTTGATGAACAAGCTTTTTCACCCCTACCTCGACAAGTTCGTGGTTGTGTACCTCGACGACATCGTCGTGTACAGCAACACTTTGGAGGAGCACGTCGAGCATCTGCGGACGATCTTTCAAGTACTGCGGGAGAACCAGCTTTTCGTCAAGAAAGAGAAGTGCTCCTTCGCGAAGGAAGAGGTGCACTTCCTTGGCCACTGGATAGGCCGACGGCAACTCCACATGGACCGGCGAAGGTGCGAGCTATCTGCGAGTGGGAGGCGCCACGACGGTGTCCGAGCCTGCGATCTTTCCTCGGACTCGTCAACTACTATCGTCGCTTCATTGCGGGCTACTCCGCTCGAGCGGCACCCTTGACGGACCTGCTAAAGAAGAACCAGGCGTGGGACTGGACCCCTCGATGCGCGGAGGCATTCGAGAATCTTAAGCGGGCGGTGACGGAAGATCCGGTGTTGCGTCTACCTGACTGCACCAGACCATTTGAGGTACATACTGACGCCTCAGATTTTGCTATAGGTGGTGTCCTCGTGCAGGATGGACATCCCATCGCCTATGAGAGCCGCAAGCTCAACGACACCGAGCGGCGGTATACTGTACAAGAGAAGGAGATGACTGCGGTGGTGCACTGCCTCAGAACCTGGCGGCATTATCTCCTTGGAAGCAAGTTCGTGGTGCGGACGGACAATGTCGCGACGAGCTACTTCCTTACTCAAAAGAAGCTGTCACCCAAGCAGGCGCGGTGGCAGGACTTCCTGGCGGAGTTCGACATGGAACTCAAGTACAAACCCGGGAAGGAGAACTTTGTGGCTGACGCATTAAGCCGCAAAGCGGAACTGGCAGCGGTGTGCCAGCTCCAAAGCACCATCAGGGAGCGACTCCGCGAAGGGACGAGCGAGGACCCTGTGGCCCAAGGACTGGTGCGACTTGTCAAGGAGGGCAAGGCGCGACGGTTCTGGCTGAGCGATGGACTGCTCCTCACCAAGGGGCGACGCATCTATGTGTCTAGATGGGGCAATCTTCGTTGTGAACTCATGAAGGAGTGCCACGACTCCAACTGGGCTGGACATCCTGGTCAGAAGCGGACCATGGCGCTACTCGAGGCCGCCTACTATTGGCCTCGCATGCACGAAGACGTTGAGGCCTACGTGCGGACTTGTCTTGTTTGCCAACAGGACAAGGTGGAGCGACAGAAGCCCGGGGGCTTACTCGAGCCCTTGCCAACACCGACGCGTCCGTGGGAGAGCATTTCCATGGACTTCATCTCCGCCTTGCCCAAGGTGGGGGCGTTGGGGTCCATCCTCGTGGTGGTGGACAGATTCTCAAAGTACGGGACTTTCATTGCGGCACCGACGGATTGCACGGCGGAGGAAGCAGCGCGGCTCTTCGTCGGCAATGTGGTGAAGCTGTGGGGCGTCCCCGAAAACATTGTGAGCGATCGAGACCTGCGCTTTACAGGCAAGTTCTGGACGGAGGTGTTCAAGATCTTGGGGTCAGAGTTGCTCTTTTCCACCAGCTTCCACCCGCAGACTGACGGCCAGACGGAGCGGGTGAATGCGTTGCTGGAGGAGTACCTGCGGCACTATGTCAGTGCCAACCAGAAGGATTGGGTGCATCATCGGATGTGGCCGGTTCTCTTACAACTTGCGGCGGAGCGAGTCGACGAACTTGAGCCCGTTCGGGCGGCAGCGGGAAGGCAACCTCTCGCTCCTCGTTCCATTTGCGCGAGCGAAGCCGCGGCCAATGGCTCTTCATTTTACTAACCACTTGCGGGAAAAAGGTGATCTTGCAAGAGCACATCTTGAGAAGGCGGCACATCGAATGAAGAAGTGGGCCGATGCGAAGCGGCGACCCTTGGAGTTTGCGAGGGCGATCAAGCGGCGATCAAAATTCAACCCCAACGAGTTCAAGGCATTCCGTAAAGTGCATCGTGGGCTTTTGCGGAAGTACGAGGCCTTTCACTTTGTTATAAAGAGAGGCGGCAAGGCGGCGTACAAGCTACAACTCCCTGCCAACCTGAAGATTCATCCTGTCTTTCATGCTAGCTGCCTGCGGCCCTACCATGAAGACGCGGAAGACCCGAGCCGGGGCGTGTCGCAGCGCGCTCCCGCCACTATGACCACTGCTATCGACAAGGAGGTCGAAGCCCTGCTGGATACCCGCACCCTTCGGCGCCGCGGCATCCCGAGGACCATCGAGTACCTTGTCAAGTGGAAGAACCTCCCGCGTAGGCGAAGCAGGTGGGAGAAGGCGACGCTCTCTGGAAGTATCGAGAAGATGATCGACGACTTCCCGGCACCCGGGCGCGCGACGAGGGCGTCTGCGCAATAGGTGGGGAGAGAATGTCACGGGCAAAAGTTTTCCCGCTGACTTTTCCTCGACAGTGACCCATTTTGCTTGATCTTCTGGAAGCTTCTAGCTGTGGATCTCGAGACTGATTGGCGCAGAGGCCGAGGAGTCAAGAGTCCTTTGGAGTTTCTAGGTGACCCTTCGGGTTTCTGTGTAGGCATTAAATGTAAGTCTCTTGGGAGACCGTAGTAGCATTTATTATCTATGCCTTTTGGTATGCTTTCATTTATGGTGAGTGGCCTATATATAGTGTGGCCTCCCCTCCCCTCAAACCTCAGAATCTACTTTGTATTCTCAACTTATGCAATAGAAGAGCTTTCTACAAACTCTCTCTATCTCTCTCTTGTTCTTAGTCTAGGGCGAGTAGGTCCTAACTTATCAAGTAGAGAGGAAGGCTTGCTAACTACGCGAAGGTAGTTGAGCGCCGCACGGGTTTTGCGAGCAAATTCGTTAAGTCCGTGACATACCGCCCTCAAGCCGGAACCAATACATGTGAGTATGATCCCATCCTCAACTTTGAGGAGGTAGCCAAACTGTCTCAATGTCTCAAAGCTAAAGCTTTGTTCTATCATTCTTGTTCTTGGTGCCAACTTGACCACTAATACCACTATGGTTAAACTTTGTTTAACTAATCACTTTTTAATACCAATCAAGTCTCTGTGCCTCGATGCCAATGATAGGTTTCTTACCTAATCATGCATATCACTATATCTGAATCTCAATGGTCCTGATGCCACAATAGTCATAATGCCACTCTCTATGCCACACTTGCCACAATGCTCTAAGGTCTTTGCCTCATCTACCATAAATTGTCATAATGTCACTAATCATAATGTCATTAGCATCTCATATCACAATGTCCGGAGCCACATTTGCCACATTGTCCACTAATTTTATAGTTCAACATTTCTCAATGCATATAATGTTTACTAACATTATGAATCCAACATCTCACAATGCTCTTAAGGTTTTAACTCATCTAGCATACCACATAATTCATGTCCGCTAATGTCAATGTCACCTTTATTTACTATTGTCATAGTCTCTTTCATACATTCACACACATATAGGGTTCTTTCATTTAGTATTCACATGGTTCACATGGATTTATGTTAATTCATATGTTCTTACATATAATTGAACCTCAACCAATAATCATTAGCCACACTACCCTATATGCATGAATGCAACAATACCAATATGCTCAAGAAAAGGCAACATAGACATATAAGAAAATTCAACGGTTTTGGATAGCACCCCCCACCTTTAATAGCGTTCCGATTGCTCGTCGTCACTTGCAATCGGCCTCCCGTGGCGCACGCCGCACGGCTCGACCTAATCCATGCGCAACCACCAAACGACCTCCGATTCGCGATCCGAAAATTATAGGTCTTCGGTTTGTTGTTACGATGCTCGGAATCCAATCTCGTGATTTTTGGACGTCGCCTCGGCCCTCCAGGCAGAAACGAAGCCTAAACGTCCGTTCTTTAATAACTTCGCGTAGGCTCGACGGATCACCGAACCGACTTCACCAGCGCGTTTCGTTACCTATCAATTAGGTTTATACATGCTCAATTTAGATCAAACCCCACTATTAGCGAAAATCGTATTTCTAAACCCTATAGGTTTACTATTGCAAGAATACTCCAAATTGGAATCTGATTCATGCAATTTACACTTATTTAACATCCTAGGATTCAATTAAACCCATTTTTAGAGCTTATAAACCAAACTCTAAACACTTACCAAACTTGTGAACGCTGAGTCGAAAGCACACCATTCAAACGAGCACACGAGAGCTCAATCCGTCGCTTCCAACGCGCGTTCACAAGATCGTTCTCCGCCAACACCGCGAATTCGAGCGGATAATATAGAGAGATGAGAGAGATTTTTAGAGAGAGAAAGGAGGGTTTTCCTCTCCCTCCATGCGTGTGTGGGTGTGTGTGTGCGTTGGCTGCTAGGGAGAAGAAGCTAATTAGCTTCTTCATTAAGTAACCCCAAAAACACTATTCACACTATTCACACTCAACTTTCAGCTGAAACTTTGATATTTTCGCCTGTCCTTCGGAATGTCCGATTGAGCTCAAATTTGACAGTTGTGTTCGTTTTTACTTAACTTAACATAAGAAATTTAAATCTTTCAGTTTCGACCCCGTTTGGTCACTGAAAGCTCTACCGAACTATAATCTTTATCAGATAGCATTCGGATTTTATTTTTCATCTTCCGGGTGTCAGAATGGCACGAAACTTTAAATCTAGGCTCGTAATAATAATTCTGACATATCCTCCAGTTTTTATAATTTTCTGACACTGTGCATTCTCTGCTAATTTATCTGCTCGGTTTCACACAGAAAATTCTAAATCTTCTGTTTTCATTTCGATTTCGGCACAGGTCATTTCCGACTTATACTTTACTTCTCTAAGTCCAATAAAAATAGTATCCCATACTATTTTTATTTATATTCACTTTTAAATTAAAATTCGGTATATTACACCCTCGTAGAGTAGTCATTTTACATTTCAGTATGAACTGTTAGATAATATATATGCCAAATTAAGCTGTAAGCAGGATATGATGATAAATATCAAGATTTCTTCTTCTTCCCCAATTCTCTATCTTCCCTTACCTCATATTTCCCTCTCTCATCTCTCATCTCTCATCTCTCATCTCTCTTTCTCTTTTTCCCCCAAACTCTCTTTTCATTTTTATTTGTTTTTTCGCAGCAACGGGCATTCCCACAGGTGGTTCACCTCTCAGACGCCTCATACTTCCCGCCATCCTCTGCAAGAATTGAGATTTTGATAGTACAGCTAAACTCTCGATTCTTGATGTTTTTGTGTGTAATTTAATTACAAAAGCACTCGTCAAGTTTCGGGAGAAATCGAGCTAGAACGGAGATTTTACGTGATTTCCAAGTTTCACTTAAAGTGAATAGTAACCTAGCTTTTTGGAGAGCTCGATGTGTAGTGTGGGCTTTCGGCACGTATCAAACTCCGTTCATAGCAATCCAATAGCTCATTTCGATCGGTTCAGCTATTCTGGAACTACTCGCGCTGACGGATTTTGAGTTTGACGCACGGATTTCGAGAAAATCCAAAAATACATGTTTTATATGTATTTGTGCGTAGTTTCTTCTGTTGGAGAGTTGGAACGGTTTTTGTCGCGAATCCGCGATCGATCGAGATAAACCGAAATGGTAGCTTTGTTGTCTCCGTCGTGCTGATCGCACTGGTGCAATCCGTTCACAAATCTAACGGACGAATCTGCGGAGATTGCGTGTTGATCGAGGAGAGGTCGGCGATGGCAAAACGGTAATTTCGCAAAAGTTGCGACATTTTATGTACCGTATCGCGTGATATCGGACTTGAGGGTACATTCACGCATAATACTTGCGCCGTGTGGGACTCGGGTCTATATAACGAGTTTCGGAGGACTTTGGTGCAAAGTGGCCTTATATATATATATATTGTAATATTGTATGCCTAGGGTTTCATCCGAGGAAACCCTAGATCTAGCCGACCTAGTCCCCCAACTTTGCCCTAGCCAGCATCAGTTAGCCTCTACCTTAGCCTTGCGCGCACCTCGGCCGCCCGCAGGCTTTTCCGGTCGTCGGAAAAGGGCTGGCATGGCTTTCCCTCCAACTTGCATCCACCAACTTGGCCGGAAACCACCTTGGGACCACCCTTAGCCTTGGGCCACCTCCTCTGGCCGCAGTCGTGGTCTCCGATGCCGCCGTCGCCGGACCTCGCCGTCCCCACGCGCCGCCGTCGCAGCCTGGATACCCTGCGGCCGAGCCAAACAAGCTCGGGCCAAGGCGCGACCACATCGCCTCCCCTGCGCCGCCGCCGCCTGTGACCACATCTACAACCTCCCTCGTGACCGTCGGCACCCGCGCTTCCGGCCTGTGCCATCGCCGCCCCCGCTTTCTGTAGTGACCTGGGTGGTTACAGTTGAGGCTTGTCGACAGCTCTGGTGAGTGTCGGGACAAGTCCGAGTCACGTTGGCGCGAAATGGATGCCGAACGGATCTAGCGGGAACGCAAGAGCAGCTAGGATATGAAAATCTGCGAAATAGCAGGTTTTCTGTCAAGCTATACTGGTAAAAGTCTGGGTTGTACCGGTACAAGACTGATGGCTACACCGGTACAATCACCAGGAGTATACCGGTATAGTGCTGCGCAGACTGCTCTCGGGTTGGCCCATCTGTACCGGTACAACTGCCAGTGTAACAGTACACTTTGGTAGGTGAACGGGGAGTAGTTTGGTAAATTGCTACTTTGGTTGTATCACCTCCCTCCTCAGCTACATACACGTAAGGAGAGAGAGAGAGAGAGAGGGACTTCTTCACAGCTTCTTTCACTTCTTCTTCTTCTTCTCCTTCCCCTAGCTCAACCGATTGGAGAGGAGAAGCTCGGTGGAGTGGAACTACGTCGATGTCGCGCCGCGGAGCCGATCGAGTGTGCGTTCGTCATTGTAGTGCTGCGAGGGAGCCGGGCGAGCACAAGATTTCGCCGTCTTCGACACTACGACGAATCTAGGGTGATTCGTGAGGTGAGTGGTCCATTGGAATTTCTTCCATTGCTTCGACTTCAACGATTTTCGAGCTTGGTACTGTTTGCTGTAGATTCCAGCGTCGACTCGCAGTGTTTTGGCTCGTTCTCCGCGTAGGAGCGTCAGAATTCAGCAAAACTTGGTTCGCTGGATTCGGGACTTTGAAAGGAATCCAGAGAGCCCTTACTTGCAGGATTCAGAGAAGATTAACTTTGTCGAACTTAATTTCTACTTCGCTGCTGTTGCTACCTTGACATAATTGAGGATTTTGAGTTTTCTTGGTGCCGTTTTCTGAAGCAGAGGGATTGAGGACCAGAGGATCCTTCTCCAGATTACTCCCTTGGATTGGACACTGCCCCCACCTGCTGTGGAACTGTTTAGGTGAGTGTTGATCTTTGGAATTGAGTTAATTAAGTTCAAGAGCTGAAATTGGTGCTAATTGAGGGATTTTTCCTGCATAGAACTCAAAGTTAGCTTGATTGCTGGTCTTGGTGGAGTTCGTCGGACCAGCAGGGATCTAGGTTGCTTCTTGACGCCCTTCGCTGCCAGGAACTAGCACCCGAGGTGGGTTTTCATCGGTTTACTCCTAAGTGCAAGTAGTCGACATGTATAGTTTAGTTATTGAATGTTAAACCTTAGCTCGAATTCATGGATCATAGCATGCTTATTATCTGAATTGGGAGCATGTTTAGCAAGTTTTATTTCATACATGTTGGACTTGGAATTGACTTAGAAGAAAACCACGATTTGATCGACATATGCATACACTACTAGATTTAGCTCTAGGAGCCGTGTTGTGTTGTATCGTCGCTGTGTGAGTGCGATGGATACCCAAGGTAGTATAGTTTGCATTTATGCTCGTGCTGGGATGCCGAGCTTAGTTCACAGCAGAGTATAGGCTGTTTCGTGTTGTCGGGGACCGTCGGGGTTGACGGTGGGCCTAGGTTACTGTTTTGGTTTCAGTTTGTGCCACGGGCACGTGACCTATTGGTGGTTAGACCAGTTGGACCATGTTTACTTAACTTTAGCCTGTGAGAGCCAGATTGAGCTCGACAGAGATATGCTTGCATACTCGGTTGGGTCGCGCCCCCGAGTGCCACTCCGGAGTCAGGCTTAGTGCTTTTGCGTTGGTGTCGTTGTGTCCTGGTTGGACTCGCTCTCCACTAGCTACCCCTGGGGTAGTTGTTAGTGTAGCTTTGACAGGCGGGACGGATGTATCACAGTCCCTCGTGAGATTGGGTCAGGGTTTACATGTTCTACAGATGACTAGTGATAGAGCAGGATAGTATAGTGACATATAGCTGTAGAGTGTTTCCAGCTTTCCTTTCTACTATTTTGTTTATCCTATAGACTTAGTGGGTGGACCGATGAGGTTTAGGGCGGCACCCACTGAGGACTACTTGTTTTTACAGTTGTTCTCACGCCTCTTTTCTTCCACCGTTGTTGCAGGGCCTTCGGTTTCGGCTGCTGCTCCTTCTGAGGCGGATCGTGGCAAGGGCGTGGCGAGTTAGAGCCCTACCCGTCGAGTGTTGATAGAGGACCCTCGCTACATATAGTAGTTTTTGGTTTTTGAGAGTTGTGTACATACTGTTGTTAACTCGCTGGAGCGAGTAGTACTTTTGTACCACGATATTTTGTATGTATATGGAACTCCTGTTTTTCCTACCTGTTGTTTATAGTCTTTTCAGCTTTATACTACTGTTTGTAGTCTTGTATACGGCGGATTTGTCGGCGTGCCCGGAAAACTGTGCAACCCGGGGCGTGACAATTTCGAATGTCTATGGTCCTACCAGGGTTGATCTTAAGCCGGTTTTCTTCCAAGAGCTTTGTGGAATCTGTGGTTTATCTGTGGGCGCGTGGACAGTGCTAGGGGACTTCAACACTCTGCTTTCTCTATCTGATAAAAACGACCAGCCATCGAATTCTGCGGAGATTCTGCTTTTCAAGGAAGCCATCAATGACGCCGGACTTGCGGACCTCGCCCTTCTCAACCGCGCCTACACTTGGTCTAATGGTCAACGCAACCCCACCTTGGAGCGTCTAGACCGTGCACTAGTCTCCCGGGACTGGCTTCTCCTTTTCCCTCGCTCCTCACTCAAGGCGCTCCCATGGCCGCGGTCGGATCACTGCCCCCTTCTCCTAACTGCCTCTACATTTGTGCCTCATTCTGGGATTTTTCGTTTTGAAGCATTCTGGCGCCGCTGCCCTTCTTTCGGTCATATGGTCGCTGAGGCTTGGAATAATACTCCTCCAACTACTGAGCTAGTCGCTCACCTATCAGAGAAGCTCACAAAGGTCCGCCAAGTAACATCCTCTTGGAGTTTTGGCCGAACCTCGCTATTACGAAAACAAACTGACTCTTGTCTTCGCTAGATTGGTTGGTTGGACTCCGCTGAGGAAGGACGACCGCTCTCGCAATTGGAATTTGCTCTCAGACTGCAACTTAAAGGTAGATATGACGAGCTTTGCCTTCAGGACGAGATTTATTGGAGGCAAAGATCGAGGGTGCATTGGCTTAAGGCGGGGGACGCTAATACCAAGTTCTTCCATATCCGCGCAAGCAATCGACGAAATAAGAATTTCATTTCTCACCTCTCTGACGGCACTGACTCTCTTACCTCTCCAGCGGTTATCACTAATCACCTGCTTTCCTTTTATCGCTGCCAGCTCGGGGTGGAGTCATCCACTCGTAGGTCGATTCACTTCCTATCGCTCTATGGTTCTGAAACCCTTGACTTATCCATCCTTTCTTCCCCTTTCACAATGGACGAGGTAAAGAATGCTATTTTTTCCAGTGCGTCGGACAAGGCCCCGGGTCCGGATGGTTTTTCGATGATGTTTTATCAACAATTCTGGAACACTTTGAAGGATGACATCTTCGATGTCTTTTCTAGCTTTTACGATGGTCCTCTGAATCTCAGCGATATTAATAAAAGCTGGATTTGTCCAATCCCGAAAAAAGCAACGGTCAAGACGGTTAGAGATCTCCGACCAATCAGTCTCATTCATAGTGTTCCCAAGATTATGTCCAAAGTTCTTGCGACACGACTGCAGTTGGTCTTGGAAAAGCTGGTTAACCCTTTTCAGACAGCATTCATTAGAGGACGCCATATTCTCGACAACTTCTACACCGCGCACATACTTATTCACCATCTTCACTCTTCTAAGCATAAGGCGGCCCTACTTAAGATCGACTTCGAGCGCGCTTTCAACCATATCAATTGGGATTTCTTATTTCAGCTTCTATCTGCTCGCGGCTTCAGCGCAAAATGGATCGACTGGATTAAGGGTTTGCTCCTCTCCACCTCCCCTGCGGTTCTTCTGAATGGAGAGCTAGGATCCTCCTTCGTCTGCAAAAGGGGATTACGTCAAGGAGACCCACTTTCTCCTCTTTTTTTTATACTGTGTATCGACGTTCTCTTCCGTATGACTGATGAGCGACATCCTCGGGCCACCTCCCTACTATTGGAATAGGCGAGGTTTCATTCATACTCTTCAATTTGCTGACGACATCCTTTTATTTTTCGATGGCTCTAGAAAATCAGCTGCAGCTATAAAGGTGATCTTAGACGCCTTCTCCGACAGCTCAGGGCTCAAAATCAATTACAACAAAAGTGCTCTCATCCCCATTCACCTAACTGATGACCAAGCAGCGGATTTATCGACCATATTCGGCTGCTCGACCCAAGGCTTTCCCTTTTCTTACCTGGGTCTTCCCCTCTCTCCTAGACGCCTCCTCAAAGCCGACTACCTACCAATTATCGAGAAGATTGATGCCCGCCTGGCAGGATGGAATGGAGCTACTTTATCCAGAGCTGGTCGCTTAATCCTCCTCAACTCCGTCCTCTCTACTATCCCCAGTTATTTCACATCCACTTTCCTTCTACCTGTTTGGGTGATTAAAGCTATCGATAAAATCCGTCGGGGATTCTTTTGGAGGGGAAAGAAATTAGCAAATGGGTTCCACTGCCTCACAAAATAGGAACACATGTGTAGGCCTAAGAAGGCAGGGGGAATTGGTATTAGAGATCTCCGAGCTGCGAACACAGCTCTTTTTCTGAAAGGCATATGGAACTTCTATTTCTCTCGCAAGCTGCCATGAGTGAAGTTGCTGTGGCAAAAGCACTATAGACGTAATCCTGCGGATCCAATTTCTATCCCTACTGGCAGCTGCCCCATCTAGAAAGGAATGCTCAAGATCGCTGCTCCGTTCCCTATATCGGTTGATTTCTCACTTGGTGATGGAAAGCTAACTCCCTTCTGGACAGCAAGATGGCGTGGGGATAATGCCCTGCAACACCGCTTCCCAATTCTATACGCTGCTTCGAGTTGCAAGCACCTCTCAGTTAGCAAGTGGATGCAACGAAACAGGATGCAACCGAACTGTGGTTATGCCACACCCATTTGTCCTGCCCAATGTGCCGAGATTCAGCAACTCACAGCCTTGGTAAGCTCCATTAACCTCTCAGATGATATTAAAGACTCAGTCACTTGGCATTGGAGTTCGTCGGGCATATTTACAGTGCGAGGCGCGTATCATTTTTTGGTATTCGATGGAGTTAACAACTGCCCAATTAAATTCTTGTGGAATCTCAAAACACCTCTTAAGGATAAATTATTCTTATGGCTCACGATGAAGAATAAGGTGCTCACGGCGGAAGTACTGACGATGCGTGGTTGGATTGGACCTTCAATTTGTATGCTCTGCTACTCTAATGCTGAAACTTTACAGCACCTTTTATTACATTGCACCTTCGCCAAGTCCGTATGGAAGCGAATTCTGAATGGCGCTCCGGCGGGGCTTCAACAAACATTTGAATCTCCACTTGGGATTGCATACACATGGTGTCGATCGAGAAGGATATTGATGGGGACAACCAAAAAGCATTTCGACATCGGCTTCGCTGCGGCGTGTTGGGAGCTATGGAAAGAACGGAATAGAAGAATTTTTGATGATCGCTTTGAAGACTGCGGGAAACTGGGCCAAAGAATCTGCTGGACCACCAAGCTATGGAAGTTTGCACTAATCAGCTAGCTGCACTAATCACTAAGCAGCAAGCTTTCTCTTTGCAAGGATCTCTTATGCATTGGGACAAGTATTATTTTGGGTTAAAGCACGAGTATCTTTGTAAGGATTGTTGTTTCACAGAGTACTCCCCTGTTTTTCGTGATCAGCTTGGGGGCTTTGGACCTGTGTAATCTCACCTATGTACCTATCGCACTTTCAAATAGGGTATATTCCTATTTAATCAAAAAAAAAAGTTTAACTTTTCATATTTATTCCTACAAAAGTTTTAATATTTTCAAATATACTCTCGTTGTTAGGATCAGTTAGCAAAATATAGTTAACCATAGGTAAAATACTTAACCCTGATTAATGAATGAGAATATATTATTTGTGATGGTAGAAAGGAAGAAGAGACTGTTGAAAATTTTTGGGATGACATTTCTATATAATTCTAATGTTTGAAAATTTTGAGGGACATATTTGTGATGACAAAAATATTATTTTACTTGCCTTTTGTTAAAAAATAGATAATACTTAGGGTGCGTTTGGTTCGAGTTATCTTGGCAGGATTACAGACAATCCTGTCAAGATTACTGTGTTTGGTTCATCCACTATGTAATCTAGTCGTTAATGTAGTATTACAAATCGAGCAGGATTACACCGAAAATATTAACTAGAGGGGGTCGTGTATCTTACATTACTGAAACCGTTAATACTACATATTATGTAAAATAACAATTTTATCCTCCAACAATCCCAAATCCAATTAACAGCATTATTTTCATCTCTCTCTCCTTCCCCCCTCTCTCTCGCACGCCGCTCTCTCTCTCTCTCTATCTCTTTCTCTCTCTCTCTCTATCTCTTTCTCTTTCTCTCTCGCACGAACACCTATCTTCTATTGCGTTGTCCTCCCAGATAATCATTACGATTTCCTTCTCTCCATTCACCATTTCCGCATACATATTTAATCATTTCTTCTCTCTCGCTAAAACACATTATTTTCAAATTGAAGTTAGATCTGATTTGGAGTTATTTTTTTTTTTCCGTCGTTAATTTATTTTCATATTAGGGCTTTTTATTTTATTACTTATTAATTAATATAATTAATTTACTAGTTCAAATTATATTTTTATAAAAAATAATATTCAAATGACCACAATAAGGGCAATTTTGGAAAAACAATACTTTTATGTCAGAATTACTAAATTTTATAAACTGAACCAAATATAATAATGCTATAAACACTGCAATCCAGTATTATATTACTGTATTAAACCAAACGCGCAAATGCAGCATCAGTAGTAATCTCACGCCGAAATCCAAGATACCTGAATATGTCGAGATACTCTATATAATATTATATAACTCAAACCAAACGCGCCTTAACGGCGACAAACCAGAAGGGCAAATATGAATATCACTAAACTTGTGCAGGGATAAATATGAAAAGTTAAAATTTGTAAGATATATTTGCTATTAGATGTGTTTACAAGGACCTATATGAAATTAGCCTATTAGAAAAATAGCTTCGAAATGAAATATTCAAATTTTGAAGTCAAAATATCGTTAACTAACTCAAATCAAACAAATTGAAATGTTGGATAATAAAATCAAAATTTTGAAAGAACAAATAGTAAATTCAAAATAATCCATAGCTCAAATATATTAGATATGTTTTTCCCTAAAAAAGATACACGGTGTAACATATTTAAAAAATGTTAGTTTCAAACTTGGGATCTAGGTTACTAATCATCATCCCTTTGCCGTTTGTGTAAGGTACGGTTAGTTACATTGCATAAATTATTCTTTGATAATTTTAGTTGATTACCAACGGTTTTTAGCGCAAGTAACAAATTACTTAATAGTTGACATTCGAGATCCAAATTTGAAGTTTGGTAGCTTTACATTTTAACTATTAAAATAGATAGCATTAGCATGCAACCTTTCTCTACAAATAAATAATAATAATAAAAAACTGATTAGATATATGAAGATTCCCGAATAGGGATGGAAACGAATCTGGGTTGATGGAATTTTTGCCCTGAATGGGATAGTAAAGGGGAGAAAATAAATCGATTCGGAATGAAAAATAGAGTAATTTTTATGATCCAAGATGGATTTGCGGCAGGAAACCGAAGAGATTTTGACCCGTCCTGAATCCGCCCCGCCTTGATTCGTCCCAAATTCGCCTTGAATCCACCCAAAAATTATTTATAGTTTAAAAAAATATCTCTAAAAAATAATGTATTTACAAACCAAAGTCCAAAATACAAATAAGTTAGTGCTATCATCTCTCTTGTATTTGAAACTTTTGAATTTTACTTTTAATTTTGATTGATATTTTTTATTTTTGTAATTGATGTTGTTATATTAATAGCACAAATGACTTGGTGCTAGTAAGTTTTCTACCCTTGGATTAAAAGATGTGCGGCTAGGATGATGTGGGCCCCCTAGGGTTTAGTGGGTGGTTGGTTGAATAGTATGATCTAACGGGTAAAATTAATCAAAGGGGTTAATCTAAGGATAGAAAACTTACTAGCACCAAGTTCGTTGTGCTATTAATAGCATACTAGTCGGACTATATATATATATATATATATAGAGTCCGGCTACTATACTTTTATGAGTATAGAGGCTCTTGTACTCATAACTTTTTGGCCATTTGATCCACCCTTTAATCATTTTTATCCGTTAGATTATACTATTCAACCAACCACCTACTCAACCCTAAGCGGGCCCACTATCAATCTAATCGTAATCACTCTCATCCTAGCCTCACATTTTTTTTATCTTAACGGCCAAAAAGTTATGAGTACGATGGCTCCAATACTCATAATAGTATAGTAGCGTGGCCTATATATATATATATATATATATATATATATATATATAGAGTTGTCTTGGTATGCTTTTATAAGCACGGAGGTTTCGTGCTTCCACTTTGTTTTCGATGTTCGGACTTTCGAATCGACGATCGGCTCCGTTAGACTTGATCTAGAGTATTTGAAGTACCTAGAAAATAAATTTTGCGATTTTTCGATATCATTTGCCTAGTGATCGAAGGGCTCAAAATCACTAATTTTAATGGTCGTGGTGAGCCGGTTGCAAGTTTAACGGTGTAGAAATATCCAAATCACATGAAATTTTGATAGAAAATTCTTTATACCATATAAAACAAGATCAATAACTTTGATCTAAAATTTTAATGTCATATCATCATATTTTGTAAGATTTTTATTTTCAAATTAGTTGATTTTGAGCCACTTCGATCACTAGGCAAATGATATCGAAAAATCGCGAAATTTATTTTCTAGATACTTCAAATAGTCTAGATTAACTCTAGCGGAGCGATCGTCGATTCGAAAGTCCGAATATCGAAACAAAGTGGAAGCACGGAGGCCTCCGTGCTTCCATAAGCACCCCGTACGCACTCATATATATATATATATATATATATATATATATATATATATATATATATATATATATATATATATATATATATATATATATATTAGGGGGTTAGGGGCTAGGGTTTAGAGTTTAGGGTCTTAAAAATTATTGATTTATATTTTACAAAATATTAATAATATAATAATTTTATAAAAAATATTAGTTGGTGGGACAGATTCGGAGTATCGACGGGAAGCATGTTATGGGCGGGATGGATTATGAAATATATTGTTTAACCTGTCACGAATTCGAGACGGGAGGCTGGGCAGAATTTTGGTTGTCGGAGCTAGAGGATGGGCGGGGCGGGGCTCCCGCGCCCAGATCCGCCCCGTTTGCATCCTATTCCCCAAGTTTAGTTGATTACAAACTAAAACTGGATTCGGATCTTCCATTAGATCCAAAACCGCTCTATTTTGGAAGTGGTGGTGTCGCGCAATGGAGAACATTAGTTTATTTAACATGATTTGGTCAATTCCACCACCTATAAATTGGGCAAGCATTAGATTATTCCAAACGGAAGAGTCTACAATCACCCCTCATTTATTTAGTTTATTTATTCAACAGAAAAGCGAAAACTCTCTCCTTGCCCCCCTCTTCCTCACAAATACAATTATACTCCCTTTCCTCTCTCTCTCTCTCTCTCTCTCTCTCTCTCTCTTCAAACAGCTTTAGCGTAGAGCTTCGATGCGAATCGTTGGGCACGAGCCTCGCTTTAACGCGAGCGAGGAGAGCACAGTGTAAAAGAGGTTACTTTTTTTTTTTCTATAAAAAAAATAAACCTAAAAGAAGGAGGTGATTGTAGGCGAAACAAATATTTGGTGAAGAGGAGGATTTGGTTGGTAATGTGGCTTTTACGGGGGATTTTATGAGGAAAGGGAACGAAGAACAAACCCATTTGTGGGGTTTGTTTATTTTGGAGGAATCGAAGAAGCGGCGGGGGAAATAGATGATATGATTAGGAGGAGGCAATAACTATAAGAGAGTAGGAGGTGGTTTGCTCTTCTTTTCATTCCTTTTCTTTTTCTTTCTTCTGTTTTTGTTTTTTGTTTTCTTCTCCTTTCTCTAATGGAGGAGAAAGGGAAAGAGGAGAAGGAAAAGATGATAGAGGAATGCTGTGCGCTTCATAAGGTGATTCTTCTTGTCCTTGTTCTCGTGTCTTCTTTAATATTGCACTCTTTTGATTATACTAGTAAAATTATAATGATAATTATAATAACCAATTTATATCTTTTTTTATTGAATGTGAAAGCTAGGATCTTTGTGATTTTAATATTGGATTTTTTGTTTTTTTTGATTGTTTAGGCCCATTATGCTTATCAGGTCTCTGATTTCTTTAATGTTTTCGGTGGAAGTGATTTTAATGGAGGAAATCCAATCTGGTTTTCTTCCTGTATTAGCTTTGTGCATAGATTAGCCTCGTATTAAGGTTTCACTTTGTGCTTCGAACTGATATTTCTAATTTTCTCCCTTCACATTTCTGCATCTATTTGAACCTACCAAGGTTTTTAGATGAATTATATGAAACCACCATTGTATGTTCTCCGGAAGCTTAGTATGCTACTAGAGAATAGTATTTTTAATATTTAAATTCAACAAATCCCCTTTCATATCTGGGCTCGAGACTTTTTGGTGGGCCTAAGACATGGATTTGAATTAAATGAGAGGAAATTACTTAGAATCTCCTGCTCTAAGTTAAATTATTGAAAACCGTTGTTCTCTCCAGAAGCACAAGCTTTTGGAGCTTCTGGAGAAATATAATTTAACGCTTTTATTTTGTATTATATAGTTACTTAATATTAGATGCATCTTAAAATCTATGAACCATCTTTTAAGTACATAGTTCAGCTATATACTTAAGCTCTTGCAGGCGTATGAATCGCAGATGATATCAATTTAGATTCTTCTGCTTTTTAAACTATTCCTACTGGGATTATAAAATTGCAAATTTAATGTTATTCAAGACCATTCTTGTTACAGGATGCATTCATCATTAAGCCTACGAAGAGATATCCACTTGTATTATTGATGGCTATGTTGGCCCTGGTGATGATCGTCGGCATCTATATATTTTCTCTATGTTTAAAGCAAGGAGGAATTGTTGCAACGCCTAATCAAATGAAAGTTAGTGTGACCAAAAGACCTTGTCATCATCCCACCGCTGCGGCTTCTGAGATTCCGTATATCCACTATCCGGAACCCACTACTTATAGTAGGTAATGAGGATATCTTTTACATTAATTGAAGAAATAAATTCAGTGGAACCCTGAGCTACATTTATCTAAAGTTGGCCCCCCAAATTTCAGAAGTAGGTCAGACCTGAACAGCTGAAACTCATCTGCCCATTCATTAGAACAGTGGTAAGACCTGAACATCTGAAAGTTACGTGACAATTGCATGCTAATAGCCACTAGACAAAATGGAAAATTGTTCGAACTTCTAGCTTTTGAAAGTTTTGGTAGCCATCTGTAGAAGCAGGATAATTTAGGGGGACAAGCACGTTTTACCGTTAATGGAATCTTTTAAATGAGTTTCATGTATATTAATTAACTACACTCTCTTGTCTCTTTGATAGAGAAGAATGTGCATGCACGCCAGTTCGGTTGTTTGCAATTCTGTCAATGCAAAGGTCAGGAAGTGGGTGGTTCGAGACATTGTTGAATAGCCATATTAATGTTAGCTCCAATGGTGAGATTTTTTCAGTTAAGGTAAGGCGGAGTAATATTTCGACAATCACAAGTACGTTGGATAAACTGTATAATCTGGACTGGTACAGTAGTGCTGCGAAAAATGAGTGCACAGCTGCAGTTGGTTTAAAGTGGATGCTTAATCAGGTAACTTTTTGTGTTAATGCACTTATGATTTATAGCATTGCTCTTTGAAAGAGTGAATTTCTTGATTAATTTCTGTTTTATAAAGTGTAATTGATGCAGGGGAAGGAGTTTAGAAATCCAAATCTCAAATTGAAAGCAAAATATTATTGATTTGAAACTCTCTATTGCAACCATATGTTTTGGCACAGTGAGACTTAAACACAGATGCATAAAAAAATAATTTATGAATAATGAAAATCATAAATGACACAATAAAACCCAAATAAAAAGATTGAATTTAAAACAGAGAACGAGAAGGAAAGTTGTATCTGTTGGCTATTTATTATTGGGTTAAAATAGGTCCAAATTTCTGCCCCGTGACAATAGGCTCAGGAGATTAATAAGTTGAGTTGGATGAGCCTAATAAGTTGAGTGGAGGTGTTGTTCACAAGTGACCTAACGACAAGAGACCCAATAATAGACCCAACGTCCAGATGGGTTGAGTCAGGTCGAAGCTCGCGAACGCTGTGGCTGAGCCTTTAAGTGCGATGGGTGCGCCCTTCCTATCAACACGTGCTTTTGGGATAGTTGGTTAGCGCTTATGATCAACAAGTGGTATCGGAGCCAGTGGTGTGGGTTCGATTCCCACATGCAGACATGCTGCATTAACGATGCAGATGTTGGGAGGGGGATTGTTGGCTCTTTATTATTGGGTTAAAATAGGTCCAACTTTCTGCCCCGTGACAATAGGCCCAGGAGATTAATATGTTGAGTTGGGTGAGCCTAATAAGCTGAGTGGAGGTGTGGTTCACAAGAGACCTAACGGCAAAAGAACAAACAATAGACCCAACGTCCAAGTGGGTTGAGTCGGCTCCAAGTTCGCAAGGGCCGTGGCTAAGCCCTTAAATGCGATGGGTGTGCCTTTCTTATCAGCATGTGCTTTTCGGATAGTTGGTTAGCACTTACGATCCACAATACCATCAAGAAATCCGCAGGCGGGATTAGTAATCGCGAGCGTTGAACATGAGTCGTCAAATTCCTAAAGATCAATCCAATGCCGTTTCTGCCGGAGCACCGTTTGTGACTGGAAAAAGTCTTAGATAAAGGTAATGGGAGGAAGGAAATTAATAAAAGATAGAAACGGTTAGGGTTAGGGAAATATTGTGCAGAGAGGAAGATGACGAGGGATCCTCGACAATGCATCGGTCAAAAGATGGTGCAGGCGCGATCTCAAAGAGGTTGATGTTACGGCTGAGGAGAGTGTACGATCGGAGGTTGAGAGCGACAGCTAGGGCAAACGGTGAGTCCCCTCGTTGATGGCACGTGAGTGGATGGGGTTGTCAGGCGGGTCTGCCGAGGACTCGTCTCATAATCCAAGCGGACGTCTTTCTTTTTTTTTTAGTTGAAAGGCGTACGGCTGGGAGAACTAGGTGTTAAGAATCTTAATGGACCGCATTTTCGCTAGTTTGAACACGTTAACGAAAACGATCCAATAAGCTTCTCTTTTCGTTTCTTGGTCAAATGACGTCAGAATTTTGCACGTAGATAGTCGAATCAAAGAGAAATAAAAGACAAATAAAATAAAAGGACTCACTCCCTACGGACTCACTCCGATCGACGTGAAAGCATGAAAGAAAATATCTGAGAACATCTCTCGAAAAGGCAGAATTTCATAATAATTAATGTCTACCATACAGATGGTCAAGGCCAACTTTATAGAGTTTTCTACTAACAACTCAAAACAATAACGTTCTTATCAAAAAGAACCAATATTCAGGTAAATCTAAAAAAAATCTAAAATAGAAAATAATATCTAAAATCTCATCTCAATAACTAAAATATCTAAATCTATCCAAAACCACGCAAATTCGGCTCGAACTCATGTCGCACTCAATGTTTGAATCATGGTGTGATCACGTCATCAAGCCATATACCGGGTTTTCGACGACGGCGGTAGGCATAAGTCTGAAATGGGGTCCGGTCGGCATTAGTAATTGTTCTCTATTTAAAATTTGGATAATGCCATCCTTAAGAAATAGCAAGAAAAAGTATTGTAGAAACAATAGAGATGTCTTGGAAGATAGTAAGTGACATATTGTATCTAGGGGTGTTAACGAGCTGAACACGAGCGAGCTGGGACCGGCTTGTGTTCGGCTCATTTAATAAACGAGGCGAACACGAGCTGGCTCGTTAAAGTATAGAGCCAAAAAATTTAGCTTGTGTTCGAACACGAGCTGGCTAATGAGCTGGCCAACGAACAATAAGTTAAAAAGATTAGATTGGATATATATAAAAAATAAATTTATAAAATCTTACCCATTAGCTTTTGATCTAATGGTTGAAACTTTACATATAAATGAGTCTTTTTACAATTGAGCTCAACTTATATTTTTATTTTGCTAAAAATCAAATAATAAAAATATATATTATATATATATATATAAAAATATATAAATATAAATATAAATTAAATAAATTATATAAATATAAAATATATGTATTCGAGTTGTTATCGAGCCAAACATGAGCGAGCTGACCCCAGCTTGTGTTCGGCTTGTTTATTAAACGAGCTGAAAAATTGAGCTTGTGTTTGGCTCGTTTACTAAATGAGCGATTCGATCTCGAGAGCCGAACACGAGCTGGCTCGTGAACAACGAGCTGGATTGCCACCCCTAATTGTATCACATATTGCAAATTATTAGATGTATAGCTTTTTGCCTGTTAGCTCTGCGAATTTAAATCTTGGACCAACAATTTAAAACATTAACCATTCCCTTTTGGTTTCCTCTCTCGTTTCTGAACTATCCTTTCGTTGTCATTAATTGGATCGAAAGATTGGCGAGACTAGAGAATGAATTATTGGTGTTGGTTGAATCTTATGATATGTTTCAGATTGGACCTGATAGAGTATATATGTGAAACTGGTATTTGATCTAAAACTTTATTTACACAGGGAACAAGATACATCCTAGTAATGTAGTACAACTAAATGATCCTTGGACTATCACACAACTGGATCACCAAATTATTATTCCTTTTCTTGTAGTCGCTTTCTAAGTTTAGCTATCCCAACAAGCAAATTTAGAAAGTTTGAGGGCAGCTCTTATTGTTGTTGATCCAAGTGGAAAGTTGGCAAATATATACTAGATTTTCTGTTTTGGGAAAGCCAATGTGGGCAAATCTACATTGAGAAACACAAAATTTAGTTGGTTTTTAAGTTCGAATAATATGACGACAAGATAATACTCTAAATTTTTCATATTGTTTATTCACTTGAATATAATTGCTGTTATCTCCTATTAGCTTTATCATTCTCTGCTCCTAAATGCCAGACCACTTTAATGCAGTTGCTTTTTTTTTCCTATCGGGCTATCAGGTAAACACTTTAGATAGCTTAGCTGTCAAGCATCTAGCTGGCTGTTCTATTGTGACAGTTGCTCGATCCTTTCCTTATGAAATGTCCAAAGCTGATTGTTTCTCACCCTTTTTTTTAGAAAATTATTTTCTCCTGCTGTCATGGAAGTTTTTGTTCCATGGTCTGTTTTGTTCAGAATCTGTTATTATCAAAATCAAGAGAGTATCTGTGATGCAACTTGATTTCTTTCTTGTGCTTGTTTTCTATTGTATATCAATTAGCATTAACATATTATGGTTTTAAAAATTTAGCTGTTTATGTCTGATTTTCATTTTTCTGTGCAAATCGTACAATGATGACACAATTTTATGGAGATATTGTTCCCTTGTTTTCTGGAATTAGTTGTTTTTCTAGCAAAATGATTTCACATAATAATAGAGGAGAATCTCTCAGTATTTTGCAAAGCAACTGGTAAAGAAATACATTTTGCATATTTCCTTCAATCTTAGAAAGAAAACCAATATTAGGACAAAAGTACATCACTCCCATCTTTCTAGCAATAAAGTGCAGCGAAAGAGAATAGGCATCACTAAGCCCCGTTTGATTGCTTTGAGTCAAACGAGTGTTAATCCCCATCAGGATTCGAATGAGAAACTGCATTGGATCCTTTCCTCTGCTATGAAATGAGGAAAGATAGGGTTGCAATTCAATAAAAAAATTATAAAAGGGCCACTTTATCAGTATACAGTTCTTGGGTTTAGTTGAGACTGTAGGTTTCATTTTGAAGGGATAGGGTTAAAAAAATATTGTATATTATTGTTGGTCATCACATATGTGAACTGTAGAGACCTCTATTGTAGTGTTTGATTAATTTTATTTCATACCTTTGATACCTTGTAGTTTGTAATATAACAGTTTTATGGCCTTGATTTGGCTATTCTGGTTGATCGGCCATCAAAATGCTGGTAGAAAATGAGAACCGGACAATCGCATCTCATTAAACACTTGAAGGTGAATATTCATTTAAATCCTTAGTTAGGGCATTTTTACTGAGTCATATGATCGTTATGTGCCTACACAATGGCAATTCTAAACATTAGGCAACCCAAACAAACTCAGATTGTTGGAGTTTTATGGTCTCAAAAGCGGGGTGTCGTATAAATGGGTTATTCCACTGGGTTTTTCATAAGTTTTCCTTTCAAGGAAGTTGATTTGCTGAATACAACTTTTGTATGTGTTACCTTTATTTCTTGAATCATGGTGGATATTTCTTCTTAGATGTTTTTTCCTGCTTTTACTTTTGCGTTCGCAGTCATCTTAGTAGAGCATTTATCAAACAGAAAATGTTTAGAGTTCTGCTGCCGCAAGATGTTGAAATGATTGTCTCTGAAAAGTAGAAGCTTTATTTTGGAGCTTCTACTTTTGCCACAGAGAGAAGCTCTTGGGAGAGTTTTAATATAGTGTATCATTTGATAGCGCTACTCAAAACAACACTTATTCGAACAATACATCACCGTGCAGCATGGCCAAACAAGCCCTTTTATTCTAGTTTTGAATGGTTGTAGTACTTGATTGCGTACCTTTATTTGTTTGCACAGACCCGACTAGATAGAAAATTAGCAAGCTAGCTTATTTATTTGTGCTATCATTGTAATATGGTGGTTGTTTATCTTTTATTGCATCAAGCTCTAGTAGAAAGCTGTCTAAAATTGGAAAAATAATCTTAGAAATGAGTAGACATTAAAATAACCTCAAAAAACAAATTTCACAACCTTTGATATGTCAAAGTTATGTTTGCGACCACTTTTATTTGAATTGCAACTCCTTTTCTAGTCGACAACACCTTAGGAGGAAAGACCAAAACTGACAATAGAGTGAATAGTAAGTGAAGAAAAATAAGATTTGGTTTGATGAAGAACCTTACCTTGATGGTGCTGAAAGGAAGTAACACAAGAAGTTGCATCTTCTAGAATCTTAGGGCGTGTTGGCTTTGTGATTGAAATTTGGAATAGGATATGGAATTGGAATGTTGGATCAGGACAGAATGAACAATTTCGGCAATGTATTTGGCTCACCATGGAAAATGAAGTATAATGGATTATCTCTGTTTCACCTTGGAATGAGATTTCACTCATCCTCTTGGCCAAATTAAGCATAAGGGAGTTAGATGATTCCTATTCTACCTTGACATGAGATCTGAAGTAGATTTCAACAGATAAATACAGGGTCAATCATTCCTATCCCCATTCCACTCCCAAAATCATCCCCAGCGAGACATGCTCTTAGATAAAATAGTAGATGAATCCTAAGCTAGAATTCGAGTCACGCCTCTGTTGGGGAGATATTAAATCTTTTCATGATTTATAAACCGGTCTTATTAGAAACCTTGCTGAAATGGAAATTCTTTTCCAACTGGGAATTGTACTATATTTAGGAATCCCACTTGGACTAGGAATCTTAGCATTTTCTTAATTCTGAATTTATAGGTTTACAAAGCGACAAATAGAAAATTGTTTTCAAGCACTAAAGAATCAATTCAAGCTTGGCGATGCAGTACATGGATGGGCCTTCTCTTATTTGTTTTAGTTCTTTTGGCTTTAATTTTTGTTTAAGATCTTTTATTTTAGTGTTTAAGATCTTATTTATTCTCCAAAATCTTGGTAGTTTAAGCTTTTGGAGTATATAGGAATAGGAGGTCCTAATTTTGAGTCCAGCAAGGCCCTTAGCATAATTAATTTCTAAGGCCTATCATTTAATTCAAGCCCATTTCTAAGGCCTATCAAAAAGAGGCCCGAGACTCAAATCAACAATTGAAACAGCCTTGAGCTCAGACGTGAGGGGGAGTGTTGAATATACATATTAAAATCACCATTTTCTGGTAGCCTAAGCTTTTGGAGAATATCGGTTGTTTCACATAATTTAACATTTAGTTTAATTTTGATTGTGTAGTTGTTTATTAGATGGTTTGTGGTATGCACTGCGAATGGTGCTTAAGAGATTTGGGAAGATTTCTATCTTCTCCAGAATTAGTTCAATTTAATCACCGATTCTTTTACAGTTTTTAGAAGTGATTTGAGCTAGTCAGAGCCCAACTGGTTGATTTCTACTTGAGTTTGATTATTTAACTTTTGGATTATATCAACTGGGGCCTTATATTTGGGTTTAAACTCAACTAATTAAAATCTCCTATTTAATTATTCCATGTTATGATCCTATCAAAATATCTCGAGCCTAGACGTGAGGATGTAAAGACACCATTCTCTGTCAACTCAAGCTTTTGGAGAACATTGGTTGTTTTACTTAAATTAACACACATAACGTCTAAAAACCATCAAAAATCAATGATAATAAAAAATTCCGGAGAGGAAAGAAATCTAGTCAAATTCCTTTATCGGGACGAGACACCAAAAACCATCTAATAAAGGACTAAATGATCAAAATTAGACCAAAAGTTTTTAAACAAAAATTAAAACAAGAAGAACTATAAATAAGAGAGGGCCCATATCTGTACTACATCACTTGGGACATCTCAGCCTATTAATGGGTTTTTGGATTATATCCAGCTAAAAATGATCCTTGAGAGACAAAACAATGGCTACATAAGATATACTAGAAATTAGCTGATAATATTTTTTTTTAATACTTTAGGTGCTTGCTGCTGAGGGATTGTGCTTTGGAAGGAATTGACTCTTATGGTTGGTTATAGCATTGTATCCTAGAATACTTAAAAGTGATAGGATCTCTATTTTTGAAGTGGAACTTGTTTACATGAATCGGGGATAGCTGCTTGATTGATAGCTCTGGTTCAAAGCATTCATCTTCATGAACTAACGACTTTTAAGAGTTTTGATGCCTCTTATCGTTATGTCACGCCCCGGGGTCCCTTTTTGAAAGCCAATTCGAAATCGGGCTATCTTTATAAATCAGATTAAGCGAAAAATTCCCTTTTTTTTTTTTTAAACCTTGACCGCTAAGGGTGCAACAGACCCGCCACAAATGTAGGAGATTTCCGAAACAAACGGACAATCTCTCCTACATTTGTACGGCGTGGCATATGTACAATTGTCAACTATGACCTCCACTCACACAAACAACAATCACGGGTCACACAGATTATCATTTCACATCATATAGCTAGCCGTTCTTAGTCACAACCATGCTACATTAATTTCACATTCATTCCTACTAGTTCAAAATGCCTCCCACACGAAGGCTTCACTTTGAAATTCTAGTTTTTCGAAAATTCACGAAAAGTTGAAGAAGTACTTTGAAAACTGTTTTCCACATGAAAACCTTTGTTTTGAAAATACTACCACAAGGGGTAGAAAACTACATTCCGAAATCCAAATCCAAAGCCATAAGTGTCCAAAAATCACGGGTATTCCAAAACCATGAGTATCCAAAACTCATACATACGTCATCCAAAACCGCAAGTGGAAACCACCAACTGAACCACAAATAGATATCTATAACCAGTGTAGGGTAAGATCTATACTATCCACTAATATCTATCTGATATTATGTACGAAGTAATCAAATAGGTACACCGTAGGTCGAGACCTCGATGACCATTCACTAGCTACGGTCTCACGCTGCATCTTGACCAATCCCCCCTTCCCCCCGCGTCACCTGTGGGGGTGAGAAACCAACAAAGGGTCTCCCAGTGGGTAACTAGGTATAGGTAAATAAAGGCCTACAGTAGTGATATAACTGTGAAGAGAGATGAACTGTAAGTAAGCATGCAACAACCGCTACTGTAGCTATATGCCTCAACAGGACGAAAGTCCAAATGTACCCAATCTATACCGCAGTGTCGGTCTAAGGACCTCAGGCAACAGCCACTCTCCGCTCGCTTATCTGGCATATAACCCTGGCATAAGCTCCTGGGCTCACGGGTTGGCAACCAACCACCTTTTCAGAAAAGAACACCCTCCTGCGGGGGAACATACTATTGGTGTTTGTGAAATGCTACCGAGCTGTGGCGATCAATGTGAATATGATCAATAGCCAACCATCGGCGAATAACCGACAATCACCGCCCCTTGGGGTACACCGATAAATAGGTCATCGAACTGTAAGAGAACACGAGTATCGACCGCTCAGGTCAACAGGATAGAACAACTCAATATCCTCTCAAGTATATGCAGGTACCGACCACTCAAGTCAATCAGGATGGAACAACTCAACATCCTCTCAAGCGTGTGCAAGTATCGACTACTCAAGTCAATCAGGATGGAACAACTCAACATCCTCTCAAGTGTATGCAAGTACCGACCACTCAGGTAAAATAGGATGGAACAACTCGATATCCTCTCAAGTGTATGAAAGTATCGACCACTCAGGTCAACTAGTAGGTATGATGTCAATATCACAAGGGGTATACAGGCACCGACCACTCAGGTCAACTAGAAAGTGTATATCAATGTCATTATCGCTCTACTCTAAGTCATGAATGCAAGAGAGAATGTACTAAGTAGAGCAAGGTCGAAGTTATATGGTGAAGAGCTCAAGTGCTGAATATGTATATATGTAAGTAGTAAAAGGTACGGATGAAGGGAACATCACTGTGTGTGCACCATTGAACCGACTCTGGATTGAAAAAGCCACATGTGTCCGTCGCCACATTTAGCTCCTGCGAGGCGAGGGACGCTAATCGGACCTATGATAGGTCCATCGAGTCAAGATCTAATCCACATAACTCAAAACACATTGCTCACAAACCCAATATCGCCCGCATAATTGGTTTTGAGTGCGGAATCAGTTTCTCAAAACCGATTCCCGAACTTGCCGAGAATCCCAAAAATGCACCAAGATGCTCTTGGGACCCACAAAACGTCCCTAAATGCACCGACTCACACCGGGAGTCACCCGCTGTCCCGAAACACACCTATTTGGGTGTTTAGACAGTAAATACAAGTCTCCCAGTCAACTCGGTCGTCGCCGATCGATCGTTCACTACCGGGCTTTCGAAAGTGTTTACTTTGGCATCGGAAGCCTCCGCCGCTCACCGGTCACCTCTAAACACACGAGGCGACCATGGCGAGCAGCCAACAAGGCTAGGCGATGATTTTCAGGGCAACCACACGGCTAGAAACCTATTGCAACACGAAACTGCGTTCTACCGGCGATTTCGTAGAAAAACACACCGAAACCCCTTCACCACTTATCCACCGCCTCGGGTCTTCGAAGGTGGCTGTAGCAACCAGCGAACAATGCTTGGCTAGGTCTCTAGGGCATTCGAATTGCTAACGTGTGGAAACCGCAACTTAAACCGCGTCCGATTGGCGAATTTCCGCCAAACGGTGCCGTGAGACCTCGTTTCCATTCTCCGATGGCTCCCAGACCTTCGACGATCAGTCGAGAGGTCGCTAACAACGATTACATGCTGTCTGAGTCTGTGCGCGGGATCCCCATTGCATAAAACTTTCAATCGGCCCAACATAGCATTAAGTACCATTCAATTAATACATAAACACGAGTTTCGAGCTTGTTATCCCGATCCGTGTCGTAGCAGACCCATCCAATCAGTCGATTTGATTCATCTCGACGCCAAGAATCTTGTGCTCGTTGTCCAGAGCGCGATTGACGGTCGGAAGGTTTCGAATCAGTGGAAAACTCTTCTAGTGGCTCGCTCCCAAAAACAGTCGAGTCCCATGCGTGTACCGGAGCTTCAAAGATTGCATCGACGGTGAGCAAGAGACTCCACATGATCCTAGTAGTGCGGTGCTCATCTCTTGGGTGCTCGCCGAAGTCTCCGGTGGTCGGAAAAGTAAGCTCGGCCAAGGCAGCCCCTGAAATCCACCTTGGTAGCCTCCTTGCAGGGTTAGGGCACCTCGAATCTGGCGGTCGGCAGCATGGCAGGTGGAGCTCCGGTCACGGAAGGGTCGCTGCTTCCAAGGGAGGTGGCTGATAGCGGGAGGCGCGGTGGCACAGTGACGGCGATGGGGCCAAAAAGAGGCTGCTGCTAGGGCATTGCAGATCTCTGCAGCGGCGGGTTGGGACGGCGAAGGGCGGTGCTGGTGGACTCTTTGGGATCTCCGGTGTCGCCCTGTGGCAGTGCGGCGCGGTGCGGTGGCGGCGGCTGCTGAGTAGCTTCTTATGGTCGCAAGTGCCCTGTGGAGCTCCACTCAGCCGTGGTGGCTCCTTGGTGTGTGACGGCGCCGAGGGCAGCAGGTGGAGGGTCGCCGGAGTTCGGGATGAAGGCGGCGGTGGTCCTGGTGGCCCGTGGCGTGTCCATAAGGGGGCTCGGGCTCACCCCTCCCCCACCCTCCTAGTGTGGCGGCGCGATGCGGTGGCAGCTGCTGAGTAGATCCTTATGGTCGCAAGTGCCCTGTGGAGCTCCACTCAGCTGTGGTGGCTCTTTGGTGTGTGACGGCAACGAGGGCAGCAGGTGGATGGTCGCCGGAGTTCGGGATGAAGGCCGCGGTGGTCCCGGTGGCCCGTGGCGTGTCCATAAGGGGGCTCGGGCACCCCCCTCCCCTCCCAGCACCAAAAAAGAAGGTTGGTGCTTTGAGGGGGGGAGTTGTGGCGGTCGGCAACGGCGGCGGCAGGACCCTCTCTTAGGTGGACAGGGGAGTGGAGGATGGGCCTAGGGATTTTGGGTTCCAAATATTCCCAAATCCCCATTTAATCCCACATACTACTATCCATAGGGATTAATAGCTCCAAAGTCCCCCAACTCTTGAAATTTGCGTTCCAGTCCCTCTACATTATGTTCCTCTCGCCAAAAGGTCTCTGCCAGCGCGTTTTCCCAAATGGAGCACCGATCGTTTCTAAAAAGCAAGAACAACACGGAATAAAACCCCTCCCAGCGATAAAAGCTATTTTTCTCGAAAATCGTGCGTTGAACATAAAATCCATCAATGCCATTGGCTCCGGCATAGTCGGACCATTGAAAATGAGCTATTGGATCACCAGTAACGAAGTCCGATTTGCGTCTGAAGCCCATCTCTCTTCTCGGTCCTTGCCGGAAACGCGGATTACTATTCACTTTAAGTGAAAAGTAATAATCGCGTAAAAATTCTATTTAAAACGTTTTTACCTGAAATTTGACTAGCGAGCTTCAAATTAAAATATACATGATAATATTTAAAAAGATGTCAAACATACATAGGGGAAAAAAAAATCAAGTCCTCACACTTTATATGCATATGCATATATTACTTTTAGGTGCTGCATCATAAAGGTTACCCAAAAAAAGCAAGAATAAAAGGTGGCAGAGAGAAGCTCTTAAGATGATTTTGCTGTGAGGCATGTTAACAGGATATTCATAGAATTATCTCTGTCAATTGTTTTCTTTGATGCTTAATGAACTTCCGTGGAAAGTTGTTTTGTATATACTGGCAGGAACGTGGAACGTCTATTCTCTTGTATTGAAATCTAAATATTCACATGAAACAAAGAAATTGATATTGTATTGAAGAACGGAATATGAATTTTCTCTACTTGCGGCACAGACACATACTGTTGAGTAAAATATATCGCATCTTTATTGGCCACTCGGATATTGTTGTTTTCATTTCCTTAATTTCCTTTGATGGTGTGGCTTTGATTGCAGGGTCTCATGCTTCATCACAATGAAATAGTTGAATACTTTAACCGAAGGGGAGTTTCGGCAATTTTCCTTTTCAGAAGAAATCTGCTCCGCCGCTTGGTCTCGATACTTGCAAATACTCATGATCGCGATGCCAAGCAATTAAATGGAACCCATAAAGCTCATGTACATTCAAAAAACGAGGTTGGTACCTTCAGCTTTAGTGTCTGTTTGGGCTTGGTTTTGAAATGGTTTCTACTGCATAAAGCAGAAGCTTTCAGAAACCGGAGGTTGGCTAACAAAAGATCTAGAGCTTTTACTATTGTGGGAAGCTAAAATGAGTAATTCCTATCAAAATGCAGAAAGCTTGGAGTTGAAGCTTTTACATCTGCTGTTGCTAGACACTGTTGAGGAGGTGCTAGTGAAAAATGTTAGTGTTTTTTTCAACAGTGAGCACTTTTGTAAAAGCTCCGGCTTGCCAAAAAGGACCTTAGTCTCTTTTGTTTTTTAAGCTCTTTGTTCTAAAGTTGGTGCTTCTTTTTCTTGAATTACAGGCTGATGTTCTTGCTAGATATAAGCCCACTATTAATACTACACTGTTGATTCCCGAACTAAAGCGTGCCGATAATTTGGCTGCTGATGCCCTCCAATACTTCAACAGCACACGCCACATTGTTCTCTACTATGAAGATCTTGTGAACAACCACACTGTGAGCTTTCTACAGTATATCAAAAATAGAGTTTATTACAAGTGGCGTCCTTAAGGTTTGACGCAATTTCAGTTAGGTTCTTCAAGTTTTAACTTTAAAGGGTTTGGCCCTTGCAGTTTTGTGTCTGTTTCTTATTTAGCCCTGTTAGTCTATCTTCTGTTAAAAGAAGGCACAATGTCAGCATCACCGAGTTATCTGTTAGATGGCAGTTTGCTGATGTGGTGTTTTTTTCTTTTTCTTTTTTCAGACTATAGATGACTGACAAAACGGCTTAATTGTTGCACGGATGAAACTTGAAGTACTAAATTGTTAGGACAATTGAAATTTTCACGACCTAATTGAATCCATGAGTAAGACTCAGGGACTAAATATGTATACGGCCCATTAAAAAATTTCATTGCTGATTCATATAAACCCCATCAAAACCTTATCGGCGCCTTTTAACTTTTCTGCAGAAGCTAATGGATGTTCTGGATTTCCTCCAATTGCCAAAGAGAAAGCTCTCAAGTCAACATGTAAAGATCCACACGAGGCCATTGGCTCGACAGGTTGAAAACTGGGACGATGTTTACAATGCTCTGAAGGGGACCGAATTCGAGAGGTGCTTACACACCGATTACCAAGTATAGAATAATTTGGGTCAAATTGGTGTAAATAATCTCCAATGGGTTTTTCTTCATCCTTGTTTTTCTCTCTTTTCTAACTTTTATATACGAGCCGACAGCAATGAAATCGAAAATCATCAGCAATTTTGGCCATCAAAATGTCAACTGATTCGCTTAGTTGTCTTGTAAGTTTTCTTCCTTTCATTCTGTAAACATTCTTTAATTCATATTCTAGTAAATGCAATTATAGATCTGAAATCTTTCAGACTTTGGTATCATTTTGCGATTGCAATATGTAAGTTAAGACTGCAATTCAGTGTAGCCTTCTGTTTTCATCTTCAGACTGCTTTTAATTGGTGAAATCACTTGAATTATTGAAGAATAAAGAGAACATGATAAGCAGCTTTCAATTCAAAATCTTTTTAATATATATAGTAAAGATGTTTATATAATAAAGATGTTGGTTGTGCTTTACAGTCATCTGCATAATTATAGCTGTTTTATAATATTTGCATTTGCCATGTCAGAATTCTTAAGATTTTCGCTAAATTCTGACCTCATCTCTGCATTTTTGTAGCAATCTCACTCTATGCACTGAATTTGTCGGTTAAATTGTATAGTAATGTGCACATCATCTCCGTATAAAAATGTGCAAAATCTGATTACATGGTATTTTGTTGACGCTTACATTGATTTTCTAGCCAAATTTGTTGGAGGAATATAAGAGTAGGGGTGTAAACGAGCCGAATACCTAGCCACCTGTCCCATGCCGTGTTCGTCTATTAAACGAAAAAGTAATCTAGGCCAACAGCCACACATTAAAGATCGAGTCAAAAATCCAAATTTCGCTAACTAAAATTTTCTAACACGAGCTTCGCCAACAAACACTAAATAAAAAAAAAAAAAAAAAAAAAAAGTTTAAATATATTAAAAAAATAAATTTATAAAATTTTATTCATTAGATTTTAATCTAATAGTTAAAATTTTATATACAAATCGATCTTTTTATAATTAAGCTTGCATTTATATTTTTATTTTACTAAAAATTAAATAAAAAAATATATTATATATAATTATTTATTTATATATAAAAATATAAATTAAATAAATTATATAAATATAAAATATATGTATTCGAGTCATATCGAGCCGAACACGCAGCGAGCCGACCCCAAACTTTCGTGTTCTGGCTTCGTTTATTAAACGACCAAAATTCAAATACAAGCTCGGGCTCGTTTACTAAACGAGCGAGCCGATCTCGAGCTCATTTTGAGACGAACACGAGTTGGCTCGCGAACAGCGAGCTTGATTGCCACTCCTATATAAGAGCAATGAAATGTTTAGCTTAGGACCCTAGGTAAAACAATTGAAACATTGGGGACTAAACTATAAGGGCATATTTGGTCACTATTTTTTTACATTGAAATCGGAATCGAAATGAACGGCTCCGTAGTGTTTGGTACAAAGAAGTTTCATTATAATTGTAATTCTTTAATAGAAGAGGAATCTCCCAAACACTCCTGTTCCAATCCGGTCGATTATACCGAATTGAAAATTAAATTCAAATGGAATCAAATTACAGAAATATCCTAATTATATTTTATATTGTTTTAATTTTTAATTTTAATTTTGAACTAAAATATAAGTATAAACTAAGAATTTGATTTTGATTTGAATCTCTCTTCATGAAGAGAAGGAGAAAAATAGGTAACAATTTTTTTTATCCCCATTGATGCTTCATGACAAAGCTCTCTCTCTTCTAAAAAAAAAAAGTCCTCTCTCTCTATCATGGTTGCATGCCATGGCCTTAATTCTTATATTATCATGATCGCACCAATCTTGTGCCAGCAAGGTGAAGATAGTTGAGCTCAACATCGCCGTCAATGGAGTGCCCGAGTTCACCGCCCTCGACACCAACCCGCATGCTTTCCAACCCCATCTCTAACGCCGTTGTGCCTCGACTTACATGCCGTGGCGGCCTTCACCCTCGACATGGCCGCCGCCTCAACTCTGTCGTAGCCGCAACCTCCAACTCTGTTGTGACCTCTATCTGCAACTATATTGCGACTCCAATGCAATCGTGAAACCGGTGTTGCGCAATGCACCACGCTCACCAACTCTTCGATGAAATGCCCAAGATGCATTTTTCGACAATGAACATAACCTGTATATATATATATATATATATATATATATATATATATATATATATATATATATATATATATATATATATATATATATATATATAGTTGAGCTAGAATACTCTTAAGAGTATCCCATTTTACTCTCGAGTTGTTTTCGATGATAGAGCTTCCAAATTGATGATCGGCTCCGTTGAACATGATCTATACCACTTAAAGTGTTTAGAAATCAAATTTCAGATATTTTCGACATCATTTGCCTAATGATCAAAGGGTTTCAAAATTGGTAATTTTAATGGTAGATAAGAGACGTTTTCGCATTTAACGGCGTGAATATATCCAAATCAATTGAATTTTGGTTAGAAAATACTTTAAATTATTTAAAACAAGATTTATACTCTTGATCTTAATTTTAAGACTCCTATTATCATTTTTTAAAGAATATTTATTTTCAACCATTCATTTTGTTCACTAGATGCATAAAAGAACAATATCGAAAGTGCGTGAAATTTGATTTCTAGGTAGTTTAAATGGTTTAGATCATATTTAACGAAGCCGATCGTCAATTTGAAAGTTCTATTATCGAAAACAACACGATAGTAAAATGCTCCGTTTACTATCAAGAGTATTCTAGCTCAACTATATATATATATATATATATATATATATATATATATATATATATATATAGAATTGGGCTCCTATGCTTTTAAAAGTACCAAGTTATTGGTCTTGTAAGTTTTTAACCCTTGAATCAATAGATGTGCGGTTAGGATGATGTGGCCCCCCTTGGGTTAAGTGGTTAGTTGGTTGAATAGTATAATCTAACGGGTGAAAATGATCAAAGGTGTAGATCTAACGGTAAAAAATTCACAAGCAAAATGCTTTAAGATTTCTTACAAAGACTATATTTGACTCTTATATATATATATATATATATATATATATATATATATATATATATATATATATATATATATATATATATATATATATATATATATATAGATAGAAATGAGTTTAGATACTTTTACAAGTATCATCCCCATTGCGCTATTAGATTTTTAGGCCACCGATCTACATCCCAATTATTAATACCCTCGATCAAACACTATTCCACCTACCACCACCTACTACCACCTACCCCCATCATTTCAACCTCACATCTCTCCATCCAAGGGTTAAAAACACTAAAGCACCACCCAAGTGATACTTTTACAAGTATTCTATCTCCACTATATATATATATATATATATATATATATATATATATATATATATATATATATAATTGAGCTCCTATGTTTTTAAAAGTACCAAGTCATTTGGTCTTTGGTAAGTTTTTAGCCCTTGGATTAATAGATGTGCGGTTAGGATGATGTGGGCCCCCTTGGGTTAAGTGGGTGGTTGGTTGAATAGTATAATCTAACGGTGAAAATGATCAAAGGTGTAGATCTAATCTAAAAAATTCACAAGACCAAGTGTTTGGTATTTTTACAAGCACCATAAATTTAACTATATATATATATATATATATATATATATATATATATATATATATATATATATATATATATATATATATATATATATATAATTAGGCTATTATGCTATTAATAGCACCAAGTCATTGGTGCTACTAAGTTTTTAGCCATTGGATTGAGAGATGTACGGTTAGGATGATGTGGGCCCTCTAGGGTTAAGTGGGTGGCTCTTCTCTTTATAAAAAAAAATGTCATCAAAAGAGAGAGAAATTACTCATCCAATTAGGAAAGAGGGAGCTTTGTTACTAAAAGAGAGGCAAGGAGGGAATTTTTCCACCTTAGTTGTCCTATGAATATAAAAGAGGCAAATAAGGATTATTCATCTTTGTTGGCCTATACCTTTACAGGAGGTAAAGAGAAAAAAATGTTCTCTTAATTCTCTTATAATTGGGAGGCAAAAGAAATCAATCGGGTTACCGATTGTTACCCTTTTGATTGTCTTTTTGTTGGAAGAACAACAAGATGTTCGAAAAATAATCGACCCCCTTGATTCTATTCCGAATCGAACCTCTCGATTTGGCCAAATTAGACCAAATTCAAATTTAATCGCATTCAATAATTGGACGCTTTATACTCCAAATTAAATCAAGTCATAAAGTTGAAGTTGGTTTTAACCTTTTCATTGTAATTAATGTGAGTTGAATTTTCGTTATTTATGGCTGAGAATTTGAAAATTATAAAGTACATTCGAAATTTTAAGCATTGAATTTGATTCTAAATCAAATATTTAGATTTTCAAGGTTAACATTTTGATTTCGATTTTGATTTCGAACAAGTCCCAAATAATCTCAAACTAAGCACGTCAAAATAAAAAAAGTCTCATATGGGACCAAGCTCATACTCACCTAAAATTTAAATTTAAACCATATAACCTAAGTTCAGCCCAAACCTGAATTTGACTCTAACTCTATAGCTTGCCCAAAGAAAACATGAACTTAAGCCATACGGGCCTAAATTGAGCGTGAGCCCACATCCAGAACTTAAATACAATTCAGGCCTCAACTTGAATCCATACTATATGGGCCTGAATTTAGCCCATGCCTGAATCCATACTTTATGACTGAATTTAGCTCATGCCTAGCCTGAATTTAGCCCGTGCTTGAATCCACAGCAAAATTAAACCTTAACACTAGGTAATTAACAGTAAATCCTTGTATTTACTGGAAGCCATGGATCCACAGTACTTGATACCTGTATATATACTTAAATAGTAATCTGGATCATAAATACTACTCCATGGGAAATCAAAATAAAATTAACCATGCAAGGTGTGTCATTCGTAGTCACGCATACATCAATATATCAAAAATTCTAGTCACAATTAATATACCACTGGATGCAAGTATTTCCACATGTTTCCCATAACATGACATTAACCCTACAATCCATGAATGCTATACATATACAAATATGCTCAAGAGAAGGCGACATAGACATAATGAGAAATTCGATGATTTTGGATAGCACCATCCACCTCGTAGGGAGGCCGAAATGCTAGAATCCAAGCCCCGCGATATATAGTCGCCTATTTCCCTCGACCCAAAGCTAACGAAGGCGAAATGAGGTTTTTCTTCAATAAGACGCTGTAGACTCGTCGAAACTTCGATCCAAGTCACCCAACGTGTCGAATTATCCTTCAATTAGGAATATAAGAGATCAATTTCACAATAGACCTCAATTCCTACAAAACCCTAATTCTACCTTAGGGTTTACACACACACACACATACCCCAAATTTTTTTAGAATTTTATAGCATTATCTAAGCTCTCAAATCCTAAGAACCTCAAAAGCAAGCAATTTAGAGTATTTACATTAAACCCTAACAAATAGAGCAAGAGAACTTACCTAAGCCATCTTGCTCCACAAGGCCCTCTTTGTTTTTGAGCCTCTTTACCACTAAGACCACCAAACTCCACCTTCAATTCTCCTCCAAAGCCCCTTAATGGAGAATTTCTAGAGAAAGAATGAGAGAAAATGAGAAGGAGGAGGGAAGGAGATGGTTCTCTTGCATGAGAACAACATGTGGAGGGTTGGGGTTTTTTTTATAGGCCCCAACAATCTAAGTTCCCCAATTTCTATCATTTACAATCATTACAATTCAGCCCTTCGCAGGGTTGAGTACCAATACTCGAGTTGGAGTACCAGTACGCGGGCTCTCATTACCGGTACTCAGATACGCAGTACCGATACCCGCCAAGACAACATCTCAACACGATAGTTGGCATTTCGAGTTTTATTCGAGGTACCGGTACGCATCACCCAGTACCGGTACACAACATGCCTAATACCGGTACCAATTACCTACTACCGGTACTCACCTCTACAGCAACCAAACCCGAGAGCTAGTCTTTTGGGTAATTAACCGATTACCGGTACTCAACAACCAATACCAGTACACCGCTTCACCAGTACCGATACCACCGAGGCAGTACCTCAACCCGAGAGCAGCTCAATTTGTCGTTGTATTGGGCACCGGTTCCCCAAATCCTAGTACCGTTACTCAATGCAATTTCTGTATTTCTAGCAGACTTAACATCTCGGAGTGCGTTTTCAAACCCGGTTTGTGTTGAAAACGCTTAATACTTCTGAAACTCACTTCTAACCATTTCAATGCCTTTAAGGCAACTCGGAAACTCCGCTTATCACCCACATACCATTTTTCGATCAATTTGATCAAAGATAGCATTACGATTCGGGGTTTCGATATATTACAATTTCAAAGTTAAAATTTAAATTTTAAGATCAAATTTAAAATTTGACAATTTAGATTTAAAATTTTAAAATTTAAAATTAAAATTTATTTTTTAAATTAAAATATCAAATTTTAAATTTTGTACAATTTTGAAATTTAAAAATTTTAATTTTAATTAAAATTGAAATTTTAATTTTAAATTACATTAAATAAAATTTAATAAAAATATTAATTTATGTAAACATCAAAAAAAATTTTCCGAACAATTTTACAGAATCGATCACTTTAGAAAAATCGCTTTTATGTAAACTCAGCCAAACGCTCTACAGTTTTTAACTAAATCACTTCTCCAAATTTAAATCAATTTTGCAGAAATTAATTTTTCAGAATCTAGGTCAAACGGGCCCTTTGGGAATGGAAAAGTTAAGAGCTTAATTTGCTATAAGGGAAAATGAAGAAGAGATTTTGGGGCTTGTAAATATAGTTCTAATTTAAACTAAACTTTTGATCTTGTTGTAGAGGTAAACTATTAGAAAATTAAAGTACTATTGTGTTGCTCCAATAGTAATAGTCAAACAGTACTTTAATGAATAACATTACACTCTATAATAAAGCCAAAATTGATTGTAAGATCGGCAAAAATGCCAATCGATCCGGCTGTAATAGGCCTCAAATTGAAATGATTAATTGCATGAAGGATTATAAGTAACAAATTTAATCAGATTTTGACCTGTTCAATTTGAAGCTTCAATTTGTTGGTTAATTTAGACTTGTGTATTAAGGTGTGACATACATATCATGCACTAGCATTGTTCGTAGAATGAGTTGGTCCTTATAATTAGTCAATGTATAGTATCAATATTGTCCTTTTCTTACCATCTTTTCGAACGCAAATTATATTCTTAATCAAATTTGCAACTAATTATTTTAAATTTTTGTTTGTTTGGCTTCTAATGCATGCAAAATAACATTTTTGTTTAGAAAATATTCTTGCTACGATATAAATTGTAAGCTATTCAATCACATAGTGCATGCAACAGTCCGATCCACTAGCAATAATTAAAAACTAGTTAGGTTTAATCACCGGCCCAAAATACCCAAGTCCTGTTATTATTATTAGTGTGTCGGTCACTTATAAATCCATCACTCTCCCACATTATCCGATTTGTGACTATTGGGATGTCACATACTCCTTTCGTTTGAGCCTTGACATCCTCGTCAACCAGGCCAAATCATACATATAGTCATAGCTAGATTTACTAGGCAATGTGAGATCTATCTCACACTTTCAACTGGTTATTAAGCTCTGATACCAAATACAACGATCAAACCCGCTAGCAATAATAATTAGTCGGGCTCAAAATACTTAAACCCAATTATTATTAATTACTAGTGTGTTCGTCACTTATAAACCCCATCGCACTCTCCCACATTATCCAATGTGGGACTATTGAGATATCACACACTCCCCTCGTTTGAGTCCTGACGTCCTCGTCAGTCTGACCCAATCATACACATTGTCCCAGATTCACCAAACGATGTAAGATCTATTTTACACTTTCGGTTGGTTATCAAGTTCTGATACCAAATGTAACGACCCGAACCGCTAAAACCCCTTGGAAAGTTGGGACGTTACATTTGGTATCAGAGTCTAATAACCAGTCGAAAATGTGAGATGAATCTCACATCGTTTGGTGAATCTGGGATTGTATATATGATTGGGTCGGGCTAACAAGGACGTCAGGGCTTATGAGATCGGGTTGACGAGGACATTAGTGCCTAAACGAGCTAGGAAAGTATGTGACGTCCTAATAGTTTCACATCGGATAATATTGGAGAGTGTGATCGGTTTATAAGTGACGGACGTATTAATAATAATAACTGTGCTTAATCATTTTGACGGGTGGTTTGACCCTAACGAGTTATTATTACTAACGGGTTGAATCGTTACAGCGCTTATGTTTAAAAAAGGAAGAAAATAGAACAATAGATTCCACTGAATACTTTTGTTTTGATCCGGAGGCCATTGAAATGATCAGGATCTGTTTGTTCAAAAATGAGCACTTGTAAATGAAATAAAATTTCTAATATAGATGACAAATATTATTCAAAAATTGAGAAAGCCTCAATTCAAAAAATTGAAGTTGAAGGACAATTTCAGAGAGACCTAAAAGATTGTTTAGCTTTTTCCCTCATTAAAACGAGGGTTTATTTGTTCATGTAAAATTTCGCAAAAAATTAGATTATATATTTTCCAGAAAAGCCAATCTCATTGTTGCTTTGTTTTTGTTTTGTTGTTTTATTTTATTTTTTTTTACACTTGGTCGATTTGGATTTGTAGAGATTGATTCACATATTCTTAGATCGCCGATGATGATTCTCTAATTAACCTTCAAAATTTACAATAAATTAAATTATGAACGAGCTAAGCTTATATTCCACCGTTTAAAACTTTCTAAATTTAATGTGCTAACGGAAAGAGTAAGGGGCTGTTTGGTTTGACGTAAAACTGTGAAAAAAAATTTTCGGTGGAAAAAAATTTTCGGTGAAATTTTTTCTTTACGTAATTTAGTGTTTGGTTTGTAGGAAAAGAAAAATGATTTTCTATGATGGTTGTTTGGTTGAAAGGAAAAGAAAAGTATATGAAAATCTATTTAATATTTTTTTTTATTAAATATTATTATTATATAGTAATTAATATACTATATAAAGAGTTGAGCTAAAATACTCTCGATAGTAAACGCGGCATTTTACTACCGATTTGTTTTCGATGATAGGGCTTCCAAATTTACGATCGGCTCCGTTGAACATGATCTATATTATTTGAAATGTTTAGAAATCAAATTTCAAATCTTTTTGACATCATTTGCCTAATGATCAAAGAGTTTCACAATTTGTAATTTTAATGGTCGATAAGAGGCGTTTTCTTGTTTAACGGCGTAAAGATATCCAAATCAATTGAATTTTTGTTAGAAAATTCTTTAAACTATTTAAAACAAGATCTATACTCTTGATCTTGATTACAAGACTCCTATCATCATTTTTTAAAGAATATTCATTTTCAACCATTCATTTTCTGTTCACTTGATGGATAAAAGAACAATATCGAAAGTGCGTGAAATTTGATTTCTAGATAGTTTAAATGGTTTAGATCATATTTAACGAGTGATCGTCAATTTGGAAGCTCTATCATCGAAAACAAATCGGTAGTAAAATGGCTCGTATACTACCGATAGTATTCTAGTTCAACTATATATATATATATATATATATATATATATATATATATATATATATATATATATATATATATATATATATACTATACATGAGTACGATCGCCTCGTACTCATAAGTCGCTTTCGATGATAGAGCTTAGAATCGACGATCCACACCGTCAAACGTTATTTACATTTAAAACTTCTAGAAATAAAATTTTATAATTTTTCGACATCATTTACCATACGATCAAGAGTTCACAAATTTAACAACTTTTAACTAGGTATGGGATACTTGCTAGTTTAACGGTGTAAAAGAATCGAAATTTTTTGAATTTTTGATAGAAAATTCTATTCACTACATAGATAAAGATCAATAACTCCAATCTTGAATTGAAGGATCTGATCATCCTTTTTAGGACGTTGTTCGATTTTTACCGTTCATTTTATGCCCATTCGATGGATTTTATTATGATTTCGAAAATTTATGAAATTTATTTTCTAGAAGTTTCACATACTCTAAATCATATTGAACAGAGTGGATCGGCGATTCGGAAGCTCCATCATCGAAAACAACTTATGAGTAGTAGGGGTCCAATACTCATAATAGTATAGTAATATGGCCTATATATATATATATATATATATATATATATATATATATATATATATATATATATATAGAGTCCTATGCTATGCTATCAATAGCGAAGACTTTATACCAAGTTTTCCACCGTTAGATCCACCCCTTTGATGATTTTCACCCGTTAGATCATACTATTTAACCAATCACCCACTTAACCCTAGGAGGCCCACATCATCCTAACCACACATCTCTCAATCCAACGGCCAAAAACTTGGTAGCACCAATGACTTGGTGCTATTAATAGCATAGTAGCCTAGTTCCCTTATATATATATATATATATATATATAGAGTCCGGCTACTATCCTTTTAATAGGATATGAGCACTTGTCCTATCAGTTTTTTAACCGTTGGATCAACTCTTATCATCATTTTTAACCATTGGATGAAATATTATAACCCAGTGGGGACCACTCAACCCTAGGGGGACCATTCAACTCTAACCGACTAATATCATCCTGACCCTACAATTTCTCATCCAAAGGTTAAAAATTTGATAGGACAAGTGCTCCTATCCTATTAATAGGACAAGTGCTCCTACTATATATATATAGTAGGGCTACTATACTATTATGAGTAGTAGGGCCTACTACTCATAAGTTGTTTTCGATGATAGAGCTTCCGAATCGACGATCCACTCCGTTAAATATGATCTAGAGTATTTAAAACTTCTAGAAAATAAATTTCGTAATTTTTCAACATCATAATAAAGTCCATCAAATGGGCATAAAATGAACGGCTGAAATCGAACGATGTCCTAAAAATAGATGATCGGATCCTTCAATTTAAGATCGGAGTTATTGATCTTTATCTAGATAGTGAATAGAATTTTCTATCAAAAATTCAACCTATTTCAATTCTTTTACACCGTTAAACTACCAAGTATCTCATATCTAGTTAAAAATTGTCAATTTTGTGAGCTTTTGATCGTAAGGTAAATGATTTCGAAAAATTACGAAATTTATTTTCTAGAAGTTTTAAATACTCTAGATCATATTTAACGAGTGGATCGTCGATTCTAAGCTCTATCATCGAAAACAACTTATGAGTAGTAGGGCCCTACTACTCATAATAGTATAGTAGCCCTACTTGGTAGCCCTACTATACTCATAATAGTATAGTAGCCCTACTGAGTATTTAAAACTTCTAGAAAATAAATTTCGTAATTTTTCAAAATTATAATAAAGTCCATCAAATGGGCATAAAATGAGCAGTAGAAATCGAACGATGTCCTAAAAATAGATGATCGAATCCTTCAATTTAAGATCGGAGTTATTGATCTTTATCTAGATAGTGAATAGAATTTTCTATCAAAAATTCAACCTATTTCAATTCTTTTACACCGTTAAACTACCAAGTATCCCATATCTAGTTAAAAATTGTCAATTTTGTGAGCTTTTGATCGTAAGGTAAATGATTTCGAAAAATTACGAAATTTATTTTCTAGAAGTTTTAAATACTCTAGATCATATTTAACGGAGTGGATCGTCGATGCGGAAGCTCTATCATCGAAAACAACTTATGAGTAGTAGGGCTCTACTACTCATAATAGTATAGTAGCCCTACTCTCTCTCTCTCTCTCTCCCTCTCTCTCTCTCTCTCTCTCTCTCTCTCTCTCTCTATATATATATATATATATATATAGAACTAGGCTACTATGCTATTAATAGCACCAAGTCATTGGTGCTACCAAGTTTTTAGCCGTTGGATTAAAAGATGTGCGGTTAGGATGATGTGGGCCACATAGGGTTAAGTGGGTGGTTGGTTGAATAGTATGATCTAACGAGTGAAAATCATCAGAGGGGTGGGTCTAACGGTGGAAAACTTGGTAGCACGGAGACCTTCGTGCTATTGATAACATAGTAATAGGACTATATATATATATATATATATATATATATATATATATATATAGAGTTGAGCTAGAATACTCTTAAAGTCAGCCCATTTTACTCTCGAGTTGTTTTCGATGATAGAGCTTCCGAATTGATGATCGGCTTCGTTGAACATGATCTATACCACTTAAAGTGTTTAGAAATCAAATTTCAAATATTTTCGACATCATTTGCCTAATGATCAAAGGGTTTCAAAATTTGTAATTTTAATGGTGGATAAGAGACGTTTTGTCGTTTAACGGTGTAAAGATATCCAAATCAATTAAATTTTTGTTAGAAAATTTTTTAAACTATTTAAAACAAGATCTATACTCTTGATCTTGATTACAAGACTCCTATCATCATTTTTTAAAGAATATTCATTTTCAACTATTCATTTTCTTCACTAGATGGATACAAGAACAATATCGAAAGTGCGTGAAATTTGATTTCTAGGTAGTTTAAATGGTTTAGATCATATTTAACGGGCGATCGTCAATTTGAAAGCTTTATCATCGAAAACAACTCGAGAGTAAAATGAGCTCAGACTTTTAAGAGTATTCTAGCTCAACTCTATATATATATATATATATATATATATATAACTAGGCTACTATGCTATTAATAAGACAAAGTCATTGGTACTAGCAAGTTTTTAGCCATTAGATTGAGAGATGTGCGGTTAGGATGATGTGGGCCCCTTAGGGCTAAGTGGGTGGTTGATTGAATAGTATGATCTAACGGTGAAAATCAAAGGCGTGCTAACTTAGCGCTATTGATAAGATAGCATCTCTCTCTCTCTCTCTCTCTCTCTCTCTCTCTCTCTCTCTCTCTCTCTCTCTCTCTCTCTATATATATATATATATGAGTTGAGCTAGAATACTCTTAAGAGTACTGAGCCCATTTTACTCTCGAGTTGTTTTTGATGATAGAGCTTTCAAATTGACGATCGCTCCGTTAAATATGATCTAAACCATTTAAACTAGCTAGAAATCAAATTTCACGCACTTTCGATATTGTTCTTGTATCCATCTAGTGAACAAAAAATGAATGGTTGAAAATGAATATTCTTTAAAAAATGATGATAGGAGTCTTGTAATCAAGATCAAGAGTATAGATCTTGTTTTAAATAGTTTAAAAAATTTTCTAACAAAAATTCAATTGATTTGAATATCTTTACACCGTTAAACGAAAACGTTTCTTATCCACCATTAAAATTACAAATTTTGAAACCCTTTGATCATTAGGCAAATGATGTCGAAAATATTTGAAATTTGATTTCTAAACACTTTAAGTGGTATAGATCATGTTCAACGAGCGATCATCAATTTGGAAGCTCTATCATCGAAAAACAACTCGAGAAAGAAATTGACCAGATTTTAAGAAAGATTCTACCAACTCTATATATATATATATATATATATATATGAGAGGGAGGTCCACCATGCGGTCCACGAGGCAAGGATGATCTCGTGGACCGCATGCTCAAATTTTTTGAGTCGTGATTTTTCTCTATGGTTTTTGTTTTTCCGCGAGTACGTCTTCCTCTCACGTAGTTCATGAGGCGAGGAGGACCTCGTGGACCGCGCGCTTAAAGCTCCTGAGCCGCGATTTTTTATCCGTAAGCGGAAAACGAAAACTTGGTTTTTTCAGAAAATCTATAAAAAAACTTTTTCAAATTTTTTTTTACAGACAACCAAATGTTGGAAAAAAAATTTTCAATGGAATTTTTTTTTTCAGAGCAGTTTTACTGGATCCAAACACACCCTAAGCTATTCTCTCTCTATCTGAAAATCACACGAATTTCTCTAGAATGTCTTAATTCAAAAAATTACAGTTGAAGGAGTAATTTTAGAAACTCCTAGAGGTGGGGGGGCCTTTGTACATTTTTACCTGAAGTTAAAACTAAAAGTGAAGCTGTGTATCTCACGTTGTACGTGATGCTTTGGTAAGGAAAACGTCATCTGGTCATCCCAGGTGGCGAGCAGTGGTTGGTCGACCAACGGCTTCGCGGCCGAAATGTTGAATGCGTCGGCTGCAAGCTGAAGGTCTCGAATGTGGAGCTCAACCGCTCTTACTTTGAGATTCGGACTTCTTCCTGCAGCAGCCGCCAAGCTAGGGTTGCAAACGGGTTCTGTTATTTATTTATTATTATTATTTTTTCTGAATAGTCCTAAAAAGTTTGAAATATATTTTTTTAGGATTCACAAATGTTGCATAATATCAAAAAATATTCTCGCAAAACAAACTAGGTGAGATGTCCCTACAAAAGTCCAAAATTATGCAGATATGTCACTGCCGTGCCTTTTGCAGGGACATATCTGCATAATTATTTTTCAGATATGTTCTTGCAAAAGGCACGGCAGGTACATATCTGCATAATTTTGGACTTTTGCAGGGACATCTCACCTAGTTTCGCTTTTGCAGGAATATTTCCGCAATTGACTATGTTTGTAGGAACCTGTATGCATTTGGCCCTAATTTTTATATTATTATTTTTTTCACCACTCACCGTTTTATTCTGGAGGAGTCGGAACGGAAGGAGGTTTTCGACGAATGTTTCTATTTTTACATTTCATTTACTCCGCGGATGAGGACGAATTTAGAACATGTTATTTTATTTTTTTATTTTTGACTTATATTTATCGTCCCATTTAGAGTGAATAGAAGTGAAAACTCTATCAATCCAAAACTTTTTGCGTCGCCGGGCTTAACATTAGTCAGCCGAGTAATGCCCGACAGAACTTAGTAGGTTACTCATTTTTTTTGTTCTATTTTTGTATCAGTTGGTAACTTGTCATTGGCCACCACGTAGGTACGATAATAAGTTGATTTTGATGACCTATTTTGATTGTACATGCAAATTTTTATGATTAAAACTTTTATATTAGTTTAGAGTTAACAGTTTCCTAGTTTATTAGTTGGTTAGTTGTTGTTGACAATCTACCATATCTACTAACCTTAATGAATCCACAATATTTCTTGCCACTTGGCAAGAAACCCTTCATTTTTAGGTTAATAGATATAGATAATAATAATTCTCTAAAAAATAATAACCCACTTTGAACCGAACCAATTCTCTAAATTAATTAGCACTTGAATCGAACTGAACCAATGATCTGCCTATCTAATTTTGTTTTGTGTATGAAAACTGAACCGAAGAACCATTGAATGCATCTCTCTAAACCTCTGAATCGAAGAACCGTTGTCTCTAAACATCTGAACCGAACCATTAAACTGACTCTCTCTGAACCGAACCGAACCGAACTGAACCATTAACGATCTAAACTTCTAAATCAGACCGAACCAATGCACCCGACCTTGCTTCTTCTCCGCAAAATGGCTCCGCCTCCTCACGACCTTGATTCTTCTCATCTTCTTCTCATGTCCGTTACAGTAAATTGCTCCCCCTCCGCGCGACCTTGCTTCTTCTCCTGTCAGTTACAGTAAATCGTTTCGTCTCCTCTCTACGCCGCAGCATCCGTCCCCTATTTCTGTTTTAGACGGGATCAACGGGATTATGCTCATAAAATCTACCACCGTATCTGTCACGCCCCGTGCCCCGCATATTTGGTCCGGTTCGGGCACGCCGACAGACAGTCGAACGGACAGTGTTTTCCTGTATTGCGAATAGAGTCTCCTCTGTACGTCCAAGGCGTCGCAATCAATATAATGTATGAAGTTCCAACCAGGAACACATTTAATCCAAGATTGTATAAGGAAGTATCGAAAACATAAAACAACTAATGCTATTACAACATTCTATTACATGCATTTTACATCACAATTTTCTTTTACCTTTAACTTTCAAATTACAATTTAGTTATTATAAATTATTACAACTTAATAAAAGTTTGTTCTTTATCTTTAAACCCCTAAGCTAGACCACCTCGGGGTATTGCTACCTTTAGTCTCTGGAGTAGGGCGCTATCTACGGAGCTATGCCCTTTCCTCGCGCCGCCGCGTCGCTCACGTGTGTACCTGTACCCCGAAAAACAATACGGGGGTGAGAACTATTATCCATAGTTCTCAGTGGGTACGGCCACTTAAGGAAAAAGCTCGACCAATAGGTCCGAGGAGGCACTGCAACATGTTAATCCAAAACATCCACCGATATATAGATATCAAGTATTGAAATACATGTTATGCCTCACAATATGCAATATAAAAATCATGCAACTCTATGCAACTATGCAAGTAGATTAAATGATTTACCCTCTATCATTTTCAATCTTTATTACTTGCAATTCTTTCTCATTAGCCACTGTTTAGTTTGGCTACTCTTTTATCTTGCATTCTTTATTCTTTATTAAGGTTACTCACACCTTAGCCACATCACACTCAATTACCATTCTTTTCTAAGGTTACTCTTACCTTAGTTATACTATGCCACCCGACTCGGTCTTGAGTCAATCAACCGCGGATAATCCGCGCTCTGTCCGGCTCGAGGTGAAGGAACTCTCACAAGCACCTCAGCCTACCGCACGTCCGGACCTAGCCGTCTGGCGGCGAACGCATCGCACCTCACCCAACAACGGCTTAGGTTAAGACTTAGCCACCCGGCGAAATCGTTGCACACGCCACGTTGGTGGTTTACGTCAACCGGCGGTATGATCCACAAACCGACTTAACCATCTGGCGGCGAAATCGTCGTACATGCTGAACAATGGTTTAGCCCTGGGCGGCGAAATCGTCGCACACGCCCCCACACCCCTCCTGGTGTGATCCATAAGTTCTGGGATTCCGGAATCCATTTCACATAACTCAAGGGTTGGTCTTAACCCTATAGTGTCGACCTATCTAGGTCCATTGTCCTTTACATCCTAGGTCCCTTTGACTCTAGGTTCAACATCTTTATTACATAACCTAGGTTGACTTAACTCTAGGTTCAATCTCAACCTATGTTCTCTAACATTAGGTTTAATGACATTCTCATTTGACCTATGTTTACTAACACTAGGTTCAATACCACCCTTGTTCAACCCATGTTCTTGACACTAGGTTCAATGCCACTCGATCTATATGTATTCATATGTTCACATGTCCATGTCCTTTAACATGGTTTACTATGCGTCAACTTGCACTTAGCATTCTTATCGTGTCATCATTCATTTAGCATTTCTTATATTAGCATTCCTATAACATGCAACATTCAACTAGCATTAGTCAATACATTTGTCTATGTAAAGACTGAGATTTTTGACAGTGCAACTAAACTCTCTGTTGACGATGTTTATGTGTGTAATTTAATTACATAAGCACTGGTCAAGTTTCAGGAGAAAATGAGCTAAAACGGAGAAGATATCCGATTGTTACTTTTCACTTAAAGTGAATAGTAACCCGATTTTTCGGAGAAATCGCGGAGGAGAGTTGGCTTCGGACCCGTACCGGACTCCGTTCCTAGCGGTCCAATAGCTCGTTTTGATCGGTTCAGATATTCTGGATCCAATGCCACTGACGGATTTCAGATCCGATGCACGGTTTTCGAGAAAAAGGAGTTTTATTGAAAAGAGGGTTTTCGCACTTTGCTATTAGTGAACAGTGAAACTCCTCGGGCCCCGTGCTTGTGACCTAGAGTTGAATGAGGGATGTTTGGGCTCCCTACTAGTGGTAGGTGAGCTGAATTCAGAGGCGGAAGCTCGAATTCGTGGGTTTACACATTAGTACATGTGTATCAGTGGGTATGTTGGAGAGAGGATGGATTTCTTCGCGAATCCGAGATCAATCGAGGCGAACCAAAATCATAGGTTTGTTGCCCTCGACGTGCTGAACGCGATGGCACGATCCGTTTGCAAATCCGACGAACGGATCGCCGGATATTGCAAGATGATCGCCAATGGGGTCGATGTTGGCAAATCGGATATTTGGAGAGCGAACGGGTTTCATCACGAATCCGTGACCGTTCGAGGCAAACTAAAATCGCAGGTTTGATGTCTTCGACGTGCTGATCGCACTGGTGCGATCCGTTCGTAAATCCGACTAACGGATCTGCAGAAATTGCGAGTTGATCGAGGAGAGGTCGGAAATGGCAAGATGGTAATTTCGCAAAAGTCCCTATATTTTATGTACCGTTTCGCGTGAAATCGGACGTGGAGGTGCGTATGCGTGAATTACACATGCTGTGAGGGACTTAGATGAAATTAATTAGTTTCGATGGAGATGGATGCAATTTGGCCCTTTTGTTTAAATAATGCATTAGGGTTTCTCCATGGAAACCCTAACTCTTAGCCTTCCTCTCCCTCAACTGAAAACCCCAGCCGCCTCAACTCCTCCCTGGACACCCCATGCTCCCACCCCGGCCGCCGGTTGACTACTCCAGCCGCCGGAAAGCGTTCCCCGACTTCCCTCTTCCCTCTCCCTCCATCCACATTGCCCCATTCTTGGTCTTGGAACCCTGAGAACCTCCGAAACTTTGGATCCGTCAACCCTGGCCGACCCCGGAGCCCCGACGAGCCTCACCACTAGCTGAGCCGCCTTGCCGCCGGAGCGCCGCCGCCGCTCTAGCCGCCGCCGTCGCGCTTCCACCGAGCCTGTGACGGGCCTAGGTCATCCTTGTCCCCGTTCGCGGCCGCCGCCTTGACCGGCGCACCGCCCTCCCGGGCCTCCGACGGACCTCCCGCGCCGGCCGCCGTCGCCCCGAGCGCCGCCGTGCACCATGGGCGCCGCACCTCAAGATGCAGATCGAGCTCGGCTCGGCGGCCACGCCCGAGCCGCGGCAACCGCACCGCCTCCTCCTCCAATCTCGGCGACCCGCCGCCGGCCGGAGCCGCCGAGCGCCGCCGTCGCCGTCGCGCGGTAGCAGCCGCCGCCGCCGCCAGCCCGCCGCAGCCGCCCACGCTCATCGCGGCCAACCCCGCCCGAACCTAGGCCACGCGGGCCAGAGTTGCACCCCAACTATCGGCGCGCCTCCCCGCCATCTCCGACCATCATCGCCGACCTCTCGGGAGGTCACCGCCGCCGCCCGAGCCGTCCCGAGGTCGCCGTCGCCGGAGGAGCCGAGCCCGAGCTCCTCCCTCTTCATGCGGGCTAGGGCATCGCCGCCCGTTTCTCCGGCTGCCTCTCGCGGGCATCTCGTGTGAGCAGCAGCCTTCCCCCACCTGCCACACCCTCCTGCCGCCGGCACTCCCGTCGTCGAGTCGCCGCCGGTCGGACCCAACCCCTCTGCTCTGGTAAGGTTAGAATAATACTTCTTGTGAGGCGGTTTACTGTTCTGGGCGACCGGAGGCTCCCCGATCTCTGTGGAAGGGAGCACGATGATCGCGTCACATCGCTGATCATCGTGCTCACCTAAGTTTCTGTATGGGAGGCTCCGATCCACTGTTTCGGCGATGTCGCTCCTGTTTGAGCCTTTTTGGCTGCTGTTTCGGCTTGCGCACACTGTTACGGAGACTCGAGGCTGTTCTGATGCCTCCGGAGGTGAGCACGGTGATCGTCTGTCAGTGATGATCACAGTGGTCATCTTATTTAGGTCAACGAGTCCTTGGTTAGTGGGATATGCATGTTTTTCATGCAGTGCGCGTAGTTTACTGATTTTCGGGTATCTCCCGCGCTCTCCATAGTGGCCGGCAGTGCTCCGAAAGGTGAGCACGGCCTCCGGCACGCCGAGACCTATCAGCGTGTGTCTCGGTTTGATTGATTGACTTTCGGTTTGCGTAGTCGGGCCATAAAAGCCCCGAAATCACATAAAATGATGGGATTTCGGATAATCGGGAGGACTCTAATGCAATTGTGTTTGTTGTAGCTACTGTTGGCAGCATGTGTGGGTAGTGGGCAACCTTTGGACTGATTGTCCAAGGCCCTAGGCCCTTGCGATGATCGAAAATGCTTTTTCGGTGCGTTTCTCGATGAAATCCGCCGACGGAACGCAGGTTCGGTTCGGAATTATTCCGACGATGCTTCGTGAGCTATCGTGTAATCGCTGAGCCTTGTTGGCTGGTCACTCACGTCATTTCGAGAGTTCAGAAATGACGGGTGAGCGACGGTGGGTTTCGGTGTCGAAATAGACACTTCTGGGAACCTATATTCGTACAATTATCCGACGATAATTATATTGTAATGTCATCTTGTGTTTGCTACTAAAACATCCAAATCAGAGTGTTTTGTGGCAGCGGATGACTCGTGACACGAGTCGGTGGGTTCCGGGACAGTTCGTGGGTCCCGGCGGAGTCCCGGTGCGGTTTACGGGACTTCCGTCGAGTTACGGTAATTGGTTTTGGAAAACCAATCTCCGTGGGATTAGTTTGTGGGATGTAGAGTCAGTGTTTATTAGTGGTAGGTTAGACACTAACCCAGTGGACCTTCCTTAGGTCTGGTTGACACTCTTTGCAGTCAGGAGACAAACACGACATCCTTACATGGGGGTACTTCGATCCGACGTCGGCACAGCGTAGTGCACTCTCGGTGATGGTTTCTTACCCTTGCACTCTTATTATTATCCATGCTTAGTATCATGTGTAGGAGTAGAGTAGTCTACCTGTATGTGATATTATGTTTCCCCGTAACTCTACTTGATTGTTCTACATATCCTGTATCATGTCTAGAGTAGAGCGGTTTCGTGACTATCTATGAGATTGTGATCTAGTCGATCCGTGCATTGCATCTATTCAGTGACCTGGTTGGTCAGTTCTGGTATCTTGTATCTGTCACCTATTCGGTCGTTTCTTTGACTTCTGTCGTTGATGACCGTTGAGGTCGGTATACCCTGAGGGGTTGGATTGTCGGCTCGTGGCTGACGGTAGTTCTGGATTCTGTTGATACACTCTGGTGACCTATTCGTTTGTTCGTTGTGCATATATTCTAGTTGACTTGAGTAGTCAATACTTGTGTACCTTCGATAGGATGTAGAGTTGTTCCATCCTAGTTAGTTGACCTGAGTGGTCCGTTCTTGTATTTTCTTGAGCAGTACTTGCATACAGTTGAGAGGATGTTGAGTTGTCCATCCTAGTTGACCTGAGTGGTCGGTTCTTGTGCTTCCATACAGTTGATGACCTATACGGTCGGTGAGCCCTGAGGGGCGGGATTGTCGGCTGGTTGCCGACGGTTGACCTTTGAGCATATGAGCATCGATCGCCCGACTCGTTCGCATTTCACGAACACCAGTGGTTTGGCCACCGCAAAAGGGTATTCTTTTCCGAAAAAGTGGTTGCAGAGGTTCGACCCGTGAGCCCAGCGATCAGGACTGGATAATATGCAGGTAGAGTGGCAGCGGGCACACGCTTGAGGTCTGCGGACCAATATAGTAGGTTAGATTGGGTATAGTTTGGACTTGTCGCCCGGTTGACGCATATTACTATAGTAGCGGTTGTTGTATACATACTTACAGTTCCTTCTTTACAGTCTGTCTTGCTACTATAGTTTTGATATTCATGTATGCTTTATATTCAGTTCTTCTTTACAGTAGCGGTAGTTGTTCTTATACATCTTGTTCATGTATTATTGTTGCTACTGTATCTAGTATTTCACTTACCCCTATTATTGTTTATCTCTTCCTGATCCGGTGAGTACTCGCCTTCATCGGCTTGCGGTACCCACTGGGAGGGGGAGAGATGTTTACATGTTCTCACCCCCCCCCCCCTACCATTCTTCAGGTATTGCGGGAGGTGAGAGTTGAGACGAGACAGGTGATACGTTCGTAGCAGTCGATAGAGCTTCCGACCCAGTGTATTTGGTTTCGTTTCTACCCTTTTACTTTTGTTGTTATAGCTTTGTCACTTTATGGTTCAGTTGGTTTACTTTATTTGAATTCATATGGTTTTGAATGAAATAAAGAGGTTCTGGCTTTTGTAAAGTTCAAAAGATTTTTTACCCCTTGTGGTAGCGTGTTTTCAAAAGATAAAGAGTTTTCCGTTTAGAGAACAATTTTAAGAGAGTTTTATATGATTATGTTTAAGTCATGAATGTAAACCTATGGTGAATGGTGTATGGATATGTAGATGTAAAATGTCTTTATATTCAGTTGTGGTTGTTTCCTGGTTGAAGTATTATACTCTGTACTTGTGCGACGCCGTGCAAATACAGGGGAGACTCTGTCCGTGTGAACAGTGGACTCCCTATATTTGTGGCGGATCTGGCATACCCTGGGGGTCAGGTTTTCAAAAAAAAAAAAAATTCCGCTGTGTTTTTATCTTAAAAAAGACCCCGGGGCGTGACAGTCTATCATTTCTATATCAAGTCATTCATGAAATCATTGGTAGCCCAACATAGCATTCATTCTATGCATTCACATGATCTATCATTAGCTACCACTATATGCATCAATATGAAACTATTACTCTTAGACATAGAGGCGACCTAGTCGCTTCGGTAAACACAACCCACCTTAATTTGCACTCTGATTGCTTGTAGTCACTTGCAATCGGCCTCCCGCAGCACCCGTGACCCAGTTCGGCCCAAACTCTCGCGCGACCACCCGAACGGCCACCAAACCACGATCCGAGAATTTCTAGCATTGTTCCATGAAGCTACAATGCTCCAGATCCGATCTCGTGATTTTTGGACGTCTATTTTGCGTGCTGCGGCTATCTGTTAAAAATACGCTATTCCGTCAATAACTTTGCGTACACTGGTCGAATTGTCGAACCGAGTGCGCCAACGCGTTCGTTATACCCTTAATTAGATTTTTATAGGGTTAATTTACATTTAAACCCATCCATGACAAAAGCCCCAATTTTGGTGCCCTAATAATGTCATATAGCAAGATTTCTTGGATTGATCTTGGAGCTAAGCAAAAACAAGCTTAAAACCATCCAAGAAACTCTCTAATACTATTTTCAACTCATTTGGACCAACCCTAGGGCATCTAACACAAACCCTAGGTGATCACCATAAGAGCAGCTTGAGCAACCATGGATTTCATCGCTACAAGAGTGTTTTTACACTTGCAACTAGATCAAAACCAAAGATCTAGGGTTTGAATCCCACTCCTTAGAGATCAATTCTTAAAGAGTTCAAAGCTTTACCTCAACGAAGCTTGCTCTTTAGCACAAGGAGAAGAGGATGAAGATGGCTCTCCTCCTCTTTATCTTCTTCTCCTTCCTTTCCTTCTCTTTTCTTCTATTTTTCTTTATCTTTTCTTCTTTATCTTTTCCTTCCCTTGCCCACGGTTGGAGAGGGAGAGAGAGACACGAAAGAGAGGGCTGAGAGGGTTTAGGGTTATAACATATTGCAACAATTGCAACCAAGCCCCCCAAAAACTCTTATTTGCGGCAGACTTCACATGTGCTGCCAGACCAAAGTGTACCGGTACACTTTTGGACCTGTCACCGGTTACACGATGGCGCAGAGGCAAATCCGAGAGCATTTCTCTTGGTTTCGCAGCATTTGTACCTGTACAATTTTTATTTTGTACTGGTACACTTTCAGAAAACTCTCCAGCCTTGGTCCGCTTGCTGTACCGGTACAACCATCACTGTTGTACCGGTACACTTTGCTCCAGAAGTTATTTTTCGCATTGTTTCGACTCTCTTTCGCGCCGAGCAATGCTAAAATCATTCTAACTCATTTAGAACTCGTCTTTGACCCTTCCAACCTTGTTGGAATGCTAATTGGACTTTGTCCATCTATTTCTCTCGGATATATACTTTAACCAATTTGGCTAAAATTCGATACTTTCTACCGAAGTTTCGGTATGTTACAGTTTCAGATGGATCGTGTCCTCTACCTTGGCTGATTCTTCTACTCTCCTTGCTGCTACATTTTTGCCAATAAAATCCATCCATGCCTCGGATCGAAACCAGCATCTGATGCTATTATCCTGAAATTTAAACGGTAAGAAATTAGGTATTCAGATCAAATCTTTCTTTCTTATATAATATAATAATAATAATCTTATTGTTTTATCCCCAGGAATCGACGCTCACATTTTCAAAATCTGGACGTTTCCTTCTTTGTAGGGTTTTGTATTTAGATAAAATCTTTCTTTCTTATATAATATAATAATCCTATTGTTTTATCCCCAGGAATCGACGCTCGCATTTACAAAATCTAGATGTTTCCTTCTTGGTAGGGTTTCAGGTTAGTAGTTCTCTTTGCCATGAATTGTTTCTTTCTGATCAACATAGAATTTCTAACCGTTTAATTTTTTCTAGAATGATTGATAATTTAGTCTTCAAGAATAAGCCTTAAATAAATATTTAAATGAGAGTATTGATTTTCTGTTATTCTTAAATAAAGTTTATGAAAATGATTAATAGATTCAAATTGTTATGGTAGATTAATATTAGTCGGCTCCAAATTTTTACCCCAATCCTTAGAATTTTCTTTCATTCCTCCTTTTCCGGAGTGATGAACTGTACTTTCCCTCATCTTTCATTTGCCTGCAGCAATGGCGGTGCCTATTAGCATTGACATTAATTTTCGCCGTCTACTCCGCAAGATCTGCACTAAATTTTCACTCCAACCTCTAAGGTACGTAATGACATTAGATGCAGATTTGAGATTTTGCCCTTACGTCGATGTTGAAATTCCAAGAAGTAGCCGAATCATAGAAGTCATTACAAGTTGGGGCGCACCGTCTTCGAATGCTAATCGTACCAAAGAAGATGCTGCAAGGTTTTCTATTGGGAGGCTTCGCAACGAGCTAGGCTTTGAAGTTAAGGACACAAATTACGAGGAAAGAAAATATTTAAGAGGTTTATACGATCAAATTTGTCACGATCATGAAGAGCTTCGCGATGAATATGAAATGCTTAAGTTATACTATGACCTTCTTAGAAGGTTCTATAATTCTTTAGTCGTAGAAAGGGACCGAGTTGTTGCCGACTTGGAAGAAATGAAGGAAAACATTGATAGATGTTTTGAAATAATTAACCAACCCAACGTTGTTCCATTGGATGAGGAGTTAGCGGCAAACCCTGATGGACACGTGATGGCGCCTTTGTGATATACCAAAATTTAATATAAAATTAAGTGTGAATAAAAATAGTGTGAGATACCATTTTTATTGGACTTAAGGGTGTAAAATATAAGTCTGGAATGACTCGTGTTGAAATCAGAGCAAAAACAGAAGATTTAGAATTTTCTGTAAAGAACGAGGCTGATATTTTAGCAGAAATACACAATGTCAGAAAATTATGAAAACTGGAGGATATGTCAGAATTATTTTTATGATGCTAGATTTAAGGTTTCATGCCATTCTGACATCCGGAAGGTGGAAAATAAAATCCGACTGCTATCTGCTAGAAATATTGTTCGGTACAGATTTCGGTGACCAAAAATGGTCGAAACTGAAAGATTAAAATTTTTTTGTTCTTATTAAGTTAAACCGAGTCTGACTGTCAAATTTGAGCAAAAACGGACATTCACAAGGGCTTCAATTAAATATATCAGACTAGAATTGGACTGAAGTATTAATATTGATGACTTATGGACCTAAAGGGCAATTATTACATTGCTTAGTGGATTTCCACTAAGCTGCCAGGGGACCTCCATTCTTATCCCCTCCCTGTACGCTTGAGAGAGAGGAGAAAAGAAGGGAAAATAGGAAAAAGAGAAGACGTAATAGATTTGGTGCCGTTTGACGAACCGATCGAAATGCCGCGCACTTGATTTTTAGTGCTTCGACACTCGGATTAGTATTATAATATTATTATAATTTTAAATCAGATTTTTTGATGGATTCTTGACAGTGGATGTTAAGAAAAGGTGTTTTGGATGGATTTATTAGTTGATATAGCTTGGTTTTGCCATAGAGAACTTAGAAAAAGCTATATAGGTATCATGTGTGCTTGTTGTGAGAAAGTTGTACATGTAAACATCATGTGTGAGCTATGGGAGCTGGAAATTAAAGAGAGCTATTTTACAAATTCTATTTAGAGATTGATGTGAATCTCTAAATTAATGGATTTGGGCTGGTATTGATCACTCTAAAATGGATTTAGTTTGGATGTTGTTGGGTTGCTAAAGCTTGTAGATGTTATGTGAACCTAGAAACAATACTATGGATATATATGAGAATCGTTGGGTTGAGACGAAACCTGAGGAAAGCATTGTCATGGTTCTTCACTAAGGTTATAGTATTTGTATAGAAAGGTTTGGCTTGGAGTTTCTTGATGCTAGTATTTATAATTGCCATGCCTCGAGAGAAACTGTAATATGTCGAATCTCCAATTGCTATGCTAACTTTGATCAAAGTGATTGAAGTAATGCAAAATATAAATTAGTAGTCCCCGAGTTAAATTGGTCGCTTGGGGATAGCTAATTACAAGTTTTAGAAAGGTTTAAAGGGGTTTGGAACGAAGTGGAAGTGCGAAATCACCTTGGAAACGAGTGCTACCAAGTGTAGATTTTGCACTAAAAAGCTGCAGGGACCTATGTGTAAAAGCAGAATTCTTGCTTTGTAGAGGGTTTAAGTGCAGTTGTAGATTGCTGCCTGCTGCTGCTGCAAAGAAAGGGGCTGCAGGGACTGTTTTGTTAGAAAACTGTAGGGACTGTTTTGTAAATCAGAATTTCAGCATTGATGTTAATTGCTGTTGGAGCTGAAAACAAGTTAGTTAAGTAGTAAATTGAGATGGATTAATCCTAAAAGAGTTGACCTATAGTATGCCTAAGGTAATTAATTGGAGTTCTTAATTGCTATATAGGTTCTTGTAGAACCTGCATAAAGGTTTGAATAGTGATAGGTTCATTGGAACCTAACATCGATAATGGAGTTTTGTAGGACTGAAGTCCTAGCTTGGGATTGATCGCGTATAAACCTAATTGAGGGCAAAGCGAACACATTGGCGAAGTCGGTTCGGCAATCCATCGAGCCTACGCAAAGATATCGCCAAAAGGACGTTTTCGGCTTCAATTGTCGCGAGAGCAGGTCGTGATTCTTGGAAAAGTGCGGGAAGTGGATTTCTCGCATTTCGGTATCAAGTAAAGGTGGGTTGTTGTACCATATCGCTTTCCCGTAGAACGTGCCGAGTTCCGTCGGGATGAGCGGAACCCGGAGTGGAGCAAGTATGGGTGGGTTCTAAGTGCTTTAGAATCCATGTGAAGTGAAAACGAGACCCGAGGAAGCAAAATTGCAAGTATGAAAAAGTTCCAGACTTGGAGCTCTTGGAGACCGGTCCTAGATCACGCGCGCAGCAGCCGAGCAAAACGAAAAATCGGCTAAGTCCTGGAAGTCCCCCCTACGGGAACCGATCTCGAAACTGAGACCGGTCTTCCCGAGACCGATCCTAAGGATCGAGACCGGTCTTGGTCTGCGCAATTAGCCAGAAATGGCTAGGCCCCTGATGACCTGCTCACGGGAACCGGTCTTCGACGTCGAGACCGGTCTTCAGGCCCGAAAACAGCCCAGTCTGGCAGGTTGTGAATACGAGGATTTGGAGGGCCTAGTTGCAATTGTAGCAACATGTTAAAGGCTTGGCCCCTTCTATTTCACAGCACACCTCTCCACTCTCTTATTTTTCTCCCTTCTCTCTCTAGAAGAGCTCTAGGGCAAGGAGATCAAGGAGAGGAAGCTAGAGGAGAAGGCTTGGGAGGATTTTTGGAGGATTTTGGAGCTCTCCAACAAGAAGACCTTGGTTGAGCTTGCTACAAGAGGTGAGTTCTTGTAAATATGGTTCTAGGGTTTAGGTTTTATCCTAGGATTTGAGGTTTCTAGCTTGTTTGCTAGTGTTAGAAGGCTAGTGGGGCCATGAATACCATGAAACCTCCATGGGAGCTCAAGTGCTCTAATGGTGGATGATTAGGGTTGATGTTAAAGGCCAAATGAATGGTTCTAATGGCTTAAGGAAGGTACTAGAGTGCTTCCTAGGTGATCCAAAATTATCTTTTGCTTGTGGATGAGATCAATCTAGAAGCAAATCCAATTTGGCATTGTTAGGGTTTGGAAATTAGGGCTTTTGCCCTAGAGTGTTTTCAAGGCAAATTGACCTTGTGAAAACATAATTGGGGGTATTCCCGACGCGTGGGACAACTCCGTTTGTCGAAACGAAAAGCCAATGTATGAGCTACCATGTAAATCGGCCTGATTTGGGCTCTGTTTAACGCGTAGGTCACAACCTAGGCATCGAATAGCCACAAAACTCGAACCACAACTCCACTGTAATATTTTAAGGTGGGGGGTGCATTCCGGAATCGTTGGATTCCTTTCTATGTCTGTTTCACTTTTGTTGATCATATTATATATAGTATATTCATGCATGATAGGGTAGTTGGTATTTGTGTAAATGGTTGAACCTCAATACTTCGTTTCTATTGTAGTTGAACTTAGTGATTGAAATGGAAACATTAGAGGCATGTAAACTAGAACCCTATACATGTGTGAGTATGACAACGGACTAGATCATAGTCAACAAAGGTGACATTGAACATGTAACGACCCAGCCCACTAGCAACAATAACTCGTTGGGCCCAACCACCGGCCCAAAATGCTTAAGCCCGGTTATTATTATTAGTGTCTAAGTCTTATATAAACCCAATGACAAACTCATTCCCATCCGATGTGGGACTATTGGGGTGTCACAGACTTCCCCCGTTAAGGCCCTGACGTCCTCGTCAGTCCAATCACACACACAGCCCACGAACACCAGGCTATGTGAGACTCGTCTCGCTAGCCCGTCATCTAGACCCTGGCTACACACAGCCCATGAACACCAGGCTATGTGAGACTCGTCTCGCTAGCTCGTCATCTAGACCCTGGCTCAGCAGAGACTCGCCACACATGTCCAGCTGGTGAACCGGCTCTGATACGAAATGTAACGACCCAGCCCACTAGCAATAATAACTCCTTGGGTCCAACCACCGACCCAAAATGCTTAAGCCCAGTTATTATTACTAGTGTCTAAGTCTATTATAAACCCAATGACAATCCATTTCCCATCCGATGTGGGACTATTGGGGTGTCACAAACTCCCCCCGTTAAGGCCCTAACGTCCTCGTCAGTCCAATCACACACACACAGCCCAAGAACACCAGGCGATGTGAGACTCGTCTCGCTAGCCTTGTCATCCAGACCCTGGCTCAGCCGAGACTCGCCACACACGTCCAGCTGGTGAACCGGCTCTGATACCAAATGTACGACCCAACCCATTAGCAACAATAACTCGTTGGGTCCAACCACCGGCCCAAAATGCTTAAGCCCAGTTATTATTACTAGTGTCTAAGTCTCTTATAAACCCAATGACAATCCCTTTCCCATCCGATATGGGACTATTGGGGTGTCACAGACTCCCCCTGTTAAGGTCCCGACGTCCTCGTCAGTCCAATCACACACGCAGCTCAAGATCACCAGGCTATGTGAAACTCGTCTCGCTAGCCCATCATCCAGACCCTGGCTCAGCCGAGACTCGCCGCACATGTCTAGCTGGTGAACCGGCTCTGATGCCAAATGTAACGACCTAGCCCACTAGCAATAATAACTCGTTGGGCCCAACCACCAGCCCAAAATGCTTAAGCCCAGTTATTATTACTAGTGTCTAAGTCTATTATAAACCCAATGACAATCCCTTTCCCATCCGATGTGGGACTATTGGGGTGTCACATTACTCTACTCGTTGATTTCCATGTTTAGTAGCATGTGTAGGAGTAGAGTAGATTCCACCAGCTGCATTCTATACTCGGGACCTAGTTGGTCAGTTGCGTTCTATACTTGAGACCTATTTGGTCAGTTGCATTCTATACTTGAGACCTATTTGGTCAGTTGCACTCTATACTTTGTACATGGTTAGTCTTTTTGGTTACATGATGACCCTTGTGGTCGATGGGCAATGGAGGGCAGGATTGTCGGCTAGTTGCCGACGAATGGCTATTGAGCATTCAGCATTGATCGCCACTACAGGTATGCATTTCACGAACACCAGCGGTCTGATCCACCGCAAGAGGGTGTTCTTTTTCGGAAAAGTGGTTGGGAGTGCCAACCCGTGAGCCCAGCTGCTATATGTGAGGGTTATATGCTTTCAGACCCGGGTGCTTTTTGCGAGGGTTACAGGTGGCTTTACAGACCCGGGTGCTATATGCGAGGGTCGTGTTCAGATTGGGTACTCTTGAGCTTTCTGTCCTATTGATGCATACTTACAGTGGCTTTTGGTTTATATATATCTACATCTCTTTACTTGTTATAGTTCGCTACTGTACTACCATCAGCTTTACTTTGTTTATCTCCGTGACTAGTGAGTACCCCTCGCCCACGTCAGTTTGGGGTATCCATTGGGAGGGGAGACATGTTTACATATTCTCACCCTCCGCCTTCTTTTTCAGGTGAGATTGCAGGCCCTAGTGGGACAGCTGGTGAGGAGCGTGTCTAGCGTGCGATATAGCTCCGTCCCTTTTGTCGGTTATTTCCTTACTCAGTCTACTTACATGACTTAGATACTATTATGGTTCAGTTTCTGTTTTTACTTGGATATTAAAGTATCATATGGTTTTGAATGTAATAAAGCACTTTGAGTTTTTGTGAAACTAAAATGGTTTTTACCCCTCGTGGTAGCATGATTTGAAAAGAAAAGGTTCCGTGTAGGAAACAACTTTCAAAAGATTTTCTCGTGGATTTTTGTATATCTCAAATATGAACCTGTGGTAAATAGTGTATGTGAATAGATATAACTGTTGAATGTTGTATGTTCACGTGTGTGGTTGTTTCTGGTTGTTTATTACACTCTGTACTTGCGCGACGCCGTGCAAATATAGGGGAGACTGTTCGTGTGTACAGTGGACTCTCTATATTTGTGGCGGATCTGGCATACCTTGGGTCAGGTTTTCAAAAAAAAAAAAAATTTCGCTGTATTTTACACTATAAAAGTAACCCCGGGGCGTGACACACTTGGAGCTCACTGCTCGAGGCTTGAACCATTGTCGCGTATGCGACAATTTCGCCGCCGGATGGTTAAGCCGACTGTGGATTAGACCGCCAGGATTGGCTGAAACCATTGCTGGGTAAGAGCGATGCGAGTGCTGCCAGGTGGCTGAGTCGTGACTAAAACCATTGTTGGGTGAGTCGTGACTTGAGTCCTCGCTGGGTAAGTGCAACGTGTTCACCGCCAGAATGGCTATGTCAAGGGACTTGAGCCGGGTTCAACGTGTGCGACGATTTCGCCGCTAAGAGGCTAAGTCACGGAGAGCGGTAAGCTGTTGAGCAGCCAGTGCGCGGAATATCCGCGGATGATTGACTCGATGCCGAGTTGGGTGGATAGCTCGATAGGGTAGTGGAACCCTTATAAGCTAGTGATAGAGGCTTGAGCTAAGGTAATAGAGACCTTAGAAGCCAGTGGACTTGAGTGTGATCCTAATGTAGTAGAAACCTTAGAGTTACTGATATGAGCTAAGAGTAGCCAAGTAAATATAGGATCAATTGATCTACTATCGTTGCATGATTTTCATATCGCATATTGTGAGGCATGTTATCTATTAGTTACATAATAACATTGATATATGTATCTATAGATATTTTTGGACTAATATGATTGCAGTGCGTCCATGGACCTATTGGTCGAGCTTTTTCTTTGGGTGGCCGTACCCATTTGGAACCATGGAGTTGGTTCTCACCCCATGTTATTTTGGGGTGTTTTTCAGGTACACGTGAGCAGCGCAGTAGGATCGCGAGGCAAGGGCGTAGTTTCGTAGATAGCGCCCTACCCCAGAGATCGGAGATAGACGTATTCTAGTCGGCTAGCTAGGGGTGTAGAAAGTGAAAGAACAAAGTGTATTAAACTTGTATTAAATGTAATAATAACTTAGATTGTATTTGGAGATTTAATGTAAGAGAAGAGGTTTAATGTATATCGAAAATGAATGCTTGTAATAGCAGTTAGTTTATGTTTTTGATACTTATGCAATCTTGATTGAATTATGTTCCTGTTTGGAACATCTCGAAATTGTATTGATTGACGCGACGACGACAGGAAACTCGTCCGTTCGGCGTCTGGCGTGCCGAAACGGCCAAATAGGGGGCTCGGGGCGTGACAATTTTAGTCAGTTTGCTAAAAATATGGTCTGAATATGCAAAATCTAAAAAAGTGGCCCCTTTTGCAATAGCCCAAGATTAGTGGATTTTTTATCCAAATTGGTCAATTAATATTTTATATATAGTCTATACTATATATGAAAGAGGATATATAGGAATTGACGGACAGAAAATTAAATAGAATAAAAGGATATTCCATATATGTTATAAAAAAATAAATAATTATAATTAGCAAACTAAAAACAAATCAAAACTAATCAAATTTAGAAAATAAATTAATTAAAAAAATAGCTTCACGCCACCAATAGATATTTAAAGTTAAAAACAGATTTAGATTTCATTTATATAAAATGTATATTTAAATTTAAATTAATTAGTAAATGTGACACGTATTTTGAATTTGGGTTTATTGATAGACCAACTTTTTCGCAAAAAAAAAAATGGTTCCTCTTTTTTCTTGCACAAACAAATAACGTAACTATTTTAAATTTAAAGTTAAAATTTAATTATGCAATTTATATTTGAATTTATAAAAATTTTAATTGAAATTAAAAATTGAATTTAAGTCATTGATTAAACTTTTTCGTGATATCAAATTTGAATTAATGTTAATTAAAAACTTTTAAATAAAGTGAATCAAAATTATTTAAAATTTAAATTAATTAAATGTGATTTATAATTTTGGTACTTTTAGTTTAAAACACATAAATAAATTTTCTTTTGTTTGAATTCAAAAAATATATAAAAATATTAAATATATATTAAAAAATGGTAGAACTGTATAATTATAGTTGATAGCACTCATTGAAATTTGATTTAGGATATGATAGATATTTTCTAATAAGATAAAGATGAATTTACTTTTTAAAAATTTAAATTTTTATTATAAATATTTGGATAAATATGATGCTGAGAGAACTATTAAATAATTGGAGCATGCATTTGTATATATACTCAACTCATAAATATATAATATTTATATTAATAATATTGTACATTTTATTAGCAATGTTGGTACTGTGTTTTTGTCCTATATTTGAAGCTGTTGAGTTGCCGCGTCTGAATCATGTCGTGTTCCATGCTCCGTGTTCATTATTCTCGCCAAAACGCCTACACAAAAATAGATATATATATATCTAGCTAGAAGGAATTTTACATTTTAATATTAAAAGGCTAATAACATAATACATGAAATAAATTTTAATTTTTATATTTTAATGTTAAATAAAATTCATTTGTATGTATGGTAAAGGTCGGTTGGATACCTTATATCAATAATTATAGTTGAACAATTTTAAATAAAATGGTTATGTTAAATTTATATAAGAATGTAATATATTGGGTTTTTTTGGGTTGAAGAACCAATGTATTGGATGTTCTGTTAATATATCTAATTTAAAAATCATATTTATGTAATTTAATCAGATTTGTAAGTATTTGCTGAATTAATTTATCATCGTATACAGAGTTGTGTAGGAATATTAAATTTCTGAAAGTATGTATTAGGAGCCGAATTTTCTGATCTTTGACCTGGTCAAATATCTTCCTCGGAAAACGCGTCGGGATGCGAAACGATAATGATTAGTGACTCTCGAAGTTTGCACCTTTCGACTGGATCAAGCGATTCGGCTGATGAGAGATCGAATCAGCCGGATCCGAAAACATTCATTATAAAACTGGTTCGGCTGGAGGAGCCGAATGTACGAACTGTGCAGCCGAATGTACGAACTATGCAGGAATCAATGTCGGCAGAAGAGCCGAATACAAGAAGTACACGATAACTGGTCAGCTAAAAGAACCAAATATATGAAATACGCAGTGACTGATCGGCTGAAAGAGCCGAATACCTTTATATATTAATAAAATAGAGTGTGCCCGAAGGGCATACAGACTCTACAAATATAGTTTACAACAGAGTGTGCTCGTGGAGCATACAGACTCTGCAAATGTAGTCTACAACAGAGTGTGCCCGTGGATCATACAGACTCCAGAGATCTAACTTAAAACTATTCCTAGGAAAGCAGTAAATGCGGAAAAGAAAAAGATTACATTTAGACTACTTCTATGAAAGCGATAAAATTGCAGAGGAAATAAAGGTGGTTTATCTTCTCGTTCAGGGGGGAGAAGAACCCTATTGCAGGCTTCGAAATTACTATTTATAGTAATATCAACACACATTATTGGTTGGTTGAAAGTAGTGGGGGGAGTGGTTGTAACTGTCACGCCCCGAGCCCGCCAATTCGGTCGGATTCGGGCGCGCCGACAGACCGCCGAACGGACAGAGTTTTCCCTGTACGTTCAAGGCGTCGCAATCAATACAATTACAAGAAGGTTCCAAACAGGAACAGATATTACAATCAGATTGCATAAGGAAGTATCATAAACATAAAACAGCTACTTGTTATTACAACCATTCGTCTCAATTTAGAATTTTACATTAACTTTAAACTTTAAACTTCCTAATACAATCTAGTTATTACAAATTTGATTACAACTTGTTCTCTCTTGCTATATCCCTAAGCTCTGTCAACTGGGGTACTTCTATCTCTGGTCTCCTGGTAGGGCGCTATCTACTGAGCTACGCCCTTGCCTCGCGCTGCCGCTGCTGCGCCGCTCACGTGTGTACCTGTACCCCCAAAACCACAACACGGGGGTGAGAACTATTGTCCATAGTTCTCGTGGGTACGGTCACCCAAGAGAACAGCTCGACCAATAGGTCCAAGGAGGCACTGCAGATATGTTAGTCCAAAAACATATATAGATATATAATTTGCAACTAACATAAAAACCTGCCTCGCAATATGCAATATGCAAATCATTACTTAGCTCTTAGCTTTTCTTTACTTTATTGCTATTCTTTACTTTAGCTTTTCCATCCTTACTTAGCTATTGATTGAGTTAGCTATTTACATTCTTACTCATTACTCTTGGCACATATGCTATTTAGCAAATACTTCTAAGGTCCACTCTACCTTAGCTCACTATGCCACCCGACTCGGTCTTGAGTCAATCAAATGCGGATAATCCGCCTGCTGTCTAGCCCGAGGCGTTGGACGTCTCACAACTCACCAACAACACTCGCCGCCTCTCGTGACTCAAATGAGCGGCGAAATCGTCGCACACGCTCGTCACCCTCAGTGGTGTCCCAACTCTGGAACAGCTAGAGTCACCTGACATAACCATTCTGGTGGCGAACACGGCGTACTTACCCAGCGTGGACTAAAGTCGTGACCTTACCATCTGGCGGCGAACTATCGCATCACACCCAACAATGGATCGAGTCACTTCCCAGCCACCTGGCGGCGCACGTATCGTACTTACCCAGCAATGGTTTCCAAACTCATGGTGTCAACACTCATGGCGGTCTGATCCTCACCCGGCTTAACCGGTATCGGACTCATTTCGGCTCACCCACCCGGCGGCGAAATCGTCACACAACGCCACGTCAGTGGTGTAGCCCTGGACGGCGAAATCGTCGCACACGCCCGGCACCCTCAGTGGTGCACATTGTTACGGATTTTGTGTTGGCAAGTTTCGTGACTTGTGTTTTGAGTCGGAGTCTTGAAGGATTGGAGCGGATCGAAGATGGTTGAAGAATCCTAGACTTCGAAGAAAGCGACGAAGTTGAATCACGATGCCTAGGTAAGGTTTTAAATCATAATATGGTGATCTAAACAAAGAAAATAGTGTTTGGAAGACTTGGAATACTTTTAAACTAATGAATTTTCAAAACTAAGGTTTTCAAGTATCAATGTCCGTACATTGGAGGCATGTCCGGATGCCACAAAGCTTGACAAAGGCGTACTATTAATGAATGTCCGGACATTGTGGATATGTCCGGTCTCAGTACCATGAGAATTTGAGTTACGCAGTCCGGTCTCAGTACCATGAGAATTTGAGTTACGCAAGTCAAGACCGGACATTCTTGGTATTGTCCGGTCTCGGTCGGCTCCGAAAAAATTGACGACACTGTGGACCGGTCGAGCATCTCAGGACCGGACATTGAAGACCGGACATCACTATGAAGACCGGACATTGGTTGCGTGAAATCTTTTAAAAATCAGATTTTTACAATCCTAGTCAATTTCTAAGTCTTCTAATTTGTTTAAGAATATATTTTCAAATCCTAATTTATCTCTAAGTCTTCTAATAGGTTTTAAAAACATGTTTTCGAATCCTAGTCTATCTCTATGTTTTCTAAACCTATAAATAAGGTCTTGGGGTTCTCTAATTCTATGCACAACATGAAGATACATGTTTGAGAAACCCTAGAGGCTAGGAATTCATCTAAAACCTATTTTCTACAAAATAGCCTATTCTAGATCAAATCGAGATATCATAATTTCTCAATTATATGTCGATTTGATCTACGCTTCGCTTGGAGGTCCCGTTCCCGGTTTTCATCGATACCCCAACGAAGGATCACCAAATTCATGATTCTATTCATGGTGGCGTCGTGGATTCGGCGTGATTGAAGACTTCGTGGATTCGGAGCGTGGCGTCGTGGATTCGGCGTATTGAAGACTTCGTGGATTCGAAGCAAGGCGTTTCGTGGATTCGGAACGTGGGCGTTCGTGGATTCGGACGTGATCGTGGACAACTCGGTGGAGTGCGCGGAGATCCATAGGAGAGTTAGAGAGGTCGAGTCCGTGGAGTTCGGTATCACCTTGTAATCTTTTCTCTTATTGATTGTTTATTCGCGTGTTGGTCCCGTGGATTTTTTACTCCGAGTTTGGAGTTTTCCCACGTAAATCTCGGTGTGCTTTTTATTTTCCGCATTTACTTTTAAAAGCATCGAGATTTGTGGTTTTTGGCCTTTACACCTATTCACCCCCCTCTAGGTGTTGTTTGATACAATCTAGATAGATCCTTGGGGCTTCCCCGTAACTCACAATTGGTATCAGAGAGGGATCTAGATAAATTGTTATCTAATGGCCGAAGGCGGAAACATTAATCGACCACCGTTCTTCGACGGCACGAATTATGCCTATTAGAAAGTTCGCATGAGAGCTTTTCTAATAGCGATCGATGAGCGGGTTTGGCAAGCGATTGAATTCGGATGGAAACATCCAACCGAAAAGGTCGATAATGTTGAAACGCCGAAACCACGAAATAAGTGGACGAAAGATGAAAACGAGTCATCTTCGTTTAACGGTAAAGGAATTAATGCATTATTCAATTCTTTATCGCAAACGGAGTTTACTCGTGTTTCGGCGTGTGAAACCGCCAAGGAAATTTGGGATACTCTACAAATTACACATGAGGGTACAAGTCTAGTAAAAATTCAAAAGCTCCAAATGTTGACTAGTCAATTTGATTCTATTCGTATGGAGGAGCATGAATCTTTTGTTGATTATTATACTAGACTTCAAGACATTATTAATACATGTGCTAATTTGGGAGAGAAGATCCCGAACTCTAAAATTGTTAGAAAAATACTTCGTACTCTCCCGGAACGCTTTAGGGCAAAGGTTGCCGCAATCGAAACGGTAAAGCATCCGGATGAGATGAAAGTAGAGGAGTTAGTAGGTGCGTTGCAAACTTATGAAATGACTTTTCCTACTAACCAATCTTCTTCCAAGTCTTTCTCTAAAAGTACAGGGATTGCGTTGAAATCGACAAAGGAGGAAGACGACGATACGGATTCCGACGACGATCTATCAATTGCGGATTTTGAACATCAATTGGCGCGTCTAACGAAGAAATTTCGTCGGAATTTCCGAAAGAAGAACAAATCGTTTTCTAACTCATCTTCATCTTCTAAATTTAAAGATAGAAAACTTGCAAAGTCTTCGAAAGAAAAAGATGAATTTGAAGGGGAGATCCAATGCTTCAAGTGCAAAGGCTACGGCCATATAGCAACGGATTGTCCTTCAAAGAAGACATATAAACAAAAGGCTTTGCAAGCGAAAGCGAAAACTTGGGATGATTCTACTTCGGGTGATTCATCTTCAAGTGACGAAGAAAAGAAGGATCATATTGCTTTAATTTCTAAGTCTTCTTTGCCTTCCTCTAATATTACTTGTTTATCCTCTATTGTTACTAATTCGAATGTTTCTCCTTCTTTGCATGGATCTTCGAGTGACAACGGCGAAAGCGAGGAGGAATCAAACGACGATGATTTGGAGGAGGCATACAATCAACTTCTTATCGAATCGAAAAAGATGGCGAAGTTTAATAAGAAGTTGAGAAGACAATTATTTGATTTTGAAGAGGAGAATAATAATTTGAAGACCATGAATAAAGCTCTTGAGGAGGAACGGGAATCTATCCTAAACAACAATTCGGTCCTCCAAAAGAAGCTAGAAGAAGCGGAATTAACGATCAAATCATCGAAAGACAAGATTAGATGTTTGGAGCAACAATTCAAGGAAACCTACACATCTAATCAAGTCTTAATCAAGCAAGTTCATCAACTCAAATCCGATCTTCAACAATTTTCTTCCGGATCGAAGAAATTGGATCACATACTCGGTTTGGGTCAAACGAACAAGGTTGGTCTCGGCTACGAACGGACATATGTTGAGAAGGTACAAGTGTCGACATCGAAAGTCTCAACAAATTTAAAAGACAAGGTGTGTCATAGATGTGGCATCAAAGGACACATCAAAAGGAGTTGTCCGAACAAGACAAAGAAGAATCAATCGGCAACTCGGAAATCTCAATCGGTATTATATAGTACTCGACTTCCCCCACGGAATCAAAGGAAAAATCAAGTTAGTCAAGTATCACAACCGAACCGGATTTCTAAATCGAAGCCACAAGCGGTTTGGGTTTTTAAGTCTCAACGACAATATCAACCGAAGTTTCAACCATCGCAACCATCAACGGTTGATCAAAAATCAAAGCAAATCAAGCCTCACATCAACAAGCCAAAGCAACAGAAAATCCAACAAGTTTGGATTCGGAAAGGTGATATCTTTCCATGCTTTTCTCTCTAATTTGTTTTCGTTTATGTAATGCTTTGATTGGTGCATATTTCATACTTTTATTCATGGCATTACGTGTTTAGACGGATTTTTGGTACTTGAAATTCTATGTGTTTCAAAATCGTCATGATGAGAGAGATGAGATTCAAAAGTAAAAAAAAAAGGATGTCAAATGAGAGAGAGAGATTTCAAAGAGGGAGAGATCAAAGGTTTTTCAAAGTGCATTAACCGGTATTCAAAGACATTTCAAATCAAATTAAATTCATATTAATTGTCGTTTTTACTCCACTTATTGGTATTTTGACGATAACTTAATATGTGATTTCTTTATACATACATTCATCAAAATTTTGAAATTATTTTTAATCTCTTGATTTTTAAATTTATCTTGGTTGTGAATGTTGAATATAATTGATGGATATTTTCTTAATTGACTAAAATTTGTCAAAATTATTTTCAAATGTGAGATTGTCTAGTTTAGGGGGAGTTTGAATATTATAAAAAAAGGGAGAAAACTCCTATGATTATAAAGATGTGGAAAGAGTTACATCCGAAAGGAGTGTGAAAACTACCACCACATGTAGGAAAGAGCTACCACCCCGGTCGTCCGGTACGTGTGTGAAGCTACCACATGGGTAATTATATGAAAAACCGAAAAGGTTGAGAAAATATATGTAAGTATTTTAGAATTTTCATAAGGTGGTAGATTGAAAAAGATGCTCAAAGAGCCACCCCTGTTTATTAGCTAAATCTCTATTTTGAACGGGTTGCGACAAATTGGTGTCAATTTTGCTAAATTTTTTAGAAATTATTTTTCATCAATTTGCGTCGTGATGTTTTAAAAATATTAGATTTTCTTTAATATCAAATTTTGATGATTTGATGTCTTTTGAAATCAAATAATAATTTATTTTCATCATAATGATTTTTGGAGTAAAATCATTAATTTTTATGAAATTCTTTTGATTTTGGAGGATTTTGTTTTAATCTATATATCATGTTCATGCACAAATATTATTGGTGTTCTCTCTATTTTTGCACTTTTTTTTGGCAATTTTTGACAAAAAGGGGGAGAAGAAAAGAAAAACTTGAATAGAAGATCAAAGGGGTAGAGATTTTTATATGATAAGATGCATGAACAAAGGGGGAGAGATTTTTAATGATATTTTTTTTTCTACTAACTTTGTTCGTGGAGAAAGTAAATTTTTTTTTGCAGATCATTGAAGACTTCAAGACTCCTTGTGTCTAAGTCATAGAGTTTGTTTTAGGAGTTTTTAGTGTATTTTTAGTTTTAAAATTGTATTTGGATTACACGCGAGAAGTTGATGTTTTGGTGATGACATTGAACTTCGTTTGTCTTTATGATGTATTTTTAGTTTTTGTGTTTTGTCACGAAATTGCCAAAGGGGAGATTGTTACGGATTTTGTGTTGGCAAGTTTTGCGACTTGTGTTTTGAGTCGGAGTCTTGAAGGATTGGAGCGGATCGAAGATGGTTGAAGAATCCTAGACTTCGAAGAAAGCGACGAAGTTGAATCACGATGCCTAGATAAGGTTTTAAATCATAATATGGTGATCTAAACAAAGAAAATAGTGTTTGGAAGACTTGGAATACTTTTAAACTAATGAATTTTCAAAACTAAGGTTTTCAAGTATCAATGTCCGGACATTGGAGGCATGTCCGGATGCCACAGGCTTGACAGTGCGTACTATTAATGAATGTCCGGACATTGTGGATATGTCCGGTCTCAGTACCATGAGAATTTGAGTTACGCAGTCCGGTCTCAGTACCATGAGAATTTGAGTTACGCAAGTCAAGACCGGACATTCTTGGTATTGTCCGGTCTCGGTCGGCTCCGAAAAAATTGACGACCGTGGACCGGTCGAGCATCTCAGACCGGACATTGAAGACGGACATCACTATGAAGACCGGACATTGGTTGCGTGAAATCTTTTAAAAATCAGATTTTTACAATCCTAGTCAATTTCTAAGTCTTCTAATTTGTTTAAGAATATATTTTCAAATCCTAATTTATCTCTAAGTCTTCTAATAGGTTTTAAAAACATGTTTTCGAATCCTAGTCTATCTCTATGTTTTCTAAACCTATAAATAAGGTCTTGGGGTTCTCTAATTCTATGCACAACATGAAGATACATGTTTGAGAAACCCTAGAGGCTAGGAATTCATCTAAAACCTATTTTCTACAAAATAGCCTATTCTAGATCAAATCGAGATATCATAATTTCTCAATTATATGTCGATTTGATCTACGCTTCGCTTGGAGGTCTCGTTCCCGGTTTTCATCGATACTCCAACGAAGGATCACCAAATTCATGATTCTATTCATGGTGGCGTCGTGGATTCGGCGTGATTGAAGACTTCGTGGATTCGGAGCGTGGCGTCGTGGATTCGGCGTATTGAAGACTTCGTGGATTCGAAGCAAGGCGTTTCGTGGATTCGGAACGTGGGCGTTCGTGGATTCGGACGTGATCGTGGACAACTCGGTGGAGTGCGCGGAGATCCATAGGAGAGTTAGAGAGGTCGAGTCCGTGGAGTTCGGTATCACCTTGTAATCTTTTCTCTTATTGATTGTTTATTCGCGTGTTGGTCCCGTGGATTTTTTACTCCGAGTTTGGAGTTTTCCCACGTAAATCTCGGTGTGCTTTTTATTTTCCGCATTTACTTTTTAAAAGCATCGAGATTTGTGGTTTTTGGCCTTTACACCTATTCACCCCCCTCTAGGTGTTGTTTGATACAATCTAGATAGATCCTTGGGGCTTCCCCGTAACTCACACACATATCACGGGATTCCATGAATCCGTTCCACTTAGCTTGAGGGTTAGCTAGGCCCTCAAGAGACGACCCTCTAGGTCCATTGTCTTTACCTCCAAGGTCTACTTGACACTAGGGTTTATTCTTTGTCACATAACCTAGGTTTCTAACTCTAGGTTCCACGTCATTCAGGCTCCCACGTGGCCTCTCGCTCCTCGTGGTTGCTCCAAAGAACCTTCACGTACGGAATGTCCCGATTCCGCAATTTCTTCACCTCGCGAGCCAAGATCTTCACGGGTTGCTCCTCGAAGCTCAAATCCTCCCGCAGCTCTATGGGTACAGCCTCCAATACATGAGCCGGATCATGGATGTACTTCCGAAGGACCGATACATGAAAGACGTTGTGCACGCCCGATAGGTTCGGTGGTAGAGCAAGTCGATACGCTACCGGACCTACACGTTCCAAGATCTCATAGGGTCCAATGAATCGAGGGCTCAACTTACCTCGAATTCCAAATCTCCGAATCCCCTTTGACGGCGAGACTTTCAAGAAGACATGATCTCCAATCAGAAACTCCAAGTCTCGTCGTTTATCCGCATAGCTCCTGCCTACTCCGGGTCGCGTAGTCGCTCCCGAGCAATTCGAACTTTATCCTCTCGTTCCCGGAGCACTTCAGGGCCTAAAGCCAATCTTTCGCCCACTTCACTCCAATGAAGTGGCGATCTGCACTTTCGTCCATATAATGCCTCGAACGGTGCCATCTTGATACTTGCTTGATAACTATTGTTATAAGCAAACTCCGCCATAGGTAGATGTCGCGACCATACTCCCCGGAAGTCAATCACGCATGCACGAAGCATGTCCTCAAGCGTCTGTATAGTGCGCTCCGACTGCCCGTCACTCTGGGGGTGGAAAGCAGTGCTGAAATCCAATCTAGTACCCAAGGCGTCCTGTAGACTCCTCCAGAAGTGTGACACAAAGCGTGTGTCCCTGTCAGATACGATCGATGTAGGTACTCCATGAAGTCGCACAATCTCATCAAGGTACACTTGTGCGAGCTTCTCTCCAGCCCAAGTAGTATGGATAGGTATAAAGTGCGCCGACTTCGTCAACCTATCCACGATCACCCAAATAGCATCATGCCCCGCTTGAGAGCGAGGCAATCCAGTTACGAAGTCCATGGTGATCTTCTCCCACTTCCACACGGGAATAGGCAAACTCTGAGGTTTTCCCGCGGGAACTCGATGCTCAGCTTTCACTTGTTGGCAAGTTAAACATCTAGCAACAAACTCGCCAACATCCTTCTTCATCCCAGGCCACCAATAGAGTAACCTCAAGTCCTTGTACATTTTGGTGCCTCCTGGCTGAATAGCATAAGGTGCCCTGTGTGCCTCCTGAAGGATGTCCTCTCTAAGCCCCAAACCCGCCGGCACCCAAAGCCGTCCACCAAAGCGCATCACTCCCTGATCATCCACAAGGAAGTCACCGGTGCAACCATCAACCATTTTGTCTCGAATCCTTTGCAACTCTAAGTCAAGAGCTTGCTTCTCTTTAATTCTATCTATAAGAGTAGGTTACACAACCATAGTCATCAGCCGCAAAGGTGTATCGGGAGTCACTACCTCCAACTCCAACCGCTTCATCTGCTCGATCAACTGCGGTTGAGTAACAACATGCATCGCTAAGTTTTCGCCGATTTCCGACTTAGCGCATCCGCCACCACGTTAGCCTTGCCCGGGTGGTAGAGAATAGTCAAATCATAATCCTTGAGTAGCTCCAACCATCTGCGCTGTCTCAAGTTTAACTCCTTCTGAGTGAAAAGATACTTCAAGCTCTTGTGATCCGTATAGACCTCGCACCGCTCGCCATACAAATAGTGGCGCCATAGCTTCAATGCAAAGACCACGGCCGCCAACTCCAAGTCGTGTGTAGGATAGTTCTTCTCATATTCCTTTAATTGGCGAGATGCATACGCGACCACCTTGTCACCCTGCATCAAAACACAACCCAATCCGTTAAGAGATGCATCACTATAGACCACATACCCTGCTTCAGCAATAGGTAATGTGAGGATTGGAGCGGTCGTCAATCTCAGCTTCAACTCTTGAAAGCTCTTTTCACACGCATCATTCCAAATGAATTTAGCCCCTTTGTGCGTGAGCCTCGTGAGGGAAGTAGATAACTTCGCAAAGCCCTCCACGAATCTGCGGTAGTAGCCGGCCAAACCAAGGAAACTCCTGATCTCGGTGACGCTCGTCGGTGCCTTGGCCAATCCCGAATGGCTTCTATCTTTCTAGGATCCACCGCTATACCCGATCCCGAAATCACATGTCCCGTAAAAGCCACTTCTCGAAGCCAAAATTCGCACTTCTTCGGCTGTGCAAATATCTTCTTTTCCCGAAGCACTTGTAGTACCAATCTCAAGTGTTCCTCGTGCTCCACATCGCTTCGGGAATAAACCAAGATGTCGTCGATGAAGACCACGACGAACCTGTCTAGATAAGGCTTGAAGACACGGTTCATCAAATCCATAAAAGCTGCCGGGGCATTAGTAAGCCCAAACGGCATAACAGTGAACTCATAATGTCCATACCGTGATCTAAAAGCCGTCTTCGCCACGTCCCCCGGCGCAATCTTCAACTGATGGTATCCCGACTTCAAGTCTGTCTTGGAATACACATTCGACCCTTGAAGTTGATCAAAAAGATCATCAATCCTCGGCAACGGATATTTATTCTTGATCGTGACTTTATTAAGTTCACGATAGTCCACGCAAAGACGAAGTGATCCGTTCTTCTTCTTCACAAAAAGAACCGGTGCTCCCCAAGGTGACACACTTGGTCGAATGAAGCCCTTGTCCAACATATCCCGTAATCGTGCCCTCGCCTCCTTTAACTCGCCGGTGCCATCCTATAGGGTGCCTTCGAGACCGGGGTAGTCCCGGAACGAGATCTACCACAAACTCGATCTCCCTATCGTGTGGCATGCCCGGTAGCTCCGCCGGAAACACGTCCCGAAACTCCCGTACCACCGGGATATCCTCGATCCTAGGGGTATCATCCTCACCCTCAATGCGATACTAGCCAAATAGGCTACGCATCCCTGCTGATCGCCTGCTCAGCTCGAGACGAACTGATCGACATCGCAAAAAGCGAACTCTGACATCCTCTAAACACCACCTCACCCTGACCCGGTTCTCTAAAAGTAACCGTTCGATTAACACAATCGATAGTGGCGTAGTATCTAGTCAACCAATCCATACCCAAAACCACGTCAAAATCCCCCAACTTGCGCACTACTCGCAAATCCGCGGGCATGGTCCAATCTCCTACCCGAATAGGGCAACTGGGGCAATACTCTCGCACGTCCACAATATGGTCTGCACAACAATACGTCCGGGGTGTAGTAAGGGAACAAATCCGGATGTCATGCAACTCGGCAAACACCGATCTATAAATGAATGTGATGCACCGGTATCAAATAATGCACGTACTCTAATGCCATCAAGTAAAATGATACCGCCACATCTCGACTGCCGCCGCCTCGTCTGCGCGGCGTACATGCGCCCACTCGGCGCCGACGTGACCCTCGTCTCGGCGCTAGACGGTCGGCCGCCCGCTGCATCGTGTCGACGGGGTCCTCGGCCGCGGCGCCGTAGAGCCGGTGCCGATGCGTGGAAGACGGTGCCGGTGCGCAGAACCTCTCGGGCACTCGAGACGGATGTGGCCCTCCCGGCCACACCGGAAGCACTGCCCGCCGTGTGGACATTTGCGGCGGGTGGTGAGGACCACCGCAGATCACACACCGGGGAGGTCGGCGTCGGTCAGGTCCTCCTCGCTGAGTCGGTGCGCCTCGACTGCGCTGCTGGTGCCTCGGATGCTTCGGTGGCCTCCTAGAGTGCGTCGGCTCGCACCCCTGGCCGCGGGCCTCTTGCCCTTCCCCTTGTCCAAACCCTCGCGTCTCCCCGCACCATGGCCGCGCCGCTCTCTGCTGAGCGCGCGGTTCACCACCCGTCTGCAAGTCTGAAGCTCAGAGGACTGCACGAACCGGAAGATCGACGGTCGCAGTCCACGCTCGAAAATGCGGGCCTTATCCTCGTCGTCCCGCACGACGAAGGGCACGCAATGCAGAAGCCGAGAAAACTCTCTCTCGTACTCGGCTACAGATCCGTCCCTCGTGTCGTCGCGCAAACTCGCTCCATCCGCCTCTTGACGCCGTCGGGAAGTAGTGTGCCAACGGTAGCTCCTTGAACCTCGTCCAAGTAATAGAAGCTAAGTCCGTGGGGGTTCTCCCGAGATCCATCCACCACCGTAGGCCTCGCCGTCCAAGTGGTGGGTGGCGAGCCACACTCGTCCCGCTCCTCCACGAACGTGTCACGAACGCTTTCTCCATGTGCATCAACCACTTTTCCACGATCCGTGGTCGACCTTCTCTCCGTCAAAGGTCCCTGCCGCACCTCCCGAACTCCTTGAGGCGAGCCATGAGTCGATCCCTCTCGGCTCCCCGAGCCATAATCGGAAATGCCGCCGCCACCGGCGATGCTCGAACCGGCGGGGTGTCCCGGTCCTCCTCCCGCGCTCAACCGCCGGTGTCGTTCGGTGTGAGCGGCCGCGGGGATCTGCGCCGCGGTAAGTCAACCTCGCCGGTGGCCGGCGGTGAAGGGTCCGAGCCTCCCTCGCGCCCGCCCGCCGCAGAGAAGGTCCTCCATGCGCTTCATGCGCGCTCCCGACGCCGTGCCGCCGCTCGCGCTGCGTCACCAATGCCGTGAGGGCCGCCAACTGGCCCCTCAACTCACGGACCTCGCCGGACCCGGAGGCAGCGGAGGCCTCGACCTCCTCAACAGTTGCCGCATTGTCCGCTCCAATGATTTCGAGCGAGTTATCGCATCACCACTACAACATCATAAAAGCGCAAGTTAGTAAGCTCACGCAATCGCATCCCCGCACAAGCTATATATACCTAAATCATGCGAAAGTAAAGAAGTGTTGTCTACTACTAACTCCCGATGTTACGTTGTCGGCCGCCAACGTAACCCTCCGCGCAGTTAGGAGTTATACACTTCGATCCAACTCTACTTACTAGAGTTATTCAAGATACCCAATCTTAATACTTTCGCTCACAAGTTAAATAGACCTCGTCACTCACGAGCCTATATCCTATAGTCCGACCGGCCTAAGGTTTGCTAGGTCCACAAGAAGACTCAACCCTAGGCTCTGATACCAATTTAATCTGTCACGCCCCGGGACCCAGCGGAAGCCCGCCCGGCGCGTGCCCAGACCCGTCGTATGTCTACAACATACAAGGCGTCTAACAAAAAAAAAATGATAATTAACCAACAAAATAAAAAGAATCTAGAAGTATCAGAGCAGTATAACAACTAGAATTCTAAACAATTAAGCATAAAAGAAGTGACTAAAAAATAAAGTACCAAATCCACTAAGAACTATAAAAGAGTAATACAACAGTAACCTCCACGAGCAACAACTAAAGATCCCAAAGCGAAAACTAATATAATACATGGTGGTCTCTATCACTGGATACAAAAGATCACTCTCTCACAACACAAAAAGAGAGGAAGAACCACCTAAACAAAAGTGGCAAAGAAGCTAGCTATCTAGGCGCCTCCCTTGCCGCGATCCCGTGCCTCCGCCGGTGCCGAAGGCTCTGAAACACATTAGAAAAAGAGGGCGTGAGAACTATTAAAAATAGTTCCCAGTGGGCAATTACTGACTTCAGTTGCATGCTCCACTAGGCCCAAAACTAAGCAAGTAAGTGTAAGCGAAATAAATAACGAGTAAGCTACTAAAGCATGATATCTCTACTTAGCATAAATAAGCATAAGTAAACGACTATTCTAAGCATGAATAGTAAGTATAACCAACAAGTCCAATATCCATAGCAATAGTAAAGAGTTAAAGTTTACTATTCTAACCATAGCCCAATAATTCCACAAGTGATAGTAAGGTGTTAAAGTTTACTATTCTAGTCAAAGTCACCAGTTTTCTTTAAACTACATTAATTTAAGTACAATAAGATCAACCCGAAGGCGATATGGCCGATGCCCACCCGAAGGCTGCCTAGCCCAAATGCCGAGCCTAATGGCCCCGTAGTAGTCAACATTCCCACCCTAGGAAGGAGACTGTCCCACGGCAATCCACTTCGGCGCCCAATCCCGCACGGCGAATACAAGAAACGCGTTGGCCAACTCCGGAGTGCCGCTTGTAGGGAGCTACCCTCACAAGCATGTGCGAATGAGCACAATGGCAAAAGTCACAAAACTCGTCACAAGTCCCAAATCATCATGTCTCTAACATGGAATGTACAATTGTCCGAAAGGCCTATCTCTATGTCATCATGTCTCTAACATGGAATATAGTATATGTTAAGTGGCCTATGTCAAGTCTCTATGTTGCAGTTTCATAGTTTTCTATGTTAAGTGCCGCTTTATGACACTTAAGGTTTCTAAGTCCCAACATGTATTTAATGTTCACAATTAACATTAGCAAAGCTAAAATCACCATAAATGGCACACTCCCAGGCGCCCCCAAGAACCACCCCCACATGCATGCAGTTTAACCCAAATAGCTCTACTATAGAGAGTGGAAATTTTATCATACATAAGGCATGCATTTTAAGTGATTCAAAATTCATAATAAATCTATTTAGCATGAATATGCATTCAAAATAATTAAATCAAACCAACTAAGCACTTAGGAGCCATTTGCTCCTATGCTCATGAAGCCAAACCCACCGAGTGCGAAAATCGCCGATCCGAATCGCTAACTAAGCTTCGATTCCTACTCCTAGCACCCTACAAGGCATGCCATAGGAATTACAAACTCAAAAGATGAGTCTTGAGTTCAAACAATAAGAAACTCTACTAAAGGGTGAAGAATACTCACCGAATGCGAAGAAAGTGCTCTTGATCTCCAAATGGGAGTTAGAGTCCTTCTAATCCAACCTAAATCAAAGTTCTAAACTCATCAATTAGGTCCCAAAGGCCCTCAATCGAAAATCCCCAAATCCTAACCCTAGAATCCCATTCTAGGGTTTCATCTCACAAAAACCCACAAAATTCGAAGCTAGAGGAAAGAGATCACTCACATACCTCTAAGAAGCTCTAACCCAAGCTCAAAAAGCCCTAGGCGTGAAGCTTGATCCTCCACAAAGCTCCAAAAAGCAAGCTCCAAGCTCCAACAAGAAGATAATGGCTCTAGGTGGCCAAAGGAGAAGGAGAGAGATCAATCTCCTAACAATCCACCTAAAAATCCAAAAGAGCACAAGGGTTTAGAGAGAGAAGGTCTCCTACCTTGCTTTGTGATGGAGGGCTCAAATGAAGCCCTAGGGGTGTATGGGAACCTAATAGAAGCAACAAGATGCTAAAACACCTCAGCCTTCGGTTTGCTCACATTCTGTCACTTGTACCAGACAAATCCATTTTGTACCTAAGATAAACCTCGCGAAATGTACCAAACCCGAGCCTCGGGTTCGCCAAGTTCGCTCTTTATACCGGTATAAATCTTGGTCTGTACCGGAGTAGCAATCATTTTGTACCGGTATAGACACCGTTTTGTACCGGTATAAGGCACAGAATTTTCAACCCGAGAGCCACCTAAAATCCAACTTTTTGGACTTTAGGGCTTGGGACTCATCCCCAAACCTCGGTACACGCGCCATAGGTCGGAACACAGTCAACGACCTTCCAGAAAATCTGGAAAAGCTCCAAAACAAGTCAAATACTCGAACTCCGCAATTTGCGCAAGTCCAGTATGTTACATTCCCGGAGCTTCTGCTTCTCACTATCGGGGAAGTAGGTCGAGAACAGCATTCCCCGAAACTCTTCCCATGCCATAGGAGGGAGATTAGGCGATCGGTTTTGCCGAATGTCCTTCCACCACGCCTTCGCTGACTACTTCAAGCAATGCACAGCAAAAGGCACCTTGTCCCGCTCTAAGGTGTACATCTCCTCAAAGAGGGTCTCCATAGAGTCAATCCACATCTCCACGATCCATGGATCGACATCCTCTCCGTCAAAGGTAGGCGGATCAAACTTCTTAAAATCCATTAGGATCGCCAAAGCTCGCTCCCGTTCTGCCGCCACCTCTGAACCAACAATGGTCGGATCGCCCGACCCCGGCGGAAATGCTTCCGCCGCAACTCCCGGCCGTCCATGACGAGCCGCAGCCGGTGCAGCCACCAGCTGATCCAACGTCTCTTGGAGTCGCTTCATTTGCTCCTCCTGGCGCATGGCAGCCTCCTGCTGCCGCTGCACCACATCGGTTTATTGCCTCACCACTCCCACGAGTGAGGCCAACTGATCACGAAGCTCAGAGTCTCCGCTCGCGTCTACCTGCTCAGGGACACTATTTGTCCCCTCCCGCGCCGATCTGGACGAAGATCGCCTACGCGGTGCCATCGTTTCCTGAAACACGATAACTCGATTAATCCTCGACCAACTTGGGTCGAACTCGAGACCACTAATACCGGCTCAAAAGCCAATCAGGCGAAAGTCAAACAAGGGCGTCCGTTATCGTCCTTCGGTTTCATGTTGTCGCGCGCCAACATGAACACTCTCAGTCGAAGACGAACGACACCTAAAGTCTACCTCTAATATCCGTCTTAGAGGTTTCAACACAACCCAATCCATACTACTTTCGCCACAAAACACAAGTCCTCGTCACTCACGAGCCTTAACCTCTAAGGTTTTGCTATCCTAGGGTCTCCTAGGTTCAACTAAGCCATTATCCCATTCACTACTTTATGCACTGATACCATCTTATCTGTCACGCCCCGAGCCCGCCAATTCGGTCGGATTCGGGCGCGCCGACAGACCGCCGAACGGACAGAGTTTCCCCTGTACGTTCAAGGCGTCGCAATCAATACATTTACAAGAAGGTTCCAAACAGGAACAGATATTACAATCAGATTGCATAAGGAAGTATCATAAACATAAAACAGCTACTTGCTATTACAACCATTCGTCTCAATTTAGAATTTTACATTAACTTTAAACTTTAAACTTCCTAATACAATCTAGTTATTACAAATTTGATAACAACTTGTTCTCCCTTGCTATATCCCTAAGCTCTGTCAACCGGTACTATCTCTCTGTCTCCCGATGTGGCGCTATCTATCGAGCTACGCTCTCTTCACACACACGCGCGTCACGTGTGTACAATGTACTCCCCAAAACCACAACACGGGGTGAGAACTATTGTCCATAGTTCTCGTGGGTACAATCACCCAAGAGAACAAATTTCGACCAATAGGTCCAAGGAGGCACAGATATGTTAGTCCAAAAACATATATAGATATATAATTTGCAACTAACATAAAAACCTGCCTCGCAATATGCAATATGCAAATCATTACTTAGCTCTTAGCTTTTCTTTACTTTATTGCTATTCTTTACTTTAGCTTTTCCATCCTTACTTAGCTATTGATTGAGTTAGCTATTTACAATCTTACTCATTACTCTTGGCACATATGCTATTTAGCAAATACTTCTAAGGTCCACTCTACCTTAGCTCACTATGCCACTCGACTCGGTCTTGAGTCAATCAAATGCGGATAATCCGCCTGCTGTCTAGCCCGAGGTGTTGGACGTCTCACAACTACCTCAGCTGTCAACAGCCTGCCGCCCTCTGTGACTCAGCCTCGGAGCGGCGAAATCGTCGCACACGCTCGTCACCCTCAGTGGTGTCCCAACTCTGGAACGGCTCGAGTCACCTGACATAACCATTCTGGTGGCGAACACGGCGTACTTACCCAGCGTGGACTAAAGTCGTGACCTTACCATCTGGCGGCGAACTATCGCATCACACCCAACAATGGATCGAGTCACTTCCCAGCCACCTGGCGGCGCACGTATCGTACTTACCCAGCAATGGTTTCCAAACTCATGGTGTCAACACTCATGGCGGTCTGATCCTCACCCGCTTAACCCAGATCGGACTCATTTCGGCTCACCCACCCGGCGGCGAAATCGTCGCACAACGCAACGCCAGTGGTATCGCCCTGGACGGCGAAATCGTCGCACACGCTCGTCACCCTCAGTGGTGCACATATCACGGGATTCCATGAATCCATTCCACTTAGCTTGAGGGTTAGCTAGGCCCTCAAGAGACGACCCTCTAGGTCCATTGTCTTTACCTCCTAGGTCTACTTGACACTAGGGTTTATTCTTTGTCACATAACCTAGGTTTCTAACTCTAGGCCCACTATCATCTTTATCCAACCTATGTCCTCGACACTAGGTTCACTGTTCTTTACCTAGATCCATATGACTCTAGGTTCACTACAACCTATGTTCTTTACACTAGGTTTGATGCCACACTCCTAGGTCCATTGACTCTAGGTTTACTATAACCTATGTTTATTAACACTAAGTTGGATGCCACTCGATCTATATGTGTATTAGTCCATGACTCACATTCTTACTTAGCATTCTCTTACTTAGCATTCTTATATTTGACATTCATATACTTAACATTCTTATATTAACCATTCCATTTACATGCACATAATTATATCTAGCATGTACTCATTATGCTAAGCATGCATTTATTCATATATTTCATTTAGCATCTAGTTCATATATCAACTTAGCATGCATCTCATGTATTTGCAACTAGACTCTAGTTCATGCATTTATCTAGCATTTAACTCATGCATTCTCTTAGCATATAACACTATGTTCTTTAACATGCATTTCTATACTTGCAACATATGTCAATTATATGCATGAACTCGAAACCATTACTCTTAGACATATTTAGGCGACCTAGTCGCTTCGGTAAACACAACCCACCTCAATTCGCACTCCGATTGCTCGTCGACACTTGCAATCGGCCGCCCGCAGCACTCTTGACCCGGTTCGGCTCGAACTCTTGCACGACCAACCAAACGGTCTCCGAATTGCAATCCGAGACTTTGTGCCGTTGCCCCACGCCTTTAAGTTGCCCCAGCTCCGTTTTCATGAATTTAGGGCTCCTATCTTGCGTGCTGCGGACATCTGGTATGAATATATTAAATAATTAATATCTTTGTACTCGCTCGTCGAATCACCGAACCGAACGCGCCAACGCGTTCGTTGCACCCCCAATTAGGTTTCTATGGGGTCAAATGAGATCAATCTCATCTATTTCTAAAAACTCCATTTTTAACCCTAGGTTTGCACTTTCGCAAAACCCACCGATTTGATCCCTAGAACAAGCAATAGAGAGCTTGTCTAACCTCTAGGAACTCATCTAAGAGCATTAGAGCTATCCGTAGGGTGCTTAGAGTAAACCCTAGAAATCCACCATTAGAGCATCATAATGAAAACCATTGATTTCATGGAGTTTATGGTCTCCACATAGTTCTAAAGCTTACAAGAAGCTCAAAACTCTAAATCTAGGGTTTAGAAACCCATTATCTAAGGATCTACCATGAGAGGAGGCTAAAGCTTACCTCTACAAGCTTGCCCCGAGCTTGTGGGAGAGGAAGAAGATGACCAAGAGGATCTCCATCATCATCTTCTTCATCATCTCCATCTTCTTCTTCTTCTTCTTCTTTCTCTTCTTTTCCTTCTCTTTCTTTCCTTTCTTCTTGCTGTCGAACAGAGAGAGAGAGAGGGAGGGAGCTGAGTGAGTGAGAGAGAGAGAAAGAGAGTGTTTAATCCACTCTATACACTCATCTCATGCCAAATTTGCATATAAAACCCTCAACAAAACTCCTTCGCAACCTCAACCGGGCATTTTAGTCACAGGTCCTGGACCTCATGTATGGGGTCCGGACTCCAAGTGTCTTCACCAGAGTCCCATCGCGCGTGGGATCCGGACCTCACCAATGGGATCCGGATCCCGAAGGCAGCTTTTTCAGGACTTAGCCAAATTTTCAGCTTTTTCACCGTTTCTTCTCCGTTTCAACTCACTTTTGGCCCGTTTGACCTCCGATTCGTTTCAAATCGAACCGAGACTCTCCAAACATGATTTAGATCATGTCCACATCATCATTTCACCCGCGCAAGTGATGGATTTGGCTCACGGCCCAAAGTAGCCTTTCGGGTTCCGTTTCCTCTCCGTTCCAACTCACTTTTGGACTTGTGGGTCTCCGATTCACTTGAAATCGCACCGAGACTCCCCACACATGATTTGGATCATGTCCACATCATTATCTCATCCACGCAAGCACCGAATTTAGCTCGTGGCCCAAGATAGCCTTTCGGGCTTCGTTCACGCACCTAGTGCACCGAAAACACCCGAAAGCTTCCAAATTTCACCGGAACCATTCCTATGGCCTTCCAAGCCAACATACCTCGTAACTTCAAGACTTTAGAAGTTCGGGGTGTTACAGTAACCATCATCATGGAAGCTACGCCTACTTCTCAACCGTTCCCGCCTAAACGTTTTCAACCTCCAGACGCCTTATTACCGACTCCTGGTGTACCACGTGTCCTTATTTCTCTCGCTCATACGTGGGTCAAGTCGGCATGTTTCAATTTTGGCCTCAACAGTATGGAAGCCCTAATATTTTCACTTTGTTTTCGTCAATAATAGGACGTCTAAATTCATGATTATGTTCGACATTGTAAAATATGATTAAAACTATTCAAGATATGATATTCGAACTTCAAAATTTTCAACATTATCCATCTAGTAATCAAATGATCTTGAAATGGATAGTTAAAAATGAGCAAGCTCGTAAAATGCATGGTACATATAAGTTTAGAACCGTTGATTAATATAAAATAATTATTTGTCTCTAAAAATTCAAGTCTGAGCTTCAAACTTATAAAATTAAACAAGAGTGGAGGCTTGGTGGAAAATAACGTACGTGAAATGACAATTTGTTTCTAGCTTAGACAACGATGTTAATACTTTGTATTCAACAAGAAAAGAAAATTTTCACATCCAATTCCAAAACAAAATTCCTAACCCCTCGTAATCATAGTGCTTTTGGAAGTACACTAGTAGACTTTAATTGAGTATTTGTATGAATGATCGGCGCTACTAAATATTATTTTTTTAAATGATATAATTTAGATAAACTTCAAATTATTCCTTTGTAGTTTGGCTCATTTTTTATTTTACTATTCTAGAGTGAGAAAAGAAGTGGTAAGAAATAATTTAGACCATAAATCTCTCTCTCTCGGAATGGAGGAGAAGCTGAGAGAGAAGCAGAAGAGTGTGAAGCTGAGAGCGAAGCAGAGGGAGAAGTGTAGGGAGAGTCCTGGAAAGAAGCTTAGTGAGAAGGCTAAGGAAAGCGATAAGATTAGAGCAAGAGCTAGAGACAAGCTAGGAGAGGAGGAGCTAGGAGAGGAGGAGCTAGGAGAGGAGTGTAACCTCGGTAGGGCAGCCCGGTCCAGGGAGCTGCGGCATCTCCCCAGAGAGAGCGAGCAGCTCAAGGATGCGCCCTTGGCGGGACCTTCTCACCGAGCGTTGACAGGGCGCAGCCTCAAGCCCCCTGGTTCTTGTGGTGGCCCGGGGCCCTCTGCTAAGGAATCTCTTCAGACTTTTGAGGCACTGGCTCCTACTTGCTTGAGGACAAGGCACGAATCTGCCGCGGCTATTGAGACACCTGCGTCCACCAGCAAGAAGACACGCCTGCTACCTGCGAGGACATCCGAGGAATCTCCCAGGAAATCTCTTGCAGCGAGATTCGACAACCTAAGCAAAAAGCACGTTCAAAGCAGAAAGTTCAAGCAAAAAATCACCTGGGCCGATCTTAAGGGGGGCTCACTCTCTTCGTGCTGTCCCCTCGGAGTAGATGGAACCTCTTCTTTGCCTATCGGTCCTAGCAGCCCCCCCCCCCCCCCTCCATCTCTCGCCAGGGAGGGGCGGTCCCGTGGCCGCTGGAGTAACCAGGAGGCTCTGGGGGTTGGGTCACCCTCCCGGAGTCGTTCTTTTAAGGAGGTCCTGCTCAGTCCCCCCTCCCAACCTGTGTGTTCCACCCCCCTCCCCAAGCACAAGAGAGGCATCCCCCCTCTTGCCCCCATCCACTGTCTCACCGCCGCGCTCGCTCCCTTCCTCGCAAACGTAGGTGCTTTAGGTGCTTGGCCACTGATCATCTAGTCCGAGCGTGCAGGGATCTGCTACGGTGTTTGCGCTGCCTCAAGACCGGTCATCTCGCTCGCCACTGCTGTGATCGTGAAGGTGGAAGTCAACGGCACCCGATAATGCAGAGGGCCTTGCACTTTCGCCCCCCATCCATGAAGGTCTTTGTTCCTGTATCCGATGGCTTCCAGTCTTGGCAGCAGCAATGTGAGAATGCTATCCTCGTCGATGTCCTCGGGTCACCTTCCCTGGGTCACTTTCCTCAGAACATGATAGCGACCGACCTCGCGAATCAGTTCGGAGGCTTCTGCAACGATTTCCACGTCGCGCGTTATCGGGAGAGGGACTACGTCATCTTCCTGCCACTGTGGGTGCAAGCTGGTGATCTTGTCCGACGAAGCCTCCTCTTCCTCTCTCATTGCAAGCTCCGGTGCTTCCGTTGGAACCCCCATAGAAGTGCTTCACGGTCCCTGCTCACGCTTAAAGTTTGGATCAAACTCGTGAACCTGCCCTTCGAATGCTGGTCCGAATCTCGGGTGGCCTCGATCGTCAACGGGTTCGGCCGCTTCCTCACAGCCGACGATAACAGCCTTAACGTCCTCGATCTCACCAGCTTCCGATGCCAAATCGCAGTGGAGGATCCATCTGACGTTCCGGAGAGTCTCGCTGTTACACTGGGAGATATTACTGTTTCGGTCTCCGTAGTGCTGGAGAGCTCCACTGCCCCCCTTGGAGGGGACGATCGAGGTATCCCTTTCGCAGGTGGTGATCCCAACGAAGGTGCCGGCCAAACCGACCCTCTTGGTCGCCGGCTGGCCAGACGCGTTAATAATCGCGGTGCCCCCCTGGGTGACAGCGATTCCAGAGACGGAGGTGGCCCCGGCCTAGACGAAGATGGAACCTCTTCGGTGAACCGGGGTAGAAGACGCCTGGGCCCGGCTTCCTCGACGGACCGCGGTTGTCGCCGCCTCCTGCTCTCGTCCTCCGGCGTGGATCCGGTCCTGGGGTCGGGGTGCGGGAGGATGGCGCCGCCTGATTACCCTGTGGACGTTACACCCGCCTGCCTGGAAGTCCGCGCTGCTAGCCGGCCCTACTCCGGGGTTCGCAGTCCACCTGTTTTTAGCAATCTTTCGAACAGGACGGAGACCTCGGGCCCTGTGACAATCGTTGAGGAAGGAGCGCTCGCCCCTACGACCTCTGCCACCGGCTCTCTCTCCTCCTGCCCACCCACACCTCGTTTCCCATACCTCCCTCTTTCGATGTCCTCCCGATACCCGAGGCGACTGTCCGAGGGCCCGAGGCGGCCATCCGAGGTCTCGCTTCTGGGGCTCCCTCTAGGTGCCTCGCGGTCCAAGTTGCCTCGGGGGTTGGATCGTGTGCCCGAGCCTCATCGGGTGGTTCCCTCCCCGAGGGGCACGGTTCCAAAGGGTTTCAAATGCTCCGATAGGCTCGATATCCTCTTTCGCGGATCGGGCCTGGGTTCGGTTCGGATTGGACCATTCGAACTGGGCATCTCCCTCGAAATCCCCATCCTACCTTTCCTTCCTTTTGTTGGTCCAGATTTTCGGGCCTGGGCCCTGGAAGTGCTGCTGCCTGGTCTTTCACACGGGTCTAGGCCTCTGTCCCCTATGCGGGCCTCCGTATTGGGCGAGGGCCAAGCCCGTGGCTGTGCCCTTAGTAAGGGGGTGGATCTGGAGTGTGTTCTTCGGGAGTTCGGCCCAGATACTGACGGCCTTTTATCCTTCTCTCCTTGTGGGCCTTGGACGAACGAGAGGTCAAGCTCGGAACTCGAATTAGGCGTGCACCTTGGCCTGCCCCTTACTTGCGGCGAGATGGGAGCTAGGCCCAGCTCGGACAGTGGCGGGGGATTGGATCTCAACCGCGATTGTGGAGGGGTCGGTCCCCCCACAGCTTTAATTCTTCTGGACCGGCACCACTTCAGTGACCCTTCAGATTTGCCTGATCTGTTCAAGGCCTCGTCGAGGGTTGAAGAGGCTGCCCGGCTGCCTACTGGAGTGGCCCCCCCTCTGCCAACTCTGCGGAAGAGCCCCCGCCTTGCTCGCAAAGACGATGTACCGCCGCTGGACAGAGCTATCGCCCGGAAAGCCATTCTCAGAGAGGGAGCTGTCCCCCCCTCCCTCGCAGCAGCCCACAAGAGGAGCCAGTGCAAGGCCAGGCTTTGCGGAGTAGAGCTGGACGACGTGGCCGCGCGCAACTTCCTGGAGTTTCTGCAAGCCTCCCCGTAGGAGGCCGTCGGTTCGGTTGTTGAAGCTGATGTCTTCTAGTTAGTTTTTATGTTTCAAATCTGCAGCTGGAATGTTCGGGGCTTAAACGACCCCAGTAAAAGATGTCTTGTGAAAGCCGTTGTGTCTAAGCTTAGGGCGTCTGTTCTCTGTTTCCAAGAAAGTAAAGTGGACGATGTATCCCGATCCTTCTTGCGCTCGTTTGCTGGTTCCTATGTTGATAAATGCCACTTCCTTGCAGCAGTAGGAGCCTCGGGTGGCATTATTACATGCTGGAGTGCCAAGGATTTTTCTTGCAGTGAGGTTATTGTTCGCAAATACTCTCTTACTACCCGACTGAAGCACGCTGCCAGTGGCACTCAGTTCTTTCTTACAAACGTGTACGGGTCCCCGACTTGGGACGGGAAAGAGGAATTCTGCAGAGAACTGGCGGCCCTTAAATGTGTGTGCTCTGATCTGTGGGTGTTGTGCGGGGACTTTAACCTAACCAAATTTCACCAGGAGAAGAGGGGGAGGAGTTGGAGCCGAAAAATTCAGAGTCTTTTCTCGAATCTAATCAACGAGCTAGAACTGATTGACCTTCCGATGGGGAACCAAAACTTTACTTGGTCGAATATGCAGAGTAACCCCACCCTGGCAAAGCTCGATCGCTTCCTGATCTCAACCGATTGGGACCAGCTCTTCCCGTTAACTAAGGTTTTGGCCTTGCCGCGAATCACCTCTGATCACTCCCCGATATTGCTGTCAACCAATGAGAAGAAAGTTCACCGCCTGTTCAGATTCGAAGAAGTTTGGCTCTCTCGCGAGGATTTCTGCGCTCTGGTGCCCGTCTGGTGGATTGAGATTCAACCCAAGAGAACTTGTGTTCTTACCTTTGTTGCCAAGCTCAGACACTGCCGCAAGAGGATTAAGGAGTGGTGTTCTACTAATTTCTATAATGTCTCCAAAGAGAAGAAAGAACTATCCGACGAAATTCAGAAGCTGGATATATTGGAAGAAAACGGGAGCCTGACGTCCGCGCAACTTGAATACCGCAAACTACTTAAGGCTAAGGTCAACACCGTATTAGCGGAGGAGGAGGTTCTATGGAAGTCTAGAGCTAGACAGCATTGGCTAAAGGAAGGGGACGGTAATACTAAATTCTTCCACGCGGTCGCAAACGGTCGTAGACGAACGAACTCCATTCTAGTAATAGAGGACGAAGGGAGAGTACTTACCAGGGAGGACGACAAGATGGAGTATTTTTACAAGAGCTTCAAGGGAATTTTCGCCCCTGATGTCACTAGCAGCCCGACGACCGGTGACTGGAGTAGCCTCTTTGCTGAGGGACCGCGTCTCGACTCCGAGCAACTCACATCACCTTTTACCCTGGCCAAAATTAAGAAGGCGACTTTCCAGCTTGGGGGGGACAAGGCCCCTGGGCCCGACGGCTTCAGCCTGCGATTCTATCAACGATTCTGGGAGGTAATTAAGGGGGATCTCGTGGGAATTTTTAGCGAGCTTCATGACGGATCATTAAACTCGGGCCCTATGGACTACTCTTACATCTGCCTAGTGCCCAAGAAGGAGGGTGCCAAGTCGGCTAGTGAATTTAGACCGATTAGCCTTATTAACGGGGTCCAAAAGATTGTTTCTAAGGTGCTCGCTAACCGACTTGAAGGGATTTTGCACGATTTTATCTCCCCATCCCAAGCAGCTTTCCTTAAAGGGCGATCAATCCTGGACTCCTTCGTTACTGCTAGCGAGATCGTCAGCGGGTGTTCGAAAGTAGGGGCTGAGGCTGTTGGGGTCAAAGCTGACTTCGAAAAGGCCTACGACAAAGTCAGCTGGCAATTTCTTTCAAATGTCATGCTGTGGTCTGGCGCGACAGCTAAATGGTGTTATTGGATTCAGCAATGTACCTGCAATGCTAAGGTTGCAATCCTCGTTAACGGTGCCCCATCCAAGTGGATTAGAGCCAAGAGAGGGGTGCGCCAAGGGGATCCACTTTCCCCCTATCTGTTCCTACTGGTTGCCGAAGGTCTTGCAAGAATGACGTACAGGGCAGTCTCTAACAACCTCCTTAGCGGGATTGGACCTACTGCGGCTGCCAAGGTCGCCATTATTCAGTATGCCGACGATACCATCTTCTTCTGCGAAGCCAATGTTAGACAAGTTTCCAACTTACTCTTTATCTGGCAACTGTTCGAGTGGGCCTCCGGCCTTAAGGTCAACAGAATCAAGTCCGAACTCCTTTATTTGGGCAGAGGTGAAGGGCAGGGGGAGAGGCTAGCGACTATCATTGGTTGCAAGCTTGGCTCCTTCCCGATCAGATACCTTGGGCTGCCTCTCTCCAACAAACCTCTTCGAAAAGAGGATTGGTGGCCGGTTATTGAGCGAGTCGAGAGGCGGGTCGGCGGTTGGCAGGCTAGCTTCTGTCCCAAGGGGGCAGACTGGTGCTGGTTAACGCGGTTCTTACGAATTTGCCACTTTATTTCTTCTCGGTCTTCAAAGCACCGAAGTGGGTCCTGCACCGCATTGATGGTCTGCGACGGGCGTTCTTTTGGAGGGGGGGACCCACGTCTCCGGGGCTCGCTGTTTGGCAAGCTGGAAGTCTGTCTGCAGGAGTAGATCGAACGGCGGCCTTGGAGTTCTGGACCTTCAATCTATTAATATAGCCCTTCTAGTGAAATGGTGGTGGCGGTATCTCACAGATCGCAAGCACCTGTGGGGCCCTCTTCTCGATGGTTATTACTATTGTCGCCGACGACCCCTGAGAGAAAGAGCGGCCTTCAAACCTCATTCTCAATGGTGGAGGGATGTACTCTCGACTAGGACGGTCTTCAAATGCAGCGTCTCCTACTCGGTATTGGACGGCCGCAGTGTTAACTTCTGGACGGACATTTGGGCTGAAGACTCCTCCCTCCGGTCTTGCTACCCTTGTTTGGCTGACGCCGTCCACAGCTTCAACTGTAGAGTCAGCGACTGCTTTGGTCGAAGGGGGTGGAGGTGGCGAAAGATCCTTGCGGGAGTCGACCCTAATTCCTTGCCCGAGAGAGAGGCGGCCGCCAAGCTGAAGGAGTTGCTTACATCAGTGGTGCTTTCTGATGTACCGAACGTACCTAAGTGGAGATGGTCCCAGTCGGGCACCTTCTCGGTCAACTCGCTTTACAAATTCCTGCAGAACGGAGGGGTTATTGATAACAGCCTCTCCCAGCTGTGGAAAATTCCGAGTCCGCTGAAGGTGAAAATCTTCATTTGGCTTGTCCTGAAACACAAGGTTCCGACGAAGGACAATCTGCTTAAAAGGGGCTGGCAGGGCAACCACCTTTGTGTCTTATGTGCGATAGAGCCTGAGACGATCGACCACCTGTTCGTTCGGTGTGAGTTGACAAGGAGCCTCCTGGGATGCCTGCTTCCTAATAAGAGAGCGGTCGATTCCTGCCCGTCCGTGGGTACACTTTGGGAGTCCAGCGGGTCCAAAGGGGGTGCCGTAAGGGAGTCGGAGCTCTTGTCCATCGCCTTCCTGTGGTGGTCGGTCTGGTTGGAGCGCAACAAGAGAACCTTTGATCACTTGAAGCGGAACTCGTCCCTTATTCTGACTGCTGCACGTCAGCTCAAACAAGTATGGAAGTGGCACTGTGCCCCTACGTGACTCTCATTTTCCTCCTGACCTCTGTTGGAGCTGCCCACCCCTGTTTTTTTGCTATTTCTGTCGTTTTCTTTGTGCTTTTTCCTTTGTTTTCTTTGCTCTCTGTGAGGCCCTGCTGTCTTAACCTGTTGCCTAGTTCATCCACTTTATGAATGAAGCGGTAGCATGCTACCTTTTCTCAAATTTTTTTTTTTTACTATTCTAGAGTTAAAAAAGTTTGACTGTACCTTTATATGGTATAATATTAATTTTTTTAAAAAAATATACGAAATAGAATGAGAAAATAAAAATTTTTAAAAAACTATAAGATGACGCTACAGGGGAGGATAAAGTGCAACTTTTTTACTCATGCGGTGGTAAAGCAAAAAATAAGTTAAACCACACGAGAACAAAGTAAACTTTTTAAACTACAATTTGTCAAAGTAAAAGTAGGCTAAATCACATAACCGTTTGGTTCGGGTATAAGCAAGAACTAGCTATTACAGGGATAAGTACAAGTATGGGGATAAGAAAAATAGCGTTTGGATGAAAATTAGGTTGTTCCCGGGGATAAGAAAAATATTAGATAGTTTTATATAAAAAATGGAGGTGTTGGTGGGGATAACCGAGAACTACTATTCTCGAGTAAAAAATTAGCGTTTGGATATAAAAGGGGGGATAAGGGCCTATTCCTATCCCTATTCCCTAACCAAACAAAGCCGAACTCGAGAAATTTAAACTTTATCCCATAATGTGAGACCCCAGATAATCCTATATATAAGATATAATAGGACTAAATTCTTAACCCGGCTTAAGTATTTTGGGTGGTGGCAAGACCCAAGATGTTAAGAGAGTTAAGCGTATTAGGACGAGAGTAGTCTTAGAATGGGTGACCTTCTGGAATGTTGGGGCGTCACAGTTGATATCAGAGTCAATTACCAGCCGGAAGTGTGAGATAAATCTCGGCTGATCCGGGGTCGGAATGACAAGGCTAACGAGACGAGTCTCACATCGCCTGGTACTTGTGAGTCTGAGTCTGACGAGAACGTCAGAGCTTAAAGAGTGGGGGAAATTGTGAGACCCCAGATAGTCCTTTATATAAGATATAATAGGCCTAAACTCTTAACCCGGTTTAAGTATTTTGGGTGGTGGCGAGAGCCAAGAGGTTAAGAAAGTTAAGCATACTAGGACGGAAGTAGTCTTAGGATGAATGATCCTCTGGAAAGTTGGGATGTCACACATAATTTAATATATTAATAGTATTCAGTTTTAAATTTTGTTCATTTGAAAGATCGGGGCCAGGCAATCCCATCGGACAACTTAAAACAGCATCTCCGCCTTCCATTCTCCATCACCAACCAGACATGATTTCACGAATCTAAAAGCGGCTGTTCACGAAGCATGATGAAGGCTGATCGTGGAGATGACATCAACAACAAACCCCCAATTAAAATATTCATTTAGCAAGCACTCACCAATCCATCTATTTTTTTTTTTTTTTAGTAACCCACGATTATTTTACTCTCATTTAATTTTATTTATTTATTTATTGGGAAAATGGAGGCATTGAGGAGGCTCTCTCCAAAATTCAACTCTCATCTCTCGAGTCAAACCCATCCATCCTTTCTCACTCCTCTCTATAAATAACCCAACTCTCCATCCGCTGAGAAATACAAGCTCAAAAAAAAAAAAGGAAAAAAAAAAGAGGAGCTTCTTTAAATTTCTACTCATTTTTCTCTTTTTTGAGATTTGGATTTGGGGGGGGTCGATCCGAGCTTCTAATCCCCATTAATGGCGACCAAAGTCTATATTGTGTGAGCATTCCCAATACCAACCTCTGAAATCTCTGCATTTTTGCACTCTCTGTGTTGATCTATGTCTATGTAGTACCATTTCTCTGTTGATCACATTGTGTTGTTGCTTTTTTTTTTGTTTTTTGTTGAAATGTACGTAGATCCCGTCAACTATATGCCATTTTGAAGTAGATCCCTTTAACTATTTAGCTTTCGATTTAATGATTTTTTTTTCAATTAATTTGAAACATGGTTCGTTGTGTTTTAACTGTTCTGCTAAAGAATGTGAAAGAATCGGTATTTTCCAAAAGATTAAGCGGCTAGAGAACGATGTTTTTAGGTTTTTATGTTCAATACTTCTCTTCTTTTTTTTTTTTTTTTTAAGATCCGGACTCGAGATATTTTGATAGGCCGAAGAGAAAATTAATAATGCCAGGGGACTGAAACTCATGACCTTTTACTTTAATATCATATTAAAGAACATGAAATAATATTATTCTCCGGAAACTTAGGCTATCAGCGAACAGTATTTTAAATTTTTTTTTTTATATTCAACATGTTCTGAACGATCAATATGCAGATTGCGTTAACTGTTAATGACTGATAGCTAATCGAGTTATTTAGTTTAACAAATTTCTACTTGAAATAAGCAAAATAGCTCGAATTAAAGCAATTACAAGTTTAGAGGCTACAGTCAAAAGAAAAAAAAGTTGAAAGGTCTGTTTGAAATGGTTTCTAGTTGAGGGGGTCTCATACAATTATTTTTTTTTATTTTTTATTTTTTTATTTTTTTTTTCTTAGGTCGTGAGTAACATATCCATCATTTTGATGTTTGAAACAAATGAGAGTGTGTAATTTTACCATGGATTCTCTTTGTCTTGTACTTTTGCATTTGATGCAGGTGGTTTCAAATTTTGAATAACCTTTTACATTTTTTGTGATTTGAAGCTACTTGATAAAGCAAATTCAGGAGATAACTAATTATAATTACAATTTACTCTTTCAAAATTTCTTACTATTATTCTCAGATAATCAAGTGGCCACCACCAAAGTGTACTAATTAGTAAAGAATTCCAAAAAGATGAAAAAAAAGGAGCATGAATCTTTTGGCTTTTTCTTTATGTGATTTAGCTGTTTGGATATGTTGGACATTTTAAAACTCAAATCTCTCTATCGACTTGGTAGGTTTGTGCCCTCTAATTAATACAATGTATCTAGAACGTTCGCGATATAATGGTGGGGGCCTATATTTGATGTCCTTTCATATTCAACTTTTATTTACCTCTATTTTTATTGCTTCATGTTGATATTATTGTGTCTTTACTGTTTTGATGTGGATTCCCTACCTGAAATTTCCTAGTGTCATAGATCCTGTAGATTTTCATTTGAATCCCCTGAATGTGCAGGTTTCTTCAGATAATACCCTTGTGCTTGTGTTTTATTTGGTTCCTAGAATCTGGAACTAACAGTAATTGCCGGATTACTGTGCATCTGATTCACATGAATCGGTTACCCGGAATATTACTAATTTTTTGTTTGTGCAGTTGTTTTTAAGAGAGGCATTTTTGTAAAAGTGAAAAAGGTATTTATGTAAAATGTTTTCCAAGGCCATTTAGGAGTTCAGGAGAAATGGAAACCAAAACTGAAATTTTGAACATTGGTTGAGATAAACATCCATCATCTGTAAGATGATCAAAAGATATGGTATGATGTCAAGTCCAAAGTCATTCTCTTTTGCTTGCCAAATGGTAATCCCTGTTTATTGCTAAAAAAGTTTATTAGAATTGTTTACACCATAATCTTCGTACCTGTGCCAAATGCTCATCCCTGTTTGCTACTAAAAGATCTTATCAAAATATATATAGTTAATTCCAATAATGTTTTTATATATACTTCTACAGGTACTACTCTATGTATGGGCATGTTGAGAAGCTTGCAGAGGAGATAAAAAAAGGTGCCTCATCTGTCGTAGGAGTAGAAGCTAAACTGTGGCAGGTTTGTTATGGTTGCAGCAGACCTTTGTATGGCTTAATGAGTCTAACTATATACTGTTGATGTGTGGTTTGGATCTCTCCAAGAGTATCAAAGTGCTCATATTGAGATATTCATGAACTAAGCTTTTAGCTTATGGAGAAGAAGCAATAATCATGCGCCTGACAAGCAAAAAGTCTGAAACTTCTACTACTGCAGGAATTTGCAACGAGCTTCTTGGCTCCAAAAGCAGAAGCTCCAATTGGAAGCTTCTTCTTCTACTGCAATGTGAAGCTGGTTGTGGAGATTTTTATGCTTCATTGAAGCAGTATTTCTACGCAAGCATTACCCAGGGCAAACAAACTCTTAGTGCTTGGAGTGAACCAGAATGTTACAGGGATATTTAGTTGGTTGAACTATCATTTCTCGACAAGAGAAGTTATACCTTTAAAATTTAGGTTCATCAATTGCGATGTTCATCTATCACCACTTGTTCAGGGATTAATTTCCTAAATATTCTAAACCATTTTCCCTCTGGTATGAAGCAGGAAAAATGACAAAGCTGCAGTTGTTGTCCTCAATTAGTTTAACCTAATGAATTCTAGGCGTCACTCATTTCTTCTTGAATATGGTGGTCGCTGGATATAGTACTATGAAAAACTTTTCTAGCTAGCTTCTTCGAGGAGCGAAAACTTTTTTTCTCTTACAATATCTCTACATTCCTTTTTGTAAGACATCTGAAACTTAATGTTGTCATAGGCAGAGTTTGTTTCGAGGATAGATTTTAGAGGGACAAATTTTATCCCTGGGTTATCCCTTTGTCTAGTGATAACTTCAAGACATTAGATAGTAATTATAATGATTGCACAGATAATAAGGTATAACTGCAAAGATAACAGGGATAAGTTGGGATAATGCAAGTGACAATAGTATTTTACTGCGTAGCAGGAAGAGTTGTTCCTTGGTTATTCTAGAATTAGTCAGTTTGACTGGAATAACTATTTCAGTCCACTTATTGTAAGTGGATAACTTGATGTTCTAGCCCTATTTTCACCAAAACGAAAGTATCCAAAGATTTTGCAGCATCTCATTCTATGATGGGATTTTGCCAATTGAATTGCAAGTGTCATAAAACGCATTTGTGGTGCATTAACTTTGTACAGTAATTTTATCTTTTTGGTTCAATAGGTAGCTGAAAGTCTTCCAGAAGAAGTACTTACAAAGATGGGTGCACCCGCAAAGAGTGATGTACCCATTATTAAACCAAATGAACTTGTGGATGCCGATGGGATTATTTTCGGATTCCCTACTAGGTTTGGAATGATGGCTGCACAGTTCAAAGCATTCCTTGATGCCACCGGAGGGTTGTGGAGAACCCAACAGCTTGCTGGAAAACCTGCAGGGATCTTCTTTAGCACTGGTACACAGGGTGGTGGACAAGAGACCACTGCGTAAGCACTTATTTTTTTGCCTTGAAATCAATCATTGTTATTTTCAATTATTCTTTTCTTCTTCTTTCTAATAGTTGAAGTATGTTGTGAATTTGGAACGGTCTCTTTAGCTCCTAATACTTGTTTGGCTTGGTTTTTAGAATAACTTCTTTTCTTGAGAAGTCTGGCATTGGATTAACAAAGAATTCGAAGGTTTTACTATGATAAGAACCTGAAATGGTTTGCTGCCCTGAAAGTAAAAAGCTCAAACTTGAACCTTCTATTTCTAACTGCATAATCATAGCTACTAGGGTAAATTTGATGCAAGTGTTAGTGATATTTTTTTGAACACGTATGCCAATCTGAACTTCTGTAGAGGTCCATCTAGGCCAAACAGGTCCTTAGTCTAACAATATGTTGATTGTCATTATGCAAATATCTTGGCCACCATATGCCATTATTTAGTCCAAATTTGATCTTACGTTATTTATAATTGATTTCCCTCTACCAATGTGTACCTCTTTTTTGTAATCTATTGAGACACATTATATTTAGAGGGGAAAAAAAAAGAACTGTTCCTTTGGGACTCTATTCCCCACATAAATTTCAAAACTCTCAACATTCAAATTCATAATAAATTTTCTGTCTCATTTGCATTTAGCTGTATATAAGTGGGAGAACATAACTAGCTAAATGTTGCTAGAAATTTTGCCAGTTTAAATGCATTGCACACTAGTTTAGCTTACTGTTTTCCTTTTCAGTTTGACAGCTGTAACTCAGTTGACCCACCATGGAATGATATTTGTGCCGATTGGGTACACTTTTGGGGCTGGAATGTTTGAGATGGAGAACGTGAAGGGCGGCAGCCCCTATGGGGCTGGCACTTTCGCAGGAGACGGTTCGAGATTGCCATCGGAACTCGAGCTACAGCAGGCATTCCATCAGGGCCAGTACTTCGCGACAATCACAAAGAAATTCAAGGGATCTGCTTGATCTACTCGAAAACCTGCATAGCGGAATCATACTACATTGCAATGCCGTTGAATAAAAATTACCGGTTTCTGTAGTTTCGAATTGTGTTCTAGTATTTGTTGTCTTTGTTGAATTTTTGGTTCTAGTCGCGTTTGATTTTTCATGTTTTGGTAAAATATATGTCGGTTGGTAATAAAGTTCGATTGTATGTTAAATTGTTTATGTGATGTGAACTTGTCAATTGTTATTCTCTATTGTGAAAATATGAAAAGAAAAACCTTTTTGCTATATAATTACTTCAGAGTATACATGGCAATATATACATGTGTATGTAACCAACTCCAATATAAGGGAGTGCAGGTAGGAACAATCCGAAGAACTTGAACAATCCAAACAACCAATAGCTAATTGCTGAGTATAAGGTGTACGTAGTACAAGACATATATACACAAGATATGTTTTGATATGTCTGTTACACCCCCTCAAGTTGGAGTATGAATGTCATGAATACCCTACTTGCGGAGAAGAGCGTGAAACCGATCTCGACCAAGGGCCTTAGTCAAAATATTCGCCAATTGGAATTTAGTTGCGATATGAGCAGTGATAATTGCTTGGGATAAAATATGTTGATGAATAAAATTTCTATGTGCTTTGTACAGTCATGAAAGACGGGATTTACATCAATGTACAAAGGCTACCTTATTGTCGCATACAAGCTGCATTGGTCGAGAGTTAAAGATTCCAAGAGATCGAACTGAGGAGAGATCAAAGCCATAGCAGTTCTCACAAACAGGAGTTGCCATGGAGCGGTATTCAACCTCTACAGACGGTCGAGATACGGTATGTTGTTTCTTAGTTTTCCAAGAGATTGGCAAATCACCAAGGACGACTAAATAGTCAATCAACAACCTCCCGATCATAGAACAACTTGCATAATCTGAATCATATATAGTAAGCCATCAGATGAAAGGACGAGAAAGCATGATAACTACTTGGTCAAGAGAATGTTTCAAATATAAGAGAACACGAAGAAAAGCATCCCAATGTCCTTGATGTGGATCTTGAATAAATTGAGAGAGGATATAGACTGAGTAGCTCAGCTCAAGTTGTGTAATGGTAAGATAAACCAAATGACCAACCCGGCGACAATACCAGCCAGAATTAGAAAGAGGGGCACTTGAGTCTACCATGAGTTTTAAGTTTTGCTCCATGGGGAAAGTGGTACGTAGCTTTAGCTCCTAACATGTCAAACGCTGTTAAGATATCCAGTGTATACTTGCTTTGTGATAAGGACAATTTCGAACCATTTCTACCAACTTCAATGTCCAAGAAATATTTCAACGGGCCAAGATTTTTAATATGAAAGCAAGTATATATCAAGATATGCCTTGAAAGAAGAACAATAGGAGCTCGAATTGTTAGCAAGTATAAGATCATCTACATAGATTAGAAGAGAAAGAAAGATACCATCTTTCGAATAAGTAAAGAGAGAATAGTCGGCTAAGGACCGGAAAAACCCATATTGCTTCAAATCATCTGAGAGTTTGAAGTACCAGCTGTTGCATGAAGCTTGACAAAGGCCGTACAAAGATTTGCAGAGGCGACAAGCTATATTCGACCAAATAGAGTGAAAACCAGGAGGTAGGCATGTATAACCTCCTCATGAGGATCACCATAGAGAAATTAAAGCATTGTTAACATCTATCTAGTGGAGCTCCTATCCTTTGATGATGGCAAAGGAAGCAATAGACCGTTGCAAGTTTGGCAACCAGGGTAACGGTTTAATGAAAATCATGGCCCTCGATTTGAGTAAATCCCTTTGTGATGAGTTGAGCTTTATAATAACGCTCCTTCCGTCAGCAGCACACCATTCGATCTTGTAGACCCATGTATCAATTTCCTTGGCTATTGTCTTCACGCCATTGGGGATCATGCATGAACCATCTCAGAATAGGAACTAGATAGGCTTTGTGAGTACACGATAGATGATCATAAGTAACATGATTTCCAAAATGATGGGCCTGACCAAAAGAGGAATTGGGTGAGGATGAGTCACGAGTGGGGTGTAAAGATCTAGATGGCTATGTTCCAAGTATAATCTTGATTCTTCACTGGTTTCTTGTGCTCCCTTGGTGGCCTCAATTGACCCAACCTCCCCATGTCAATAGGCACCAAAGGACTGACGACCGCACTTGATCTAGATGGAACAACAACTGCCTATTCAAAGTTGGACACAGCTAAAATAGGTCAATGGGAACTTGTGTGCATTCTTTTTTCTTTTTTTTTTTGATTAAACAGGGATATACCCTATTTGAAGGAGAGGTACAGGGTGAAGATAGAAGAGGCTTGGAGATGAGAGGGACAACCCAGAGAGGCTAAAGTCTACAAACTAACCCAGAGCACCTTAGCTCTTCCAAACAGAGAGCCAGAACTTGAGTAAATTGGAAATAGTCAAGCCCAATTCTCCAATTGACGAGCATTTGGTAGTAAAGATCCTCAAATTCCTCTCTTGGTGCATTCTTTAGATTGCTTAATAAAAGAATCATGTGAGCGAGACGGACCAACCGGTTGTGGAATGAAAATAGGTATTGTCACGGAATTCTTTGAGGAAGAAACATGAGCGTATGCGGCTGCGGAGGAATCCAAAGCTTGTATGGCAGCATCATGCAATGAAGGAACCAATGGGTCTGTAGAAATAAGACTCAGAGCTAGAGAAGATGACATAGAAGAATTAGGTGCCAGGGAAGCTTGGAAAGGAAAAGAAGCTTCATGAAAAATTACATCATTAGAAACCAAAAGTTCATGAGTCGAAAAGGTCGAAAACCGTCCACCCTTTCGTGCTTGAGGATAACCAAGAAATATATATTTGAGAGTGCATGACGTGAATTTTTCACGATTGCGAGACTTGTGATGAATATAACATGAAGAGCCAAAAACTCATAAATGATTGACTGAAGGAGCTAGCTTACTGGATAGGATTTAGAATGGAGTTTTGTTGGATAAAATAGTGGATAGTATATAGTTTATAAGATATGCTACAATTAACACACACTCAACCCAGAATCTTAACGGTAGATAGGCTTGAAAAAGAAGAGCACAAGCAATGTCAAGAACATGCCGACTTTTCCACTCTGCTCGGCCATTCTGTTATGGCGTGTCGATGCAAGTTTTTTTAATGAATAATATATGCCATGTTGAGAGTAGAATTTAGCCATGGAATGAGAGACGAATTCTAGACCATTGTCTCTACGAATGATTTGATCTTGCAACCAAATTGTGTGACAACCATGATATAAAAGGAAACAAGGAAATCATGAGTATCCAATTTCTCACACTTAAGATAGACCCAAGTGTTGTGACTATGATCATCAACAAATGTTAGAAAGTAACTATCTGCCACCACGAATGACACATCTCGCACGGTCGATGGATTTGCCGTGGGGTAGTATTCATGATTCAGATTAGTATTTATATGTATATAGGTATCATGTATTGCGGGTCCATGGCTTCCAATAGATGTAAGTATCTACTGTTAATTATCTTCGTGGCATTGGGGCACCTTCGATTAAGAGACTTTTATAGAGAGGATGAGATGAATTGTATCTTGATTTATTGATTGATTAAACCCTAAGTATATGTATTAGAATTCAGTCGGATCTGAAGTTGATTAAATCCTAAGTATATGTGTTAAGACCTAGTCGATATTCAACTCTAAGTATATGCATTAGAGTCTAATTGGCTTTAAATATGTCTTAGAGTCCGATTATATTCACCTTGGTTATATATTCAAAGGTGGAGATGTGACCAAATCGTAAGTATATGTATTGAGCTAGGTCGGATTAATTTGATATTATCCGAAAGTAGAGTGGCTAATTCCTAAGTGTATGTATCATAATTAACCGAGTTTAATATATTTTTCACTCTAGTTATATGTGCCAGAGTGAAAATCTGACTAAACCCTAAGGTATTATGCTAGGGTTCGTCGGATTTGATTTTATGAGCTCTAAGTATATGTATTAGAGTTCGATCGGGTAAGGATTTCACTCTAGGTAGATGTGTTAGAGCAAAAAGCTGACTAGACCCTAAGTGTATGTCTTAGGATTAGTCGAGCTTGGTTTGACTTACACTCTAGATATATGTGCTAGAAAAAAAAATTGACTAAGCCCTAAGGATATGCATCAGGGTTAGTCAGATGAACTCTAAGTATATGTGTTAGAGTTCGAATGAACTTGATATATATTTTCGACTGAATTCGAAGTATATAATTTAGAATTTTGTCGATTTGAAGATGATTTTGCCTTAGTTATATGTGCTAAGGCGATGGAGTTGACTTAGCCCTAAATATATGTATCAGGGGCAGTCAATTTTGCATTTGAATTTTACTTTAGGTATAAGAGCTAGAGTAAAGAAAATGTTCACGATGAACTTTGGGCACGAGCTTGATGTATGGTTCATGAGATATATTTGCTATGTTGTGGGCATAGTTAGCCATTATACATTTATATATGTTTGGTTTCGGGTTTGGTTGCAGTTTAGGTTAGAATAAAAACCATAATCAAAACTACAAGTGTTGGATTTTAGAATTTTATTCCTATAGCTGAAACCATTTTATTCAACTAAGGGGGTTTGGCCTAGTTTTTAAAAAGCACTTTTGGGCTGAAAAATGATTCTCGGCTCAATAGAGCGTTTGACAACTCATTTTTAAAATCTGATTCTGCTTTTGAGAATCAGAAAACTGATTTTTAAGGTCCCAAAATCAGAAGCAGAAAAAAACTGCTTTTTGAAATCTTATTCTGATTTTAGATTTAAACTTCAAATTTTATTTTTATTTTAATTCAATATTTAAATTTAATTTTACATTTTAATTTTTAGATTAATTTTTTAAATTTAAAATTTTAACTTTAAAATTTTAAATTATGAAAAATAGATTTCAATCTTTAAATTTTAAATTTCAAATCTCAAATTTGAGATTTCAAATTTCAAATCTCAAATCTCAAATTTCAAATTTCAAATTTCAAATTTTAAATTTTAATTTTCAAATTTCAAATTTTAAATTTTAATTTTAAATTTTTAAATTTCAATTTGCAATTTTTAATTTTTAATTTTCAAATTTCAAATTTCAATGTTCAAATTTCAAATTTCAAATTTCAAATTTCAAATTTCAAATTTCAAATTTCAAATTTCAATGTTCAAATTTCAAATTTCAAATTTCAAATTTCAAAATTCAAATTTTAATTTTCAAATTTTAATTTTCAAATTTCAAATTTCAAATTTTAATTTTTAATTTTCAAATTTCAATTTGCAATTTTTAATTTTTAAATTTCAAATTTCAAATTTCAAATTTCAATGTTCAAATTTCAATTTTCAATTTTCATTTTTCAAATTTAAGATAAAATTTCACATTTTAGATTTTAAAATTTAAATGTAAAAATGTATATTTTAAATTTTGTACAATTTAAAAATTTAAAAATTTTAATTTTAATTCAAATTTAAATTTAGATTTTAAATTATTTTAAAATAAATTTTAATAAAAATATTAATTTATGTAAATATTAAATAACAGCTTTTCAAAATTAATTAAGAAAAATCACTTTTATCTAAATACTGCCAAACGCTCTACAGTTTTTAACCAAAATCACTTTTCCAAACCAAAATCACTTTTTCAAAAATCACTTTTTCAGAAGCTAGGCCAAAGGGGCCCTAAAATTGTCTCAGTCATGAGTTTCTGATTTGGATAAAATGTTGGACATCTATATTCATTTACATCCCTACTTAATCCTTTGCATATTAATTACTAGAGGACAAATTTGTGCCTACAAAGAGTGCTTAATTGCATCTGTGCATCTATGTTTCGCATTATCAAATCTTTTTCTATCGCTTATAATTTCATCGCTCGTTGAGTTATAATTTTTTTTTCTTTGTACCAATATAGGAATCGAACTGTTGAACACGAAGCAAACACTGCTAATTCAACCTGGAGATCTGTCGGCCAGGTGGAATCGGGCCAGGAAATCGCTATCGGGGCAAACTAAAATTATCTTCGATCTTTGTTTCGCGGCGACTTGTTGGGAAATTTGGAAAGAACGTAACGCTAGAATTTTTGACAATCGTGAAATGGGATGTGGGGTTGTGGGCAACAAAGTGGTCTCAAAGCTAATAGTTCTTTGAAAATCTATTCTGTAAGAATTGTGAGCAGCAAAGGGGGGCGTACTCCTTGCGCTCTACTATCCGTCTACACTGTATTATCTCAAATAGGGTCCTCCCTGTTTAATCAAAAAAAAAAAAAAACTGTTGAACTGGGGCGAAAGAGTGAGATCAGATTAAAAAAATAGATAAAAAAAGTATCGAGTACGTATGATGTTTGAACCTTATGCAAGCAATATCTTTACTTCAAGATAAGGATTAAAATAAAATATCTAAGTTCAGAATGTAGAATAAAATATCTTTATTAAATGCGAAATTAAATATTTTGGAAATGAAAATGAAAATTGGCCGAAAGTTTGTTGACTATTGCAATTTACCCTGCCTTAATTTCTTTCCTAATTATTCCAGAGGTCCCTAGCTACACCTAGATCTAGATTATAGGAATTTCTGCAACAAACATAAACAAAAGGGGGGGATGGAGCAAATAAATGTTAATTGATGTCCTGCAATCATGATTTTGGGGATTGACACTTGTTCTTTATTCAACTTTTTAACATACTTGGGATTTAATTGTTTGAAGTTTATTTGAAACACAACTTAAAATAAAAAGAAACCAATTAATTAATTAATGTGCTATACTTGAATTAAGAGAAAGAGAAAGGGGGAGGAGCGCCTTTAAAGTTGGTCACCTCTGACTTCCACTAACATCATATGAAAACATTAAATAAATCAAAAAGTAAGACACTCCAAACCAAAAATGTCCAAGTCCAATTATTCCTTGTTATTATGTTTTTTTAGGGAAGAAAAAGAAAAAGAAAAAGAAAAGGTGCCAGCCCTTAATTAAATTAAAGCACACACATCCAACAAAAGACACAGATGACCATTAATTAATTCTCTCCTGCTAAACTTATATAGCTGCTAATTAACTCTAGTTCCCACCACCTCCAAAACTAATCTCTAATAATTTGGCCTATTTTTTCTCAAATTATTTCTTCCATACTTACTTAAATATTTGTATTAGTTTTACCAAATTCAGCAACTGTTCCCATTAATTCGTTGACCCACCTCTTAATCAATAAAATACAACAACATTAATTATATATTGAACATTCTTTATTCTAAAGCTCTTTACACCATGACCTACCTCACAACATTCTCCTTGTATATATATAGCTGTCCCAACATTGCCTTGTCTTTGAAGGGCCACCTCATTTCCTCATCTTTCCTATGCTAGGGTTTTGCTTTTCTCCTCGCAAATAACTATAATTTTACAAACAATATATATATGCATTTTCTTTCACTCTTGATTAATTAATATTGATCATCTCTCACTTCTTTAACAACAACCATTGAATTTTGTTTCTTTATATATTTAAAAAGTTGTAATCCAATCTTCTTCCTCAGAGCCCTAACCCCACTACCTGAAGCTTCCTCCAAAGGTAGGGTGCCAGAATTCTGCGACGGTCTCGGTAGCGACCGGATAAGTGCTCGTAATCGGAACCAAACACAAACCTCGGCTTCTAAGGTCTTGTTTCGGTCCCTCGCCATCGTTCGACCTCTCCAAACCCTAAAACATTAACTTAATTCATAGCCAAGTTCTTCATTGTGTATGAAACTAACATTTATATTAGTAAGTAGTTAAGTGAGTGCATGTTGAAGAGCTTTGTACGTACCTGCTGGTGCTGCGTGAGATCTTCATTTTTCATATATGGTGTGCTCAAAACCTGCAGTTAAGAAACAGATCGATATTAAATATGTACAATTCGATATCGGCTCTTTCTTTGATATATATATATGTATATATATATATATATATTTAACATGGCCATTAGTAAAGATACTTACACTCACTTGTTCATGAAGGAACTTAATATACTCAAAGGCTTCATGAAGAACTGATGCTGTATCAGTCTGAAATAAAAAAGTTGGAAGGAAAGATTCAGCTCTATACGTACTGGAAGCTTAATAAACATTTAATTGCAAACGCAAAAGGATCTAGAACTTAAGCCAACAAATTATCTCTTTTATATGTATATATATATATATATATATATATATATATATAGAGAGAGAGAGAGAGAGAGAGAGAGAGAGAGAGAGAGAGAGAGAGAGAGAGAGAGAGAGAGAGAGATCATTTAAAGGATATATGAAGTACCTTTCCAAAAGGCGAAACTAGCTGTTGGAGCGCTGTGATTCTGTCCCCTAATTTCTCTTTCCTCACCTACAAATCCAAACAATGAGCTCAAAAAAGCTATCATGAAAGCTTAAACAGAAAGAAACTAAGAAGAAAGTGAGATATCAAACTGCTATAGATTATAAAGATCTCAAGCAGATAGCGTCGTACTTTAAAGGTCGGTAATGGCGACGGGGTCTCGATTCGAGGCTTTTTAAACGTGGGTTGATGATCATCACCACTGCCGCTTTTCTTTTTTGCAGATGAGCATGAGTCTTGAACTTGTTCCGAATTTAACTAGATACATATATGATTGTGAATTGCATCGCTAAATTGAGTCGAACACAACTAAAACCCTAAAAATCATATATAAACCAGAAAAAAAAGAAAAAAAAAAAAAGAAAAAAGAATACCGTATATACCAAAGATTTCTCCTTCACTGGGAGATTGCTGTAACTTGGTTTCTGCTGTGAGATGAACTGCGAAGGCACGGAGGGGTAAAACCCTGAACTCACTTCATTCATAGCAGTAGATGAAGGGTTCCAAAAGGGAGTGCTATTGGAGAACTGCAACTGATTCCTTAATGGTGAAGGCTTAACCAACTGAGAGAACTTTGCCCATGAGGGCTGCAAAAGCTCACTGAAGCTCCCATGAGAAGCCGTAGCCATCGAACTCTGATGATGTAGATATGGGTTTCCATAAATCGAAAGCGGAGGATTCGTCTCGCTAGTGATAAAGGTTTGGAGCAATCTACAAGGGCTTCCAAACAAAGCGGAAGCTGAAGCGGAAGCGGAAGCGGAAGCTTCGTTACTTGAATTCAACAGATGTTTGTCCACGAGGAAATTTTTGCCATGGTTAATCTCCTTGAATAAATTTGTGGAGGATTCTTCGACACCAACGTGAGCTCGATACGAGTCTATCAACAGTCCGTCGTGCCAATAGGGCCTTTTGGTTAGATCATCTTGGTGCATGGCTTGAATTCTTGTATCAGCTTTTCCATCGCTGCTTCTTCATCATATATAAAATTCACGGAAATATATAAGAGTTCATATATATATGTTAAGCATGCAACATATCATGTAGATTTGGCAAGTGCAATTCTACAAATTAAATTGAATCTTACACTTAATCTTTTTGTTAAATTTCGCATACACCTTACCTGTTATTTCCAGTAAAGGTGAAGTAGGAATCTGCCGAACCCATCAATCAAAATAGATAATTTTCTCAAAAGAAACAAGAAAAGAAAAGCTCTATATATATATATATATATCTCTCTCTCTCTATATATATATGTATATGTATATATCTCTCTAAACGCATATATACAAGAGAAAGAAGATCACTTACAGTGGGGTTTCATTCCAGTTCATGGAGGGAGTTAAGTGGGTGTCTTGGAAGGTTATTGAGCTTCCGGCAGAGGCCGAGCCAGCGGACTCCTCGCAGGACCACGACTTGCTCTCGCCTGCCGACCAACTGAAGGTCGACCCTCTTGCATCGATGTCAGCGATCGACGCCGAGGAGATCGCAATCTGACCATCGAGTCCGGCGCTGCTCCTCGCTGAGTTCATCCACCAGCTCCCTCTTCCACTGCATATCCCTGCTGTATGGAGATCATCAGCCATAATCCTCTCTCTCTCTCTCTCTCTCTCCTGTGGTAGTAAAAATCTACTTCTCTCTTCTCCTATTTAGAATCTTCTCTTCTCTTGGCTTAATTGTTGTTCTCCTGTGTGGGGGAATTTGGTGTGATGGAAAAAGAGCAAGGATTGGGAAAGAAGAAGAAGAGGAATATATATGAAGCCCACCCTTGGGAGGTGGTGTGTGGCGGTTTGGTATAATAGAAAACTGGTTAGACTTGCTGAGCATCTGACCATAGGAAAAGTGAAGAGGTGGATGGAGTAATTTTAACTTTCCTGGTTTATTAAAGGATATTTTTTCTTCTTTTCTTTTCTTTTCTTTTCTTTTTTTCGAATTATTGGGTTTTGGGTTTTTAAACTTTTTTGAATTTATGCATTAAAACTCAATTGCTTGAGTACAAAGGGATATGATGGAGTATACTATCTTTTACTTTCATACAGCCCAAAGTAGATTGGTTAGCTCCTTTCATGGGTCCTTGGCTTTGCTTATCTTTCTACTTGTGCAATCCTTCTTTTTGTTCTTTTAAGAGCATGAGTGAGAAAAAGTAATTAAGAAAGTGATGAAGGGGTAAGTTTGTTGTTCTTTTTTGGAATTAATTACATATTAAATCCTTAAATTAATGTAGGTTAGCTACTACATTAGTTCGTACACTTTCAAACCATGCAAGCTCACAGTTATTAGCCTACAGTTTACTAAATGTTAATTAGTATATAACAATCAATTAAGTCTTTTACTCTTTTTGTAACTTTGGGCTTGTTTGGTATTAAGGGTCATTTAATACTATTAGACAAAATAAATTAGTTGGAGCAAAAGATATATATATATATATATATATATATATATATATATATATATATATATATATAGAGTAGGACTTGTGTGCTATTAGAAGCACGAGCCCTTCGTGCTCCTAAGCCGTTTTCGATGATGGAGCTTCCGAATCAACGATCGGCTCCGTTAGACTTGATCTAGCGTATTTGAAGTTTCTAGAAAATAATTTTTATGATTTTTCTATATCATTTATCTAGCAATCGAAAAGATTCAAAATCAATAATTTTTAACGGGTGAGAATAAAAATCCTATAGAAAGTGGTGATATAGCACTAACATTTTCGATCAGAAATATGGATCTTGTTGTAGATAGTATAAAGAATTTTGTATCAAAATTTCATCGATTTGAATGCTTCTACACCGTTAAATTTTAAAACGACGATATCAACCATTAAAAATTATTGATTTTGAATCCTTTTGATTTCTAGGTAAATGATATCAAAAAATCGTAAAAATTATTTTCTAAAAACTTCAAATACGCTAGATCAAGTCCAATAGACGATCATCGATTCAAGCTCCATCATTGAAAATGGCTTAGGAGCACTAAGGCTCCGTGCTCTTAATAGCAGACAAGACCTACTATATATATATATATATATATATATATATATATATATATATATATGAGTTGAACTAGAATACTATCAGTAAAACTCGTTTTACTACCGATTTGTTTTCGATGATAGAGCTTCCAAATTGATGCTCGGCTCCGTTAAATATGATCTAAATTATTTAAACTACCTAGAAATCAAATTTCACGCACTTTCGATATTGTTCTTTTATCCATCAAGTGGACATAAAAATGAACTGAAAATGAATACTCTTTAAAAAATGATAATAGGAGTCTTGTAATCAAGATCAAGAGTATAGATCATGTTTTAAATAGTTTAAAGAATTTTCTAACAAAAATTCAATTGATTTGGATATCTTTACGCCGTTAAACGAGAAAACGCCTCTTATCGACCATTAAAATTATAAAATTTGAAACCGTTTGATCATTAGGCAAATGAAGTCGAAAAGATTTGAAATTTGATTTCTAAACACTTCAAATGATATAGATCATGTTTAACGAGTCGATCGTCAATTTGGAAGCTCAATCATCGAAACAAATCGTAGTAAAACGACCGCTTTACTACCGATAGTATTCTAGTTCAACTCTATATATATATATATATATATATATATATATATATATACCACCCACTTAACCCTAAGGGGGCCCACATCATCCTAACCGCACATCCTTTAATCCAAGGGCTAAAACTTACAAAGACCAATGACTTGGTACTTTTAAAAGCATAGGAGCTCAATTTTATATATATATATATATATATATATATATATATATATATATATATATATATATATATATATATAGATCTAGGTTTCTATGCTTTCGAAAATACAGAGGCCTCCGTGCTTGTAAGTTGTTTTCGATGATGGGATGTCCGATTTGACGATCGGTTCCGTTATTCATGATCTACGCTATTGGAACTATCGAGAAACTAATTTTCATAATTTTTTGACTTCGTTTGCCTAGTTTACAAGTAGTCTCAAAATGAACGGCTAAAAATAAAAATTTCATAAAAAATGGTGATAAAATGCTCAAATTTAAAATCGGAAGTATTGTTCTTACTCTTGATATTAAGTAAAATTTTTTATAAAATTTTCATGTAATTTGGATACTTCTACACCTTTGAACTTAAAAACATGCCAAATTGACCATTTAAATAATCATTTTTGAGACCCTGCGATCGCTTGGTAAATGATATAAAAAAGTTATGAAATTTGATTTCTAGCTAATTACAATAAAGTAGCTTATGTACAATGGAAACGATCGTCAAATCGGATGCCCTATTATCAAAATCAACTCACAAGTACCGAAGCCTTCGTACTTTTGAATGTAAAGGAGACTTTCTCTCTCTCTCTCTCTCTCTCTCTCTCTCTCTATATATATATATATATATATATATATTCCTATTGGTACTATCGATAGCACCAAGGATTTGATGCTATCGAATTTTCCACCGTTAGATTTAACCATTAGATTATTTTTACCCGTTAGATTATACTATTCAACCAACCACCCACTCAACCCTAGGGGGTCCACTATCAATCTAACCGTAACCACTATCATCCTAATCACTCATTTTTTCATCTGAACGCGCGGTTGAAATCTTATAAGTAGTAGGTCTCCAATACTCATAATAGTATAGTAGCCGTGGCCTGTATATATATATATGTATATGTATATATACATATACATATATATATACATATACATATATATATATATATATACATATATATGTATACATATACATATATGTATAAATATACATATATGTATACATATACACACACACACATATATATATATATATATATGTATATATATATATATATATATATATATATATATATATATGTATATATATATATATGTATGTATATATATATATATATGTATATATATATATATATATATATATATATAGATGTATATATATATATATATACATATATATATATATATATATGTACATATGTATATGTATATATATATATACATATACATATGTACATATACATATATATATAGTAGGTCTTGTGTGCTATTAGGAGCACAGACCTAATTAAGCCATTTTCGATGATGGAGCTTCCCAATCGACAATCAGTTCTGTTAGATTTGATCTAGCGTATTTGAAGTATCTAGAAAATAAATTTTGTGATTTTTCGATATCATTTATTTAACGTTCGAAAGAGTTCAAAATCAACTATTGAAAATAAAAATCTCACTAAAAGTGGTGATATAGCACCAAAATTCTCCGATTATAGCAATAAAATTTTCAACCATAGACATTGATCTTGTAAATAGTATAAAGAATTTTCTAACAAAATTTAATCTGATTTAAATACTTCTACACCATTAAACGTACGTATACATCAACCATTAAAAATTGTTGATTTTAAACCCTTTCGATCTCTAGGTAATTGATATTGAAAAACCGCAATATTTATTTTCTAAATACTTCAAATATGCAAGAGTAAGTCTAATGGAGCCGATCGTCGATTCGAAAACTCCATCATCGAAAATGGCTTAGCTAGGAGCACGTACGGAGGCCTCCGTGCTTCTAATAGCACACAAGACTTACTATATAATATATAGGGTTATATAGTCTCGCAAACATAGTCAATTGCGAAATATCCTCGCAAAAGCGAAACTAGCGAGATGTCCCCGCAAAGTCCAGTATGCAGATATGTCCCCGCCGCGCCTTTTGTGGACATATCTCGAAAAATATTTTTGCAGATATGTCCCCGCAAAAGGCGCTACAGTGGACATATCTCGCATACTATTGGACTTTTGCAGGACATCTCACCTAGTTTCGCTTTTGCAGGATATTTCCGCAATTGACTATGTTTGTGTGGACTCGTATGCATTTGACCCATATATATATATATATATATATATATATATATATATATATATATATATATATATATATAGGGGCTACTATACTCATATGAGTGTAGAGCCTTTTGTACTCATAACTTTTTGGCCGTTTGGATGAAGAAATGTGCGGCTAGGATGAGAGTGATTACGGTTAGGTTGATAATGGGCCCCTAGGGTTGAGTGGAAGGTTGATTGAATAGTATAATCTAACAGGTAAAAATAATTAAATGGTTGATCAAACAGCCAAAAGCTTATGAGTACAAGTCTCTATACTCATAAGAGTATAGTAGCCGGACTCTCTCTCTCTCTCTCTCTCTCTCTCTCTCTCTCTATATATATATATATATATATATATATATATATAGTGTCACTCCTCGTGACCGTCCTATTTGGTCGGTTTGGGCACATCGAATAAACGCCGAACGGACAGTACCTCCTATGTCCGCCCAAAGCTCAACACAAGTACAAATCAAGTAGAGAAATTGCACAAGCGGGAACATACATACTTAGCTTTCACGAGGGCAAGCAATAACCAAAAGTGAAATATTCTAAACCAACGTCCATACAAATAACTTGATTAACTTTTAATCATATATATGCATTCACATTTACCTCCGCACTTGCATTTACATTCTTTTCATCATCTCTTTTACATCACATGATTTTCCAAAATATAACCTTCGACATTTAACATAAGCTCTCTTTACATCATTTGTACATTTATCTCATTCGTAACACTAACATCATCAAATACAAAAGATGATATATATAGGGTATGCAACTATGCAAATATGAAACCATTCCGGGTGGTCATTGTCTATAACGCGATACCTTTATCACGATTATCGGCCGGCCCACTCAGTTCCGGCTCGGTGGAAAATAGTGGGGTGAGAATTACAACAAAGTTTCCAGTGAGTTTGGCCGCCGACCTCGCCGACTCTCCCACTAGGTCTAAATCAGGCATAACAAAAGAATAAACAGATAGATAGTAACCAAACTATACAAATGCAGCTAATATGCCTGAATAAAATATAATCAATAAATATGCTTAATAGAATGCTCATGACGAATGCAAGATCCACTTTCCAATTCCCAATCCTCTTAGCTAACTCGTAGGTTTTGCCTTAATAAGCAACTCACCAACTCATAATCCCTAATGTCGGGGAGACTACTTGTCACGCCCTGGGACCTAGCGGAAGCCCGCCGGCACGTGCCCAGACCCGCCATATGTCTAAAACATACAAGGCGTCTACAATAAAATGATAATTAAAGCAACAAGAGTAGAACATCTAGAGTATCAGAGCAATATAACAACTAGATTCTATGATAAGAAACAAGTAAAAGAGCTAACAACAACTATGGAACCATAAGGTAAAAATATCAAGGAAGTCCCAAAATGAATACTAAAAGTTATACATAGGTGGTCTCTATACATGGATACAAAACCTCTCTCTCTCATAAAAACCAACAAAGAGAGAATATCACCAAGTAAGTGTAAATAGCTGCTATCTAGCTACGCGACTGCCTTGCCGCGATCCCGTGCCTCCGCCGGTGCCGGAGGCTATGAAATAAATCATAAAACAGAGGGCGTGAGAACTATTAAATAATAGTTCCCAGTGGGCAATTACTGACTTCAGTTAAGTGCGCCACTAGGCCCCAAAACTAAACAAGTAAGTGGGTAAGTAAAAGCAATATAAACGACATGTAAATAAACATGTATGCTGCTACAACATGATATCTCTACTTAGCATGATATTGCATAAGTAAGAAAAATATTCTAAGTACGAATAGGCATAATAAGCAACAAATCCAATGTCCACAATATAATAGTAAAATGTCAATGTTTACTATTCTAGTCAATGTCCAAATGACAGTTTAACTACTTAAAATTTAAATCTGATAAGACCCGCCCGAAGGCTGTCTGGCCTGAAGACCCACACGAAGGCTGTCTAGCCGGTGCCGTGCCTAATGGCCCCGCGGTAGTCAACATCCCCACTCTAGGAATGAGCCTTGCCCACGGCAATCCACTTCGGCGCCCAATCCCGCACGGCGAGTATGTATCGCGATGGCCATCTCCGGAGTGCCGGCTTGTAGGGAGCGACCCTCACAAGTATGTGCGAATGAGCACAATGGAAAGTAATCGAACCAATCCGTCTCAAGTCGTCATGTCTAAAATATGGAATATATAGCATCTATGTCAATGGCCTATCACTATGTCATCATGTCTAAAACATGAAATATATAACATCTATGTCAATGGCTTATCACTATGTCATCATGTCTAAAACATGAAATATATAGCATCTATGTCAATGGCCTATTACTATGTCATCATGTCTAAAACATGGAATATAGTATATGTCAATGGCCTATAGTTAAGTCTCTGTGTTGCAATTTCACAGTTTTCTAAGTCCAGTGCCCCTTTATGACACTTAGACTTTCTAAGTACAACACGAGTTCAAGGTTCATGAATACATATTCCCAATCATTTTCCCACATGCAACATATTTTTCACCTTGAAATAACGAATACTTTAAACATGCATGCACATTACACATAATGCTCTACTATATAGAGGTGAATTTTCATGATACATAACATATACATTTTAGGTATTCCAAAATTCACATAAATTCTATCTAGCAAGAATATGCATGTAAAATAATGAAACGAAAATAATTAACAACATAGGAGGCATTTTCTCCTGTTCTCATGAAGCCAAACCCACCAAAAGCTCTGCTCGGCCTTCCGAATCGATAACGAAGCTTCGATCTACCCTCCTAGCTCCCTAAGAGATAGGCTAGAGGAGTTACAACGTCGACACGACGAATCGTGTGTTCAATTATTAAACAACACAAGAAAAGGGTGAAACTTATATACCGAATGCGAAGGAAACTCTCTCGATCTCCAAATGAAAGTTAGAGTCCTTCAAATCCAATATAAACAAAAATTCTAAACCCATCAATTGAGTTCTAGAAGCAACAAAATCAAAATCCCCAAAATAAACCCTAAAATTTCATTCTAGGATTTCATCTTACAAAATCCTTCAAAACTCAGATTAAATGGAGAAAACATGCAACTAACCTTCTTAGAAGCTTCAAACCAAGCTTGGAATCCTCTAGGGTTGAAGGTTGATCCTCACTCAAGCTCTAAACACCAAGCCACTTCTTCTCCAATGGTGGAAATGGCACCAAAAAGAAGAAAGGAACAAAAAGAAGAGTTTAATCTTCAAAAATCTCCACAAAACAAAGAAAAACCAAAGAGAGGAAAATGAGGCTCTCTTACCTTCCCTCTTGCTGTTCCAAGCACAGGGGGAAGTCCAAGGGGTATGGGGGATAGTAATAGAGAGGCTACAATCGTAAAAACACCCTTGCAGTTCAAACTGCTCAAAATCTGCCAAAGTGTACCGATACACGGGCAAGTGTACCGGTACAAATGCCACGTGATGCAGGATTGTGAAAATAAAGGATTAGGAGATTAAATGTATTTGGGACAAATCCTGATCTAGTGCAATATGATGCTAGCACAACGGGAATTCTATTCGAGATTCAACGAATTAAATAATTTTAAGATGATTCTAGAGAGCGAAGCAATGCAAGGCAAGTGTTGAAATTAAATAAGAGTTTGAGATGTTCGGATCAAACCTGTGGGGGCTCGGCAAGAGATATTAGTAAGCAAACACACGAGGGATCCACAAGATGCTCGATTCGTTGTAGGGTCCGTAGCCTATCCGACGGTTGCAATCTGTTGGGTTGGGCAAATCAAGCAAAAGGGAGGAATCAGAAAGATTGGAGAAATGAAAAGAATCAAAGAAAAGAAATAGGTTCAAGTTTTGGCAGTTAAGAAATTGAGGGCGAGTTCTTGACGACGAATCGATCATAGAAGGCTCAAGCGCAGCGATCGGACAAAGGTTGGAGGCGATGACGATGGAAACGCTCGGCGACAGCACCAACAACGGGAAGTGCATGGAGTGCAGTTGCTGCCGGTGTTGCTGATAGCAAATACATTAATTGTTGGCAGCAGGTGGTGTCGTCGACGCTGGCAGCAAGTGACGGTGGTGTTCTGGCAGCCGGTACGTCGAAGTTGCTAGCAGCGAGCGCGTAGACTTCAGGTTGGAGAAGAAATTGCACAAAGGGAAAGTTAAGATAAAGGGGCTCGCTCCCTACGGACTCGCTCCGGTCGACGCATAAATGCGAAGGAATAGAGAACACATCTCATAGGAAATAATAAGATTCTTCTTCATTCCCTTTGATCGTTCAATACGTAGAATCTTTTAAAGAGCCTTCCCGACAGTGAGAAGCTCACAACAAATCCTAATAAAATCTCTAACAAAATTAACAACCCTCATAACAACTTCTAGATAAAATCCTAACAACCTAAGAAGTTCAAATAATAAAATCCTAACAACTTGATAAGTTCAAATAATAAAATCCTAACAACTTGATAAGTTCAAATAATTGAAAAGTGAAAATCCTAGATGCTTCTAGAAATTCTTATGTTCGATTCAACCCGGACCTAACTCGGGTCGCTCAAGCCATAAGTCCCAATTGTGATTGCGGCGTCGACGACGTTCGTACACGCGAAAGGCCCGATCCGCATCAGCTCTCTCCGCCTTTGAAAAATTCGACCCCGTCGAATTGTTTGAATTATGCTCTTCATACAAATCAAGAGCCAACTGCTGGAGCTCCTTTTGTGAAATCCAAGTCGCATCCTCGTCAGGCCGATATAACCATTTGACCAAAAAGCTGCGATCTCCGCCATCCCTCGTCGATACTATATGATCGTCAAGGATTGCCTCGATGTCATTTTTCTTTTCCTGCCACAGGATTTTTGGGACAAGTGGAGACGAAAATGAATGGGATAACGAATTTTGTATATCTGGATGGTATAAAGTAAGATCCTCAACATTGATAGTAGGATTAATTCCTATGTCAGATCGCAAATCCAACAAATAGGCATTAGACCCAATTTTTTTGAGAACCTTAAATGGACCCATTTTTTTTGCATGTAGCTTTTTAATAGTCCCGTGCGGAAGCCTCTCCGGTCTAATCCGCACCATCACCAAATCTCCTTTTTTAAATTCAACTTCTCGCCTATGAGCATCAGCTTCCCTCTTATAGTTTTCATTACTTAAAATTATTTTTCGTCGAATTTCGTATTGTAAATCCCGCATATGCTGTGCAAATGAAGATGCTTGTTAACTAGGTCTTTGTTCTATAGGAAGAGGAATTAAATCGATTGGTTTGTTTGGGTCATATCCTGTTACTATGTTAAAAGGGCTCATTCCAGTGGTTCGATTGATTGAACTATTATATGCAAATTCAGCTTGCGGTAGAATAAGATCCCAATTTTTTGCATTGTCACCGACTAGAAATCGAAGTAGGTTTCCCAAACTTCGATTGACTACCTCGGTTTGACCGTCAGTTTGCGGATGATACGAAGATGAGAAAAGCAATTTCGTGCCCATAGTTTTCCACAATGTTTTCCAAAAATAACTAACAAAACGAACATCCCTATCAGTCACGATTGATTTTGGTAAACCATGAAGACGTACAATTTCAGCCATGAAAAGTTTTGCGATATGGGTAGCATCGGATGTCTTACGGCAAGGAACAAAGTGAGCCATTTTTGAAAAACGATCAACTACAACGAGAATAGAATCGTGCCTTCTAATCGTTTTTGGTAGACCTAAAACAAAATCCATGCTTAGATCTTGCTAAGGAGAATGTGGAGCAGGTAAGGGCGTGTATAATCCTGCGTTCTTCCGACCACCTTTGGCCCTTTGACACACCCCACATCGTGCCACAATGCGCGCAACATCTCTTTTGAGGCTCGGCCAATAGAATCGATCCTCAACTATAGAAATAGTTTTGTCTCGACCAAAGTGCCCGGCTAAGCCTCCTGCGTGAAGTTCCCAAATAACGAAATCACGTAATGAGCCATGTGGGATGCACAAACGAACACCCCGAAAAAGGTATCCATCTCGAATGATAAAATCTGGGTTAGTATAATTGTGCTCTAAAACCGAGGAGTAGATCTCGCTAAAGTCTGGACACGAGGGATATTCCTCTTTAACGCTGTCGAACCCAGTTGCACTCACCCCGAAATTGTTCAAAGTGGCCACGATTCGGCTCAAGGCGTCGGCGGCTTGGTTATCGGTTCCGGATTGATGTTTTAGGACGAAGGTATATTCTTGAAGGAACTCGACCCATTTCGCATGCCGAAAGTTTAGGTTTTTCTGTAAATTGAGGTACCTAAGGGCTTGATGATCGGAAAATAATACAAATTCCTTAGGTAATAAATAGTGTCGCCAATACCTCAATGCTTGAACCACTGCATACGCTCCTTGTCATAGGTAGAGTACTTCCTTTAGCCTCGTTTAATTTTTCGCTAAAATAGGTTATCGCGTGGCCTCCTTGGTTCAAAACTCCACCTATGCCTACTCCTGACGCATCACAACAAACCTCGAAAACTTTTTCAAAATCTGGCAATTTCAAAACTGGTGCTTCTGTCATCAAAGATTTAATTTCCTTAAAAGCTTTAATCGCCGACTGTGTCCAAGTGAATTCTCCCTTTTTTAAACAATTTGTAATTGGGGCCATTATAGTACTAAAGCCTTTAATGAACCTGCGGTAAAAATTTGTTAAGCCATGAAAGCTCCTAACGTCGTGAATATTTTTAGGTTCAGGCCATTCTCTAATTGCTCTCACCTTTTCTGGGTCAACTGATACCCCATCATTGGACACAACAAATCCTAAAAAGGTGACGCGAGGTTGCATGAAAGCGCATTTTTTAATGTGAATGTAAAATTTTTCTTTTCTTAAAATTTCAAAGACTTGGCGGACATGATATAAGTGTTCATCCTCGGCATGGCTATAAATCAAAATATCGTCAAAGTACACAACTAGGAACTTCCCAATGAAAGGCCTAAAAACTTGGTTCATAATCCTCATGAAAGTACTCGGGGCATTTGTCAAACCGAATGGCATGACTAGCCACTCGTATAATCCTTCTTTCGTCTTAAATGCAGTCTTCCACTCATCTCCAGGTCTAACTCGAATCTGGTGGTATCCGCTTCGGAGATCAATTTTCGTGAAAATAGATGCACCGGCCATCATGTCAAGCATATCATCCAAACGCGGAATCGGAAACCGATACTTAATCGTGATTTTGTTAATGGTACGGCTGTCAACACACATACGCCAACTACCGTCCTCTTTAGGTGTGAGTAGTGCCGGTACTGCGCATGGACTCATGCTCTCCCTCACGAAGCCTTTCCTAACTAGATCATCTACCTGACGCTTCAGCTCATAGTGCTCTTTTGGGTTCATCCTATAGTGTGGTAGATTAGGTAAAGACGAGCCAGGGACAAGATCAATTGCATGTTGAATATCCCTAAGTGGGGGGAGTTCATCAGGCAATTCTTCTAGGATTAGGCAGTTGAATTCGGAGAGGAGGTCTTTAATGACTAGAGGGGTCTCAATGGGTTCACGTGGGTCGAAAATTTCTTTGACAATTAAAGCGTACAAAACTTGAGAATCAATTTCTTTACAAAATTCTTTTTTGTTAACAATGTGAATGTGCTTCGTTCTTGAAATTTCTGATGGAGAATTTTTGAAATCTTTAGTGGCGCTTAAACTCGGATCTCTTGGAAATTTGGAATTTTTTGATGAAAACTTTTGTTGAGAGGGTTTTGTTGGATTCAAAACAATTTTCTTCCCATTGTGAGCAAAAACTTAGGTGTTGGATCGACCGTAATGCGTGACAGAAAGATCATAAAGCCAAGGTCTACCTAAAAGAACATGAGCGACATCCATAGGAAGGACATCACACCAAATCTTGTCGGTATAGGTAGCAAAAATAAGTGGAACCAAACAACGCCTTGTTACTGGCATTGTGTTCTTGTCCACCCACGCAACACTATACGGGTTAGGATGGGGTTCGTCTTTAAGGTTTAGGCGACCTATAGCGGCTTCAGAAATCACATTGATACAACTACCACCAATTATGATGACTTTGCAGCTTTTATCTCCACACTTTGTGTAAGTGTGAAAAATAGAAGTGCGCCTCCAATCGTCCTCTTCCCTAGGTTGTGTCAAGACACATCGCATGACTTGTAAAGCGGGGTTTTCCCCGAACTCATCTGTTTCTAACCCTTCCTCATCACTAGGGACTTCCTCGGCAGTGTGTGCGACTTCTTCTAGGTTGTCAAATTCTTCGTCAGTTGGTTGGACAAACATGTTCCGCTTAGGGCAATTATGAGCATAATGTCCGATCTGGCGACAGTTATAACACCTACCTTGTGTGTTTCCTGGTTTGGTTTCGTTAGTAGCTAAACCCTTTCCCTTAGGATCGTAGGTTTGTCGATTTTGAAAACTGTTCGTTTTATTAAAATTCGAGTTGGTGCTCCCTGTGTTCCTATCATCCCATTGCCTAGTGATTCGGCGAGTAGGTGCCAGTAAATACTTTTCATATTCCAAGGCGGTGAAAAGCTTGCTTGTGGCGACTCGGTGTGGCGCAATTTCACGCTGCAGTTCCTCGCGCAAGCCATTGCGAAATCGTGAAAGAGTCCGCTCTTCCTCTTCTCGAATGTCACAACGGACATTCATCTCATCAAACTTGGCCATGTATTCGGCAACTGACAGAGAACCTTGCCGAAATGCGTTTAATTGATCATACAATTGTTGTTTGTACGTGGTCGACAAATACTTCTCTCTCAATTTAGCCTTCATTTCAGCCCATAAAGTGATAGGCTCTTGGCCAAGTCGCTCGAACTGCCTTTCGACGCCTATCCAATATTGCTTGGCGGCGCCGATGAGTTTCATTATGGCAAAACGTACTCGACGGTTATCAGACATCTCGTACCAATCAAAATATTGGTCCATATCAATGAGCCAGTCCATAAAAGTTTTAGGATCAAACTTTCCATCATAAGTGGGTGCATCAATTTTTACTTTTCGCGTTATGTCATCTCGAAAAGCATAGTTTTCATTTTGAAAAGGTGGATTAAACCTGGGTTGTACTCGATGAATTTCTTGGGTTTGAGGTGCACGTAACGCCGCTTCTTCTCCACTATCATCGTTTTGTGCAGGTAATCTTTCAGGGTTCGTTTTTAGGGCGGCAACACGGTTTCCTAGATTGTCCAATTTAGTGTTCAAAGCGGTCAATTGTTGTAAAATCTGGTCCATCGTCGCAAAATCAGCAAAGTCTAATGATTTTGGTAAAGGCTGATAAATTTTTCCACTCCTAAGGATCATACATTAACCTAGGGCTCTGATACCAAATTTGATGCAGGATTGTGTAAATAAAGGATTAGGAGATTAAATGTATTTGGGACAAATCCTGATCTAGTGCAATATGATGCTAGCACAACGGGAATTCTATTCGAGATTCAACGAATTAAATAATTTTAAGATGATTCTAGAGAGCGAAGCAATGCAAGGCAAGTGTTGAAATTAAATAAGAGTTTGAGATGTTCGGATCAAACCTGTGGGGGCTCGGCAAGAGATATTAGTAAGCAAACACACGAGGGATCCACAAGATGCTCGATTCGTTGTAGGGTCCGTAGCCTATCCGACGGTTGCAATCTGTTGGGTTGGGCAAATCAAGCAAAAGGGAGGAATCAGAAAGATTGGAGAAATGAAAAGAATCAAAGAAAAGAAATAGGTTCAAGTTTTGGCAGTTAAGAAATTGAGGGCGAGTTCTTGACGACGAATCGATCATGGAAGGCTCAAGCGCAGCGATCGGACAAAGGTTGGAGGCGATGACGATGGAAACGCTCGGCGACAGCACCAAAAACGGGAAGTGCATGGAGTGCAGTTGCTGCCGGTGTTGCTGATAGCAAATACATTAATTGTTGGCAGCAGGTGGTGTCGTTGACGCTGACAGCATGTGACGGTGGTGTTCTGGCAGCCGGTGCGTCGAAGTTGCTAGCAGCGAGCGCGTAGACTTCACGTTGGAGAAGAAATTGCACAAAGGGAAAGTTAAGATAAAGGGACTCGCTCCCTACGGACTCGCTCCGGTCGACGCATAAATGCGAAGGAATAGAGAACACATCTCATAGGAAATAACAAGATTCTTCTTCATTCTCTTTGATAGTTCAATACATAGAATCTTTTAAAGAGCCTTCCCGACAGTGAGAAGCTCACAACAAATCCTAATAAAATCTCTAACAAAATTAACAACCCTCATAACAACTTCTAGATAAAATCCTAACAACCTAAGAAGTTCAAATAATAAAATTCTAACAACTTGATAAGTTCAAATAATAAAATCCTAACAACTTGATAAGTTCAAATAATTGAAAAGTGAAAATCCTAGATGCTTCTAGAAATTCTTATGTTCGATTCAACCCGGACCTAACTCGGGTCGCTCAAGCCATAAGTCCCAATTGCGATTGCGGCGTCGACGACGTTCGTACACGCGAAAGGCCCGATCCGCATCACCACGAAAGCAGCAAACCCGAGCCTCGGGTTTTCAGAATTCGGCCAAGTGTACTGGTACAACCATCAAGCCTATACCGGTACAACCATCACAAGTGTACCGGTACAATGCCCCGAAAATGCAATCCGAGAGCTTACCAAAATCCGACTTTTCGGATTTTGGTGCTAAGTTTTAAACCTTCGTTCTTGGGGTTCGAACCATAGGTCGAAATACTGTCAACGACCTTCCAGAAAATGTGGAAAGGTTCCGAACTCAAACCAAACACTCGAACCTCACAATTTGCGCAAGTCCAGTGTGTTACATTCACCCCTCCTAAAAAGGTGTTTCGTCCGCGAAACTCGAAATGCAACATACCTCAAGACTCCTTCTGAAAAAGATGGGGATAGCGCTCCTGCAAGGCGCTCTCTAGCACCCACGTGGCCTCTCGCTCCTCGTGGTTGCTCCAAAGAACCTTCGCATACGGAATATCCCGATTCCGCAGCTTTCGTACCTCGCGGGCCAAGATCCTCACGGGTTGCTTCTCAAAGCTCAAATCATCCCTTAGCTCCAATGGCGTAGCATCCAATACATGAGCCGGGTCGAAGATTTACTTCCATAGGATCGATACATGGAAAATATTGTGTACACCCGATAGGTTCGGTGGTAGAGCAAGTTGATACTCTACCGGGCCTACACGCTCCAAGATCTTGTATGGTCCAATGAAACGAGGACTCAACTTACCCCGAATCCCAAACCTTCTAATTCCTCTAGACGGCGAGACTTTCAAGAAGACATAATCTCCAATCTGAAACTCCAAGTCTCGTCGGCGTCTATCCGCATAACTCTTTTGCCTTCTCTGGGCCGTCAGCAGTCGCTCCCGAGTAATTCGGACCTTGTCCTCTACTTCCCGGAGCACATCAGGGCCTAAAGCCCATCTCTCCCCAACTTCACTCCAATGAAGTGGCGACCTACACTTTCGTCCATAGAGTGCTTCGAACGGTGTCATCTTGAGGCTTGCTTGATAATTGTTGTTATAAGCAAACTCAGCCATCGGTAGACGCTGCGACCATCTTCTCTGGAAGTTGATCACACATGCTCGGAGCATGTCCTCTAAAGTCTGAATAGTACGCTCCGACTACCCGTCACTCTGGGGGTGGAAAGCAGTGTTGAAGTCCAATCGAGTACCTAAGGCGTCCTGCAGACTCCTCCAAAAGTGTGACACAAAGTGGGTGTCTCGATCCGATACAATCAATGTAGGCACTCCGTGAAGTCGCACAATCTCATCACGGTACACTTGTGCGAGCTTCTCCCCTTTCCAAGTCGTATGAATAGGTATGAAGTGCGCCGACTTTGTCAACCTATCCACGATCACCCAAATAGCATCATACCCGGCCTGAGAGCGGGGCAATCCCATCACGAAGTCCATGGTGATCTTCTCATACTTTCACACGGGAATAGGCAAACTCTGAAGTTTTTCCGCTGGAACTCGATGCTCTGCTTTTACCTGCTGGCAAGTCAAACATCTAGCCACAAACTCGCCAACGTCCTTCTTCATTCCAGACCACCAATACAGCAATTTCAAGCCCTTATACATCTCGGTGCCTCCTGGATGAATAGCATAAGGTGCTCGGTGTGCTTCTTGAAGAATATCATCTTTAAGTCCCGAATCCGCTCGCACACATAACCGTCCATGAAAACGCATCAATTCTTGGTCATGCACAAGAAAATCGCCGACGTAACCTTCAACCATTTTGCCCCGAATCTTTTGTAACTCTAAGCCAAGAGTTTGCTTTTCTTTAATTCTATCCAAAAGTGTAGGTTGCACTACCAAGGTCATCAGCCTCAAAGGTGTATCAGGAGCCACCACCTCCAACTCCAACCACTTCATCTGCTCGATCAATAGCGGTTGAGTAACCACGTGCATTGCTAAGTTCTCCGTAGATTTCCGACTTAGCGCATCCACCACCAAGTTAGCCTTGCCCGGGTGGTAGAGAATCGTCAAATCATAATCCTTGAGGAGCTCCAACCATCTGCGCTGCCTCAAGTTCAATTCCTTCTGAGTGAAAAGATACCTCAAACTCTTGTATATACTTCACACCGCTCGCCATATAGATAATGACGCCATAGCTTCAATGCAAAGACTACGGCCGCCAACTCCAAGTCATGTATGGGATAATTTCTCTCGTAATCCTTTAATTGGCGGGAAGCATACGCGATCACCTTGCCATCATGTATCAATACACAGCTCAATCCATTAAAGGAAGCATCACTATAAATCACATACCCTATTCCAGCGATTGGTAGGGTTAGGATTGGAGCGGTCGTCAATCTTTGCTTCAACTCCTGGAAGCTCTTCTCCCACGCATCATTCCAAATAAACTTGGTGCCTTTATGCGTCAGCCTCGTGAGGGGAGTAGATAATTTCGCAAAGCCCTCAACAAATCTCCGGTAGTAGCCGGCCAGACCAAGAAAACTCCGGATCTCGGTAACGCTCGTCGATCTTGGCCAATCCTTCACTACTACAAAAGTAGTTTTTAGTGGCGACTTTTTGGTGGCGACAGAGAATGTCGCCACTAATGTAAACAATATAGTGGCAGCATGTATTTGTCGCCGCTAATGTATAGAAAATGGTGGCGACAATTATTTGTCGCCGCCAATGTACAGAAAATGGTGGCGATAATTATTTGTCGCCGCCAATGTATATAAAATGGTGGCGACAACTAAGAGTCGCCACCATTTATGGAATATATAGCGGCGACAATTTGTCGCCAGTAAAAAAATAAGAGTTTTAGTGGCGACATTTGTCGCCGTGATATATCCTTGTGAAGCGCGCCAGAACTTCCCTTCATTTTTTTCACCGGTCACCAACCCATCATCTCTCCAAAATGACAATTTTACCCTCACTTCTTTAATACCTATTACATAAACTCTAGGGACTTTATTGTCTTTTAACATATAAAAAAAATAATGAAATTACAGCTGTAAACACCATCTACTCTTTCTCTGTAATAACCGACATTTTTATCATAATAAATAAACCCTTTTGTTGACGATGTTTTTGTGTGTAATGTAATTACTAAAGCACTCGTCAAATTTCAAGTGAAAATAAGCTAAAACGGAAAAGTTACGCGATCTGGAATCCTGACGTAAAGTGAATAGTAACTCCGGCTTTTCGGCGAGCCAAGGAGTAAAGAAGGGTCCAGATGTGTACCGAACTCCGATAATAGGACTTCAATGGCTCGTTTCGAACGGCTCGACTATCCTGGAACTAATGGCACTGACGGAATTGGATTCCGATGCACGGTTGTCGAGAAAAAGGGTTTTGAACGTTTATACATATATATATATATATATATATATATATATATATATATATATATATATATATATATATATATATATATATATATATATATATATATATATATATATATAAGTGGATTTATGGGGGAGTTAAAGAGGAACTGTTTCGTCGCAGATCAGAGACCAAATCGGATGAAACAAAATGCTAGATTCGATGCCCCAGTCGTGCTGAACGCGTTGGTGAGATCCGATCGGAAATTCGACGGACGGATCTTCGGGAATTGCAAGATGGTCGCAAAGGGGTAAAAATGGCAATTCGGAAAGATCGCGAAAGGGCTAATATTTTATGCGCCGAAATGCGCGATTTCGAATATAGAGGGACTTACGCGCATGATTTATTAAGCATCGGTTTGCGTGCACGGTCCATAAAAGCCCTAAAATTATATGAAATAATGTGTTTTTATGATTTGTTACGGGCTTTTATACAATTGTAAATTACGTGGCTGCTGTGGGCAGTGTGTACGTGCTGTGGGTAACCCCTGGACTGATCGTCCAAGGTCTCAAGCCTTTACGGAAATCAAAAAGCGATTTCCGGAGCGTTTTTCGGCAAAATTCGCCGACGGAAACGTATTTACGGTTCGGATTTCATCCGATGACTCTTAGTGGTTATTTACGTTGTCGCTGAGCCTTGTTGGCTGGTCACCCGCGTCGTTTCGAAGGTTCCGAAATGACGGGTGAGCGACGGTGGAGTTCCGGTATAGTTTTCGGGACTTCCGGGTGCTTCGGCAATCGGTTTTGGGAAACCGATTCCCGTGGGTTCATTAGTGGAGTTTTGTGAGTAGTAGTACTTGTGTTGGTGGGTTAGATGCTAACCCGGGGGACCTTTTCGTAGGTCCAGTTGCTTCGTTTCCACAGTCGATAGATCAGATCTACAGTCGTACAGGTGGGTATCTCGACTCGCCGTCGGTTTAGTGGTGCACGCTGGTGACGTTCCTTCCGCTTTTACTGCTTATCGTTTATCATAGATATATCTATTGAGCTTGCACCTTTGTGTTACAGTATTACTCTACTCAGTGTTTCCATATTTAGTATCATGTGTAGGAGTAGAGTAGATTACTTCTTATCAGCCTATGACATCTGTGACCTATTCGGTCAGTTTATTTCAGTATACTCAGTGACCTTATTGTTCGGTTGACTGTTTGACGACCTATACGGTCAGTACGCCCTGAGAGGCAGGATTGTCGGCTGGTTGCCGACGTTTGGCTATTGAGCATATCAGCATCGATCGCCCGAGACACATACGCATTTCACGAACACCAGCGGTCTGATCCACTACAAGTGGGTGTTCTTTTCCGAAAAAGTGGTTGGATGTGCCAACCCGTGAGCCCAGCGGTCAGTACTGGGTTATATGCAGCCTGTGGGCCCAGCGGTCAGTACTGGGTTCTACGCAGGTAGAGTGGCAGTGGGCATGGGCCTGAGGTCTGCGGACCAATAGGGCAGTTTTCAGATTGGGTATTTTTGTACTTTCGTATCGTTGACGCATACTTACAGTAGCTGTTGTTTCATATCTGTATATCTCTCTCGTTTTACTTGTTTATCATAGCTACTGTACTACTACTATCATCTCCACTTGTGTTTATCTCCGTGAGGTATCCACTGAGAGGGGGAGACATGTTTACATGTTCTCACCCCCCGCCTTCTTTTTCAGGTGATGTTGCAGGAGTTAGTGGGACAGCTGGTGAGGAGCGAGTCTAGTTCGCGACATAGCTCCGTCCCTTTGTCGGTTATCCTTTTACCTTTCCTATTTTATGACTTAGACTTATTTATGGTTCAGTTCAGTATTTACTTTGAATATGAGATGTTTTATAATGTAATAAAGAATGTGGATTTTATGTGATAAATGGTTTTCTACCCCTCGTGGTAGCGTTTTTAAAAGAAAAGGTTTCCGTGTGGGAAACAACTTTCAAAGGTTTTTATTAACTTATGTATATCTTAACTATGAATCTGTGGTGAATGGTTGAATGAATAGTTATAACTGTTTATTCTTATATGTTCATTTGGTCGTGGTTGTCTCCTGGTTGTATTGTTTATTACACTCTATACTTGTGTGACGCCGTGCAAATATATGGGAGACTCTGTCCGTGTAAACAGTTGACTCCCTGTATTTGTGGTGGATCTGGCATGCCTTGGGGTCAGGTTTTCAAAAAAAAAAAATTTCGCTGTATTTTTCACTTTATAATTAACCCCAGGGCGTGACAGATTAAAATGGTATCAGAGAAAAGTTACAACCACAACACTATTCACAGGTTGTTTTGGAAATGAAAAAAAAAAGAAAGAAATGAACCATTGGTTAGGTTGACCCTAGGAAGACCTACGATATATAGGCCCGAGAGTGCGGGGTTTGGGTTCGAGTTGCAAGGTGAGTTGGTCGATAGGATTATTCGACTGACCGTGTTTTCTGTTGCAGATGGCTCGTGGTAGACCTCCTCGTCGGGGTTGTGGCGACGGACGCGCCGCTGCAGACATAGCTAGCGGATCTGGAGAGCGGGCCCCTATGGGCAGGGGTGGCGGGGAGCAGGTCGGCCCTGAACAGCCGGGTGGTCCGAGTAACCAGCAGCTCGGGGCCGAGGTAGCGGCGTTGAGGGGTCAGCTGACAGCCCTCACTGGGATGTTCCAGCAGTTCGTACAGCAGCAGCAGGCTGCAGCTATGACTTCACCCCCGACTCCTACGGTTCCAGTGGTTGTGGATGACCCTCCGGTGGTACCCCCACCAGTAGCAGCTCCGCCTGCCACGACGATGACGGCCACCACGACGGTTCCCGCTGGGGTTGCTGATGCCCCTGTAGCGGAGGGTACCCGTGTACGGGAACTATTGACGGAGTTTCGGAAATTTGATCCGCCGAAGTTCGAGGGAAAGAAGGAGGACAAAGGGATGCTAGAGTTCTGGATTGCCGATATGGAGAAGCTATTTCGTGATCTCCATATCAAGGAGAACGATCGTGTCTCTCTTGCTACGCATTGCCTTGGGAGGAAGGCTAATGCTTGGTGGTTCCGCCACTTCACCAAGAAGCTCGATAGCGTGTACCCCTCCTGGGAAGTGTTCCGGGGACTCCTGTACGAGCAGTACTTCAGAGATAGTATGAAGCGAGACCTGGAGCGCGAGCTGGAGCGCCTCAGGCAGGGGAGCCGCTCAGTCGCAGAGTACGAAGAGGACTTCACCCGGATCGTCGAGCAGATTCCCTTTGCGGTACAGGACGAGTACCACAAAGCCAGACTCTTCATGAGGGGGTTGAGGCCTTACCTCCGGATATTGGTCGCATCCAATGGCACGATCAACTACGACGACTGTCTAGATCGGGCTTTGATTCTGAAGAGCGAGTCCGAGGATGTACGAGCTGAGCAGGATGCGTCAGAGCGATCTGGGGAAAGGAAGCGTTCCCACGAGAAGTCTAGTGGTGGCTCTTCTTTCCGAAAGAAGCCGCCAAAGTTTCCTTGCACTCAACAATCGGTGAAGAGTGCGCCCTCTGGCAGTCAGAAGCAGAGGAACCGATGCGTGATCTGCGGTCAGGCCCATCTAGTGAGCATGTTCCCGCAGCGATGGGACCATTGCTTCCACTGTGGCCAGCGGGGCCACCTTCGAGCTCAGTGCCCCAGGAGGAGTGGGGCTGCACCGAGCGCCGCTTCCTCTCCCGCGGCATCCCGACAGAACCGCGGAGCTCCCGGTGCAGCTGCTTCGTCTAGGCGCCCCTCTTCCTCACGCCAGAATGAGGGGGCGTGCCAGGCATCTGGTGGACGAGTCTTCGCCCTGACTCAGCACGAGGGCGACACTGGTGGCGACGTCCTTGCAGGTATCGTCACCCTCTCCACTACTCGTGCTAGAGCTTTATTCGATACTGGAGCATCGCACTCATTCTTTTCGCGTTCATTTGTATGTGAGCAGGGTATTTCCACGCGTCCACTTGACGTGCCGATCCGTATTGACACGCCTGGAGGAGATCTGGTAGCTGATCGGTACGTCATATCATATCCTATCATATTGGATAATCGGAGTTTCCTGGCGAACTTGATGGTGCTTCCGATGAAGAAGTTCGACGTGGTGCACAGGATGGAGCGGCTCACCAGGCACCGCGCTTCTATCGACTGCGAGCGGAGGATGGTGACGTTTGACGGGCCCGGCGAAGGAGTATTCGTCTATCGAGCGTGTAAGAGCTCTTACTTCGCCGCATCTATCTCTTCTTCTAGAGCTAAGCGACTTATGAATGCCGGGTGTGTGGCCTACCTTGCTTCGGTTGATGTCACCCGTCGAGCTGCACCAGCACTGGAGGAGATTCCAGTGGTCCGAGATTTTCCAGATGTATTTCCCGCTGAGCTTCCGGGAATGCCTCCGGACCGAGAGATCGATTTCTTCATCGATCTAGTTCCGGGCACGACACCGATCTCGAAGACCCCCTATCGTATGGCCTTCGCTGAGCTGAAAGAGCTGAAGGCTCAGCTCGAGGACCTCCTGGAGAGAGGATTTATTCGACCTAGCGTATCTCCCTGGGGTGCCCCTGTCCTCTTCGTCAAAAAGAAGGATGGTAAATTGTGCCTGTGCATTGACTACAGGGAGCTCAATAAGGTCACCGTGAAGAACAAGTATCCACTACCCCGGATTTACGATCTTTTCGACCAGCTTCAGGGGTCGTCGGTATTCTCAAAGATCAATCTACAATCCGAGTATCATCAGCTTAAGATCAGCTTAAGGTCAGGCAGAGGCGTTGGCACGTAATCACCACATCTTCAGCCCCCTGAAGCTGATGATACCCGGATTGTAGATCGATCTTTGAGAATACCGACGACCCCTGAAGCTGGTCGAAAAGATCGTCAATCCGGGGCAGTGGATACTTGTTCTTCACGGTGACCTTATTGAGCTCCCTGTAGTCAATGCACAGGCGTAGACTACCATCCTTCTTTTTGATGAAGAGGACAGGGGCACCCCAGGGAGATACGCTAGGTCGAATAAATCCTCTCTCCAGGAGGTCCTCGAGCTGGGCCTTCAGCTCTTTCAGCTCAGCGAAGGCCATACGATAGGGGGCCTTCGAGATCGGTGTCGTGCCCGGAACTAGATCGATGAAGAAATCGATCTCTCGGTCCAGAGGCATTCCCGGAAGCTCAGCGGGAAATACATCTGGAAAATCTCGGACCACTGGAATCTCCTCCAATGCTGGTGCAGCTCGACGGGTGACATCAACCGAAGCCAGGTAGGCCACACACCTAGCATTCATAAGTCGCTTAGCTCTAGAAGAATAGCCATAGGTCCCAGGATCGAAACCTGGCTCTGATACCATTTTAATCTGTCACGCCCCGGGGTTATTATTAAAGTATAAAATACAGCGGAAATTTTTTTTTTTTTTGAAAACATGACCCCAAGGCATGCCAGATCCGCCACAAATACAGGGAGTCAACTGTTCAAACGAATAGAGTCTCCCCTATATTTGCACGGCATCGCACAAGTACAGAGTGTAATAAACAACCAGGAAACAACCACGACAAAATGAACATATAACAATTAACAGTTATAACTATTCATTCAACCATTCACCACAGGTTCATAATAAAGAGATGTAGAAACTGATAAACATCGTAAGAAAGCCTTTGAAAATTGTTTCCCACACGGAAACCTTTTCTTTTAAAAACACACTACCACGAGGGGTAGAAAACCGTTTTATCACGTAAAACCCAAAGCCTTTTATTACATTATAAAACATCTCATATTCGAAAGCAAATACTGAACTGAACCATAAATAAGTCTAAGTCATAAAACAGGAAGGGTAAAGGGATAACCGACAAAGGGACGGAGTTATGTCGCGAACTAGACTCGCTCCTTACCAGCTGTCCCACTATGACCTGCAACGTCATCTGAAAAAGAAGGCGGGAGGTGAGAACATGTAAACATGTCTCCCCCTCCCAGTGGATACCTCGCGGAGATAAACACAAGTGGAGATGATAGTAGTAGTACAGTAGCTATGATAAACAAGTAAACGAGAGAGATATACAGATATGAAACAACAGCTACTGTAAGTATGCGTAAACGGTACGAAAGTACAAATACACCCAATCTGGAAATTGCCCTATTGGTCCGCAGACCTTAGGCCTATACCCACTGCCACTCTACCCGTGTACAACCCAGTACTGACCGCTGGGCCCACAGGCTGCATATAACCTAGTACTGACCGCTGGGCTCACGGGTTGGCACATCCAACCACTTTTTCGGAAAAGAACACCCACTTGTAGTGGATCAGACCGCTGGTGTTCGTGAAATGCGTATGTGTCTCGGGCGATCGATGCTGATATGCTCAATAGCCAAACATCGGCAACCAGCCGACAATCCTGTCTCTCAGGGCGTACTGACCATATAGGTCGTCAAACAGTCAACCGAACAATAAGGTCACTAAGTATAGCGAAGTAAACTGACCGAACAGGTCACAGATGTCATAGGATGACAAGAAGTAATCTACTCTATTCCTACACATGATACTAAATATGGAAACACTGAGTAGAGTAATACTGTAACACAAAGGTGCAAGCTCAATAGATATATCTATGATAAACGATAAGCAGTAAAGGTGGAAGGAACATCACCAGCGTGCACCAGCAGCAGAGCGAGTCGAGATACCCACCGTCTGTAGATCGGATACGTCATTTGTGGAAACGAAGCAACTGAACGTACGAAAAGGTCCACCGGATTAGCATCTAACCCACCCACACAAGTACTACTACTCACAAAACTCCACTAATGAACCCACGGGAATCGGATTCCCAAAACCGATTGCCGAAGTGCCCGGAAGTCCCGAAAACTGTACCGGAACTCCACCGTCGCTCACCCGTCGTTTCCGAACCCTCGAAACGACGCGGGTGACCAGCCAACAAGGCTCAGCGACATCGTAAATAACTACTAAGAGTCGTCGGAAGAAATCCAAACCGTAAATGCGTTTTCGTCGGCAGATTTTGCCGAAAAACACTCCGGAAATCGCTTTTCGATTTCCGTAAAGGCTTGGGACCTTGGACGATTAGTCCAAGGGATACCCACGGCATGTACACACTACCCACAGCAGCTACGTAATTTACAATTGCATAAAAGCCCCTAAACAATCATGAAATTACATTATTTCATGTAATTTTAGGATTTTTATGGACCGTGCACGCAAACCGATGCTCAATAAATCGAGCCATCACAGTCGCTGGAAGGTTTTGATGTGCCGGAGACCGTGCTCACCTTTCAGAGCACTTTCGCCCACTGTACCACTCGCATGAGCGACATGAAATTCTGTAAACGGTGCGCATAGTGTGAAAAGTACGACCATCCCGCTAATCGGGGCATCAAAAATCCAAACGGAGGTGAATATCGCGTTCAGCACGAAAAGACGATGACCGTGCTCACCTCACGAGGTCAAAAAGACCCAACGGATCACCGGATAAGTGATCAAAACCCTAGACTAAGGTGCTGGTAATGAAAACAAGGCTTACCAGACCAGGGGGAGCTAGGGTTGGCCGCCGGCGATCGGACGGCGGGCGGTCCGGCCGGGGACGGGAGCACCGGGTCGAAGAGGTCCGGGGAAAGCTCTCGCCGGCGGCGGCGGCGGCGGTGGCGCGGCGGAGGAGATCGAAGCCTCGTTCTTCCTCTCGGGTTTGATGGCGCCGGCGGCGCACGGCGGCGGCCAGAAATGTCGGGCGGCGACGATCCGGCACCGGAGGTCGAGGAAGCGATGCTCCCCCTCGGGAGGCGGCGGCGATGCCGGAGCAGGAGGCTCGGCCTCGGTCTGCGCCGGGTGCAGGCGGCGGCAATAAGAGGGAGTGGCGGCGGGTGGCGTGTGGGGACGCCGGGGGAGGCACGCCGGAGATGTCCCGTCGCCGGAGGAGGGCGACGCGACCTCGGGAAGGTGGCGGCGGCACGCCTAACCCTAGCCACCCCTTCACGTCCCAACCACCCTATGCTAAGCTCAAGAAGTGCGAGTTCTGGCTTCGCAAGGTATCTTTCTTAGGGCATATCGTGACTCCGTCGGGCATTACGGTGGATCCGAAGAAGATATCCTCAGTAGTCGAGTGGCTTTGAGCCTACGACCGTAGAAGTCGATGGTTTTACGGGTTTGGCGGGGTATTATAGGCGATTTGTCGAGGGCTTCTCCAAGATCACCGCACCGCTGAACAAGCTCACCAGAAAGGGAGAACGGTTTCAGTGGACCGAGCAATGCCAGCAGAGCTTCGATGAGCTGAAGGATCGACTGACCCGCGCACCCGTTCTGACTTTGCCGCATCCTGGTGAGGACTTCGTGGTCTATTGTGACGCCTCACATATCGGCTTAGGGTGCGTGCTTATGCAGCAGGATCGGGTCATTGCTTACGCCTCTCGTCAGCTGAAGCCGTATGAGAAGAACTACTCGACTCACGATCTGGAGCTCGCGGCAGTGGTGTTTGCCCTTAAGCTGTGGAGGCATTATCTCTACGGGGCACACTGCGAGGTGTTCACTGACCATCAGAGCCTGAAGTACCTCTTCACCCAGAAAGAGTTGAACCTTAGGCAGAGGCGTTGGCTCGAACTCCTGAAGGACTACGATATCACCATTTAGTATCATCCGGGAAAGGCGAATGCAGTCGTAGACGCCTTGAGCCGGAAGCAGCCTCCAGCTGAGTTGTCCTTCATGATTACGAGCCAGTATCGTCTGATAGAGGAGTTCCGCCATCTGGAGATCGAGGTTGTTTCCACTGGGACTACGGCCCAGTTGATGTCTCTGGTGATACAGCCTACACGACGGAGCGGATCATGCTTGGACGACGAGTGACCCGTACTTACGAGAAAGTGCGGGCGGAGATCGAGCGAGCAGGACGGGAACTTCACTATCCACCCTGATGGGTCTTTGCGCTTTAAGGGCAGATGGTGCGTGCCTAGTGACTCGGAGCTGAGGAGCGACATCCTATCCGAGGCGCATCGATCCCCGTATACGGTTCACCCAGGCGGAACCAAGATGTACCGCGACCTGAAGCAGAATTTCTGGTGGCCTAGGATGAAGTTAGATGTGGCTCAGCATGTGGCACGATGCTTGACTTGTCAGCAGGTCAAAGCCGAATATCAACGACCGGCAGGGAGGCTGCAACCACTTCCGATACCCGTATGGAAGTGGGAGCAGATTTCTATGGATTTCGTCACTGGATTGCCTCGATCACAGCGAGGCCATGATGCGATACGGGTTGTAGTGGATGGGGGTGACGAAATCGGCTCACTTCTGCCGATGCACACGACGTGGTCCGTGATTGAGCGCACGATTATATATCGACGAGATCGTCAGGCTTCATGGTGTGCCGGTGTCGATCGTATCTGATCGGGACACCCGCTTCGTTTCCTATTTTTGGAGGAGCTTGCAGCAGGCTATGGGTACGAAGTTGAACTTCAGTACAACGTTCCATCCACAGAGCGACGGACAGTCAGAGCGAGTCATCCAGACTCTTGAGGACATGCTCCGCGCTTGTGTCCTGGACTACGGTACGGTGATGGATGGTTTCGCTATTTACCACTGGTGGAGTTCGCTCATAACGACAGCTACCAGGCGAGCATCGGGATGGCTCCGTACGAGGCTTTATATGGGCGTCGATGTCGGTCCCCTATCTGTTGGGACGATGTCGGAGAACGCCGGTTGATCGGGCCTGACTTAGTGGAGGATGCGGAGGCGAAGGTTCGCATTGCGAGAGAGCGACTTCAGACTGCACAGAGTCGACAAAGGAGCTACGCGGACCAGCGGAGGCGTGACCTAGAGTTTTTGGCCGGTGAGCATGTGCTGCTCAAGGTGCCGCCATCCAGGGGGATCAAGCGGTTCGGTTTGCGGAACAAGCTTAGTCCGCGATTCGTGGGACCGTTTGAGATCCTGGAGCGTGTTGGTCCGGTGGCGTACAGGTTGGCTCTACCTCCGAGTCTCGCCCGGGTGCACAATGTCTTTCACGTGTCCATGCTACGAAAGTATATTCCGGATCCGTCCCACGTCATCAGCCCGACGTCTGTACAGTTACGGAAGGATCTGAGCTATGATGAGGCTCCGTTGCGGGTTTTGGTATGTGAAGTGAAGTAGTTGCGGAACAGGAGCATTCCGTACGTGAAGGTTCAATGGGAGAACCACGAGTGCGAGGCTACGTGGGAGCTTTAGTCTACTATGTGGGAGCGTTATCCGCATTTGTTTGTGGGGGATCCTTGATTTAAGTTTCGGGGATGAAACTTCTTGTAAGGGGGGAATGATGTAATAAACGATATTTTTATCATAATAAATAAACCCTTTTGTTGACGATGTTTTTGTGTGTAATGTAATTACTAAAGCGCTCATCAAATTTCAGGTGAAAATGAGCTAAAACGAAAAAGTTACACGATCTGGAATCCTGACTTAAAGTGAATAGTAACTCCGGCTTTTCGGCGAGCCGAGGAGTAAAGAAGGGTTCAGATGTGTACCGAACTCCGATAATAGGACTTCAATAACTCGTTTCGAACGGCTCAACTATCCTGGAACCAATGGCACTGACGGAATTGGATTCCGATGCACGGTTGTCGAGAAAAAGGGTTTTGAACGGTTATACATATATATATATATATATATATATATATATATATATATATATATATATATATATATATATATATATATATATATATAAGTGGATTTATGGGGGAGTTAAAGAGGAACTGTTTCGTCGCAGATCAGAGACCAAATCGGATGAAACAAAATGATAGATTCGATGCCCGCCGTGGCCGGACGCGCTGTGTGATCCGACGGAAATCCGACGACAGATCTTCGGGAATTACAAGATGATCGCAGAGGTAAAATGGCGATTCGGAAAGATCGCGAAAGGGCTAATATTTTATGCGCCGAAATGCGCGATTTCGAATGTAGAGGGACTTACGAGCATACGACTCATCCGCCGGGCAGGGGACTAGGGATTAAATAGTGGCAAATTGTGGGCTAAAGTGCAATTGTGCATTTGTGTATAAATGGAAGTGTTAGGGTTTCATGAGAGAAACCCTAACCCTAGCCCACCTCTTCACCTCCCGCCCACCCTAACCGCCTATGCCCATCATCTACCACCTCGTGCGCACGCCCCGCCACCGCAAAGCCCCGCCACGGAGAACCCAAAGAAGACCACCTCTTCCCTCGCCCTCAACACCCACTATCTTGGACGAGAGTCGACGGAAAGCTCCAAATCCCTCGGATCATCTTCCCGCGAGAGAAGAATCGCCGGCATCCTCCCCGGCCGATCCGTTGTCCCCGAGTCTTGGCACCGCCGTTGATCCTTGCGGCCGCCCAAACCGAGCGGACCGAGATCGGGCTTCCCGGGTTGCCGCCGTCCTACTTCGGCCGCGCCGCCCTCCGATCGGCCCGGTGATCTCCTCGGCGACCTCCGGCGCACCTCCCGGCGTCATCGCACGCCGCCGGCCACCGCTCCGTCACTGCGGCCGCCGGATCCGGTGCGGACCGAGGTGAGCCACCTCGGCTTCGGTCATCGCCGCCGCCTCTGAGGGAGCACCGTGACCCCCTCGGCCTCCGGTCTTTGGATCGTCGCCGCCCGACGTTCCGGCCGCCGCCGTGCCGCCGGCGCTATCAAACCCGAGAGCAAGTAGGAGGAGTTGATCTCCTCCGCCGCCGCCGGCCGCCTCTCTGCCGCCGGCTAGCGTCTTCCGGATCTCTCGACCTGGTGCTCCTTCCCGGCGGACCGCCCGCCGTCGTCCGATCGCGGCGGCCAACCTAGCTCCCCAGTGCAGTAAGCAACAATTTTAATACCAGCACCTTAGTCTAGGGTTTTGATCACTTATCCGGTGATCCGTTAGGTCTTTTTGACCTCATGAGGTGAGCACGGTCATCCGCTTTTCGTGCTGAACGCGATGCTCACCTCCGTTTGGGCTTTTGATGCCCCGATTAGCGGGATTGTCGTATCTTTCGCGTTGTGCGCGCTGTTTACAAAACATCGTGTCGCTCGTGCGAGTGCTACAGTGACCGAAAGTTCTCCGAAAGGTGAGCACGGTCTCCGGCACGTCGAAACCTTCCAGTGACTGCGATGGCTCGATTTATTAAACATCGGTTTGCGTGCACGGTCCATAAAAGCCCTAAAATTATATGAAATAATGTGTTTTTATGATTTGTTAGGGGCTTTTATATAATTGTAAATTACGTGGCTGCTGTGGGCAGTGTGTACTAACTGTGGGTAACCCCTGGACTGATCGTCCAAGGTCCCAAGCCTTTACGGAAATCGAAAAGCGATTTCCGGAGCGTTTTTCGGCAAAATTCGCCGACGGAAACGTATTTACGGTTCGGATTTCTTCCGATGACTCTTAGTGGTTATTTACGTTGTCGCTGAGCCTTGTTGGCTGGTCACCCGCGTCGTTTCGAAGGTTCCGAAACGACGGGTGAGCGACGATGGAGTTCCGGTACAGTTTTCGGGACTTCCGGGTGCTTCGGCAATCGATTTTGGGAAACCGATTCCCGTGGGTTCATTAGTGGAGCTTTGTGAGTAGTAGTACTTGTGTTGGTGGGTTAGATGCTAACCCGGGGGACCTTTTCGTAGGTCCAGTTGCTTCGTTTCCACAGTCGACAGATCAGATCTACAGTCGTACAGGTGGGTATCTCGACTCGCCGTCGGTTCAGTGGTGCACGCTGGTGACGTTCCTTCCACCTTTACTGCTTATCGTTTATCATAGATATATCTATTGAGCTTGCACCTTTGTGTTACAGTATTACTCTACTCAGTGTTTCCATATTTAGTATCATGTGTAGGAGTAGAGTAGACTACTTCTTGTCAGCCTATGACATCTGTGACCTATTCGGTCAGTTTACTTCAGTATACTCAGTGTCCTTGTTGTTCGGTTGACTGTTTGACGACCTATACAGTCAGTACACCCTGAGAGGCAGGATTGTCGGCTGGTTGCCGACGTTTGGCTATTGAGCATATCAGCATCGATCGCCCGAGACACATACGCATTTCACGAACACCAGCGGTTTGATCCTCTGCAAGTGGGTGTTCTTTTCCGAAAAAGTGGTTGGATATGCCAACCCGTGAGCCCAGCTGTCAGAACTGGGTTATATGCAGCCTGTGGGCCCTGCGGTCAGTACTGGGTTGTACACAGGTAGAGTGGCAGTGGGCATGGGCCTGAGGTCTGCGGACCAATAGGGAAGTTTCCAGATTGGGTATTTTTGTACTATCGTACCATTGACGCATACTTACAGTAGCTGTTGTTTCATATCTGTATATCTCTCTCGTTTTACTTGTTTATCATAGCTACTGTACTACTACTATCATCTCCACTTGTGTTTATCTCCGTGAGGTATCCACTGAGAGGGGGAGACATGTTTACATGTTCTCACCCCCCGCCTTCTTTTTCAGGTGACGTTGCAGGAGTTAGTGGGGCAGCTGGTGAGGAACGAGTCTAGTTCGCGACATAGCTCCGTCCCTTTGTCGGTTATCCATTTACCTTTCCTGTTTTATGACTTAGACTAATTTATGGTTCAGTTCAGTATTTACTTTGAATATGAGATGTTTTATAATGTAATAAAGAATGTGGATTTTATGTGATAAAATGGTTTTCTACCCCTCGTGGTAGCGTTTTTAAAAGAAAAGGTTTCCGTGTGGGAAACAGCTTTCAAAGGTTTTTTTTAACTTATGTATATCTTAACTATGAATCTTTGGTGAATGGTTGAATGAATAGTTATAACTGTTTATTGTTATATGTTCATTTGGTCGTGGTTGTCTCCTGGTTGTATTGTTTATTACACTCTGTACTTGTGTGACGCCGTGCAAATACAGGGGAGACTCTGTCCGTGTAAACAGTTGACTCCCTGTATTTGTGGCGGATCTGGCATACCTTGGGGTCAGGTTTTCAAAAAAAAAAAATTTCCGCTGTATTTTTCATTTTATAATTAACCCCGGGGCCTGACATTCTCTCTCAGCCTCACTTGTTTACCCATCTTCGTCGTCCCCTCCGCCTCCGCCAACTGCGGCTCCAGCACCCCTCATCGTCTCGTCCTCCCCTGCGGCTCCAGCACCTCTGCGGCTCCAGCACCCCTGCGTGGAGGTGCTCCGCCTCCCCACCCACCGCGGCAACCCACTCGCCGCCTCCGCCAACTGCGGCACCAGCACCCGTCATCGTCTCGTCATATTCATGAGAATTGACTCTCTTTGGCCCAAATTTTATTTGGTTTTGAGAGATTTAAATTGAAATTAAAGGTTAAAAATTAAGAACGAGAAATTTTTTAGCAAATTATACTAAATCAATAATATTTATTACTACTAATTTTTTTTTTAAAAAAAATTAATTTTTATATATATAGGCCAAGTTTTCGCGGCGACCGTATGTCGCCGCTAATCATCTATCTTTTAGTGGCGACACATCGTCGCCACCAAATATTCCGGCCACAAAATATGCCGCTCCAGGTTTGAGGGAGTTTTAGTGGCGACGTTGTGTCGCCGCTAATTATCTAACTTTTCGCGTCGACTGGCTTTCGCCACTAATTACCTAACTTTTCACGGCGATAGTTTGTCGCCACGGATTCTATACTTTTAGCGGCGACCCATTGTCGCCACCATATAGTTTTACCGACGGGGCTTTCCGCGGCGACATGCGGTGACCGAAAGTCGCTGCCAAAAAGTTTTTCGTGGCGACAATATTAGCTATGGCGGCGACATTTGTCGCCACTAAAGCCTGTACCTGTAGTAGTGCTTGATGGCTTCAATCCTTCTAGGATCCACCGCTATGCCTGATTCCGAGATCACATGTCCGAGGAATGCTACCTCTCGAAGCCAAAATTCATACTTTTTCAACTTGGCAAAAAGTTTCTTTCCCCGAAGCACTTGGAGTACTAGTCTCAAGTGTTTCTCGTGATTCGCATCGCTTCGGAAATAAACCAAGATGTTGTCGATGAACACCACGAAGAACCTGCCTAGATAAGGCTTGAAAACATGGTTTATTAGATCCATAAAAGCTGCCGGGGCATTAGTAAGCCCAAACGGCATAACTGTGAACTCATAATGACCATACCGTGTTCTAAAAGCCGTCCTCGATACATCCCCAGGTGCAAAATTCAATTGGCGGTATCCCGCCTGCAAGTCGATCTTGAAATACTCACTCGATCCCTGAAGCTGATCGAAAAGATCATCAATCCTCGGCAACGGATACTTATTCTTGATCGTGACTTTATTAAGTTCACGATAGTCCACGCATAGGCGAAGTGATCCGTCCTGAAACTCCCGCATCACCGGGATATCCTCAATCCTAGGGGTGTCATCCTCGCCCCTCAGTACAACGCTAGCCAAAGAGGCTAGGCATCCTCCACTAATCAGCTGCCTAGCTCGAGACGAGCTGATCGTCATCGCAAAAAGCGAACTCTAGTATCCTCTAAACATAACCTTGGTTTGCCAACGTTGTCAATCTTCAAAAATCCTCAACGGGATACTCACGACCATCAGTAACCAATTCCACCAATCCATCTAGAAGGGCTTGGAACGATCATTCAGCAAGTCCCTAGCACTGGTGGAGTATTATAAGCTTTAGGCAACATCACAATGGTTTCGTGATGTTCCAGCCCAAAATCAAAAGTCGCTTTGAGGCACGACCTCAAACCCCAACGCGGAACGGTGATACTCGGATTGTATTCAAGCTCATCGAGTACACCCATACCCAAGGCTAATGTAATTTGGATATTTATACACTGTTGAACTTAAAAACGTGCCACATCAATCGTTAAAATAGTCATTTTTAAGACCCTGTGATCGCTTTGTAAATGATGTCGAAAAATTATAAAATTTGGTTTCTAGATAGTTCCAATAGCATAGATTATGTCTAATGGAGCCGATCGTCGAATTGGATGTCATATCATCAAAAAAAACTTACAACCACGGAGGCCTCTGTACTTTCGAAATTAAGCACGGAAGACGTACTCTCTCTCTCTCTCTCTCTCTCTCTCTCTCTTTATATATATATATATATATATATATATATATATATATATATATATATATATATATATATATATATATATATATATATATATGTATTTCTCCATTTTTCAATCTTATGTGAAATGCGTAACATTATATTATTGGCATTTTTGCATAAAAAAATCCACTTATTTTGGGCTTTTGCAAAACCGGGCGACCTTTTTCGCTTTTGCAGATTCGGTCAACTTTTTCAAAACCGACCAAAATACCCTTTTGCCTTTTTCTCTTTCCTCTTTTTTTATATCGTTCTTTTTTTCTTTCTCTTCCCAGAGAGCGGCGGAGGCGGAAACGCACCCCTCCTAGCCCGGTGACGTCGCCCTTGTCCTCTCCAACGACGTCGCCTGCGACGAGCCCGCCTTCCCTACCTCGGCCTCTCCCCCGACCCCTTCTTTTACCGCGTCCTCGCCCAGGCCCTCTACCGCCGCGGCCAGGCCCGCTTCGCCGCCTCCTTGCTCGACAACAAGCTCCACCGCGGCCTCCTTATTCCTCCTCTTTTTTCGTCGGTGCGCCAACGCGAGAGACGAACGGGGAGGATGCGAACTCGACCGGAGACGGTCGGAGTCGCGGGGAGGAGCGTGGAGAGGTGGGCGGCGCCAGCAGCGCGCGGCGAGCTTGTGGTTCTCGGCGCGGTGGCGGGAAGAAGGAGAAAGAAAAAAGAATAAGCGACGGGAAGAAGGAGAAAGAAAAAAAACAGAGAACAAACGGAGGAAAAAGAGGAAGAAGAAGGGAATAAAAAATAGTATAAATTTGACCTAAATAGTGCAACGTTCGTCTAAAAAGTATAATTTTTGCTATCCCAAATAGTATAAATTTCACCCAAATAGTGCAACATTCGCCTAAAGAGTGCAACTCTCATCCAAAAAGTATAAATTCTGTCTCAAATAGTGTAAATTTTATATAAAACAGTGCAATTTTTGCACTCTTTGTGACAGAACTGCTTTGTTTGGGTGAAATTTACACCATTTCTCTTTTTTCACCGCGGATGCGGGTCACCCTACTGCTGCCGCCGCAGCATCTCCACCGTCTGTATCTCTGTCCCCTCCTCCTCCTCACCATCACTCTCCTCCTCCTCTGCTCGTCGTCTCGGCTTGCGTCGGGCTTGTCGCTGCGTCGTCTCCGGCGGAGGCCGCGGGTGCCGAAGCTATGCGCGTCGGGCTATGGGCGCGCGACTCGCCTCAAAGTGTTGAAAGTAAAATTTGTGATTTAATTGAAACCCAAAATATGGTATTTAAATTAGTGATTTAATTGAGACGAGAAAGTAAATTTTGTGAAATTAAGTTAGATTTTAGATTCGAGTAGTTATTAATTAATTAAATGGTGGCGGGAATGAAGCAAAATATTAAAAGAAGCGGCTCGTCGTCTCAGGACGAGGAGGAGCGGTGGAGAGCGGGGTTGGGGGGATGCACGGGGGATCCGTGAAGCCGCGCGAGGTGGGTGGGGCAAAGGCCGGAGGGCACGAGGCCAGGCGCAGCTTCGCCGCTAGAGATGACGACGCCAACGCCGACATCGGAGATGACGAGCAGAGGAGGTGGAAGGGTCGGGGGAGAGGCCGAGGCGGGCTCGTCGCCGGAGCGGACGAGGGCGACGTCGCGGAGGTAGGAGGGGGTGGCATTTCCGCCTCCGCCGCTCTCGGGGAAGAAAAAGAAAAAAAGGAACGAGAGAAAAAAAGGAGAGAGAAAAAGATATAAGAGTATTTTTGTCAGTTTGCTGAAAAAATAGACCGAATCTGCAAAAACGAAAAAGGTGGCCCACTTTTGCAGAAGTTCAAAATAAGTGGATTTTTTATGCAAAAACGCCTATATTATTTGCGAAAATAAATTAATTACTATTTTTCTTTGTAGTTTCTCCCCGTGTTAGTTATGAGGTTGCCCCAAGGATCTATCTAGATTGTATCCCACACCTAGAGGGGGGTGAATAGGTTTACCGACCAAAAACCACAAATCTCGATGCGTTAAAAGTAAATGCGGAAAATAAAAACACACCGAGATTTACGTGGGAAAACTCCAAACTCGGAGAAAAAAACCCATGGGACCAACACGCGAATAACAATCCACTAAGAGAAAAGATTATAAGGTGATTACCGACTCCACGGACTTAACCTCTCTTAACTTCCTATGAATCTCCGCGCACGCCTCCGGGTTGTCCACGCCCTCACGTCCGACTCCACGAACGCCACGTCCTGGATCCACGAAACGCCACCACTTCGAATCCACGAAGCTTCTATCACGTCGAATCCATGACGCCACTCGAATCCACGAGCCAACGATCCGAATCCACGAATCGCCTTCAAACGTGCCGAATCCACGACACCTCACGCCGAATCCACGACGCCTCACGCCGAATCCACGACGCCGTTCATGAGAAGCATCATGAGTATGGTGATCCTTCGCTTAGGAGTATCATAGAAAACCAAAGAGGAAAACTCCAAGAGAATCGTAGATCAAATCGACATATAGATATTCAATATGATATCTCGATTTGACCTGAAAGAGGCTATGATGTAGAAAATAGGTTTTAGATGAATTCCTAGCCTCTAGGGTTTCTCAAACAAATATTTTCATGAATCACACAAAGTTAGAGAACCACAATATCTTATTTATAGACTTTAGAATCAATTAGATTCGGATTAGAGAAAATTCAGATTTTTAACCATCTGTACTGGTACAAGTTCTATAGTGTTACTGGTAACACAATGACGGAAGATAGAATTTTCGAAGCCATGTTACCGGTAATGGGTTGATGGCTGTACCCGTACACTTGTGATGGTTGTACCGGTACACTTTACAGGCTGTTACCGGTAACACAGTGATGGCTGTGCTCGTACACTTTTTAGGCTGTTACCGGTAACACAGTGCAATTTTCAGCTTTTGCAAGATTCGGGTTTCACAAAGTTTCAAAGCACTTTCTAATCCATTAAACTTTAATTTTCAGGATTCTAATGTCTATAACTAAGTATGAATCATCATAATATGATTTAAAAACGTACCTTAACATCATGATTCATGTTGTGAGATATTTTCACTTTCTTCAAAGTCTTGGATTCTTCGTTCTTCTTCAATCCGCTCCGATTTCTTCAAGACTCCGACTCAATTCACGAAACTTGCCAACACAAAATCCTTAACACACCGCACTTAATACAATTTCTCCATAATTTTAAACAGTGCCTAACATGATTTCTATACCTTCTAAGTATCTAACATTTACCAACCGTCCCTAGAGCAAGTGGCAAAGGGCTTGGTGGTTGGTACCCAAGGCCCGAGTTCGAATCCTAGTTGATTCACATTTCTAGCTAAGTTTATTTCTTAAAAGAAATAAACGAAGCGGGTAGCGTGCTACCTATCTCTCAAAAAAAAAAAAAAGTATCTAACATTTGTTAATTTTGAGATCTAATAATTATTAATTAAGTCTCATCTAAGAAACACATCTTTCATGAGGGCACTTAATTTAATGGTCAAAATTGTTGACACTAGATATGTTTAACATGTGAGATTTGAGATTAATTATTAGCTAGGTGCCGTTTTTAGAAATATATTGAACCCTTTAAGCCATGGCAAGTGATTATATAGATTGGGAGATGTCATTTCTGTTTAATAATTTTGAGATGAAAAATTTACAAAAGGATTTGATTGTTAGCCTTTCAAAACAGTAGCTCGATTATTATCTTGTTATAATTGTTAACCAATAGAGATTAATTAAATAGTACGAATTATACTACTATATATATACTATCGATAGTACCAAGTGGTTGGTGCTATCGAGTTTTCGGCCGTTGAATGAAAAATTTTGCGCCTAGGATGATAGTGATCCCTTAGGATTGAGTGAGTGGTTGGTCGAATAGTATGATCTAACGGATGGAAATGATTATAGGGTAGATCTAACGTAGAAAACTCGATAGCACCAAGAGTTTGGTACTATTGATAGTATAGTAGCAGGACTCAAATACAACGTTAAGGCTACAAATGTAACTGACCCTTTTTTTTGTGAAAGAATGTTCGTGGCTAGCATTGTATTAATCTAAAAAAAACACAGCATGACACAATGAATATGTAACACACTGAACATTAGCAAATTGTAAGGTTCTAGTGTTAGAATAGTAATTTGAGCTATTCTTGGAGTGTTGGAGGGTCGTTGACTGTATTCCGACCTATTACTCGCATCTTGAGGAGCGAGAATGAGTACTTAGCACCAAAACCTTCAAACTGCAGATTTTATGGTGCTGGGTACCGATACTAGAGAAGGGTACTGAAACCCCGTCGAGTAACCAAGAGCTAACGTAGAGGAGAGCTCTCGGGTTTGAGTTCTACGAGGCAGAGTACCGGTACTTCATTGCCCGAGTACCGGTACTAGAGCCTGGTACCAGTACTGCATCGCGCAAGTACCTGAAGGTTTACTTCACACTTTTGGAAGAGCCTACAGGAACCCCTTGGCACACGGCTCGATTTCAGCACGGCATTTCATCCTCAGTCAGATGGGCAAACGGAGAGGACCATCCAAACCTAGGAGGATATGTTGCGAGCGTGTGTCATCGACTACAAAGGAAGTTGGTGTAATCACTTGCCAATGGCCGAGTTCGCTTACAACAACAGTTATCACGCCAGTGTGGGAATGGCACCGTTCGAACCTCTTTACGGGCGGAAGTGTCGATCTCCTATACACTTGAGTGATGTAGGTGAGCGTGCTGAGTTCGACCCAGATGTGCTGCGAGAAGCGGAAGATAAGGTCCGCCTTGCTCGCAAGAGATTGCTCACGGCGCATTCAAGACAAAAGAGCTACGCAGATAAGCGCCGTCGAGATATAGAGTTCGCAGTGGGCGACCGCGTGTTCCTGAAGGTTTCACCAATGCGGGGTGTGAAGCGATTTGGAGTGCGGGAAAAACTAAGTCCCCGATATATCGGGCCTTATAAGATATTGGAGCGAGTAGGCACGGTGGCCTATCGGCTAGCTTTGCCGCCGAAGCTCGCCGACGTGCACAATGTATTCCACATTTCCAACCTTCGCAAATACATTCATGACCTGGAGCACGCGATGATATATGAACCGCCGGAACTTCAAGAAGACTTGAGCTACGAGGAGTTTCCGGTGAGGATTATCGCCCGAGAGGTGCGAAAGTTACGAAATTGAGAAATTTCCTATGTGAAGGTGCGGTGGAGCAATCATGATGATCGCGAGGCCACCTGGGAACTCGAGAAGCTGATGAGGAAGAATCATCCTCATCTATTTGAGGATTGAGGTAAAAGTTTAAGTTAAGATTGAGAATTGAGTTAGTTTCGAGGACGAAACTCCTTTTTAGAAGGGGAGGATGTAAGGAAGTGAATTCTCAAAATCCGAGAGTTGTATTTCGTCCGGAATCGACTAATTGTCGAGTGGGTATGCTTCGGAAAAGCCGAAGACGACTAAAACCCAAAAAGTGCATTGGAGTTGGAGTCCACGAGAGTAAAGTGCAAAAATCTGCACTTTTATAGATTCAGCTCTCAGGGACCGGTCCCTAGCAGGGGGGGACCGGTTCCCATAGCTTGGCTTGTGGCAGGAAATCCTGCGCGCATTGGAATTGCTCTCGGGGACCGGTCCCTGGCTGGAGGGAGAGATCCCCGTAGCATTGGAGGTCCCTGTGGGGACCGGTCTCCAAATGGGAGACTGGTTCCCGTACGCGGACCGGTCTCAGATGGAGGGACCGGTCTCCGAGGGACCGGTCCTCTGGGGAGGGACCGGTCCTCGTACGCGAAAAGGGCTGGCAAAAGGCCTCTGCCAGCATGGGGTGCTCTCGGGGACCGGTCCTCCCGTAGAGGGACCGGTCCCTGAGCATGAAAAAGGCCCAGTCTGGGCAGTGTAAGAGAAGGAAAGTGGAAGGGTTCTAATGCAATTATTACATTAGTTGAGGGGTATAGCTGGGAGATCACTCTCTCCCTCTCTCATTTCTCACCCTCACACTCTCATTTCTTTTCCTTTCTCTCTCTAGAAAGAAAAGAACAAGAGAAGGAGAAGAGAAGAAGAAGAAGGAGAAGAGAGAAGGAAAAGAAGGCAAGGAAGGAGCTCACCATCATCTCCTTCTTCTTCTCCTTGGTTTGGTGTAGCTTAAAGAGGTGAGCTTTTTAAACCCTAATGGTAGAACTTAGGGTTTTGGGTTTAATACCTTAGAAATGGGTCAAATAGACCCCTAGCATGATTCTAAATAGATCAATCCCTAGTTCTAGGGTTTTTATTAGGTTGTTTGCTATATGTGCAAACCTAGGGCACCCAAATTGGGGATTTGCTTGCTAGAGGAGTTTGATCTCAATTGATCATGTTTAAACCTAATTGTTAGGTTGTGACGCACTGAATCTTTGCAAATTGCAAGATTCGAGTGTTCGATTGGTACATCGAACTTTTTCACCTTTTGTGGAAGGTCGTAGAAGGAGTTCCGATCCACAGTTCGAAAATTCTGAAGTTTTGGCTAAGTCTCGAGAGGTTTACTCTCTGAGACCGGTCTCCGAAGGGAGAGACCGGTCTCCCCAAGCCGTGTGTGGGGATGGCTGGTGTGGCATCCGGTCTCGGTTGCCAGAGACCGGTCCCCATACGTGCTGTCTGCGGAGGAGGCCATGGAGACCGGTCTCGGCTACCAGAGACCGGTTCCAGTACGCTGTTTTTGCGGAAGGGCCATCCAAGACCGGTCTTGGCTAGTGGAGACCGGTCTCCATGCCCGAAAACTGCCCAGACCGGGCTGTGCACAGTTTGCAAAGTAAAGGGACTTTTCGAGATTTTGTTACATTAGAGGGCCTATATGGCCACCCCTTCTCTTGTTTTCTCAACCCACTCCCTCACTCTTTCTTACACTTAGAAAGAGAAGAAGAAGGGGAAGAAAGGAGGAGAAGGAGAAGGAGAAGGAGAGGAGGAGCAAGTTTTAGTGAGGGTTGATCATCTTCCTCCTTCATCACCATTGGAGGCTTGGAGCTTGCCATTGGAGCTTTGTGGAGGATCAACTTTCAACCCTAGAGCCTTTTGAGCTTGGATTTGAACTTCTAGGAGGTAAGCAACAAGTTTTCTCCTTCTAGATTTGAGTATTGTTGCTTTTTAGCACATGAAACCCTAGAATGGGATTTTAGGGTTACTTTTGGGGCTTTTCAATTTGAGGCTTTTGGATGTTGTTTGATTAGTTTAAAACCTTCCTGTAGGTTGCTTTGGAAGGGATCTAGCTCCCTTTTGAATTTTCTAAGGGAATTTCTACATATTAGGTGAGTTTTCCTTACCTCTTGTTGAGTTTCTTAAAGATTGAACTCATGGTTCATCCGTTGAAGTTGTAACTCTTCCAGCATGCTTTGTAGGTTGTTAGGAAGAAGAATATAAACTTCGTTAGCGTTTCGGAGCAACGCTTGAATCATTTGGTGGGTTTGGCTTCACAAGTATAGGAGAACATGTCTCCTATGTGGTTAATAGTTATCGATAAATTATTTGGCATTCATATTCATGCTAGATAGAATTTAGGGATAATTGCCTATATACCCCTCATGCGTCTGAAAATATCCGATCTACCCCTACTTTTTTTTTTCTTTCTAAAATGCCCCTCATATGTTCCACCGTTATTGCAAAATACCCCCGCAGTTATCTCCTGTTAAGTTAATCTGGATTAAACGTGAGTTAAATATCTACCACAGTTAAAAAAATTAAAATACCAATTTTGCCCTTAACTTAAGGGCAAATAAGAAAGGTTGGTGACGGTAGAGGGGTATATTGGAAAAAACCAAAAGTCGAAATACTTTTGTGCCCTTGACTTTAAGGGCAAATAAGAAAGACAATGATGGTAGAAGGGTATATGTGAAAAGGGCAAAATAGTAATTTTACAGAGATAACAGAGTTACTTAACAGATTTTAACTCTAAGGGTATATTAGAAATAGGTTGGAACGTAGGAGGGGTATTTTTAATATTAGCCTTCTAAGAGGGGTAAATCGAAAAATCGGAAACTTTTCAGGGGTATATAAGCAATTGCCCCTAGAATTTATATGAATTTTAGAACACTTAAAATGCATGCCTTATGTGTTATAAAAATTTCACTCTATATAGTAGAGCATTGTGGGGTATTTTGCATGCACGTGAGGGTGGTTCTTTTGGGCATTTGGGAACGTGCCTCCTATGTTTGATATAGCTCAAATGATGTATTTGTAAGCATTAAACTCATGTTGGGACTTAGAAAGTTTAAGTGTCATCAAGGGGCACTTAACTTAGAAAACTGTGAAACTGCAACATAGAGACATTGACATAGGCCATTGGACATCTATTATATCCCATGTTAGAGACATGATGACATAGAGATAGGCCTTGGACACAGTAGCTTTACTTTCCATGTTATAGACATGACGACTTGGTACTTGAGACGGATCTATGATTACATTGCCATTGTGCTCATTCGCACATGCTTGTGAGGGTCGCTCCCTACAAGCCGGCACTCCGGAGTTGGCCAACGCGATACTTATTTGCCGTGCGGGATTGGGCTCCGAAGTGGATTGCCGTGGGATAGGCTCATTCCTAGGGTGGGAATGTTGACTACCACGGGGCCATTAGGCTCGACATCGGCTAGACAGCCTTCGGGTGGGTCTTCAGGCTAGACAGCCTTCGGGCGGATCTTTTCAGATTTAAACTTCAAGTAGTTTAATTGCATTTTTGGACATTGACTAGAATAGTAAACCGAGACACTTTACTATTACATGCGGGACATAAACATGATTGTTATATCTGCTTATTCATGTTTAGAATAGCTCTTTATTTATGCAAGTTCATGACTAGTAGAGATAGCATGTTTTAGCAGTTTACCTGTTCATTTACATGTCGCTTACTTCGTTTATACATATCCGCTTACTTGTTTCTTTTGGGCTTAGTGGCGCATGCAACTGAAGTCAGTAATTGCCCACTGGAAACTATTATTTAATAGGGCTCACGCCCTCTATTTCTTATGTGTTTCAAAGCCTTCCGCACCGACGGAGGCACGGAATCGCGGCAAGGGAGTCTCCTAGCTAGCTAGCTATAGTTTTTGATTACCTAGGTTGTTATTTTCTCTCTTTATTGTTTTGGTGAGAGAGAGGTTTTGTATATCCATGTATAGAGACCACCTTGTATTACCTATGGTTTTGGTTTATGGGATCTATTGTTGTATTTACTTTATGGTTCTTAGTGGATATTAGTTCTTTACTTATTGCCTATTTTAGCTTCTAGTAGTTATTTCCGCTCTGATACTTCTAGATGCTTTCTCTTGTTGTCCTATTTATCGCTTTCTTTTAGACGCCTTGTATGTTTTAGACGTACGGCGGGTCTGGGCACGCGCCGGGCGGGCTTTCGCTCGGTCCCGGGGCATGACATAGGTGCCTAAACGCGTTGGCGAAGACAGAATTACGTTTCGTCAAACGGGCTAAAAGATAGAGGCAAAGCAAGATCGTTTGGGCTTCGTTTCAACCTAAACGGCCGAGATAGAATCGAAGCAAGTGCCGAGGAGTCTTCTTAGGACCTCCTGTGACGCACTGAACTTCTGCAAATAGCAAGGTTCTAGTGTTGGATGTGAATTTCGAACTTTTCCACTCTTTGTGGAGGGTCTTGGAAGGTGCCACGACCCGCGGTTCGAGTTTGTGGAGCTTTGGCCAATCCTGAGAGTTTTCACTCTCAGGGACCGGTCTCTGGGAGGAGAGATCGGTATCCCCAAACTGTCGTTGGGTGGCTGGAGTGGCGACCGGTCTCAGCTGGCGGAGACCGGTCCCCATGCGCACAAGTCTGCGGGAGAGTCCTCAGGGACCGGTCCCGGCTAGCAGAGACCGGCTCCCGTACGCTGTTATTGCGGGAGGACCACCCGGGACCGGTCCCGGCTCACAGAGACCGGTCCCCGAGCCCGAAAACTACCCAGTCTGGGCAGTGCACTGATTGCATAGTTGAGGGGCTAAACTGAATTTTGTTACTTTAGACAACCATATAGGCTCTTCCCCTCTCTTATCCCCTCATTTCCACACTCTCTTTTATTCTCCCTTGCATTCTAGAGAGAGAGAAGAAGAAGGAGAAGAAGGAGAAGAAGAAGAAGGAGAAGAAGTGAAGAAGGAGACCTAGGAGAGCTTGCTTGTGGCTTGAAGCATCTCCCTCTTCATCAACCTCACCTTGGGAGCTTGGGGCTTGGACTTGGAGGTTACCTTGTGGAAGGATCTTCACCCCTAGGAGGTTTTGATCTTGGTTTTGAGGCTCTTGAGGTAAGCATCACCTTCTATTCCTCTAGAATAAGGTTTTGATGCTTTTTACTAGATGAAACCCTAGATTTGGTAAATTAGGGTTTATTTTGGGAGTTTTTGATCTAAGGCTTTTGGAACCTAATTGATGGGTTTAGAACCTTTTTTTAGGTTGCCTTGGAGTGGATCAAGCTTCCATTTGAAGCTTGGTGTAGGATTTCTACACTAATGTGAGTTTTTCCTTATTCTTTATATAGAAGCTTAAAGATTGAACACATGGTTCATCTTTAGAGGTTGTAACTCCTAGGATTTACTTTGTAGGGTGCTAGGAGTAGGAATCGAAGCTTCGTTAGCGACTCGGAGCAACGCTTGGAGCGACGGTGGGTTTGACCTCACCAATGACAATGAGGAAAATCCTCATTGTGGTTATTTAGTATCATAAAATAGAAAATCATGCATTTTCTTGATATATGATTTATTTGTAAATTTTAGAGTGCTTAAAACATATATGTTATGTACAATGCATTTTTGACCTCTATATGGTAGAGACTAGTCTGGCTGGTAATTCATGTGGTAGCATTCTATTAGTAGCTTGAGAACATGTTAAACTTAGCGTGAGAACATGTTAAATGGTAAGTTTTGGCATATTTGTGAACTTAGAAACTATGCATGTCATAGGAGAAAAGCTAATGTCATAAAGCGGCATTAGGCTTGGCATCTACTCGTAGAATAGTGAGCTAATGTCATTAAGCGGCATTAGGCTCGTAAATGAACTTTGACAGAGAAATTCTAGTGTCATGAGAGATATTATACTAGACCTTAAGGTTGCTAGGGACATTTGCCATGTGAGAGACATGAGGTTTGGACTTGGGATTTGACTATGCTTGTTGCCATTTGTGCTCTTTCGCACAAGCTTGTGAGGGTCGCTCCCTACAAGCCGGCACTCCGAAGTTAGCCTTTGCGATTCGTTCGCGCGTGCGGTATTGAGAAACCTATGAGGCCGAATTGGTTAGACTCATTCCTACGGGGATGTTGGGGCTACCACGACACTTAGGGGGCGCAAGCGGGATTACACTTGTGTAAATCCTAAACTGAGATTGAACATTACTTTCAATAGTAAATGATAATCACTACTTAACATAGATTAGTAGTTGGATCACTTGGACTTGTAGTATACTTGATAGATCCTCATTTACATCTTAGTATACTTGCTCATTATAGTAGAACTTATTCTCTACATAAATGTTGGTGTATTGGAATATGATAGCTCTTTTATCATGCTTATGGTATAGTAGCTGATAGCATTACTCTATGCTTTTACTTCAGTAGTTCATATTCTTTTGCAGCTTATTCTTACCGCTTATTTTGGGGCCTAGTGGTGCAATAGTGTTGGTCTGTAATTGCCCACTGGGAACCATAAATTATAGTTCTCATGCCCTCTGTTTTCTGACTCATTTCAGTGCCTTCTGCATCTGGGGAGGCTCGGGACCGTGGCAAGGGTGTTGCCTCGGGCTAGCGACTGTTGGAGAGGATCCGTTGGGATAGGTGATCCACTACTCTTCATTTTCTTTGGGAGAGGTTTTGAGAGTTGTACCTTATATAGAGACCACCACTTTTGTGTATTTTGGGAATTGTTACTGTTAACCTTGTGCTATTTACTTCTGTTTTTAGTTGGTGTAGTTACTTTCCTTCTCTCTACTTGTTGTTAGCTCTAGTTGGTTGAGGCTCTGATATTCTAGTTATAGCCTGTTTTCGTTTTAATTCCGCTGTTTTTTGTTAGACGCCTTGTATGTATTGACATATGGCGGGTCTGGGCACGCTTTGGGGAAAGTCCTGTCGACCTCGGGGCGTGACACCTCCACAACTTAAAACAACTTCGAAAGGTGCATGGGGGGTGTCAATCCGAAATCATCCAACTCTTTTCTATGTCTTAGAACATATATAATTTCATCTCTTGCATATGCATTGTAGGATTGCATGTTTAGCCTTCTCCTTATGCTTTCTATTGTTAACCTAGTGTATATGGAATACTAGGTGAATAGGATATATAGGTGAGGATTGGGTCGGAACATTGGATCTTATAATGCTAAAGGTAGAGATGAACTTGATGGTCGATGGTGTCATAACGAGTGGCATATGATCGATAGATGAGCAAATCGAGTGGCATATAAATGTTAAAGAACATTACGAGTGGCATTAATATAGTGTATTTGACACTAGAGGTCTATGGACTTAGGGATAGATGGAATCCCTAGAAAATGACTGTGTTCAAGAACTTAGTAAAGCTAAGCACATGTATATGTTGGTAGGAATAGGTGAGTTCCGAGAGAAATGTTGGTCCTAACTCGTAGGGTATCCTCACGTGGAGAGGATAGATCAAGCTCACGGTCTGTATCTGGAATGGTATAGTCATCCATGTCGTCGAGTACTCCAGAGTGTTGCACGATCCGGACCACATGGAGGTCCACAGACAATCCCGGATTTGAGTGCACATGAAGCCTCCTACCCAAAAAGAGATTTTATGTGAGGCGTAGGCAAACCCAAGGATTCGCCACAGATTGGGTAAATGGAAAGAACATTATCATTGAACAATTACTTGTTGAACATAAAATGAACTTGGTAGCATGTTAGTAAATCTTTACTATATGATGCATGCATTCATTTACATGATTATGGACATAATAGTATAGATTTTCTATTATGCATTTACAGTTTTCAGATATCTATCTATATATCTAGTTGTATTACTTTGCCCACTTGGACCTAATGGGGAGATCGGCGGAGTCGGCGACCGAGCCCACTGAAAACTATGAAAGATAGTTCTCACCCCACTCTATTACAGGGACGAGTGCGGGCGCGCCGAGCGAGAATCGCGGCAAGGGTATAGCGCCCGAGCAGTAGTTACATTTAGTAGCTTTCCTTTTATGCATTAGAGTACACCTTTTGTATCTAGATGCTTTACATTTTGGAAGAACAATGTATCTATTCGAAGTTGAATGAAAATGTATTCATTTTGGAAAAGAATGATGTAATTGTAAAATGAAAGCAAATGTGATGTAATAGATAGTAGTCATCTCTTTATTTCACTTGTATCTACTTGTGGATTACTTGCTCTTAGTTATTGTTGGCACTGTTTGTGCCCCGTTGAATGTGTATGTTTAGAATTTAGATTTTTTTGGGTAAATTCGTGTACACATTCCTGTTGTTGAGCCTTGGGCGGGCAGGGGAGGTGCTGTCCGTCCGGCGTCCGCTCGCCGCGCCCGAACCGGACCAAATCGGTAGCGGTGTCGGGGCGTGGGCGTGACACTTACATAAAAGGGATAATTGCCTATATACCCCTCATGCGTCTGAAAATATCTGATCTACCCCTATTTTTTTTTTCTTTCTAAAATGCCCCTCATACGTTCCACCGTTATTGCAAAATACTCCCGCAGTTATCTCCTGTTAAGTTAATCTGGGTTAAACGTGAGTTAAATATCTACCACAGTTAAAAAAAATTAAAATACCAATTTTGCCCTTAACTTAAGGGCAAATAAGAAAGATTGGTGACGGTAGAGGGGTATATTGAAAAAGACCAAAAGTCGAAATACTTTCTGTGCCCCTGACTTTAAGGGCAAATAAGAAAGACAATAATGGTAGAAGGGTATATTTGAAAAGGGCAAAATAGTAATTTTACAGAGATAACAGAGTTACTTAACAGATTTTAACTCTAAGGGTCTATTAGAAATAGGTTGGAACGTAGGAGGGGTATTTTCAATATTAGCCTTCTAAGAGGGGTAAATCGGAAAATCGAAAACTTTTCAGGGGTATATAAGCAATTGCCCCTACATAAAAATATCCCAAACATGTGTCCCGATAATCTAATCCTGTTGTAGTGGATTATATAAATTAAGCAATTACCACCAACTCTCCGTTAATTTTGTACTGTTCGATTTGAAAGATATACACATTCACCAAAAATATGAGTTAATTTCTAGCTAGGAAAATTGTTGTACCATTGACATTTTCATTTGACCATCATTTTTGAAGGTTTTTTAAAATTTGACCATATCTAACAATCTAAACCCTTAATTCAATAATAGGTGCATGGTTAAGCCCTCTTATTAATTTGATTTTATAGTCTAAAGGCTAATGTGCATTAAAATATTAAAAAAGTGGGTATAATTTGGGATAACCAGATAGTATGATCGTAACACTCGATGGCTTGTTTTTTTAAAACGAAAATGCTGCCTTTTTTTTATGTGAAAAGCCAATAGCCAGTGTGAGACCCTAGTTAGCCCTATATATGAGATATAATAGGACTAAACTCTTAACCCGGCTTAAGCATTTTGGGTGGTGGCAAAGACCTAAGAGGTTAAGAGAGTTAAGCGTGCTAGGACGGGAGTAGTCCTAGGATGGGTGACCCCCTGGAAAGTTGGGGCGTCACAGATGGTATCAGAGCCAATTACCAGCCGGATGTGTGAGATGAGTCTCGGCTGAGTCAGGGTCTGGATGACGGGCTAGCGAGACGAGTTTCACATCGCCTGGTATTTGTGAGTCTGAGCCTGACGAGGACGTCAGGGCTTAAAGGAGGGGAGATTGTGAGACCCCAGTTAGTCCTATATATGAGATATAATAGGACTAAATTCTTAACCCGGCTTAAGCATTTTGGATGGTGGCAAGACCCAAGGGGTTAAGAGAGTTAAGCGTGCATACTAGGACCGGAGTAGTCCTAGGATGGGTGACCCCCTGGGAAGTTGGGGCGTCACAGCCAGCCGCCGAAATGTCGTACAAGCAAAATTTGACATTTTTTTTAAAAAAAATACTTGTGTTATTCTATTCGATCTACAGATATAGTACGTGTTTACTGTAATTAGATACTAATATATTTTGATGGTATAAATGCAGTAAAAAATTAAAAAAATAAAGAACTTTAACTTTATCAAAATGTATATCAAAAGAAATAAAATAAAATAAAGAGGTGTCTTATTTAGAATGTCACAATCCAATGAGTACAGTTTTTTGAGAGGAGAATGAATTAACTAGTCTTAAGAACTAGGAATAATTTCATAGATGCCCTTCTAGAAACTATTAATTTCATCAATATCCTTCTAAAATTGATAATATCACAAATACCCTCCAGTATGTTAAAAATTATCAAAAATACCCTCAATTAGTTAAAATCCGTTAAGGCTTATATGAAACGGAGTTAAATTTTTAAAATACCATTTTTACCCTTTATCTCTTATTAATAGTAGAAATACTAAGAGGTATTTCAATATATTTTTTTGTAAATTTAAATTTGAGTATTTAATATATACATATTAAATTAAATTATTAATATATATTAATTATTAAAAAAATATATAAAAATTATATTTTATATAATTTTGGTTTTGTTTTTTGTTTCGGATTTCGGTACAGGTTCAGTCTAAATATAGACCAAACACATAATTGAATTTAAATATGGATAATTCCTTAACATTATTTTCATTAAAATTTTTATATATAATTATTTATTCGATAAAATATAAATAGACCCACTAGATTTAGTGAAATTATCAAAAAACTAAAAAATTCTCTTTTTTTATACACTGAAATTAGTTAATTTTTCTTAAAAAACTAAAAGTTAATGGAATATCAACTTTAAAAAATGAAAGTTGAGAGAGCTATTTCAAAATGGCATACAGTTGAGGGGGTCTCCATACATTTTTACTTAAGAGAAACTTAACTTGAGGGTAAATAAGTCATTTTAAAAGTTAACCCATCTTTAACCATTTAATAACTATGGTAAAGCTAACGTAACTAACGGTAGGGGTATTGATGATAATTTTCTGCATTTACAGGATTATAGGTGATATTTTAAACTTTATAGGGGCATCTATGATATTTAAGACTTTAGGAGGGGTCCATGAAATTGCCCCGAAGAACTATATATATGTCCACTCAGAAAAAGTTGTACCATTTTAAAAAAAAAAAACAGTTTCAGTGGAAGGTTGAGAGGAGGAAATTGAAACTGAAAAAAGCATTTGGTTTTGAAGCCGTTGACAAGTAAATTTCAAATTAACAGATCAAAAGACTATTACTAGAAATAGATTCATGGGCACTGTAATCTGATTCACCTTGCATCTTTCAAGTAATTAAAGTATATCAAGCAAATATAGTAGGATGGGATTACAACAATATATATATATATATATATATATATATATATATATATATATATATATATATATATATATATATATATATATATATATAGAGAGAGAGAGAGAGAGAGAGAGAGAGAGAGAGAGAGAGAGTAGAGAGAGTACTATACTCTTATGAGTAGTAGACTCTTACTACTCATAAGTTGTTTTTGATGATGGAGCTTCCGAATCGACGATCCACTCCGTTAAATATGATCTAGAGTATTTAAAACTTCTAGAAAATAAATTTCGTAATTTTTCAAAATCATAATAAAATCCATCGAGATGGGCATAAAATGAACATCCGAAATCGAACGACTTGCTAATAATAGATTATCGGATCCATCAATTTAAGATAGGAATTATTGATCTTTATCTAGATAGTGAATAGAATTTTCTATCAAAAATTCAACGTATTTCAATTCTTTTACACCGTTAAACTAGCAAGTATCCCATACCGTAGTTAAAAATTGTCAATTTTGTGAGCTTTTGATCGTAAGGTAAATGATATCGAAAAATTACGAAATTTATTTTCTAGAAGTTTTAAATACTCTAGATCATATTTAACGGAGTGGATCGTCGATTCGGAGGCCCCATCATCGAAAACAACTTATGAGTAGTGAGGGTCTACTACTCATAAGAGTATAGTAGCCCTACTCTATATATATATATATAGAGTAGGGCTACTATACTCTTATGAGTAGTAGACCCTCACTACTCATAAGTTGTTTTCGATGATGGGGCCTCCGAATCGACGATCCACTCCGTTAAATATGATCTAGAGTATTTAAAACTTCTCGAAAATAACTTTCGTAATTTTCAAAATCATAATAAAGTCCATCAAATGGGCATAAAATAAACGGCCGAAATCGAACGATGTCCTAAAAATAGATGATCGGATCCTTCAATTTAAGTCGGAGTTATTGATCTTTATCTAGGTAGTGAATAGAATTTTCTATCAAAAATTCAACCTATTTCAATTCTTTTACACCGTTAAACTAGCAAGTATCCCATATCGGCCGTTAAAAATTGTCAATTTTGTGAGCTTTTGATCGTAAGGTAAATGATTTTGAAAAATTACGAAATTTATTTTCTAGAAGTTTTAAATACTCTAGATCATATTTAACGGAGTGGATTTTCGGAAGCTCTATCATCGAAAACAACTTATATATATGAGTAGTAGGGCTCTACTACTCATAATAGTATAGTAGCTCTACTCTATATATATATATAGAGTCCTATCGCTTATGCTATCAATAAAGCACGAAGACTCATGCTACCAAGTTTTCCGCTGTTAGATCCACCCTTTTAATAATTTTCACCCGTTAGATCAAACTATTCAATCAACCACCCACTTAACCTTAGGGGTCCCACATCATCCAAACTGTATATCTCTCAATCCAAGGGCCAAAAACTTGGTAGCACCAATGACTTGGTGCTATTAATAGCATAGTAGTCTAGTTCTATATATATACATATATTACAATGAAAAAAAGTTACCTTGAACAGCAAGCTTTTGTCATGATTATCTTCATCGCGAGAAAAGCTGGGACATAGATGAAGCATGTACTTTGATTAGTTGGAACTAGCAACTATGATATATAGATGTAGTATATTTACAATTTTCAAGGATCACTTTACTTAAGAACTAGGTATATCGAAAGTTGGTTATAATTCTCTCTAAGAATGAGAAGATTTAATTTAATTATTAATTACTGAACAGCTATAGAGCTTTAATTCAAAATTTTGAGGCCAAGAAATAGCACACTATGATGTCATGTGATTTGTATATATGTACGTAATGGCAAATATATATATAGCTAATGTGACTGATCATTTGTAGTTTAAGCTATTGGTATGGAATTTTTTTTTTTAATAGCTGCAACTGATCAAGAAGGTCAGTCGTTTAACAATATAAGCTGTTAAGTAGTTCTCAATCTTTGACAATCAAATCCATAGCTATGTGTGGGAATAAAGACATACACTCATACTAAGTTTATAGGAATGCTAGCTAGTACATGCATGCTAGCTTATCCTTCTATGTCAATAAGATACACCCTAAAAACTTTTCTCTTAGCATCTTAATTAAGATAATAAAAAGAGAAAAGGGAATTTTGCATTGCTTTCCAGATTCTGTAACCACTAGTAATGCTTTTTGATATTTCAATATTATTTTCTTAGGCCCCTAGAGTACTTTTTTCTCTTCAAGAAACCTAATTCATCATACTCTATTCATGTGTATTTTCTTTTTCTCTCTTATATATATATATGTGTGTGCCTCCAAATAATTATGAACAGACCTTAAGTAGTTCAACAGCTTTTCCACTAGTGATTTTAACAAAACAAAGGGCTGATCTGCAATAACTACTCAACTAGCTGGGCCGCTGTGTCACCCAAAAGGATGTCTAAATGCGGACATCGATCCTCATGTTTCATTTGCATTGTTGAATTAATAAGCTTAGTTTATGCACAAAACTAATTAAGTGATGTTATTGCACAAGCGCATTTATTAAATGGTAGATATTTAAGTAACTAGAAGAGAACCCTTTTTTTTACTTTAAATTTTACCATTGAAGATTACAGCCCTTAGATATACGATCAAAATGATTGGTCTGACTGTATACTTTTCCTGAGTGCTAGTGGCCGGTGTGTTGTTGGCATTAACTAATATTCCAAATAAGCTTGAGATATTCATTTAAAATAAACAGAAGATCTCGATTATGACTTGGCGCAACTCAGACTTCATTACATATGTAAGACACTGGATAACATATATGTTAGATTTTATTGGACTTTATTATAATTTAAAACTTGTTAAAGTCTCTTGAGAGCCCAATAATTGTTAATGGGTCTTGCTTGGGAGACCCAATTAAAATTTTCATGTGTAAGATTTTAGTTTCATATTGAAAACGAAAAGGATGTTATGAGTATATATATATGTTTTTATTTTTAAGCAAGTTGCTTGGAAGAAAAATGAGAGTTATGCTCTTATTTAAACGCACGCACAACACGGCTCGTGTCGAGCGGTGGCGCGCGGTCCATACACCCAGTTTATTTTATCTTATTTTTATCTTAATCCTAATCCTAATACTTATCCGTAAAGCGTTGAAGCAAGATTCTCGCCTATTTATAACCCTATCTCGTAATTTTGTTTCGGAATTTTTCTGTAACTAAAATTGAACTTTCGAGTTGTTTTTAAAGAATATTATAATAAAATATCGGAAAGATTTTTCTAACAATATATACCTACAATATTAACATATACTACAAGAAAAAACGGTGTTAGAGACGGTTCTATAGAGGCGGTTTCCACAACCGCCTCTATAAAATCATATTAGAGACGGTTTAGAACTATAAAATCGTATTAGAGGGGTGGTTCCCACAACCGCCTCTATAAAATCGTATTAGAGGACGTCTGACAGGGGCGGTTATCTTGATGTCATGGGTCCTAAACATAATGGACGTGTGAAAGAGTTAGACTTGAGACCTACGTTGAGATCATATTATGGTGTGAAACATATGAATTTGCCTATAGCGGGAGAATCAAGTGAGAGACAATCAGGGGAGGTAGAAAGGCTCAAGGCGGAATTAGAATAAATAAAAAATAAATTGGATACATTAATGGATACATTTACCTCAGAAATGGATAGCACAAAAGCTCTATTATCATATAGAGTTCTGAATTCTCAGGTATATCAATTTGGTAGTAAGTTATTACTAATAATATATTTGAATAGTTTTGTATTTTAGTATGCTTAACAATTTTTATATTGTTTGATTTTTTTTTTAGGTTGCGGGTGGCAATATTAATCCTGTTGATACTGTAACAACCCACTCCCTCATAAGACGTGTCGAGTTCCGTCGAAATGAGCGGAACGTGGAGTGAGATAAATAACACAAGTTTCTAAGTGTTTTGAAACCTATGTGTAGTGAAAATGGGACCCACGAGAGCAAATTTGCAAAGTCTGGAGAAAATCTCAGACTTGGGGCTTGCAGGGTCCGGACCTCACCTATGGAGACCGAACCTCACGCCCGCAGCAGCCGAGACAGAGAAAAAATCAGCTTAGTCCTGAAAATCCTGCTCTCGGAATCCGAACTTGAGGCTGAAGACCGGACCCCCGAGACAGGTCGCCACGGTTAAGACCGGTCTTGACTTGCGAACTGGCCAGAAAAATGGCTAAGTCCCAAAATGACCACCTACTGGATCCGGACCCCATTGGTGGAGACCAGACCCCACACGCGGTTGGGCTATGGCAAGGATACTTGGAGACCGGACCCCAGACATGGAGACCGGTCTTAGAGCCCGAAAAATGCTCAGTCTGGGCAGAATGCAAATTTCGGGATTGGAGGGGTTTATGTGCATTGTTACAACACCATATATACTCCATCCCCTCCATTCACAGCCACTTCACCCCCAACATATCTCCCTCTCATTTCTCTCTTTCTCTCTCTAGAGATTTGTTCCTAGAGCTTGGAGAAGAAGGCTTAGGAGGAGATTTTGGAGGCTTTGGATGTTCTATAAGCTCTCCTACAAGGCGGAGCTTGGGAAGCTTGGGCCAAGGTGAGGTTTTATGGAAAACCTAGGCTAGGGTTTGGATTTTTCTCCATGTAACCTAGGGTTTTTGAGCTTCTCTCATGTTTAGAAGCCTCTTGAGGCTTGAGCTCCATGAAAATCCATGGAAGCTCAAGGTCCTCTCATGGTGGATCACTAGGGTTTCAAAGTGAGGCCCTAGAAATGGTTTAGATGGTACTAGATCATCTCTAAGAGGTGAAACAAGCTTTCTTTTGCTTGCTTTAGAGATCAAAACCTAGGGTTTCACATAGGGCTTGGTAGAGCACCCAAATTTAGGGCTTTTGGCTATAGAGGTTATAGGGTCAAATTGACCTTGTAGAAACCTAATTGGGAGTATCCCCGACGCGTGGGACAACTCCGTTTATTTAAACGAAAAGCTTATCTATGAGCTACTATATAAACTAGCCTGATTAGGGCTCTGTTTAACGCGCAGGTCGCAAGATAGGCTTCGGTTGAGCACGAAACTCGAACCACAACCCATCCATAATTTTTAAAGGTGGGTGGTGTATTCCAAGGATGCCGAAATTCTCTTTATGTCTAAGTGTCATGGTTGAGCATACTATAAATTGAGCATAATGCATGGTAGCTAGGGTTAATTATGTGTTTTATATTGCAATTTGTGAGTTCAAATGCATGAGAATTATTTGTATGATAATGTAATGGTAAAGAATAAAGAACCCTATGTATGCATGCTAAAGAATAAGGACCTAGCGAACTTAGTGAACAACTATGACAATGGACATGTACCTAGAGAACAAGTGTGGCATTGACAAGTCTAGAGTACTTAGACAACAAGAGTGGCCTCAATGGCAAGAATGAGAACAAGTAGAGTTTTGAGATTGACATTATGACAACAACCTTAGAGTTAAGGATCATATGAACATAGCTCTCCTTGAAGTCAAGGAATGGATTGAATTGAAATCCTTAAAGTTAAGGATTGATCGTACTCACCTTATAGTCTTTGCTCGAGGGCGGTAGCTCCCCCTCGGGCGATGTGCTCCGGAGTCGACATCACTGGGTTGTAGCGGTTTGTCTCCTCAGAGGACGGTCCCATCGGGTCGTAGTGGTTTGTCTCCCCGTCAATAGGGACTTGGGTAGATTGAGTATTGTTGAGGGCGAAACCTTCGGGCTAGCCAAGAGATTGGGTGTTGGACTTATAATCTTGCAAATTTCATGAGCTTTACTTCGAGCATACTATTGTTTACTTTCAGGCATATTAGCTGCATTTATTAGTTTGGTTACTATCTTACCTTTCTTCTATTATGCCTGAGTTAGACCTAGTGGGAAAGTCGGCGTGGTTGGTTGCCGAACCCACTGGGAACTTCGTTGTAGTTCTCACCCCACTATCTCCACAGGGCCGGGACCGAGTGAGCCGGCCGAGGATCACGGTAACGGTATCGTGCCCTAGGTAGAGACCGCCCGAGTTGATTTACCTTTCGCTATAGTTGCATACCTTTATATCATCTTTTGTATTTGATGATTATAGTTGTTAACTTTCATATATTGTAAAAGTTCCATTTTGAAGTAAATGTGATGTAAGAAAGAAATGATGCAAAGAATGTAAAGACATTAAAGGTTCTAAAGAATTCAAAGTTGTAAAGATATTTACATATATATGATTTCAATTAATCATAGTACTTGTATGTTTCAGTTTAGTACTTTCACTTTGGCTATTGCTTGTCTTCGTGCAAGCCGTTTGTGTATGCTTCCGCATGTGTGAAATTTTTATACTCTATCTGTACTTGTTGAGCCTTGGGCGGGCATGGGAGGCTCTGTCCGTTCGGCGTCTGTTTGACGCTCTCGAACCGGCCAAATGGATCGGGCTCTGGGCGTGAATATATAAGATATAATAGGGCTAAACTCTTAACCCGGCTTAAGCATTTTGGGTGGTGGCACTACAGGAAAAGGCGCTTGTAGAGGCGGTTTTTACTTATCGTAGAGGCGGTTTAAACCGCCTCTACGAATCGTAGAGGCGGTTCTAACGACCGCCTCTAAAACGCCGGCGTAGACAGCGCCTCTACTGACGTAGAGGCGGTTTGACCGACCGCCGGGGAAGCTTTAGAGGCGGTCTTGTAGAGGTGGTTTAAACCGCCTCAACTAATTTATTTTTTAAATTTTATTTAATAATTTTTTATTTATCTGATAGCAGTATAGAGGCGGTTCTTAAACCACCTCTATAGAATAATAATTTTGTAGAGGCGGTTTAAACCGCCTCTGCAACATATTATTACGTAGAGGCGGTTTGAACCGCCTCTACAGAAAGAATAGTATAAAAAAAATTAAAATAATTATTTTAACCTGCATTTGTACATAAAGAATTACAACTTTTTGACAATTAAATGATCTAAAATATTAATACAATTATATAGAGATAACTTAACAATTTTTTCACATTATCAAAAATTTTACAATTCAACATAAAAGATAATTCAAAATACATAATCTCATTCAATATCTAACATTTATAGTAGCAACATACTAAATAAAATAAAGTTTAAATTGTTTCAAATATAATCGACATTCGAGTTTTCAGTAATCTGTAAAAATTTAAGCAATTCTTTGATATCCTTCCATCGTTAGCTTGTGACTTGCATTGGAGAAGCACAGTTTGGAGAGAATGCATCGTTCGCATTTTTGTTGACACCTACAACCTAAAAATATATTGAACAATATAAAAATAGTTAATTACACTAAAATTTGAAAGTTTTTAAACATATTAGTCATAACTTGCTATCAAATTAGTATACTTGACAGTTGAGAAATCCATTAAAAAGTAAGGCACTAGAAGACTGAGACCGAACCTGGTGCTTGGTGGGTGCCAAATGATATCCAGAAAATGTTCCCAAAAATACTAAAAGTTGTGCCGGCAAAAACCCTACAAAAGAAGAATAAAAATTCTCAACAATGATCTCAAAGTAGATAGGTCTCCAAATAAGGTTCATCGATCAATAAAGATTAACTTAGTAATAATAAAACTAAAATCTTAACAAAAGTTAAGAATAGAAAAAATTATTATAAGGAAGATAGTATAACTTACCCTAATCTTCAAATAGAAGAATAAGATGAGTAGGTATATATATTGAATCATGCACAATATGTGAGGAGTATCATATGATTGAAGCTCATAACTATCCCGCACAAACCATTCCTGAAAAAAAAAAGAGTTTAGCTAACTTAAGCACAAAAAAAGAGGATTAACTTACTATCTCAAAAGGGATATCATTAAGTTATCTCCTAGAAAACTACTTCTACACTGCTAGGTTATTGTTGAAACTGAGACAAGAATATTGCACAAAGTCGCACAAGATCGTATTGAACAAAAAGACAATACTCTCTCCATCTTTGTCAGACATACAAAGGAAGAAATTTGTTCTTGTAATTCATGAGAGATTACAAGATCTTGGTGGAAAGCTCTACATGGAATATTTCTAGTTTGCTCCGTCCGCATATCACTATATAAAATAATCAAGCTTTTATGAATTATCAGTCGAGTCACATGAAACTTAATTGATTTGATTTGATTCGAAGTTAACTTAAGTTGCTTGCAATACCAGGACAAGCTACTGCAATAGCGAACTTGAATGAAAACTAGTTGATTCATTATTTTTGGAAAGTACTAGGACTTAGAATGATATGTAGTTAAACCAGATGTATCGTCATATCATGCTAGAGAAAATACAGAGCTTACAACATTGTTGAGGATATGAAAAATAGGTGCTGGGTAGAGGCGTTCATTTTAAAATTCTCATCCGCTTAATAAAAAATATGATAGTTTCTGCCATTAGTTAAATAGTATACATGCATTTCTATATATGGTCTATTATGCTTCAATAAGACTTGCATATCTCAATACTATTGTTCTTTCACTAAGTCAAATAGAATGTTACATTCTACAAAAGTGCTATATGCCATTAATTTCAGGCAATTATAATAGTGAATCAAAAGTACATGATGCTTGTTTTGAGAACTTTTGAATAGTAAAGAGCAGTTAAGCCTAACGAATAACAGAAAAAACTTCTAGACTGCACTAAAAATTCTGTTTTAAATATTTTAATACTATACTACAAATTAATATGACATACTGCTTAGGATCGGCACTCTAGGTTAAGAGAATGCCCTTCAAATACATAAATATAGACATATCTTTAGTTTTTTTTTCTCTTCTTGTCAACTAGTAAATTCATTCGTCTATTCAGCAATGGCTAAGGGAATGCCTTTCAAATACATAAATATAGACATATCTTTAGTTTTTTTCTCTTCCTGTCGAAGTGCTGTTTTGGTTTGCAAACTCCTATATAATGAACTTCTAACAGTGTTAACATACTAAGAAAGTTGATAATGATATATGAAAAATGGTCATATAGTAAATTCAAATTAATTCATAGTTCAAATAAATCTTTCTGAACTTTTTTTTTTTTTACATTGAGATCCCCTCAACACTTAATAGCGACAGAGATTTGAGACTTTACTAAATTGAGAGACAATTAGACAAAATTTAATAGTTTACACTATTTCATAGAGAGCAAAAATAGATTATTACTTAACTGATAATAACTAATTAAGCTATAAAAATGGATAACAGATTTTAAAGCAATTAAATATTGAGTTCTAATTCAACAAAATTAGAAGTTAAATTCAAGAAAAAATATCTAAGGACTTGCACGGTGAGAGGGGTTGGCCCGCTGCCAGGGGGGGGAGAGATTGCGCGGTGGCGGGGGAGGAGTGCGGGGCGGTGCGCGGAGGGCGGGGGGGTTGGCCGGCTGCCATGTAAGGCGGAGGGGGGAGGGGCAGGGGAGGTGGAGAGGGCCGCTGCCAGAAGAAGGGCGGAAGGAAAAGGGGCGCGCAGGGGGAGGGGGGTGCGTGGTGGCGGGGGAGAGGCGCGGAGGGCATGCACGGCGACGGGAGAGGTTGCTCCGCTTGTCACGCCCCGAGGTCATTTTGTAAGTGAAAACACAGCGGAATTTTTTTTTTTTTTTTTTTTTTTAACTTGACTCCTCAGTATGCGTATCCGCCACAAATACAGTGGAGTCCACCGTACGCACGGACGGAGTCTCCCGTATTTGCACGGCGTCGCACAAGTACAGTAGTATTAATCATACAATCAGAAACAACCACAACAAATGAATATACAAACAATCAATTATTATACATTCACATACACCATTCACCACAGGTTTAATCACATTTTCATAACAACTCTTTTCTTTCAAAAGTACGCTACCACGAGGGGTAGAAAACTTATTTTATTTTACAAAAGCTAAAACCTCTTTATTTCATTCAAAACCATATGAATTTAAATAGAGTAAACCAACTGAACCATATAACCAACTAAACTATAACAATAGGAGTAGAAAAGAGAACTAAAGGTAGTACAAACCGGGTCGGAGGCTCTATCGCGAACTAGACGCGATCCTCACCTATCCCACTAGCTACGACCCGCAACGTCACGAAAAAGAAGGCGAGGGTGAGAACATGTAAACATGTCTCCCCCTCCCGTGGATACCTCACGGAGATAAACACAAGTGGAGAAGATAGTAGTACGAGCTATGATAAACAAGTAAATGGAGAGATATACGATATGGAACAACAAACATCGTAAAGAAGAACTAGAAACATACGAGGATACCAAAACTATAGTAGTAAGACAACTGTAAAGAAATAACTGAAGATAGACAAGCAACAACCACTACTATAGCTATATGCGTCAACCGGACAAGAAATCCAAATATACCCAATCTAAAAACCGCCGTGTTGGTCTGCAGACCTCAGGCAATGCCCACTGCCACTCTATACCTGCATATAACCCAAGATAGCCTATGGGCTCACGGGTTGGGCAAAGTCCCGTAGACAGTCCCAAACCACTTTTCCGGAAAAGAACACCCTGCCACGGTGGATCAGACCGTTGGTGTTCGTGAAATGCGAACGAGTCGGGCGATCGATGCTCACATGCTCAAAGGTCAACCGTCGGCAACCAGCCGACAATCCCGCCCTCGGGCTCACCGACCGTATAGGTCATCGAGTGTAGGGAAGTACAAGAACTGACCACTCAGGTCAACTAGGATGGAACAACTCAACATCCTCTCAACTGTATGCAAAATTGCTCAAGGAAACACAAGAACTGACAACTCAGGTCAACTAGGATATATGTACAAAGAATAAACGAATAGGTCAACAGTGTGTATCAACAGAATCCAGAACTACCGTCAGCCACTAGCCGACAATCCAACCCCTCAGGGTACACCGACCACAACGGTCATCAACGACAGTAGTCAAAGGATCGACTTAAGAAAACGAGATACTGAAACCGACCACCCAGGTCACAAATATATAGTACGAAAACCGATCAACTAGGTCACAAATATAGATGAACTACTCTACTCCTACACATGATACTAAGCATGGAAACAACCGAGTAGAGAAATAAAACCACAGTAAGGTGCAAGGCTCAACAGGTATGAAAAGCAAAGTAAAGGGATAGAAATGTGTCACCAAACGTGCACCACTGAACGGACGTCGAGTCGAGGTACCCACCTGTACAACTGTCGCGTCTGTCTCCTGACTGCAAAAGAGTGTCAACCGGACCTAAGGAAGGTCCACTGGGTTAGTGTCTAACCCACCACTAATAAACACTGACTCCACATCCCACAAACTAATCCCACGGAGATTGGTTTTCCGAAACCAATTACCGTAATCGCCTAAGTCCCGTAAACCGCACCGGGACTCCGCCGGAACCCACGAACTGTCCCGGAACTCACCGACTCGTGTCACGAGTCACCCGCTGCCACAAAACACTCCGTTTTGGATGTTTTGGCAGCCAACACAAGATAACACTACGACACCACTATCGTCGGATAATTGTGCGAATACGGGTTCCCGGAAGTGTCTATTTCGACACCGGAACCTACCGTCGCTCACCCGTCATTTCTAAGCCCTCGAAATGACGCGGGTGATCAGCCAACAAGGCTCAGTGACACTACAACAACTCGCGAGGCACCGTCGGAAGAATTCCGAACCAAACCCGCGTTCCGTCGGCGGATTTCGCCGAGAAACGCGCCGGAAATCATTTTCTGATTTCCACGAGGGCTTGGGACCTTGGACAATCAGTCCAGAGGTTATCCACATCACCCACACGCTGTCCACAGTGGCCACCAACGTCACAATTGCATAAAAACCCATCAAGACGCGCGAAATCGCACTATTTCATGCGATTCCGGGGCTTTTATGGTTGCATACGATTAACTGCAGATCCAAGAACCTAACCAAGGCACCCGCCGATAGTTTTCGGTGTGCGGAGACCGTGCTCGCCCTTCTGAGCGAAGCCTACCGTTGTGGGAAGCGTACAAGCGACACGAAATCGAGAAATAACGCGCACGCCGCGTAAAACACTAATTTCCGTTAATCCGGACATCAAAACTAACAACGGAGGTGATCATCGCGATCGGCACGAAAATCGTTGACCGAGCTCACCCTCCGACATCAAAGCCCTAACGGATCTCCGGAAAGAGATCCGAAACCCTAAACAAGGACTAACACTAAACAAGGCTTACGGTGCGAGGAGGTCTAGGGTTGGGTCGCCGGCAGCCCGGCGGCGCTCCACAGAGAAGGGGAGCGGCCGGCCCAAGGTGCCCGGGAAGTCGTCGGCACGGCGGCGGAGGGCGGTCGGAGAGCGCGACGGCGCGCGCGCCGCTTCTCCTTCTTCCGCTCGGGTTTGGAGGCGGCGGCGGCACGGCGGCCGCCGGGGATCGCCGGACGGTGACCAATTGACGACGGGACCACGGGGAGGTCGGGGCTTGCGTCGCAGGGCGGCGGGAGGTGGCGACGCGGCGGCTCACGATGCCCTAGGCATCCAAACCGAGAAGAGCTTGGGTTAAACTCCGCCAACGTGGGTCGTCGGCGGCGGGTGCCGGTGGTCGACGGGTGCGCCGGCCGGAGGTCCGACGCCGCACCGGCCGGCGGCGAAGGGCGGCGGTGGCGGCGGAGGAGTAGAGCTCCCTACGGCTCGGTTCGGGCACAAAGAGCGGCGGCGGCGGCGCTCAACGCGCATGGCGGCGGCGGCGGACGGCCGGGGACTCCTCGGGACGGCGGCAATGCGCGCGGGAGGCCGAGAGGTAGTCCGGCATGGCCCACGAGCGGCGGTCGTGCGTGGGAGGCCGAGGGTTCCCTCGGCCCGGGCTCGTGCCGACAGAACGTGGCGCAGCGGCGCGCAGAACGGCGGTGGCCGGCGGCGGGGCTCGCCGATGGTCGCAGGAAGGTGGTGCGGCCCGCCGGGTCGCGCGCTCGGAGGTCCGATCCAAGCCGGCTCGCCCGGTTCTATCCCGAGATAAAGAGAGAGACATGGAGAGGAGGTGTTGCGGGGGCTTTTTCCGGCGGCGGGGTGGTTGCCGCGGCGGGGCGTGCGCACGGAAGGGCAGGGTGGCCGGGCTGCGGCTATGGGTCGTGGTGAAGAGGCTCATTGCTAGGTTAGGGTTCCTTGGAGAAAAACCCTAGTTAGCTCTATATGCCTAGGATACATAATTGCAAGTTAGACCCCGAAGCCGGATATTTTGATCCAAGTCCCTCACGCGCGTGTAATACGCACGAACAACCCTCCACGTGCGATCTCATGAGAAACGGCGCATAAAATGTCGCAACTTTCGCGAAAATACCGTTTTGCCACTCCCGACCTCTCCTCGTTCAACGTACGATCTCCGCAGATCCGTTCGTCGAATTTACGAACGGATTGCGGCAATGTGACAAGACATCGAAGGTAACAAACCTACGATTTTACTTCACCTCGATCGGTCACGGATTCGCGATCAATCCATCCTCTCTCCACAATCCAATTTGCCAACGTCGACCCCTTTGCGATCATCTTGCAATATCCGGCGATCCGTTCATCGGATTTGCAAACGGATCGCGCCATCGCGTTCAGCACGTCGAGGACATCGAAACTAGCATTTTGTTTCGCTCGATTTGATCTCCGTTTTCGCGACGAACCCATCTCTCCATCAATTCGTAATAAACCAACTTATTAACATATATACTTTATATATGTAATATCGTTCGGGACCCTTTTTCTCGACAACCGTGTATCGGAATTTGATTCCGTCAGTGCCAATGGTTCCAGTATATCTGAGCCGTTCGAAACGAGCTATTGGAAGCCTATATTTAGAATCCGACACGTACCCGAACCTAACTTCTATTCCCGGCTCATCCGAAAAACTGAAGTTACTATTCACTTTAAGTCGAACTTCCGGGTCGCGTAACTTTTCCGTTTTAGCTCGGTTTCTCCTGAAACTTGACGAGTGCTTATGTAATTAAATTATACACATAAACATCGTCAACAGAGAGTTTAGTTGCACTGTGAAAATCTCAGTCCTTACACCGCTGCCGGGGAAAGGTCGTATGGGGGTGTGCGGCAGGGTAGAGGCGCAGGCACTTTGACGGGGAGCGGCGTACCTGAGCACTTTGACGGGGAGAGGTCGCCGGAGCAGATGCGGCACCTCAGCAGACGCAGCCTGGGAGTAGAAGGAGTGCAGCAGCCGGCGGGGAAAGACCGGTCATCACCGCGGGGAGGAGGTGGGTTTTTTGGGAGGAGAGGGTTGGAGGGAGGGCACATCTGTTTTGGGGGGAAATAGAGATCTAGGTTTTTTTTTAGGAGGAGAGTTGGGGGGAAAGGAGAAAGTTTTAGATTTTTATTGTTTCGGATTTTAGAGGTGGTTTAAAAAAACCGCCTCTCATATGTCTCTAATAAATACTGTAGAGGCGGTTGTAACAACTGCATGCGTACAACCACCTCTACAAGCGGGTTTTCCTGCGCCCTAGGTAGAGACCGCCCGAGTTGGTTTACCTTTCGCTATAGTTGCATACCTTTATATCATCTTTTGTATTTAATGATTATAGTTGTTAACTTTCAATATTGTAAAAGTTTCATTTTGAGGTAAATGTGATGTAAGAAAGAAATGATGCAAAGAATGTAAAGACATTAAAGGTTCTAAAGAATTCAAAGTTGTAAAGATATTTACATATATGTGATTTCAATTAATCATAATACTTGTATGTTTCAGTTTAGTACTTTCACTTTGGCTATTGCTTGTCTTCGTGCAAGCCGTTTGTGTATGCTTCCGCATGTGTGAAATTTTTATACTCTATCTGTACTTGTTGAGCCTTGGGCGGGCAGGGGAGGCTCTGTCCGTTCGGCGTCTGTTTGACGCTCTCGAACCGGCCAAATGGATCGGGCTCGGGGCGTGAATATATAAGATATAATAGGGCTAAACTCTTAACCCGGCTTAAGCATTTTGGGTGGTGGCAAGACCCAAGAGGTTAAGAGAGTTAAGCGTGCTAGGACGGGAGTAGTCCTAGGATGGGTGACCTCCTGGGAAGTTGGGGCGTCACAGATACATTCTCCCCAAACCATCATCAATCATCGAATGCAAGTTATCAAGTTAGAAGTGAAGAAAACCATCGCACTATTTGAAATCTTATCAAGTAATGAAAACTCAAATATTGATTATGTTTAAAACTATTTAAACTTTGTTCTATTTTGTGTTGCTACTATTGAATAATACTGAATGACAATATTGTATTTTGAATCATATGTTAGAGAATTGAGTTGTTATTTGTTGTGTTGCTACTATTGGATATATATTGAATGACAATATTGTGTTTTGCTTCATATGTTAAAGAATTGGGTTGTTACTTATTGAGAATTGTTCTAAGTTGTATTATTAATCCATTTTTGATTAAATGTTATATTTAATTGTGGTAATATTTATGATAATATGTTTGTTAATAATTTATAATTTTTTGTTCATAAATGTAAATCAATATAAATATTAGGGATAATTGTCTATATACCCCTCATGCGTCTGAAAATATCCGATCTACCCCTACTTTTTTTTTCTTTCTAAAATGCCCTTCATACGTTCCACCGTTATTGCAAAATACCCCCGCAGTTATCTCCTGTTAAGTTAATCTGGGTTAAACGTGAGTTAAATATCTACCACAGTTAAGAAAAATTAAAATACCAATTTTGCCCTTAACTTAAGGGCAAATAAGAAAGGTTGGTGACGGTAGAGGGGTATATTGGAAATGACCAAAAGTCGAAATACTTTTTGTGCCCCTGACTTTAAGGGCAAATAAGAAAGACAGTGATGGTAGAAGGGTATATTTGAAAAGGGCAAAATAGTAATTTTACAGAGATAACAGAGTTACTTAACAGATTTTAACTCTAAGAGTATATTAGAAATAGGTTGGAACGTAGGAGGGATATTTTCAATATTAGCCTTCTAAGAGGGATAAATCGGAAAATCGGGAACTTTTCAGGGGTATATAAGCAATTGCCCCTAAATATTAATATGATCTACATAAATATTAATATAATTTTTTACTATATCTGTAGGATAGAGGCCGTTGAAACCGCCTCATTGATTCGTATAATAATATTTATAGAGGCGCGCAGTTTAAACCGCCTCTATAGATTAAAATTTATAGAGGCGGGGCGGTTTAAACCGCAAACCGCCTCTACAAATAGAGGCAGTCCAAACAGCCTCTTTGTGGTAAGATTTGTTTGATAAACTATGAAGAAAAAATATTAAAAAATATTAAATTAAATTATAGCGGGGGTCAAAACTGTCTATATATACCGTCTCTACGTTCCCGTGGCGGTCGCTCAAACCGCCTCGATCTACAACGTAGAGGCGGTGTCTACGCCGGCGGTTTAGAGGTGGTTGCAAAAACCGCCGCCTCTAGAAGCGCTTTTTTCTCTAGTGTCTTTTTTTTTATCAAACTTCTTAAACATATTTTTGTAGTAGTTTTTAGAGTTCAGAAGCCTCTTTCAATGTCCTGAAAAAAGTCAAAAATTTTCATCTGTAAATTACTTGTCCACTGGCAGCACTATTCTGCACAATTATGAGACTAATTATATATATATATATATATATATATAGTAGTCTTCAATATTGAACTCAACATTTGATGTGGTCTATATGCTACGAGTACTTACTTTCTCTATGTAAGACAGCTATGAATTCTTGATAGGGATAATTACCTATATACCCTTTGTACGTTTGAAAATATCCGATTTATTCTCTTTTTTTTTCTTTATAAAATACACCTCATATGTTCCACCGTTATTGCAAAATACCCCCGCAGTTATCTCCTGTTAAGTTAACATGGGTTAAACATGAGTTAAATATCTACCACAGTTAAAATAATTTAAAATACCAATTTTGCCCTTCACTTAAGGGCAAATAAAAAAAATTGGTGACGGTAGAGGGGTATATTGGAAAAGACTAAAAGTTAAAATACTTTTTGTACTCCTGACTTTAAGGACAAATAAAAAAGACAGTGATAGTGGAAGGATATATTTGAAAGGACAAAATAGTAATTTTATGAAGATAACATAGTTAATTAACAAATTTTAACTCTAGGAGTATATTAGAAATAGATTGAAACGTAGGAGGGGTATTTTCAATATTAGTCCTCTTAGATAAATCGAAAAGTCGGAAACTTTCCAGGGTATATAAGCAATTGCCCCTTCTTTATATATTATGAAGAATTAATTAGGTTGGTAGCTGAATTTAAGATTCGTAAGCTTTAACTGAATCAATATATCTAGCTAATTGTAACTATTGGCATACTTAGCAGCCAAGTAAATGGGGTGAAAAGTCAACGAAAAACCGGAGGTGAAAGTCAACAAAGTAGAAAGCTTAGTTGTACAATGCAAACGGATGATGGTCAAGTTTCTTACCGTGTAGGTAGAGCGGCCAATAAGTTGAAGCCGAGACCGACCGCCTCAGAAAGAAATGATAAAAGCGTCACTGCATGCAGACCAGTCAATCCTACAGTTGATTCACATTTTTAGCTAATCTAAATAAACGAAGCGGGTAATGCGCTGCTATCTATCTCTCAAAAAAAAAAAAAAAAAAAAGTTGAACCCGAGTGAACTAGAGCTAGCTAGCTTGTGGTCGGCCTGATTCTTTTATAAACCAAATATAAGGTAGCTCGAATATTGTAATATTATGAGCCCATCTCGAGTTGGGCATTGCAATATCGTGACAAGCTGCGGCGGAACACGAGCCATTGGTGCTTCAACATTAATTTTGACCCTTTGATCGACTTGAATCTAAAATTTTGGCCCTTGAATCAAACTGTCTCAACAATCCACTATAGTAGCTCAATGTGGGCCACTATAGATAAGAAAATGGTGGCGACAAAATAGTCATTTAGTGGTAAAATTAGTATCGTCATTTTAAGTTAATTAATCAGTGGAGATTTTTTTTATCATCACAATAAGTAACTATATAGTGACGATAAATTTTATCGTCATTTTATTTGGCCTCTAATATATAAAATTTTTTCTTATAGTGTAATACAATTTTGACTATAGCAGTTGATTTTAAATATATTTACTTAAATATTAAATTAAGATTTATATATAATTATAACTACAGTAAAATTGTAATTACATATAAATATACAGTTCCTCAGTGGAGGAGCATCCAAAAAATACATTGCTATGTCAGTTTCGTGCGCAGCCAGGCTGAATAGGGGTGGAAATTAACGAGCCAAGCTTGAGCAAACTTATTTCAGCTCAAGATTGGCATGAATTAATTTTGTGCCTATATTTAGGCTCAAACTCAACTTGAAATTAATTTGAGTTGAACACGAGCGAGCCTAATTTTGAGTAGAGAGCAAATTCAAGCCCCAGATGATTGAGCAGTTTGAAATTGTTAACAACATGCAATTTATATTTTGAGTTTTAAAAAATATTATCTAAATTTAATATAAAAATGTATCTAATAGTTCAACATACACTACAACAAAAACGGTCTATAGCGACACTTTTAAATATAGATACATGTCAAAAAAGTACTGCTAGCTAAAATTATCGACACTTTTAAAAAGTGTTGCTATATGTGGGGTCGCTAGGTATATAGCGACAGTTAAAGAGTGTCGCTATAACCTAAAAGAGTGCTGCTAATTTACCAACACTTATTTAAGCATTTAGCAACCGCCGAAACTCTATATCGTTGGCTGCGGTGGCGGAGGATGATGACAAGAAAGGCTCTTCGTCTAGAATTTCAGTGGATTGAGTGAAGAGAGAAGATAAGATAGTAATTGATTTTTCTTTTCTTTTTTTCTTTTCTGTTTGTAATCGGGCAAAATGGACTGGCTGTGGTTGGTTAAGTAGAGTAATATTTTATTTTTAGTTGGATTGGGCTTTATATTTAGGCATTAGTAGATATTTTTTTATGTTTTAGTATAAATGGGACACTTAGTCAAAAGTGTCCCAAACATGTGTCCCTATAATCTAATTCTGTTGTAGTGACATAAAATAAATGCATGAATACGGTATTATAATATTAAGAAAAATAATTTAGGGAAAGCAACTATATGAGCAAGCGAAAGAGAGGTAGACAGACAGAATTAAATTAGGGTTTTGTTGGTTTGATTTTGTGGGCCAGCAAATACACCCGGCCGGTTGCCAAAACTCTATAAATATAATTGAAATACCTATAATATATATTATTATATACGAGCTCTTTGGCTGCATTTGGTTCGAGTATAAGTAAAAACTATTTATTCTAGAGTTTTTTACACATTCAGATATAATTAAATAGGAACTAAATTAATTTTAAGTTTGGATGAAAATTGAGTTGTTCCTAGAAAAAAAAGGTAAATAGTGTTTAGATGGTTAGATTGGAACAAAGTGAATAAGTGTTACGATTTAAATTAAAATTATTTTATCTAATTAATTAACATCAAAATATTATTTAAAAGTAATTTAATAAATTAATAAATTTATTAAATATGAATATTATATAAGATAATAAAAATATATTAATTAATTATAAATAATGTAATGTAAATTATTTTAGCTAGATAACTAGCAAAAAAAGAATAATTAGATAAATAGAAATATTAATGGTCGATCAATATAAATTTTAGTTTATGGATAAATACATTAAATTATTAATAATTAATTATAATTAATTAATTAATTATTTTATTATCTAAGTAATAAATAATTATTTAAATATATTAATTAGATTATTAAAGATTTATCATAACTAAAATTAAATTTAAACTTTAATAAATTTTGTTCTTTGGGTATGTTTGGTTGTCCGTAAGTGATCGAAGTGAAAAAAAAGTCATTTTTCAAAAATTGACTTTTATAAAAGTTATTTCGAGTTCAAGTGTTTAGTTTTAAAAAGGTGAAAGAAAAAAACAACAATTTTTATAACTTCTATTGTTTGGTGCTATATAAAAAAATAAAAAATAAATGAATTTTTAAAATGCGTAGGTTTTTTTTTTTTGTTTTTTTTAGATGGTATGGAATAAAGTACGTCTCTTTCTTTGTTTTTTTTTTTTAAGATGTGTTGTATTTTTTTTGTTAAGACACGGTGGTTTTTTTTTATTTTTTATTTTTTGTAAATGGTATGGAAGAAGGTTTTTAGATGCGGTTCATTTATCGCGTGGAGTAGACGGCACACATTGAACAACTTCAGAATTTTTTTTGCCGAAGTCAAAAAAGTGGATTTTAGTTATAATTCACTTTATGGGTTCACTTTTTAAAAGTCAATTACATGTTTACTTTTATAATTCAAACAACCGAAATAATTTCATTTCGCCAAAATGCCACTTTTATATATTGTTTCACTTACGAGCAACCGAACATGCCCTCATTAGAGAACAAGCTTATTTCAAAAAAAAAAAAAAAAAAAAATAGCAGTTCCAATCTTATACCTGTTTATTTCAAAATTTTGTTAGCTACCAAACACAACATTTGGAAACAAAAAGAGGGAAAAAAAACGAATTCTCCCTTGTACCAAATATTGTCTTTATAGAGTACCAAATATTGTCTTTATAGAGTCTAATTTGAGGGAGTTCACTAATACTCGGCTTAGAAATGTATATATATTTTTTTGGGCTTTTTTGGAAAATAACTCTCTGATTTTTTATATTTTGCAAAATGGCCATACTGTAAAATAAATTACAAAAATAGCCCTACCCCATTGCGCCACGTCATACGCGGGACGTGCAGTGTTTAAGTTGAACACGGTGAATGGTTCACCGTGTTCAATACTAATACTAATGTATTGAACACGGTGATACATTAGTATTAGTATTGGACACGGTGAACCATTCACCGTGTCCAATACAACTACCAGGACTTAGCCATTTTGGCTAGGCCCTTACATTAGTATTGGACAAGGTGAATGGTTCACCGTATCCAATACAATTGAACACGGTGAACCATTCACCGTGTTAAACTTAAACACCTGGTGTCACGCCCCGGGGTCCCTTTGGTAAATAAATACAGCGGAAATTTTTTTTTTTTTTTAAAAGCCTGACCCCCCGGAGGTGAACCAGATCCGCCACAAATACAGGGAGGCCACTGTACACACGGACAGAGTCTCCCCTGTATTTGCACGGCGTCGCACAAGTACAGAGTGTTTACAATTCATCCAGGAACTCAACCACAACAGTATGAATAACAAATAGACTGAATACACAATATCATACAACCATTCACCACATTCACATTTAACTTATTTATAAATCTTAAGAAAACCTTTTTTTTTTTTAAAATCGTTTCCCACACGGAAACGCTTTCTTTTGAAAACACTACCACGAGGGGTAGAAATCCTTTCCAATAAACCCATTCCTTTGAAATGCTACCACGAAGGGTAGGAGACAGTTTATTTCCCAAAACATGAGTTCCATATCACAATCCCAAAAACGTCATAAGTCTCAAAATACCACTGTAAGTAAACCAAAGTAGAACTAGAACTGAACCAAAATGTACTCTAGATAATAAAGCAAGGAAAGTAAAGAAGTAACCGATACGGGTAGGAGCTACACGCGCACTAGACTCGCTCCTCACCTGCTGTCCCACTAGTACCTGCTATGTCACCTGAAAGAAGAAGGCGAGGGGTGAGAACATGTAAACATGTCTCCCCCTCCCAGTGGGTATCCACTAGAAACGGAGTAAAGCGAAGGAAGGACAGGTAAGTAGATACAGTAGCTAAGTAAGCAGGAGAGAGATATAGGTAATAAAAATAAACTGCTACTGTATGTATGCATCGAAAAGCTGATAAAGTAAAATACCCAATCTGGAATCGTTGCTCGTTGGTCCTCGGACCTCAAGCCTATGCCCCCGTATCACAAAACTCGCATTCTACCCATATCAACCAATGGTCGCCATGGGCTCACGGGTTGGCTCGTCCAACCACCTTTCCGGAAAAGAACACATCATGGTACGGTGGATCAGACCGCCCGTGTTCGTGAACTGCGCTCAAATCCTGGGCAATCGATGCTGTTATGCTCAAAAACCATACGTCAGCAACTGGCTGACAATCCCGTCCCTAAAGGGACATCGACCCCTTTGGGTCATTAAGTAAACTCGCCGACCAGTAAGCACCGAAACAAACCGACCGAATAGGTCATCGTAATCGAAGCAACCGACCGAACAGTCACCGTAAATCAGAAAGGGTCGACCAAGTAGGTCGCTGGAGAACTGTAAACTCAAACCACTCTACTCCTATCAAGTATACTAAGCATGCATATGACTGAGTAGAGAACGGAAATGAAATTAATGTGCAAGTAAGAAAAGTAAGATAAAACGAAGTAAAGGTGAAGAAGTGTCACCAAGCGTGTACCACTGTACGGATGTCAAACCGGATACCCACCTGAGTATCGAAGGTGTATCCGCCGATCGGGAAGAAACAATCGAACCTACGAGGGTTCACCGGGTTAGAAACTAACCCACTAAAACTAGAATCGTAATTCACAACTCTCACGACGTAATCGTCTCGAAGCGATTGCTACGTAACGTCCGTTTCGATCCGGTTCCCGAAAGCGTCAACTTTGACACGGAACCCACCGTCGCTCACCCGTCGTCTCCGGACTATCGAAACGACACGGTGACACCAATAAGGCTTGTCGACAAAGGAAACAATCTCGTAAAAGCATCGGAAGAAATCCGAACCAAAGTCGCGTTCGTCGTCGAATTTCGCCAACGAACGCTCCGAATCATACTTATCGTTTTTCCGAAAAGCTCGGGACCTTGAACAGCTTAGTCCAAAGGTTACCCGCAAAGACATACACACTACCCAAGATAGCCCGAGGCTACAATTGCATAAAAACCTGAAGGTTCCAAAATCGCATTATTTTATGTGATTATAAGGTTTTTATGGACCGTGCACGCAAATCGGTGCATCGCATTCCGAAATCGCACTCGCCGTAAGTCTTCGACATGCCGAAGACCGTGCTCGCCTTTCGAACACGTCGGGCATCGTAGTGCGCGCACAAGCGACATCAACTTCGATAAACAGCGCACGGCGCGTAAAGTACGTTCGTCCCGCTTAACGAGGCATCGAGACTCGTAACGTAGGTGAGCATCGCGTTCGCACGAAATTCCAATGATCGTGCTCACCTCACATGGTCAAAAAGACCCACTGTAGCCTCGGGAATTGTGCACAAACCCTAATCTAGCATGCTGTTAACAACTACACAGCATACCTGAGCCGAGGGAGCTAGGTCAAGTCGCCGGCGGCACGGCGGCGGTCGGTCCGGCCGGGGACGGGAGCGCCGGTCGGAGAGGTCCGGGAAGGTCCTGCCGGCGGCGGAGGGTGGCCGGAGAGGCGGTGAAGGAGATCAATAACCTCCTTGCTCTCGGGTTGGGTGGCCTCCGCGGCGCAGCCGGCGGCCGGAGGCGGACGGACGTCGATGGCTCGGCGCCGGAGGTCGAGGGACCACCGTGCTCCCTCCGTTAGGTGGCGGCGCCGCCCGAAAGCCGAGGGCCACTACCCTCGGTCTGCACCAAAACCGAGCGGCGGCGGGGGCTTCCGGCGGCGGCCGGCGGTGTACGGGGACGTCGGGAAACGCGCGCACGGGGTTGCCTCAGGTCGGGGAAGGGTGATGCCACCCTCCAAACCCGACGGCGGCGCGCTGGTTTCTCTCTCGCCTGATCTCGGCCTGGGTGGAGCAGATCTGGCTGCAGCTTGCTGTAGCAACTCCGGCGACGCGCGGGGATGGCCGGAGCAGCGCGCCGGGGAGATCTAGCCGAGGGAAGTTAGTCCACGGGTTAGCAAGACTCCCCGCCGTCTCTCGTGTTCCACGCCAAGACGGGGCATCAATGGATGGAGAGGAGATAGAGGGAAGAGATCCGGCAGGTTTCCGGCGGCCGGAGGAGTCGCCGGAGGTTGGGGATGCGCGCATGGAGTGGGCAGGGGGTGCTGGAGGCGTTTGGAACCGCTGGGGGAAGTGGAGGAGTCTAGGGTTAGGGTTTGCTTCATGAAAACCCTAATGCCTCATAATATATACTATGGGCAACTTTGCATATAAGCCCTCCTTAGCCTACAAATTCAATTTCAGTCCCTGCCATTAGTTGAATCTTGCACCAAGGACCCTCCACATTCAAAATCTTGCGATTCGACGCATAAAATATTATAACTTTTCGCGATTCGCCGTTTTGCGATTTTGACCCCTCTGCGCTCTTTTCGCAATTCCCGTTGATCCGTCGGTCGGATTTCCGATCGGATTGCGCCAGCGCGTTCAGCACGATGGAGACATCGAATCTAGCATCTTATTTCATTCGATTTGGTCTCCGATTCGCGAAGAACCAACCCTCCTATCTTTTCTCCAAAATATCCAATTATTTAATTATTTATGTATAATCGTTCAAATGCCTTTTTCTCGACAACCGTGAATCAGAATCCAATTCCGTCAGTGCCATTGGACTCAGAATAATTGAGCCGTTCGAAACGAGCTATTGAAGTGCCATGACCGAAGTTCGGTACAATCGGACCATTCTCTACTCCGCGGCTCACGAATTCCGAAGTTACTATTCACTTAAGTCGTTTCTTCCGGTTCGCTTAACTTTTTCGTTTTAGCTCATTTCGACCTGAAATTTGACGAGTGCTCTTGCAATTAAATTACACACACTAACATCGTCAACAAAAGGGTCTCTCTTTTAAAATAAAAAATGTCAGTTATTACACCTGGCCCAACCCCGGCCCCCGTGGCGCTGGCGTAGCATGGGTAGAGTCATTTTTGTAATTTATTTTACAGTAGGATTATTTTATAAAATATAAAAAGCCAGGGGGCTATTTTCAAAAAAAGCCCTATTTTTTTTGTTTGAGGGAGTCCACTAATACTCAAAGTCGGTTTAGAAATATATATATATATATATATATATATATATATATATATATATATATATATATATATATATATATATAGAGAGAGAGAGAGAGAGAGAGAGAGAGAGAGAGAGAGAGAGAGTCCGTCTACTATCCTATTAATAGGATAGGTGCACTTGTCCTATCGCTTTATTAGCCTTTGGATCAACTCTTTTCATTATTTTTAACCATTGGATTAAATATTATAACCCATGGGACCACTCAACCCTAGGGGGACCATTTAACTCTAACCGACTAATATCATCATAACCCTACAATTTCTCATCCAAGGGTTAAAAACTTGATAGGACAAGTGCTCCTATCCTATTAATAGGATAGTAACCTATATATATATATATATATATATATATATATAGAGTAAGGCTACTACGCTTCTGGAAGTACGGAGCCTTCCGTGCTTCCGCGTTGTTTTTGATGATGCGACTTTCGAATCGTCGATCGGCTCCGTTAAACTTGATCTAGAATATTTGAAGTACCTAGAAAATAAATTATATATGCGATTTTTCGATATTATTTACCTAGTGAATGAAGGGCTCAAAATCAATGGAAAATAAAAATCTTAAAAAACGCGATAATATGACATTAAAATTTTAGATCAAAGATGCTGATCTTGTTTCATATAGTATAAAGAATTTTCTATCAAAATTTCACGTAATTTGAATATTTCTACACCGTTAAACTTTCAAACTACTCACTACTACGGTCATTAAAATTATTTGATTTTGAGCTCCTTCGATCACTAGGCAAATGATATTGAAAAATCATAAAATTTATTTTCTAGATACTTTAAATATTCTAGATCAAGTTTAACGGAGCCGATTGACGATTCGAAAGTCGCAACATCGAAAACGACGTGGAAGCACGGAAGGCTCCGTGCTTCCGATAGCATAGTAGCCTCACACTATATATATATATATATATATATATATATATATATATATATATATATATATATATATATATATATTGAGAGAAAGGTACCACGTTATTCGCTAACTAGAAATGTGAATCAATAAGCTACCGTTTGATTTGGGGTTAAAAAAAACTAGTTATTCCAGGAATAGAGTTAAGTTCAGGATTAAGATGAGCTTAGAGTATTTTTGTGTTTGGTTGGGGATTGTCGTTAGATTAGAATAGTAAAAAATAGTGTTTGGTTTGAGTAGGTGGGATAAAAAAGATAGTGGGTTATTATAAATAAAAAATAGTGTTTGTTTGGGATTAGGTGGGAATAGCTAATTAACCCCACCCGAATATAAATGGAATTAGTTAATCCTAACCCTCAAATTGAGTGAACCGACCGTCCCTAGAGCAAGTGGCAAAAGGCTTGGTGGTTGGTATCCGAGACCAAGTTCGAATTCTAGTTGATTCACATTTCTATCTAAGTTTATTTCTAAATGAAATAAACGAAGCTGGTAGCGTGCTACCTATCTCTCAAAAAAAATAAATAAATAAATAAATAAATAAATTTGGAGTTAAGAAATTATTTCACCCCTTATTTTCGAACTAAACGGAGGCCAAGAATTCAAATTTGGGCCACGAATATCAATTATTAAATTCTTTGCTACCTACTTACCCTACGACGGTCGGTGGCTTATAGAAATAAATTTTAATTTCGAAGGCTTGCCGAACGTGAGCCGTCTCGTCGCTGCTAGCCCCAGCCGCAGGGTCGGGCAAACGAGCGAGCCGGCCGTGTTCGACTCGCGTTCGGCTCGATATTTGGCTCGCCGGCTCGGCTCGAATTAATTCCAAGCCGAGCTTGAGCTCAAATCTCGGCTCGAAATTAATTTCAAGCCGAGCTTGAGTATTACTAGGCTCGTTCGAATTAGGCTCGAAAAGCTCGAAAGCTCGAATATATATATATATATAGTCTACAATATCATTAATAGTACCAACCACTTGTCGTTAGATTTTCACTATCATTGGACGATGAGACGTGTAGTTAGGATGATAGTGATTCTCTAGAATTGAGCGGGAGATTAGTTGAATAGTATAATCTAATAGGTGAAAATGGTCGTGGGTTAGATCTAACGGTACAAAATTCGATAACACTAAGCATTTTGTACTATCGATAATATATCAGCCAGACTCTCTCTCTATATATATATATTCCGGCTACTATACTATCTATACTATTGGTAGTACTGAGCATTTTGTGCAATCGAGTTTTCTATCGTTAGATTTACCTATATATAGAGAGTTCAGCTACTGTACTACCGATAGTACTAAGCATTTGGTATTCTCGAGTTTCTTCCGTTAGATCTACCCCTTTGGCCAATTTCATCTGTTAGATCACACTATTCAACTAGCCACCTACTGAACCCTAGGGGGCTACTATCATCCTGACCGCCCATCCCTTCATACAAGGGCCGAAAACCTAATAGCAAGCCATTTGCACTATTAATACAATATAGTAGTTTAAATATATGTATAATAATATTATAATATAGTATAGGGCTACTATACTCTTATAAGTATAGATCTCCTTATACTTATAAATTTTCAGTCGTTGGATGTGCGATTAGGATGATAGTGGTCCCCTAGGATTGAAATAGTTAAAAGAATAAATCCAACAATCGAAATCGACGAAAGTATAAATGGATCTATACTCAAAACAATATAAGAAATTTAACTCTCTCTATATATAATTATATATAATATATACTTTAATTATATAAAATAATGTATATTATGTATTTTAATTATATCTATATAGAATTTAGATTATTTGGCCCACAAAATTAAATCAGTAAAATTCTACTCTAATTGCTTTCTCTCTCTCTTTTTCACTTGCTCGCAGAATTATTTTTCCTAATTTTTATATTATTATAATATCTTATTTTATGTATTCATTTTAGATGTTGAACTATTAGATATTTTTTGTATTAAATTTAAGATAATGTTTTATAAAAATTAAATTATAGATTGCACGATGTTAAAAATTACCGTTTAGGTTCGAGCTCGCACGACTCGAAGTTAGTCTCATTTTCGCTAATTAATTTCAATTTTGAGCTTGAGCCTAAATTTAGGCTCGAAATTAATTTCAAGCCAAGCTTGAGCTGAGGTAAGCTCGCTCGAGCTCGGCTCGTTTCCACCCCTACTAGCCAGGCAGCGCCTGGTGAGACCGTGTGAGGCGATGGAAAAGATTTGATGACGTCATGATCACGACCGTAGACGGCGTTGTCAACGTGGGACCCACCAGGCGTGCGCGCGTGCTTTGCTTGCCTCCGGATCCTGGGCCGCACCACGCTCCCTACGTGGTGGGGTCAGGAAAGTCAAAATTCTTGCGTGGACTTGGTCCATCAGGTTAGTTTGTGGACCATCATGGAATTAATCCTTGTATCTTTCTGGGAAAATGGTAGAAAGACCCCTCAAAACTTTGCCCCTTTTTCCCTACAGGTTATTTAATTAGGTTTGAACTTGTTTACAACTATACATAACCCTCTTAACTTTATTAAATAGTTTAATGAAGGCCCTCACCGGACTCAAATAAAGTTACTGCTTGGGCAGTCGTTTTGCTCATATTGTCTAGCACTCCGATTTTGTACGTACAATTTAACACAACAAAGAAAAATCTATCTTTTTATTATAATAACGATAAAAGTATTATAATTGAAGAATAAATTGAATCCATATTTAATATTTATTACTATTTTTAAATATGTTAGAATAAAAAAATAAATTTGTTTTGTGCTTTAAAGCTTTATAAGATTATATGCATGCAATTAATACAAGTAACCAAAATGGCTTAGCAACTAATAATTCCGATTGAGAAGAACTACTTGATAATTAAATTTGAAGGAGTTTATTTGTTGAAATTTAATGTCCAAGCGCTTGTTTACAAAAGTTCTTAAGTTCTGGCAGTGTTGGACAATTTTTTTTAGCTTTATTATTAAATCGTATACCACACTTATTAAAAGGAAAAATAAAAAAAGATAACTCCACCCTACCAACAATTGTGGTCTTTCATGCAATATTTTTCTCACTTGTTAACTAATTTTTTTTTTTACAATTTAAAAGAGTAAAGCTACTTGTGGCTCATAATTTACTGCCCGATTTGTCTAGTCAGTTTTTGTCCTCTCCCACTCGTCATGCACTAAAAGAAAATCTCAATATAAAAACGCTTTTTAGACGATGCTTGAAGCAAGCATCCCTACAATATAGCAAATACCGATGCTTCAAAAAGCATCGACATATGAATCCTATATTGTATTAAACCAATATATTAAATCATAATTAAACTTAACTATTATTTTTAAATTTTCGACGCTTGGTATATGCATCGTGACTTTTCATTTGCCGATGCTTTAACCAATGCGTTCAAATGTGACACTACACTATATTGAAACACTTTTAAGCATAGTTAATAGAAAATGATAGTTTTCTATGTTAAACTTTATAGGAGAAACTAGAATCGTATCTTTTGCCATGATTTCGATTTTCGTACCAGATTTGTTGACGGCGATCCTTGGTCGTCGTTCGTCCTCGTTTGCGATCCTTGATCGTCGTTCGTCCTCGTTCGCGACCTGCAAGAAGACGGGACGTTTCTGGTCTAATTCCCTTATCCCCGGAGATGGAGCCGTCACAAACAATTGGAATTAGGGTTAGACCGGGACTCTCGTATGTTACATATTTATATATAACTTAATGTAAGGATGTCAAATCACGTCCGTCCATCAACGACGTGTCCGGATACATCCTAACTGTATGATCTTATTATATCTTTATAGATCAACTTAATTAGATTAACTGTATCTTTATGGATCGCCTTAAATATATTACGTAGGCCACATCCAACATTCTCCCACTTGGCCTAGTGATATATTTATTACCATATAGGCGATACAAAATTTTATTAGGTACCAACTAAATTATACAGTCAAAATCTCCCACTCGACCAAGAAATCACAATACTTTGATCATAGCGGTTGTGCTCCAAAAATGAACACTCCCTTCCATGTATCAAAAGCACGAATTCCTTAATCAAATAACTTTATGAGTTACAACCGTATGAACTTATTATAAGTTCAACTCAGAGTCCCACTTTTGTGCACAATCATACTTTAATGTACAAAAATAACTTTATGCGCATATGTGCAAAAACCAAAATATGTTCTTACTCAAATAAGAATAGTCTTTAAAGTCTTTATACAAGAAGAAAACACTTAAACTGTAAATGGACTCAAGATACCCATATGATGAACATCATCCTTGAATTTATTTGCCGGCAATGCTTTAGTCATAGGATCGGCAATCATCATCTCGGTCCCAATGTATTGAATATCCATATTCTTCTTGTCGTATTCCTTCACAGCAAGAAACTTTATATCGATATGTTTGCTGCGATCTGTAATTCGACTATTCTTTGCAAAGAACACTGCAACAGAGTTGTCGCAATAAATCTTAATTGGCCTTGAGATAGAATCGACAACTCTTAAACTTGAGTTAAAATTTCTCAGCCATATAGCCTGTGACGAAGTCTCATAGCAAGCGATGAACTCTGCCTCCATAGTGGATGTAGCAACTGTATCTTGCTTAGTGCTCCTCCAAGATATAGCACCTTGAGCAAGTAAAAAATATATCCTGATGTGGATTTTCTAGAATCCACGCATCCAGCAAAATCAGAGTCCGAATATCCAACTATCTCAAGATGGTCAGAATGTCTGTAGGTGAGCATATAATCCTTTATTCCTTATAAATATCTCATAACCTTCTTTGCAGCTTTCCAATGATCAAGGCCAGGGTTGCATTGATATCTACCCAGCATCCCTACTGCATGAGCTATATCAGGTCTGGTACAGACCTGCGCATACATCAAACTCCCTACTGCAGAAGCATAGGGTATGCTCTTCATATGTTCTCGTTCTAAATCATTCTGAGGACACTGTTTCTGATTGAATTTGTCACCTTTTATAATTGGCGCAGCTGTAGGTGCACAATTTGCCATATTAAATCTTTCTAGAACTCTTTCGATGTAGGCTTTCTGAGATAGACCCAAAGTTCTCTGAGATCTATTTCTGTGAATCTTTACGCCAATGACATAAGAAGCTTTACCCATATCCTTCATCTCAAAATTCTTAGAAAGAAAATCTTTAGTCTCTTTAAGCAAATTCAAATCACTACTTGCAAGCAGAATGTCATCTACATACAGGACTAAGAAAATATACTTACTCCCACTAACCTTAAGGTATATACATTGGTCCACAATATTTTCTACGAAACCGAATGTAGTAATTACATTATGGAACTTGATATACCACGGATGGGAAGCCTGTTTAAGTCCGTATATAGATTTCTTTAGTCTGCAAACAAGGTGATAATTTTCATCTGTGCTAAAACCTTTGGGCTGTTGCATACAGACTATCTCCTTTGTCTTGAGGATCTCCGTAAGCCAACCTCTTCCTGCAGATTTTCATTATTCTGTGCAGCTGGCTCTATAATTATCTGTTCCTCTTGGGACAACTTTTCATGGGGAGGTTCAACTGGTTCAGCATTTTCATACTCTAAAATTAGTTGATCTTCATTATGGTCAAATTGACCTTCTGGACGAGCAACTAAATTTCTTATCTGTTGATGGATAACCAGTTGAATTCCTTATTTCCTCAAAATTCATCTTTTGAGGAATAGTACTCCCACTAGTTTCAGAATCCTCAAGAAATTTGGCATTCCTGGCCTCAACTATCTTAGATGGGTGATTTGAACAATAAAACCTGAATCCTTTAGAGTTTACCGCATAGCCAATGAAATATCCATTGACTGTTCGAGGGTCCAATTTTTTTTATGTGTGGATTATAAACCCTCACCTCAGCTGGACATCCCCATACATGTAGGTGATTTAAACTAGGTTTCCACCCTTTCCATAACTCAAAAGGAGTTTTGGAAATAGCCTTCGATGGAATCCTATTTAAAACATACACTGCTGTCTTTAGTGCTTCACTCCAAAGAGAAGATGGAAAACAAGAGCTACAAATCATGCTCCTTACCATGTCCATAAGTGTTCTATTCCTCCTTTCGGCAACGCCATTTTGCTGAGGCGTGCCAGGCATCGTATACTGTGCAATGATGCCTTCACCTTCGAGGAATTGAGCGAATGGACCGGCCATTTGACCTTTATCCGTATGTCTTCCATAACATTCACCCCCTCTGTCGGACCTTACAATCTTGATTTTTCTATCCAGTTGTTTCTCTATTTCAACCTTATAAGTTTTAAAAGCATTAAGAGCCCCAGCTTTATCAAATAAGAGATAGAGATACATATATCTTGAATGGTCACCAATGAATGAGATAAAATATCCCTGACCGTTGAAACAAGGAGTAGGAAAAGGTCCACAGATATCTGTATGTATGATCTCAAGAATTTCAGAACTCCTTCTGGCACCTTTAGTGGTATTTGTGTTAGTGTAGAGACCTGGAAGATTGCACCTGAGGCTTGACGACGGCTCTAGAGAGTGTCGGGACCAGCCTGGGTCGCGTTAGCGCCAAATAGACGCTAAACGGGCCCCGTGGGAACGCGAGAGCAGCGTGTGTCACGAAAATCTGCAAATAGCAAGTTTTTCTCGTGAGCCGTACGCAAGACAAGTCGGTTGCTATACCGGTATAGCAACGGTTGCTATATCGGTATAGCCACCGTAGCTATACCGGTATAGCCCTCGCAGCTTAGGCTCTCGGGTTGCTGTTTGTACCTAAGACAAGTGGGGGTTTTGTACCGGTACAAAGCAGAGGTATGGTGCAGTTTGACTTTTTGGGCACTTGTCACATCACCCCTTTTTGCCCTTACCTTGGACCAGAGAAGAGAGAGAGAGGGAAGCTTCTTCTTCTCCTTCCTTGCTGCTGCTGCTGCTCCTGCCCTTGCAACCAAAGGAGGTGGAGGAGCTCAAGAAAAGCTCGAGCTTCGACAACGACGACGCGCCGACGTGAGATTTCAGCGAGCTTTCGGTGTCGAGATGCTGCGAGGGGTCGGCGTGCGTGCGGGACCACAGCCCCCGACTCGGCGACAGGCCTAGGGCTCGTTTCGAGGTGAGTAACCCATCGAGTTTCCCTCCGTTGCATCTTTTTCCTGGATTTTCGAACTGCTGCTGGCAGCACCGTCGACCCGCGGAGTTTTGACCATATCTCTGTGTAGGAGAGTCGAAACGCGACGAAACTTGGGGCGTTGGATCCGCGACTTCAAGACGATTCCAACGACACCTTACTTACTGGATTTGGACAAGGTTTGCCCTGTCGGAACCCTTAATTACTGAGCCGCTGTTTGCCGATTCGAATCTGAGATGCTGAACTGCAGGAATTCTGCGTCGACCGTCGGTACTTTGGCTAGTACTCCGCGCAGGGAGGTCGGATCGCGTCGAAACTTGCGGCGTTGAATTCTTGACTGCGAGACGAAGATTTTGAGCCGTGGATCGCTGAATTTGGATAAGGTTAGCTTAGTTAACTTTAAGCTTTTCTCACGTTTTCCGGACAGAATTCGTGAAATCGTGCTTTTGCCCCTTCGCAGCGGGAGACTTCGGACCTCGGCGGATCAGCGAAGGATCACCTTGACGCGGGCCACTTCCTTCACAGCCAGGAGATCGTTTGAGAGGTGGGTATCACTTTACTTTCTGGTACTAGAGCTCGTACTTTATTGGATACCGGCTCATCGCATTCTTTTATTAGTCGAGCATTTGCATTATTACATGGTCTAGAGTTAGGGTTGTTGCCTCAGACCCGGGAGATTCAGGTTCCCGACCATGTAGTACGGGTTGTAGAGTATTGTTGGCCGTGTCCAGTGCAGCTAGATTCGTGGATTTTGCCCGCCGACTTGCTAGTTTTAGGGCAGCTGCATGACTTCGACATAGTGCTTGGCATGGATTGGCTGACGCGGTACTACGCGACGATCGACTGCGGAGAGACGACGGTGACGCTCCGCGAGCCAGGCCAGGAGGTGTTCACTTTCAGAGGCTGCAGGAGCACAATGTTTGCCGCGTGGATTTCTTCAGCGAGAGCTCGACAGTTGATGAGTAGAGGATGCATCGCTTTTCTAGCGACGGTTGCAGAGGTACCTACGGCGGCACCGAGACTCGAGGACATCCCTGTAGTTCGCGAGTTTCCGGATGTATTTCCCCCTGAGACGACGACTATGCCGCCGGAGAGGGAGATCGAGTTTGTGATTGATGTAGTTCCTGGAACTGCACCAATCTCGAAGGTACCTTACAGGATGGCACCTGTAGAGCTGAGAGAGCTAAAGGCGCAGCTTCAGGATTTGATGGATAAGGGGTACATGAGACCCAGTGTATCGCCTTGGGGAGCGCCGGTGTTATTTGTAAAGAAGAAGGATGGTTCACTTAGGTTATGTGTGGATTACCGGGAGCTGAATAAAGTGACCATCAAGAACAAGTATCCTTTGCCGCGCATTGATGATTTATTTGATCAGCTGCAAGGATCTTGTGTCTTCTCGAAGATCGATCTCCAGTCAGGTTACCACCAGTTGAGGGTGAGGGCCGAGGACGTTTCCAAGACGGCTTTTAGGACTCGGTACGGGCATTATGAGTTTACAGTGATGCCTTTTGGATTGACGAATGCCCCTGCCGCGTTCATGGATCTGATGAACAGAGTGTTTAAGTCGTACTTGGACAGATTTGTAGTAGTCTTCATCGACGATATCCTGATATACTCCCGTAGCGATGTCGAGCACGAGGAGCACTTGAGGATAGTGCTACAGCTCCTGCGAGAGAAGGAGTTGTATGCCAAGTTAAAGAAGTGCGAGTTCTGGTTGCGGGAGGTTACTTTCTTGGGCCACGTGATTTCTGCAGATGAAGTGGCAGTCGACCCGAAGAAGATTGAGGCTATTCGGGATTGGCCTAGGCCGACGACGGCGACTGAAGTGCGGAGCTTCATTGGATTAGCTGGATATTACCGTCGGTTTGTGGAAGGCTTTGCGAAGCTTTCCACACCCCTCACTCGATTGACTCGTAAAGGAATTAAGTTCACTTGGAGTGAGGACTGCCAGAGGAGCTTCAATGAGTTGCGACAGCGGTTGATGTCAGCTCCTGTCCTTGCCCTTCCAGTTATGGGGGAAGGATATGTGATCTACAGTGACGCATCACACAGTGGACTAGGGTGTGTGTTGATGCAGCATGGTAGGGTAATTGCTTATGCTTCACGGCAGTTAAAGGATTTCGAGAAGAATTACCCTACACATGACTTGGAGCTCGCTGTAGTGATTTTTGCTTTGAAGTTGTGGCGGCATTACTTGTATGGCGAGCACTGCGAGATTTTTACTGATCACAAAAGTCGCAAGTATCTGTTCACCCAAAAGGAGTTGAACCTCAGACAGCGCCGGTGGCTGGAGTTACTGAAGGACTACGATATTAGTATTCAGTATCATCCCGGCAAGGCGAATGTGGTGGTAGATGCGTTTAGCAGGAAGGCAGTGCAGGGCTCGTGCTTGATGATCACACAGCAGAGGCCGTTACTTGAGGAGCTACAGCGGTTGAGATTAGAGGATGTGTCCCCTGGGTCTACTGCAATCCTAATGTCTATGGTTTTGCAGCCCACTCTGTTGGATAGAATCCGAGAGAAACAGAGTGGAGACCCACACTTGTTGAGGATTAGAGAGCAGTTGGAGAGGGGACAGGTAGAGGGTTTCACAAAGGATGACGCTCGGAGTACCGAGGCATGTGGACCGACTGTGTGTACCCGTGGATTCAGAGATCCGAGCAGACATTTTGAGAGAGGCTCACTGTTCTCCTTATACAGTACATCCTGGTGGAACCAAAATGTATAAGGACGTGAAAGCACAGTTCTGGTGGAACGGAATGAAAATAGACATTGGCAGATATGTGGCTCAGTGTTTGACTTGCCAACAGGTGAAGGCAGAGCATCAAGTGCCTGCTGGCAAGCTTCAGAGTCTGCCAGTGCCCGAGTGGAAATGGGAGCAGATCACGATGGACTTTGTCGTGGGATTACCTAGAGCACAGGGTGGTTTCGATGCTATTTGGGTGATAGTGGACAGATTGACCAAGTCTGCCCACTTCCTACCAGTTCAGACTACCTGGCCCAGAGAGAGACTCGCGCAGTTATATCTGGATGAGATTGTCAGCCGCATGGCGTGCCGTTGTTGATAGTATCGCATGTGACCCGAGGTTTGTGTCACACTTCGGAGGAGCTTACGTACACTCTTGGGTACACAGCTACACTTCAAAGACAAATGCTTTCACCCACGACGGATGGTCGACTGAGAGGACCATTCGTACGCTAGAGGACATGCCGAGGGCATGCGTCATGGATTTTGGATGAGGATGGCATCGCATTTGAGATTAGTTGAGTTTGCGTACAACAACAGCTTTCAAGCGAGCATCCAGATGGCTCCGTTTGAGGCGTTGTATGGACGCAGATGCCGATCCCCACTATTTTGGAGCGACGTGGGTGAAAGGAAGACACTTGGGCCTGAGATTTTGCTAGAGGCTGAGGAAAAGGTGAAGTTGGTTCGACGACACCTTTTGACAGCCCAGAGCCGCCAGAGGAGCTATGCAGACACCAGGAGACGAGACTTGGAGTTTCGTATTGGAGATCATGTATTTCTTAAAGTCTCGCCCTCCAAGGGGATACGCAGATTTGGAGTGCGTGGAAAGCTCAGTCCACGCTACATTGGCCCTTTTGAGATCTTGGAGTGAGTTGGGCCAGTTGCTTACAGGATTGCTCTACCCCCGCGACTAGTCGGCACCCACAATGTTTTCCACGTCTCGGCATTGAGGAAATATGTATTCGATCCCTCTCACGTGATTGACTTCACTCCGCTTGAGCTTAGCGAGGACCTTCGATACGAGGAGCGACCGTTGCGGATTCTTGCTCGCGAGGCGAAAGAATTGCGCAATCGGGTCATACCGTACGTCAAAGTGGAGTAATCGGGAGGAGCGGGAGGCGACTTGGCACCCGAGACGGTGATGAGGGAGGCCTATCCCTACCCGTTCGACGAGCCGAGCCGAGGTACGGTTGAGCTTCGCGGACGAAACTTTTTGTAGTGGGGGAGGATGTAGAGACCTGGAAGATTGCACCTGAGGCTTGACGACGGCTCTAGAGAGTGTCGGGACCAGCCTGGGTCGCGTTAGCGCCAAATAGACGCTAAACGGGCCCCGTGGGAACGCAAGAGCAGCGTGTGTCATGAAAATATGCAAATAGCAGGTTTTTCTGTGAGCTGTACCGGTACAAGTCAGTTGCTATACCGGTACAGCAATGGTTGCTATACCGGTATAGCCACCAGGGCCATACCGGTATAGCCCTGCGCAGTTAGGCTCTCGGGTTGCCTGTTTGTACCGGTACAAGTGGGGTTTTGTACCGGTACAAAGCAGAGGTATGGTGCAGTTTGACTTTTTGGGCACTTGTCACATCACCCCTTTTTGCCCTTACCTTGGACCAGGGAAGTGAGAGAGAGGGAAGCTTCTTCTCCTCCTTCCTTGCTGCTGCTGCTGCTCCTGCCATTGCAACCAGAGGAGGTGGAGGAGCTCAAGAGAAGCTCGAGCTTCGACGACGACGACGCGCCGACGTGAGATTTCAGCGAGCTTTCGGTGTCGAGACGCTGCGAGGGGTCGGCGTGCGTGCGGGACCACAGTCGAGTTTCCCTCCGTTGCATCTTTTTCCTGGATTTTCGAACTGCTGCTGGCAGCACCGTCGACCCGTGGAGTTTTGACCATATCTCTGTGTAGGAGAGTCGAAACGCGACGAAACTTGGGGCGTTGGATCCGCGACTTCAAGACGATTCCAACGACACCTTACTTGCTAGATTTGGACAAGGTTTGCCCTGTCGGAACCCTTAATTACTGAGCCGCTGTTTGCCGATTCGAATCTGAGATGCTGAACTGCAGGAATTCTGCGTCGACCGTCGGTACTTTGGCTAGTACTCCGCGCAGGGAGGTCGGATCGCGTCGAAACTTGCGGCGTTGGATTCTTGACTGCGAGACGAAGATTTTGAGCCGTGGATCGCTGAATTTGGATAAGGTTAGCTTAGTTAACTTTAAGCTTTTCTCAGCCGCTGTTTTCCGGACAGAATTCGTGAAATCGTGCTTTTGCCCCTTCGCAGCGGGAGACTTCGGACCTCGGCGGATCAGCGAAGGATCACCTTGACGCGGGCCACTTCCTTCACAGCCAGGAGATCGCTTGAGAGGTGGGTTTACATCGGAATACTCCTAAGTATAATAGTCAACATGTGTAAACTTCTGTTTCGACCAGTACGTGATAGCTTGAATGCATGATTATCGTAGAGTAATCTGAAATTGAATCATGCTTAGCGAATATTTAATATTATACATGTTGGACTTGGATTTGACTTAGGAGAAAACCTTGTTCTGGATCGTCATTAGCTACACTACCGGATTTAGCTCTAGGAGCCGTTTGTGCCGTATCATCGCCGGGGGAGTGCGATGGATACTAGGGTAGTGTAGTTTGCTTTTACGCTCGCGCTGGGGATGCCGAGCTTACTTTTCAGCAGAGTCTTGTCGTGTCGGTTGCTCTGCACCGTCGGGGTTTGACGGGGACCCAGACCGTGTGGTTACGCTTGTGCCAAGGGGCACGTGGTGTGTTAGTTCTTGGACCCCGTTTATTTGACTATGCCTCGTGAGAGCGATTGAGCTCGACAGAGATACGCTTGCATACTCGGTTGGTTCGCGCCACGAGTGCCGCTCCGAATCCGGCTTAGTGCTTTTGCGTTGGTGTCGCCGCGCCTCGTTGTGGGTTGCTCTCCGCTAGCTACCCCCGGGGTAGTTGTAGTGTTGCTTCGACAGCGGGACGGGTGCTTTCACCCTCGTAAGATTGGGTCAGCTTTTACTAGTTCTACAGAGAGTGGTTTAGAGCAGGATAGTATAGGGATTGTTAGCTGTCGAGTGTTTCCAGCTTCTTTTACTTTCTTGCTTACCCTGTAGACTTAGTGGGTGGACCGATGTGTTTAGGGCGGTACCCACTGAGGACTACTTGTTTTCATAGTAGTTCTCACGCCCTCTTTCTTCCACTGTCGTTGCAGGGCCTTCTGTTACGGCTGCTGCTCCTCCTTCTGAGACGGACCGCGGGAAGGGCGTGGCGAGCTAGAGCCTACCCTCCGAGTTCAGTGCTGAGTTAGAGGATTCTCCTGCAGGTAGTGATAGTTTTTGGTTTGGACGCTTTTGTACATACAGTCGAACTCGCTGGAGCGAGTAGTGTTTCTTTTGTATCTGTGATTGTATGTATATAAAGTGGTCGCTTTTCCTACCTGTCTGTTTATAGTTTATTTCAGCTCTATGCTACTGTTCGTAACCCTGTATGTTTATACAGGTACAGCTACGCTTCGTATACAGAAGAAATTCTTTTGTATACGGCGGATTTGTTGGCGTGCCCGGTGAATATGCAACCCGGGGCGTGACAGTTAGTATGCTTTCCCTTTATGCATTCCACACAAGTACCAAAATCGGTAAAATCGAGATCTTGTAAGATCTTTTCTTTTACCAATCTCTTTATTCTCTCTAATGAGATATGAGCTAAACGCTTGTGCCATAAACAAGAGGAGTTTTCTTTAATAATGTTCCTTTTAACACCAATGTCATGATCAACATTAAAATTATTTTCAAAAGATTGACTCAAATTAAATCTGTACAAATCATCTACCAAACAACCATTGCCAACAATAACATTATCGGAGAACATAGTAAAAGATTTATTTTCAAATAAAAAATTTGAAGCCTTTATTTCTCAATTTAGAAATTGAAACTAAATTTCTAGAAAATTTAGGAACATAAAAAGTATCCTCAAGTTCAAGTACAAAACCAGTTTCAAGTTCTAAAATAAATTTTCCAACGGCTTCAACTTGAGATTTATTTCCATCTCCGCTAATTAAAATCCTTTCATTTGGCTTTAACATCATTAGGTTGTGAAAACCCTGCATGGTATTTGAAATATGTACAGTAGATCTAGAGTCAATCCACCATGTGTTTTTAGGAACATTAACTAAATGAGATTCATAACAAATATAGATAGTTTCAATATCTTTCTTTTCAAGCCAAACTTTATGGGAGTTGACAAAATGCTCCTCAATAGCCTTTAGGGCGTGTTTGGTTCGAGTTATCCTGGCAAGATTACAACCAATCCTGCCAGGATTACTGTGTTTGGTTCATCCACTATGTAATCTACTCGTTAATGTAGCATTACAAATCGAGCAGGATTACACCAAAAATATTAACGGGAGGGGGGTCGTGTATCTTGTATTACTTAAATCCGGTAATACTACTTATTATGTAAAATGACAATTTTACCCTACAACAATCCGAAACCCGATTAACAGTATTAATTTCATATCTCTCTCTCCTTCTCCATTCTCTCTCGCTCCTTCTCCCTTCTCTCCTGCACGCCTCTTTCTCTCGGTCTCTCTCTTGCACGCCTCTTTCTCTTTCTATCTCTTTCTCTCTCGCACAAACATATCATCTTCTATTGCATCGTCCTTCCAGATAATCATCACGATCTCCTTCCCTCTATTCGCCATTTCCGCATACATATTTAATCACTATTTCTCTCTCACTACCAACACATTATTTTCGAACTGAAGTTAGATCTGATTTGGAGTTTTTTTTTTTTCTTTTTCCATCGATATAAGGAGTGCTCAAGGAAACTTCGTCAAATAATATTTAAATGACTACAACAAGGGCAATTTTGGAAAAACAACACTTTTATATCAGGATTACTAAATTTTATAAACTGAACCAAACATAATAATGTTATAAACACTGCAATCCAGCATTACATTACTGCATTAAACCAAACGCGCTAATATAGCATCAGTAGTAATCTAACGTCGAAATTCAAGATACCTGGATATGTCGAGATATTCTGTAATTTTACATAACTCGAACCAAACGCGCCCTTAGGTAATTCTTGGCTTTATCACATTCTGGAATCGATCCTCTTATACTTTTTGATACTCTAGACTTTATGAGCATCAAACTCAAGCAATTGGATCGCTCCCACTTTTCCTGCGCGGATTCCTGATGTGGAGTCATTGACCCCACTACCTTAGGCGGTTGCTCAACGCGCAGAGCCAAATCTAAATTCATATTACCCAAAGTAAAATACATAATTTCTTTCCAATCAGAATAATTGTCCTCGGTAAGTATAGGAATACGAGAAACATCAATAAGAAATGCAGTAAGGGAAGAAGCTGCAAAAATAAAGAAAATATTAAACTTTATCGCTTGCTATAATCTTTAGATAAGATAAATTCTACCTTCCTGTGGGCAGAGGCGCTACACGCATAGAATTTATCTACTTTAATAATAAGACTAGTAGAATACTAATTTCTAAACAACAAGATTTCTGTACCTGTGGGCATAAGAAAACTCGCAATCTAGAAATTCAATCCACTATCTTATTCCAGTCAAAAAATTCAAAAATTATATTATTTGGCTGCAATAAATAGTCAAACTTTAATTCAATATCAGTAATACCTTATTTATTTTTCATTATCTATAGGATGCTGTGGCTACTCCTGAGCATAATGAAAAATACAAATAACTTTATTTGACATTGATGACTATTTAAAATAAATTGGCAATCCATATGAATTTTCGGATTAACTTTAATTCAATATCATCTTATAAAAATACCATAAGTGATCATATACCATGACTAGGATGCTGTGGCTATTCCTAAACATAGTTAATCTCACAAGTCCGTATATGATATGAATGACCGAAAATTTCATATTATTCCAAAACGCAGCGGAAAAAATAAAGTCCATATAGTAATTTTCTTAACAACTTTATGTGACTCAAGAATTTATAAACTGTATGAAGTCTATATTCTCTACTCTAAATTTTCATGATCACCTTATGTATGTTTAGAATAATAATACAAAAATATACCGTAAAATATTAAACTAAACATACTACTTTATATCATGAATAAACAAACGAGTAGAACACAAATTATATATAACATATAACAAAAGTTATACATAATTATAATATATGGACTTCTTCAAAAATGAGTCACGAAAGAAAATTATAAACCGAAATTATAAATATATATCCGTTTTATTTTCTTTTCATTAAAACAAATAAAGAAATAAATAACTTCTGTCCTTTTTTTTTTATGTTGACTTTTGTGTTGACCGCATCAAGTGGAGGCACCTGGCGGCTCTTTTTTGTTGATCGCATCCAAGTGGGTGCTCCTGACAGCCCACTTTCCTATGGCCCCTAATGGGACCATACATGTGGTCCCCGCCAAGCGAGGCTGAGCCATGCCCCCACGTCCCCCACGCCGCTCCGGTAGAAACCAGTCGACACCGGTTTTTTTTTTTATTTTTTTTTATTTTTTATAAGCTTGATGCGGCCGGGTTGGTGACCCCGTTCCTCCGAATGTCGGCCTCGATTGAGGCAGGCCGACGTCATCATTAACGCAAATCATCGACAGATTTATTTATTTATTTTAATGAAAAGAAAATCAAACAAGATCTGAAAAGAAACGAAAATTCGGCAAAAGGTCGGCTCTGATACCACATGTTAAACTTTATAGGAGAAACTAGAATCGTACCTTTTGCCATGATTTCGATTTCCGTACCAGATTTGTTGACGGCGATCCTTGGTCGTCGTTCGTCCTCGTTTGCGATCCTTGATCGTCGTTCGTCCTCGTTCGCGATCTGCAAGAAGACGGAACGTTTCTGGTCTAATTCCCTTATCCCCGGAGATGGAGCCGTCACAGACAATTGGAATTAGGGTTAGACCGGGACTCCCGTATGTTACATATTTGTATATAACTTAATGTAAGGATGTCAAATCACGTCCGTCCATTAAGGACGTGTCCGGATACATCCTAACTGTATGATCTTATTATATCTTTATAGATCAACTTAATTAGATTAACTGTATCTTTATGGATCGCCTTAAATATATTACGTAGGCAACATCCAACATTCTAAATTGTTAATTTTCTGTAGTATATTAATTATGTCACCGCCTTGTTCAATCGACGTACGTACGAGGCGGCGGCGATACGTGCGCCACCCTCCTCTCTCCCCTTTTGCCTTCGTGGACCGGATCAAATCTGGATAGTTAATATACTATACCATTACTCTCAAAAAAAAATTAGTAGGAAAAAAAAGTACATACCATATCTATTTATCTTCGGATCAGGTCCAGGCCTGAGTACTTGAGTTACTAATATACTCATCAGGTCTATTTGAGCATGTCTGGATAGTGACTACTCGTATATATACTACCTGCTTATGACCGGGTACAGATCAATTACGGGTCAGGTCTAAATCATATACGGGTTTTTATTTGCATATATATATTAGACCTTTTTTGAGATTTACTACGATAAATCTTATGATTTTTAATGGATCGATTAATGCCTGATGTGACTATGCAGTCCAAATGACTGGAATTATGTAGAGGCACAGGCTCGCAGCTTAATAAAAATCTTTTGGTTTCTTGATCGACAAAAGAGGAGACGAGCTGCTTGATGAGGTGGGGAGGCAAGCTACTTGTCAGATTAGAAAGAGATCAATTAGTAAGATGAGATGTGGGAGACAAGTTGCTTAGGTGAGGAGAAGGTAGGATCGAAGATGGCCAGCGAAATCAGAGAGGCAAATAGAGCAGCTAGAGTTTGAATTTTTTTTTATTTTTTTGCTCCTTTCTTTAACTTCAACAATAAATAAAGATCCTTGTTTAGAGAGGAAGATTCAAGCAGTAAAAAAGCAGCTAAGGTAAGTAGTGAACAGTGCAGCTAAGGTTAAAAAAATAAAAAGTAAAACAAAGTAATAATAATAATAATGGAGTAAATAGAGCAGTCAGGGTTTCACTAGGATGAAAATACATAAAGCTACCCCTCATCTATATATAAGCCCTATTGAAATCGATCCCTCAACTTTAAATCTTTTTTATCTACTATAGGATATTCCAGTGGGTCCGGGTCCAGACTTGAAAAATATTTTGAACCCCTGGGCAGTTTTCGGTCTCGGGGACCGGTCTCCCCAGCCAGGAACCGGTCCCCGAGAGCTTTGCTCCACCATTGCGCACACAGGGACCGGTCTCTCCCCCGAAGGGACCGGTCCCCGAGAGCTTGATCTGCCATTGCGCACACGGGGACCGGTCTCTCCCCACAAGGGACCGGCCCCCGAGAGCAAATCTCTCGCAGGACTCTCTGCTCTATTTTTCACGCATACGGGAACCGGTCCCTCCCTAAGGGAACGGACCCTGGAGGACCGGTCCTTGCTGAAGGGACCGGACCTCACAGGTCCTCCCAGCCAGCACTCCAAGGACTTAGCCATTTTTCCAGCTTCGTCCATTTCTTCTCCATTTCAACTCATTTTTAGCTTCGTGGGTCTTCGGTTCACTTGAAATCGCACCGAGACTTCGCATACATGATTCTAATCATGTCCACATCATCACTTCATCAGCGCTAGTGCCGGATTTAGCTCACGGCCCAACATAACCTCTCGGGCTCCATTTTCGCACCCACGTGTACTGAAAACACCCGAAAGCTTCCGGACTTTACCCGAACCATTCCAAAGGCCTTGTAAGCCAACATACCCCGTAACTTCAAGACTTTAGACGTTCGGTATGCTACAACACTAGCTGGGACTTTACCACGTGTAAGTCTCCTGTTAATTGGGTTACTATAGTGAATTTAGACTTAGATGGATATAGTAGTAAAAGTACTTTATGTCGGTAGTTGAAATATACCTAGTGATGATCATACTAGATGGCTGACATTTCTGTTAGTCATTAGTTGTAGTGACATTACCTGTATGATTACACTCCAATTAGTATAGGAAGTTAGCTACATAATATTATTATTCTGTTGAACTATAATTAGGGGTGGAAACGAGCCGAGCTCGAGCGAGCTTACCTCAGCTCAAGCTTGTCTTGAAATTAATTTCGAGCCTAAATTTAGGCTCAAGCTCGGCTTGAAATTAATTTGAGCCGAGCTCGAGCGAGCCTAACTTCGAGTCGAGTGAGCTCGAGCCCTAAACGAGTTGCTTGAAATTCTTAACATCGTGCAATCTATAATTTAATTTTTATAAAACATTATCTCAAATGTGATACAAAAAATATCTAATAGTTCAACATATAAAATGAATGCATAAAATACGATATTATAATATTATATAAATTAGAGAAAATAACTCTGTGAGCAAGTGAAAAATAGAGAGAGAGAGAGCAATTAGAGTAGAATTTTACTGGTTTGGTTTTGTGGGCCAAATAATCTAAATTATATATAGATATAACTAAAATACATAATATATATTATTTTATATAATTAAAGTATATATTATATATAATTATATATAGAGAGAGAGTTCGGCTGCTATATTGTTTTGAGTATAGATCCATTTATACTCATCAGTTTTCAACCGTTGGATTTATTCTTTTAACTATTTCAATCCTAGGGGACCACATCCTAATCGCACATCCAACGACCGAAAGTTTATAAGTATAAAGAGATCTATACTTATAAGAGTATAGTATCCCTAGCCTATATATATTTAGACTACTATACTATATTAATAGTGCAAATGGCTTGCTATTAGGTTTTCGGCCCTTGTATGAAGGGATGGGCGGTCAGGATGATAGTAGCCCCCTAGGGTTCAATGGGTGGCTAGTTGAATAGTGTGATCTAACGGATGAAATTGGCCAAAGGGGTAGATCTAACGGCAGAAACTCGAGAATACCAAATGCTTGGTATTATCGGTAGTACAGTAGCTGAACTCTATATATATAGGTAAATCTAACGGTAGAAAACTCGATTACACAAAATTAATGCTCAGTACTATCAATAGTATAGATAGTATAGTAGCCGGAATATATATATATATATATAAAGAGTCTGACTACTATATTATCGATAGTACAAAATGCTTACTGCTATCGAATTTTGTACCGTTAGATCTAACCATCTGACCATTTTCACCCATTAGATTATATTATTCAACTAATCTCCCACTCAATTATAGAGAATCACTATCATCCTAACTACACATATCATCATCCAATGACCGAAAACCTAACAGCAAGTGGTTGGTACTATTAATGGTATTGTAGGCTATATATATATATTCGAGCTTTTCGAGCTTTTCGAGCCTAATTCGAACGAGCCTAGCAATACTCAAGCTCGGCTTGAAATTAATTTCGAGCCTAAATTTAGGCTCAAGCTCGGCTTGGAATTAATTCGAGCCGAGCTCGAGCGAGCCAAATATCGAGCCGAACGCGAGTCGAACACGAGCCGGCTCGCTCATTTGCCAGCCCTAACTATAATAGTGGAATTCAGTTTTAATATTGACATATAGTTAAAGATGAACAAACTGGTAGCTAGCATGACATACAAAACTTGTATCTAGGATGAGTAGCATGTAAGACATGTTAGAAACATATCTTGTTAAGGCATGTTATAGTTGAATTACTTCATTTACTTGTTGCATTATTTTTCTTACTTGTTATAGTTTACTCATGCCTCAGTTGACCAAGTGGTGTACTTCGCCACTCTCGACGGCTTACCCACTAGAAACTATTGTTTAATATTTCTCATGCCCTTTTGTTGGTTGCTTTTGTGCAGAGCCTTCCACATCGGGAAAGGCTAGGGTTCCAGGCAAGGGATCAGCGGCTAGATAAAACCTCTTCGATGTTAAATAGATGAACCCATACAAATTTATTCAAGTTTAGTTCATGATGTATATTGGGACTGCTTAGAATATACTTGTACTTTACTTTTAAGCTGTAATTTGGTTTTGTGTAGGTATACGCTTATGAACTTTTAAGTTTTGCTCCGATTACTTGGTTAAGATACTATAATTTTACTATATTAATTGTAGACGCCTGGTGTACACTAGAGGTGGTGGTGTACACGGCGGCTCTGTGCATGTAACTGGTGAGTTTCCGCTGAAGTTCAAGGCGTGACTGGTGAGCTTCCGCTGAAGTCCAGGGCGATGGGGAGGCGCGGCGCCAGCCGGGTGGCTCCCTACGCCCACGCGGCTATTGCAACTCCTCCTTGGCCGTGGTGCAGCTCCCACAATACGACGGCGCCGGGAAAGCTCAAGGGTGGTTGCCCAAAGTCGGAGGACCATAGCGGAGGTGGTCTAGGTCGATGGCGGGGAAAGGAAAGCTGGTTTGAGCCCCCTCTTCTCACAGCCACAATAGACGAGAGAGAAAAAAAGAGAGATAGAAAGAAAGGGAGAGATGGGGCCTCTCCGGCGGCCGACGTGGAAACGGCGGCGATGGAGGCTCTTAGGAGGTCATGACAGGGGAAGGGAAAGTGTGGCTAGCTAGGGTTAGGGTTTCCATGAACAAATCCTAAAGTCCACCTTTAGTGCATACCGGCTTCACAGACAACACCCTCGAAATATAATATTTTCTGTCGAGGTCCTTTCCACGTGTTTATGACAACATCGTGCATCAGCCCGCCAAGTTTCATAAAATTCCACGCATAAAATTTTCGCGCAAAATATGAAAATATCAATTCGACCCTTTTGCACGCACGATATCAGGCGATCCGTCCGTCGGATTTTCAAACGTATCATGCCGGCACGTTCAGCACGACAAAGACATCGAACCACGATTTTGTTTTGTTCAAATTGGTTGCCGATTCGCGGCGAAAGCCATCCTCACTCCGATTCTCCAAAACCACACAACACACACACACACGCGCACACACACACACACACACACACACACACACACACACACATATATATATATATATATATATATATATATATATATATATATATATATATATATACACACACACACACACACACACATATATATATATATATATATATATATATATATATATATATATATATATATGTGTGTGTGTGTGTGTGTGTGTGTGTGTGTGTGTGTGTGTGGTTTTGGAGAATCGGAGTGAGGATGGCTTTCGCCGCGAATCGGCAACCAATTTGAACAAAACAAAAACGTGGTTCGATGTCTTTGTCGTGCTGAACGTGCCGGCATGATCCGTTTGAAAATCCGACGGACGGATCGCCTGATATCGTGCGTGAGAAAGGGTCGAATTGATATTTTCATATTTTGCGCGAAAATTTTATGCGTGGAATTTTATGAAACTTGGCGGGCTGATGCACGATGTTGTCATAAACACGTGGAAAGGACCTCGATAGAAAATATTATATTTCGAGGGTGTTGTGTGTGAAGCTGGTATGCACTAAAGGTGGATTTTAGGATTTGTTTATGGAAACCCTAACCCTAGCTAGCCACACTTTCCCTTCCCCTGTCATGACCTCCTAAGAGCCTCCATCGCCGCCGTTTCCACATCGGCCGCCGGAGAGGCCCCATCTCTCCTTTTCTTTCTATCTCTCTTTTTTTCTCTCTCCTCTATTGTGGCTGTGAGAAGAGGGGGCTCAAGCCAGCTTTCCTTTCCCCGCCATCGACCCGGACCACCTCTGCTATGGTCCTCCGACTTTGGGCAGCCACCCTTGAGCTTTCCCGGCACCGTCGTACTGTGGGAGCTGCACCACGGCCAAGGAGGAGTTGCAATAGCCGCGTGGGCGTAGGGAGCCACCTGGCTGCCGCCGCGCCTCCCCATCGCCCTGGACTTCAGCGGAAGCTCACCAGTCACGCCCTGAACTTCAGCGGAAACTCACCAGTTACATGCACAGAGCCGCCGTGTACACCACCACCTCTAGTGTACACCAGGCGTCTACAATTAATATAGTAAAATTATAGTATCTTAACCAAGTAATCGGAGCAAAACTTAAAAGTTCATAAGCGTATACCTACACAAAACCAAATTACAGCTTAAAAGTAAAGTACAAGTACATTCTAAGCAGTCCCAATATACATCATGAACTAAACTTGAATAAATTTGTATGGGTTCATCTATTTAACATCGAAGAGGTTTTATCTAGCTGCTGATCCCTTGCTTGGAAACCTAGCCTTTCCCGATGTGGAAGGCTCTGCACAAAAGCAACCAATAGCCCCTCCAAAACCCCTCCAACAAGCATATTTGCGGCCAAGGTCCCTCTACACAAACCTCCGCTCATAGAAAGATCCCCACCGAAGGTCCACACGCAAAACAGAGCCACGAGAAGTTTTAAAAAGCAAAATGATAAAGAACAAAAGGTTAATTTCACTGGTACCCTTCAAAAGATTGATAATATCGTAAATACCCTCACAAAATCAACAATATCATAATTACCTCTCTAAATATATAGATTCTTTCAAATTTACCCTTATTTGCAATGTCACGCCCCGCTACCCGCCTATTTGGTCGGGTTCGGGCCACGTCGACAGACGCCGAACGGACAGGGCCTCCCCTGCCCGCCCAAGGCTCTAACAACTAGTATAATTAAACAATCAAAAGAGAATTGCAATTATACGAGACTTGCACGAAGGCAAGCAACAAACACAATGGAAGTAAAAGCTCTAAGTTATGAGATACAACATACAAGATATTTGATTATATTTTAACCAAATACAAGTAACTAAGCTATTACATCTTCCCTTGCAATCAAATATACATCATATTCTTTTTACATTGTCATTCCACCAAAATACACATGATTGTTACCAATTTAAAACTGTAGTTCAACAAGAGAGTTGATACATATACCAAAATGGAATGCCTACTAAAGTACTCCGGTGGCCACTAGCTATGGCGCTAACCCCTTGCCCCGGTCCTCCGCCGCCGCACCCGTGCTAGGACCTGTGGGGTTAGTGGTGTGAGAACTACAACGAAGTTCCCAATGGGCTCGGCCTCCAATCACACCGACTAGTGGGCTCGGCCTCCAATCACACCGACTTTCCCACTAGGTCTACTCAGGCATAAGTATTTCAAGGAAAATAAACGTAACCATACTACACATGCTAATACTATGCCCGCAAGAAAGAGTCAGATGGATAGATAATCAAATTAGATATGTTTGCATGCATGCTCATTACTTTACTTTTCATTGCTTTGGCTCTTTACCCAATCTTGCCGGTTAACATAGTTAACCCCAACAAACTCAAGACCCAAAATCCCTCTCTGAACTGGGAGGCTCTAAGCCTGCAAGACTCGAGGGACCGTCCGTCGGGGCCACGATCCCCTAGGTGACTGTTCCGGAACTCACCGCTCGAGAGGGAGCGACCTCCCTCAAGCCAAGACTTGTCAAGAGTATCGATCTAATCCTCACATTAAGGATTCATAGCCACTGTTCTCAATGCCGGTTCCATGGATAGGTTACTACCATATCATCAATCTTATTCTTGCCATAATGCCGCTAAGGTTAAACAATGTTTAACTATGGTTATCTCAATGCCAATCTCGTCTCTATGTTCAATATCACCTTTGTTAACTAAGATCAAGTCCATTCCAAATTCATACAAGTAGGGTTCTAGTTCTCATGCCTCTATGGTTCCATTTCAACTTTCAAGTTCATTACACTCTAGAACATGAATTGAGGTTCAACCACTCGCATAAACTCCAACTACCCTATCATGCATGAATTTACTATACACATACAATGCTCAATAATTGACATATAGACGTAGAGAGAAGTTCAAAGTTAGTGGAAGCACCCCCCACCTTAAAATAATTTTGTGGAGTTGCCCTACGAGTTTCACGACCAACTGAGGCCTAGGTTACGACCTGCAGTTTAAACAGAGCCCGAATCAGGCCGGTTTACACAGTAGCTCCTACATCGGCTTTTCGTTTAAACGAATGGAGTTGTCCCACGCGTCGGGAATACCCCCAATTAGGTTTTCACAAAGTCAATTTGCTTTGAAAACACCCTAGGGCAAAAGCCCCAATTCTCGAACCCTAACAATGCCATTTTGGCATGCTCATGGGATTGATCTCCTCCACAAGCGTATAATAGCTTAGGATTACCCAGGAAGCTCCTTAGAACCTTCCTCAACCCTTTAGAACCATCTCTAGGGCATCTACACCAAACACTAGCCAACCACCATGAGAGCTCATGAAGCTCCCATGAGTTTTCCATGGAGTTCATGGTATACTTAGCTCTCTAGCACTAGCAACAAGCTAGAAACCTCAAATCCTAGGTTAAAACCAAAACCCTAGTGTTAAACTTGCACAAACCTACCTCTTGTAGCTAGCTCTTCCAACTACACCCTGTAGGAGAGCTTCAAGACCTCCAAGAAGCCTTCCAAAAGCTCCCAAGCCTTCCTCTCCAACTTCCTCTCCAAGATCTCCAAGCTCCTAGAGCACTTCTAGAGAGAGAGAATGAGAGAAAAGTGATAGAGGGATGAAGTGTGCTGTGAACATGAAGGCCCACACCTATATCATGTTGTAACATTTACAACTAGGCCCTCCAAATTCATCTATTTGCAATCTGCCATACTGGGCAGATTTCGGGTCCATTGTCCGGTCTCGGATGATTGCCCGGTCCCAGTGAGCCCTCCCTTCGGGACTTAGCCATTTTTCTGCATATTACGCAGACAATGTCCGGTCTCGGCCGCTATGTCCGGTCTTGGATTGTCCGGTCTCGGACCATTGTCCGGATCCCGTACGCTAGTTTTCCAAACTCAGCTGATCTTCAGATCTTTCGCAGGCTGAGACCGGTCCTGACCCCATTGTCCGGTCTCGGGTTGCCCGGTCTCGAGCCAATGTCCGGATCCCGTAGAGTGGAATTCCAGGACTTAGCGAAATTTCTCTCCTACGCAGCTGGGGGCACCTGTGGCATCCGGACATTCCCTGGATGTCCGGTCTTGGCTGCTGCAAGTCTGGGAATTCCTCCAGACTTGCAGTTTAGCTTTTCCAAGACCCCATTTCGCTACGCACGGGTTCCGTAGCACTTAGAGCCCATACTTACTCGCTCAACTCCGGGTCCCGCTCGTTTTGACGGAACTCGGCACGCTTTTCGGGGAAGCCATATGCTACATGCAAACTCCGTTAAATTTATATGGGATTAAACATTACTTACCAATTTTGCCCTTGACCCTTAAAGGGTGTTGAAGGTTATAGTGAGAAAAAATATATTCTACCCCCTCCACTACAGGCTATTTTGAAGAAGTTTTCTACTCTTTTTTCTGTATAAAGACCCATTCAATTTTTATTTATTTTGTTTAAAATAATTTCATTAATTAAATTAAATATTTTGTTCAAAGTCAAGAAAAACTCCATTAGCAACTAATTATTAAATCTAGAATTGCACTATTTTTGCAAGTTGAATGAAAATTTTAGTTACTTCATCAAATTTAGCGGCTTTAACTATTTTTATTTAAAGCAATTATAGATTTAATAGTTAGTTGCTAATGGAGTGTTTTAGTTTTGAACAACGTATATAATTTAATGGGGCAATTACTTATATACCCCTGAAAAGTTTCCGACTTTCCGATTTACCCTTCTTAGAAGGCTAATATTGAAAATACCCTTACTACGTTCCAACATATTTCTAATATACCCCTAGAGTTAAAATCTGTTAATTAACTCTGTTATCTATATAAATTTACTATTTTGCCCTTTCAAATATACCCTTCCACCATCACTGTCCTTCTTATTTGCCCTTAAAGTCGGGCACAAAAAGTATTTTGACTTTTGGTCTTTTCCAATATACCCCTCTACCCTCACCTACATTTCTTAAAAAAAAAAAAATTCTTATTTGCCCTTAAGTTAATGGAAAAATTGGTATTTGAATTTTTTTTAACTATGGTAGATATTTAACCCACGTTTAACTGAAGTTAACTTAACAGGAGGTAACTGTAAGGGTAATTTGCAATAACGGTGGAACATATGAGTGGAACATATGAGGGGCATTTTAGAAAGAAAAAAAAAATAGGGATAAATCGAATATTTTCAAACGTATGAGGGGTATATAGGCAATTATCCCTAATTTAAATCATGGAGTTAATTTAAATCAAAAAAATGAAAATTGAATGGATTTTTTACACAAGGAAAAAAATTAGGGATCTTTTTCAAAATAGTCTATAGTTGTCACGTCCCGCCACCCGCCTCTTTGGTCCGGTTCGGGCCACGTCAACAGACGCCGAACAGACAGGGCCTCCCCTGCCCGCCCAAGGCTCTGACAATAAGTATAATTAAGCAAACAATCATAGAGATTTGCAATTATATAAGGCTTGCACGAGGGCAAGCAACAACGGAAGCGAAAGCTCTAACTATAACATACAACCATACATGATATTTGATTAGATTTAAACCAAATACAAGTAAACTAAATCTATTACATTATTTTTCCTTTGATCATCATATATTTTTTACATTTAACCATTCCACCAAAAATACATGAATGTTTACAACTTGTAATTCTAAATCAACAAAAGAAAGTTGATACATGTATACAAAATGGAATGATTAATGAAAACTCCGGTGGCCACTAGCTATGGCGCTAAACCTTTGCCCCGGTCCTCCGCTGCCCCGCTCGCGCTAGGACCTGTAGGGTTAGCGGTGTGAGAACTGCAACGAAGTTTTGAGTGGGCTCGGCAACCGACCTCGCCGACTTACCCACTAGGTCTATTCAGGCATAAGTATTTCACAGGAAAGGACATATAGCCAAGCTAAATGCTAATATTATGCCTGCAAGAAAGATGTCAGTGGATATATAATCAAAGTAATATTAGATACACATGCATGCTGTTTACTTTACTTTAGCTTGGTTCTTTACCCAATCTTACCGGTTAACTATGTTAACCCTAATAACTCACGACTCATAACCCATCTGCCGGGGGAGTGTGACACCCCAATAGTCCCATATCGGATGGGAATGGAGTTGTCATTGGGTTTATAATAGACTTAGACAATAGTAATAATAACTGGGCTTAAGCATTTTGGGCCGGTGGTTGTGCCCAACGAGTTATTATTACTAGTAAGCTGGGTCGTTACATTTGGTATCAGAGCCGGTTCACCAGCTGGACATGTGTGGCGAGTCTCAGCTGAGCCGGCGTCTGGATGACGGGCTAGCGAGACGAGTCTCACATCACCTGGTGATCGTGGGCTGTGTGTGTGATTGGACTAACGAGGACGTCAGGGCCTTAACGGGGGAAGTTTGTGACACCCCAATAGTCCCACATCGGATGGGAATGGGGTTGTCATTGGGTTTATAAGAGACTTAGACACTAGTAATAATAACTGGGCTTAAGCATTTTGGGCCGGTGGTTGGGCCCAACGAGTTATTGTTGTTAGTGGGCTGGGTCGTTACATTTGGTATCAGAGCCGGTTCACCAGCTGGACATGTGTGGCGAATCTCGGCTGAGCCAGGGTCTGGATAAGGAGCTAGCGAGACGAGTCTCACATCGCCTGGTGATCGTGGGCTGTGTGTGTGATTGGACTGACGAGGACGTCAGGGCCTTAACGGGGGGAGTCTGTGACACCCCAATAGTCCCACATCGGATGGGAATGGAGTTGTCATTGGGTTTATAATAGACTTAGACAATAGTAATAATAACTGGGCTTAAGCATTTTGGGCCGGTGGTTGGGCCCAACGAGTTATTGTTGCTAGTGGGCTGGGTCGTTACAGGGAGGCTCAAGGCACAATCACCCGAGGGTCCTTCGACGGGGTACTATCCCCGTGGTGTCTACACTTCGGAGTACACCGCTTGGGGAGGAGCTTCCTCCCCCAAGCCAAACCAAGTGTGAGGATCGTTCCATTTCCCAACTTGGGAAATCATAACCCCTAATCTCAATGTCGTTGTCATAATAGGTTTCTACCTAGGTGTCCATGCCCCTTTCTAGGTTCAAACTATGTTTAACCATTCGTTTCTCACGGCCAATCATGTCTCTAATGTCAATGTCACCTTTGTTTTCTATTGTCAAGGGCTAAGTCTCACATTCATACAATTTTAGGGTTCTATCGTACATGTCCAAGATAGTTCTTTCATTCTCTATGTTTAACAATCATTAGAAGCATATAAATGATAATTAACCATTGTTCACATGTGTACTACCCTAGTATGCATGAATGTTCTATATATAGTATGCTCAACAAAAGTGAAATGGACATAAAGGGGAATCCAACGATTCCGACGTGCACCCTCCACCTTTAAATATTGTAGTGGAGTTGCGGTTCGAGTCTCGTGACTATCTGACACCTATCTTGCGACCTGCACTCTAAACAGAGCCCAAATCAGGCCATTTAATTAAGAAACTCCTATCTAGACTTTTCGTTTCGACGAACGGAGTTTTCCCACACGTCGAGAATACTTCCAATTAAGTTTCCACAAGATCAATTTACCTAGGAAATAATCTAGGGCAAAAGCCCCAAATTCCAAACCCTAACAATGCCATACCGAGTTTTCTCCTAAATTGATCTCAACCCTAAGCAAATAGTAGTTTAGAATCAACTGGAAAGCTCTCTAAAACCATCATTTAACTATTAGAACCATTCTTAGGACATCTAGAGTAATCCCTAAGTGTTCACCATTAGAGCACATGAAGCTCACATGGATTTCATGGAGTTCATGGCTCTAGATGGCTTCTAAATCCTCTAGCAACCAAAAACTTAAAAACTTAGGGTTAATACCAAACCCTAGAACTCCACTAGCAAGAACTCACCTCTAGTGCCAAGCTCTACCAAGATCTTCTTGTTGGAGAGCTTCAAGATCCACCAAACCCTCAAAATCCACCTTCTTTTCCTTCTTCTCCTTGATCTCTTTGCCCTAAGAAAGGGTTTCTACAGAGAGAGAGAGTGAAATGAGAGAGGGTAAGGGTTTTATGGGTAATGGCTGTGAACAGGAGAAGAGAAGGGTATAATACATGTTGCTATAATTGCAGCTAAACCCTTCGAAATTACGTTTTTGCAATCTGCCCAGACTGGGCAATTTTCGGGTGTGGGGACCTGTAAGGACTAAGATTTTGGCAGTGCAATTAGACTCTTTGTTGATGATGTTCATGTGTGTATTTTAATTATATAAGCACTCGTTAAGTTTCAGGAGAAAATGAGATAAAATGGAGAAGATACGCGATTATTAGTTTTCACTTAAGTGAATAGTAACTTCGGTTTTTCGAAGAAGCCACGGTGTAGAGTTGGCTTTCGGCGCGTATCAGACTCCGTTCATAGCAATCCAATAGCTCATTTTGATCGGTTCAGCTGTTCTGTAACTACTGGCGCTGACAGATTTTGAGTTTGACGCATGGATTTCGAGAAAATCCAAAAATACATGTTTTATATGTATTTGTGCGTAGTTTCTTCCGTTGGAGAGTTGGAACGTGTTCGTCGCGAATCCGTGACCGATCGAGGTGAAACGAAATTGTGGGTTTGTTGTGTCCATTGTGCTGATCGCACTGGTGCGATCCGTTCGCAAATCTGACGAACGGATTTGCGGAGATCGTGCGTTGATCGAGGAGTGGCCATTGATGGCAAAACGGTATTTTCGCAAAAGTTGCGACATTTTATATACCGTTTCGCGTGAGATCACTCGTGGAGGGGTATTCGCACGTTTTACTCGCGTTGTGAGTGACTTCTTTTGTATTATCAAGTTTTCGAGGGCTTTTGTGCAAAATTGCACAATGTATATATGTTGGTATTAGGGTTTGCACTATGCAAATCCTAACCTAGCCTTAGACGTACCCCCAGCCACCTTCTTCTCTCCCCCTGCCCTAGCCGCGCGCCTCCCGGCCGTCACTGATCGATCTTCGGCCAGCCACCATCGCCTCAGCCACCATCTTCCCCTCTCTCCATATCTCTCTCTCTCTCTTCTCGTGGGTTGAAAGGTAGGCCCGAGGCTGCATCGCCTCCAAGCACTTCGCCGGCGTCGCCCCGACCCCGACGGAGTTTCCCCGGCTGGCCGCTGCTGCCTCGAGCACCGCCGCAGCCCGCCGGGCCACTTGCGGCTGCTAGAGGCGCCGCCGAGGAAGCCCTATCTTCTGGCCGATGCATCACCGCATTAGCCCGGCCGAGCGCCTCCTCGGAGCCCGGGCGACCCCCACGCGCCGTCCCTGTCATCCCTCCAGGGCCGCCGCCGCGCTCCTCTGTCAACCGCGGCCGCCCCAGACCGAGCCCAGGCTGACGTCTACTCGCGACCTCACCCCCACACTACCGCCACCTTGGATCACCTCCACGGCTTTCCCTCGAACTCAGGCAATCGGTCGCCGCCGCCCCGAGGTGCCTCGGCCGCCGCCGTGGCCACCATAAGGACCTGGACCCGAGCTCGGCCTGTGCGGGCTTGGTTTGCTCCGCCGTCGCTGCCGCCGCTCTCCGCCGCCAACTAAGGTAAGCCTCATACCCTCACCTCCCCCACACCCATCCCTGGCCACCGCGCGCGTCGACGCACCACCGGAAGCCGGCCGGACCAAGCTTGCTCTCGCCAAGCCCGAATTAGGGTTTTCTTTTGTTTGGGTTACTGTTCTGTGTTTCCCGAGGCTCCCCGATCCCTACGGAAGGGAGCACAATGATCAGGACTCATCGCTCATCATCGTGCTCACCTTGGTTTCTGTCGGGGAGACCTCATTCCGCTGTTTCGGCGGTGTTGCTCCATTTGAGCCTTTTTGGCTGCTGTTCCGTGTTTGCATGCGTTGTTCCGGCGATCCGAGGCTGTTCCGATGCGTCCGGAGGTGAGCACGGTGGTCGCTGGTCAGTACTGATCACAGTGCTCACCTCAAATTACATAAAAGGATAGGATTTTGTGTAATATGAAGGACTTTTATGCATTTGTGAACCTTGTGGCTACTGTGGGCAGTGCATGTGTGTGTGTAGTGACCTCTGGACTGATTGTATAAGGTCCAATAGCCCTCGCGGAAATCGAAAGTCGATTTCGGTGCGTTTTTCGATAAAATTCGCCGAAAGAACGCGGTTTTGGTCCGGATCCCTTACGCCGTTGTTTGGTTGGTCTGTGAGTTGTCGCTAAGCCTTGTTGGCTGGTCACCATCAGCACATTGTGGGATCGGTGATGACGGGTGAGTGACGGTAGGATCCGGTGACAAAATTGACACTTCCGGAAATCCGTATTCGTACAATTATCCGACGATAATTGTGTAGTTGTGTTAGCTTGTGTTTGCTGCCAAGACATCCAAATTGGTGCGTTTTGTGGCAGTAGGTGACTCGTAGCACGAGTCGCCGTGTTCCGGGACAGTTCGTGGGTCCCAGCGGAGTTCCGGTGCGATTTTGGGACTTTCGGCGCATTACGGCGATCGGTTTGGGAAATCGATTCTCATGGGTTTAATTGTTAGAGTTAGTGGTTTATTTTTGTGGGTTAGATGCTAACCCGATGGACCTTTCGTAGGTCCGGTCGATTATTCCTCCGCAGGTGGAAGGTCAGTATCGCGATATTTGTACAGGTGGGTACTTCGATCCGACGTCGGTACAGTGGTGCACGCTCGGTGATGATTCCTTACCTTGCTCTCTCATGGTTATTATTGCCTATATATATTGAGCCTTGCACCCATATTATTCCATTATACTCTGCTCGTTGTTTGCATGCTTAGTATCCTGAGTAAGAGTAGGTAGTTCTATCTATATGCGTATCTGTTGACCTGGTTGGTCAGTTGTTGCATTCCGTATCTGTTGACCTGGTTAGTCAGTTCTCGTACTTCGTAGCAGTAACCTTGCTGGTCGGTTGGACTCTGTGGACTTTGGGTCCAGGCAACACATCGACTCTTTTGTCGTGTGTTTCGATCTGGTTGATCGTGGTTCGACGTTGTACGCCCTTGCACCTGGCTTCGGCCAAGGCACCGGTCTCTTTTTGTCGATTTTCGTTTTGAGCATATCAGCATGATTTAGTCACAGCATTGTGTATTCTAGATACTAGGTTGGTTTGGCCACCAACCAAAGGGTGTACGCATCCGGATAGATCGTCGGTGACGCATGAATAAGTTGGCAGTGTCTGCTCTGTGACAGGTAACGCTTGAGGTCTGTGGACCAATATAGCAGCATCAGATTGGGTTTTGATTTTGGACTATTTACCATTGACGCATTCTTAGCATTATTTTCTATACAGTAGCAGTTCTATTTATTGTTTCTTACCATACCTATTATAGCTGTTGTAGTTTCTTCGTATCAGCATCTGTATTTGTTTACCATATTGTTGTTTACCTCTTCCTGATCCGGTGAGTACTCCTCGCCTTCATCGGCTTGCGGTACTCACTGAGAGGGGAGACATGTTTACATGTTCTCACCTCTCCCACCATTTTTCAGGTATTGCAGGCAGTGATGGTTGAGACGAGACGTGAGTTACGTTTGTAGCGGTCGGTAGGTAGAGCTTCCGATCCGATATGATTAGTTTAGTTGATGTCCCTCTATTTCTATTGATATAGCTTAGACAACTAATATTGTCACGCCCCGGGTTGCACATTCACCGGGCACGCCGACAAATCCGCCGTATACAAAAAAATTTCCTCTGTATACGAAGCGTAGCTGTACCTGTATAACATACAATGCTACAAACAGTAGCATAGAGCTGAAGTAAACTATAAACATGCAGGTAGGAAAACAAACTTAATATACATACATACACAGATACAAAAGAACACTACTCGCTCCAGCGAGTTCAACTGTATGTACGAAAGTGTCAAACCCAAAAACCATCACTACCTGCAGTGGAAGTCCTCTAGTACTGCACTCGAAGGGTAGGCTCTAGCCCGCCACGCCCTTCCCGCGGTCCGACTCAGACGGAGCAGCAGCGGCAACAGAAGGCCCTGCAACAACAGTGGAAGAAAGAGGGCGTGAGAACTACTATAAAAAAATAAGTAGTCCTCAGTGGGTACCGCCCTAAACACATCGGTCCACCCACAAAGTCTACAGGGTAAGCAAGAAAGTAAAAGAAGCTGCAAACACTCGTCAGCAAAAACCCCTATACTATCCTGCTCTAAACCACCCTCTGTAGAACAAGTAAAAGCTGACCCAATCTTACGAGGGACTGTGAAAGCACCCGTCCCGCCTGTCGAGGCAACACTACAACTACCCCAGGGGTAGCTAGTGGAGAGCAACTCCACAACGAGGACGCGGCGACACCAACGCAAAAGCACTAAGCCAGACTCCGGAGCGGCACTCGTGGGCGCGAACCAACCGAGTATGCAAGCGTATCTCTGTCGAGCTCAATCTGGCTCTCACAGGCATACACTACAACAGAATTAGGTTATAGGGACACATGTTTGGGACACTTTTGAGTAAGTGTCACATTTATGCCAAAACTTAAAAAAATATTTACTAATGCCTAAATATAAAGCTCAATCCAATCAAAAATAAAAGATTACTCTACTCAACCCACCACATCCAGTCCATTTGGCCATATTACAAACAGAAAAGAAAAAAAAAAAGAAAAATCAATTACTATCTTCTCTTTTCTCTTCACTCAATGCACTGAAATTCTAGACGAAGAGTTTTTCCTGTCGTCCTCCTCCGCCACCGCAGCCAACGAGATAGAGTTTCGGCGGTTGCTAAATGTTTATATAAGTGTTTGTAAATTAGCAGCACTCTTTTAGATTATAGCGACACATTTTAACTATCACTATATATCTAGCGACCCCACATATAGCAACACTTTTTTAAAGTGTCGGTAATTTTAGCTAGCAGCACTTTTTTGACATGTACCTACATTTAAAAGCGTCGCTATAGACCGTTTTTGTTGTAGTGATAGTCAAGTACACAGGGTCTAAGCACTAATACACCACATGCCCCTTGGCACAAACTGTAACCACACAGTACCCTAGGTCTACCGTCAAACCCCCGACGGTGCCCGACAACCAGCACGACTAGACTTTGCTGAAAAGTGAGCTCGACATCCCCAGCGCGAGCGTAAAATCAAACTACACTACCCTGGGTATCCATCGCACTCCCACGGCGATGATACGGCACAAAACGGCTCCTAGAGCTAAATCCGATAGTATAGGCTAATGACGATCCAAAACGTGGTTTTCTCCTAAGTCAAGTCCATAGTCCAACATGTATAAAACTAAGTACTGGCTAAGCATGCTCCAAAGTTCAGATATTCATAAACTATTCCATGCATTCAAGCTATCGCATACTAATCGAAACCGAAGTTTATACAGGTTGACTATTTATTCTTAGGAGTATTCCGATGTAAACCCACCTTAAGAAGCTCCTCCTCTGGCAGCCAAGGGAGTAACCCAAGTCAACAAAAGTCCCACGCGTCTAGCTCAAGACCAGGACCACCTGCTGCTAAGAATCGCGACCAAACACGAAGTTCACAATTCTGTCCAAAAAAACAGCGGCTGAGAAAAGCTTAATTCTAACTAAGCTAACCTTCTCCAATTTCGGCAAATGAGGGCTTAGAAGCTTCGTCTCGAAGTCTTGAATCCAACGGTCCAAATTTCGTCGGATTCCGCCTCTCCTACGCGGAGTACGAGCCGAAGCACGAAACGTCGACGCTGGAATCCTGCAGTTCAGCATTTCAGAATTTGCTCGCAAACAGTAGTTCAGTAAAGATGGGTTCCGACTGGGCAAACCTTGTCCAAATCCAGCAAATAAGGTCTCGTTGGAATCGTCTGGAAGTCGCGGATCCAACGCCCCAAGTTTCGTCGCGTTTCAACTCTCCTACACAGAGATTAAGTCAAAACACCGCGGGTCGACGCTGTAGTCAGCAGCAGCAGCAGCAGCAGCAGCAAGGTGCGAAAACGAAGCAATCCGAAGTAAACGGAGGGATGTCGAAGGCCAACTCACCTCTGAAAATGCCCTAGGCCCGTCGCTGAGTCAAGGACGGTGGTCTCGCGCGCACGGCTGGCTCCCTCGCAGCGTCTCGTCATCGAAAACCCCCCTCGATCCACTCCGCGGCGCGCCGTCGGCGTGGCTCGGCTCCTCTTGAGCTAAGGGGAGCAGCAGCAGCAGCAGCTATGGAAGGAGAAGAAGATGGAGGAGAATGCCTCCTCTCTCTCCTCTCTGCTCAGGGTAAAGGGGAGGAGATGGGGTGATGTGACAAGTGAGAAAAAGTCAACCTGCACCATACCTCCTCTTTGTACTGGTACAAAACCCCACTTGTACCGGTACAAACAGGCAACCCGAGAGCCTAACTGCGCAGGGCTATACCGGTATAGCCCTGGTGGTTATACCGGTATAGCAACCAGATTTGTACCGGTACAGCAACCAGATTTGTACCGGTATAGCACACTGAAAACCTGCTATTTGCAGATTTTCGTGACACACGCTGCTCTCGCGTTCCCACGGGGCCCGTTTGGCGTCCATTTGGCGCCAACGCGACTCGGACTTGTCCCGACACTCGTCAGAGCTGTCGACAAGCCTCAGGTGCAATTTTCCAGGTCTCTACAAATATGGTTTAGTACTTCATTGTATTTGAATATTGGGATTTCAAATGGTTTACGAATGTAATAAAAGAATTTCTGGATTTTGTAAAATGGAAAGGTTTTCTACCCCTCGTGGTAGCGTGTTTTAAAGAAAAAAAAAGGGTTTCCGTGTGGAAAATAGTTTTAAAAGGTTCTCTCGTGGTTTTCTCGACCTAGTATTTCAAAACAAGTTTCCGGGTAGAAAATATTTTAACTAATAGTTATGGATTTATGTTCAAAACTCCATTTATGAATCTGTGGTGAATAGTATATGAATATATGAATGTATAGATATTTATATGTTCAGTGGTTGTGGTTGTATCCTGTTTGTACTCTTGTACTTGTGCGACGCCGTGCAAATACAGGGGAGACTCTGTCCGTGTGAATAGTGGACTCCCTATATTTGTGGCGGATTTGGCATACCTTAAGGATCAGGTTTTCAAAAAAAAATAAATATTTTTGCTGTGTTTTTACTTACAAAGTGACCCCGGGGCGTGACAGGACCGGCCTCCCCGTGCAGGGATCGATTCCCGTAGGTCTCCCTCCCGAGACTTAGCCAAATTTCCAATTTTTTGGGCTGGCTACGCAGGCGGGGCTACTGGTCTCTCCATCATAGACCGGACTCTGGGGGACCGATCTCCCTGTCAAGGACCGGTTCCCGTAAGCCTGATTTTCAGGACTTGGCCGATATCTCGGCCTCCTCATCTGCTACGCGTACGGGGACCGGTCTCTCCTTCAGGACCGGTCTCTCCTTCAAGGATCGGTCCCCGAGAGCTCCAAGTCTGGAACTTCACCAGACTTGCAACTTCGCTCTCTCGGGTCCCCCTCTCACTACACACAGGTCCTAATGCACTTAGAACCCATTGTCACTTGTTCCACCCCGCGTTCCGCTCATTTCGACGGAACTCGGCATGTTCTTCGAGTAAGTAGTATGTTACAATAGTTGAGAAAGTTAAATATATATTTTCTCACTATAACCCCCAACACCTTTCAAGGATGAAGGGCAAAATTGGTAATTAATTTTTAATCTCATTTGAATTTAACGGAGTTTGCAAATAAGGGTAGATTTGAAAGAATCTATATATTTAAAGGGGTAATTATGATATTATCAATTTTGTGAGGATATTTACGATATTATCAACCGTTTGAAGGGCACCAGTGAAATTAACCCAAGAACAAAAGTCCACTTTGCGATAAAATCCAGTTTTCTTGAAAATCGTGTGTCAAACCCAAAATTTGTCAGTGTCATTGGGTCGGACCATTAAAAACGAGCTATTAGATCACCATGAATAAAGTTCGATATGTGCCAGAAGCCATCTCTTCTCATTGGCCTCTCCGAAAACTCGGGTTACTATTCATTTTAAGTGAAAAATAAAGATTGCGTAAAATTTCTATCCTAACTCATTTCCGAAACTTGATGAATGATTATGTAATTAAAATACACACAAAAATATTGTCAACTGAGAGTTTAGCTATATAGCAAAATTCTGAGTCCTCACAGCAAATCTTATTAGATAAGATTTTACCAAATGGCCAATCACATATAGGTGTAAATGTAGACAAACATATAGATGTGAGATTTAAGAAAGAAAGAAAGAAAGAAAGAAAGAAACCGTACGGCACATAATTAATTAATTAAGGTGTCATGCTTCTTAATTAATTTGAGGATTTTTATATGTACATATATAACATCAATCTCTCTCCAATCTCTCTATACTATGCGCGTATTTCTCTTCAATCAATTTCTCTACTCTTCATCGATAGGTGGATCATGAAGGGATTACTAGCACCATCCAAATGGTCCTTAACTCATTCAGTTCGTGAGATGAAAATCAATCGGATATGCGTCGATTCTGTATGGATACGCATAGAGGTCGGGTACGTGCGCGACTATAATAGAATCTCAATGCAAAGATCGAAACTTACAATACCAACCGTACTGTAGATCAAGAAACTTTAACTGGCCCATGGTAAGATCTCTAAACATAAAGAGTTTCCGTTTAGATTAATTTTTGGATAGTAACATGAGAATGATCCGCCGGCACTGGATTGATTTATTAGTTTTTGATTTTCTTACGTGATATGTATTTAGTTTTCAAAAAATTTTAAAAAGCAAAATTATCTTCCGTTGCGTCTTTCTAATGTGCCGGTTAATTTCTAACATATGTTTGACCCCGCTGATCAGGATGGTGCAAAAAACCTATTTAGTGGGTCACACTTGTATTTTTTGGCCTTTTAGTTGCCCTTTGTTTTAACAGATCGATTTGATTGAGCCAATCTATAACTGAAATCGAAAAACTAGGCAATCAAAAAACCTGGTTTAGAGATTGGCATAAAATTTTGATATGGGATGAAAATTTGTACTGGTTTGATTAATTGTTTAAATTTTGCGAACACACTACAACAGAATTAGATTATCGGGACACATATTTGGGATATTTTTGAGTAAGTATTCCATTTATGCTAAAACTTAAAAAAATATCTACTAATGCCTGAATATAAAGCCCAATCCAACCAAAAATAAAAGATTACTCTACTCAACCCACCACACCAAGTCCATTTGGCCCGATTACAAACAAAAAAGAAAAAAAAAAAAGAAAAATAAATTACCATCTACTCTTCTCTCTTACTTAATCCACTGAAATTTTAGACGAAGAGCCTTTCCTGTCGTTCTCCTCCGCCATTGCAGCCAACGAGATAGAGTTTCAGCGGTTGCTAAATGCTTATATAAATAAGTGTTGGTAAATTAACAGCACTTTTTTAGGTTATAGCGACACTCTTTAACTGTCACTATATACCTAGCGACCCCACATATAGCAACATTTTTTAAAAGTGTCGGTAATTTTAGTCAGCAGCACTTTTTTAACATACACCTACACTTAAAAGTGTCGCTATAGACCGTTTTTGTTGTAGCGACATCAAATATGCTTATGGGCTTTACCTTAAGAAAATATTTATATTTTTTAACCAAATTATTGTAAACATTTTCTTTTTATCTTTTTGTGTCAAATGTCAATAAAATTCCTATGTTATTTAACAGAAGTAGTCACTACAACAAAATATGTTTTAGACGACACTTTTTAGACGATGTTTTTTTCTAGCGTCTTTAATATTTAGCATTTGCCGACACTATCATTAAGCATCGCCAATATATAAACATATTTTTATCAAATATTTATATAAATTTTCCGACGCTAGCTATATTAAAACCTCGGTATATTTATCCCGCCATGTTTATTTAACGACTCTTTACTCGACGCTTTTACAAACGTCATGATTATTTTTGCTGATGTTTTAAAGCGTCGCTAATTATTATTTAAAGTGTCCTTAAATACAATATTTTTTATAGTGAGTGTTTGTGATTTTGTGGAGCAAATGCCAATATTTATTGTGTAGAGCTACCATACTTCCAACAGCATAAAAGAGGTGTTGCTTTCAACTTTTTGGCACTCAAATAAAAAATTATAAAGTTGGAATGAAAGCGATCCTCCAGAATTTAGTGGCCCCCCTAATAGATTTATATGAATCTAATTAAAGACCGGAAATGGCCAGGAGGTTGATCTAAGAATTAAAAAAATTAAAAATATCAAGTCCTTAATTTATATACATTTTCGAAAGACACCATAGTTGCACTCACTCATCTTAGGACATAGGATCATATAATAATAACTATAGTGGCTCTTTCAATTCCCAAGGAAGCGGATTATTCAGGAAATTTTAGTTGGCTTAAAAAAGGAGCTTCTTCACACACCGAGTGTTCAGCATCATTAAATTTATAAACATCAAATAAGAGAAGGACACGTTATGTAAGGGATTATTATTCTTTGAGTAAATAAATAGTAATTAGTGGAACCATGCGTTGAATATTTCACATGCGCTATGTGTCAAAAAGTGGAGGAAAAATAATTGTTGAGAACGTATTTATTAAAATAAGTTAGCAGAAGTGTCGTTTTAGCAGTTTGGTGGAATGAAAAAGATGGTTAGTTGCAATTAATGTGACAAGTAAATCATATCTAGGAAAGTTAATTACGATAGGATGTGCCAAATAATAATATTATTAATATAACAATATGGGAAAACAAAAGCAAATTAAAGCGAACTCTAAAGCAAGCATGCTTCTCTATATCCACAGTCAAACTCTTTTTATTAATTTCACATAAAAGGAGTTTGATTCATTGTAATCCCTCCCCCTTCCTCCATGTTTTTTTTATTAATACCACTATCGATCTGCTGATAGATACTCTTTATCTAGAAAAGATTATCTTTTTTTGAAATATACCGCAGTGTCAATAGGATATGTACGTGCATGAATTACGTGCAAACTTATTATTAGAAAAAAGAAAAGAAAAGAAAAGAAAACGAATTAATTTGTATCACATCCAAATTTTATAAACCATATATAGTACGCGCATATATGCTTTCTCAGAGAGGTTCTTATCTATCCTACTTCTTAGAAAGAAATTCTCAATTTAGTCTCCTTTCAAAAAAAAAAAAAAAAAAATTCTCAACCTAGCGTTATTTTACTAAACAGAGACATTATTAAAATATTATTTTTATGGTGACGAAGAGTGAGAATCCTCTAGTCTCCCTCCACCCACTGCCTGGCCGCCATGCACCGCCCCTCTCTCTTGGCGGCCCGCCTACCTCCTCTTCCTATCTACCCCTCACTTTCTATTGAATAATAACATAATAATAGTAATAATAGCTTCAAGAATAATAACAATAAGAACTAGGCTACTGCACTATTAATAGCATCAAATTATTAATGCTATTAGATATTTTTGGCACTTAAATAAAGAGATGTGCATTTAGGATAATATAATACTGTCTAGAGTTTAATGGATGGTTGGTAGAATAATATGATTGAAAAGATGAAATGATGAAAAAGATAGAACTAATGGTAGAAAATTTGATAGCACTAAATACTAGGTGTTACGTAGCATTATGGTTGGACTCATAACAATAATATAACAATAAGAGTAATAATTATTATTATTTAAATAATATTGTTTGTACACACAATATAGAGGTATGCATCTCACATTTCTGGATCTTGGATTTTACAAAAAAAAAATTTGAATTTTTTGTCTAGAAAAAATAAAAACGTACATAACCTATGAACTATGGACTATTTGAAGTCGAATTATCCAATCTTTCAAAATTTCATGACTACTCAATCTTTCAATTTCAATCAATTAACCATATTTTAAATTTAAAATTTAAGTTAATTACTTATTTTAATAAATTTATAATTAGAAAAATTATATAAAGTATATTAACTAAATCTGTAAAAATAAATAACACATTCAAATTTTGAAGTTAAGATGTATCAAATTGAGAGAGGTTGAGTATAGTAAAATTAATTAAAATTTTAAAAAGTTTGGTAGTGGACTCAAAATAGTATATAATTTATATAAGTTATGTATATTTTTATCTTAAAAAAATGATAGGATAAGTGAAGGGTGATGGGGCATGGCGGCGGCAAGAAGGAATTATTTCCCATTTCTCTTATTAACTAAAACAAGGCTATGCTAATTAAGTAGAGAATTCTTTTAAAATGGAGGTTAGATAGAGAATTTTTTTCCCAGAAGAAGGCTAGATATGGACTTCAATTGTACTTTCATCAAGATTTTTTTTATTTTTTATTGTTATATTTTTTCTTCCGAGGTTGGGGCTTCTAATTAAAGTGTCCGGCGGGTATGCTATTAATAGCACGACGAACTTGGTGCTAGTAAGTTATCTACCGTTGGATTAACCCCTTTGATTAATTTTACCCGGTAGATTATACTATTCAACCAATCACCCACTCAACCCTATGGGGCCCACATCATCCTAGCCGCACATCTTTTAATCCAAGGATAGAAAACTTACTAGCACCAAGTCATTGGTGCTATTAATACCAAAACCTTTGGTACAATCAGATTTTTGCACTCCAAATTTCAGAGGCTCTAGCCATATTTTATAAGCGCCCAAGTAAAAAAAATATAGATTAATGTAGATAATGATAGATAAAATTATAGATATTGTATCAGCACAAGATAATAACCACAAGAATAGTGCACTACAACAAAAACGATCTAGAGCGACACCTTTAAATATAGAAGTATGTCAAAAAAGTGCTGCTAGCTAAAATTACCGACATTTTTAAAAAGTGTTGCTATATGTGGGGTCGCTAGTTATATAGTAACAGTTAAAGAGTGTCGCTATAACCTAAAAGAGTGCTGCTAATTTACCAACATTTATTTAAGTATTTAGCAACCGCCGAAACTCTATCTCGTTCGCTGCGGTGGCGGAGGATGACGATAGGAAAGACTCATCGTCTAGAATTTCAGTGGATTGAGTGAAGAAAGAAGAGAAGATGCATGGTAATTGATTTTTCTTTTCTTTTTTTTTCTGTTTGTAATCGGGCCAAATGGACTGGGTGTGGTGGGTTGAGTAGAGTAATCTTTTATTTTTAATTGGATTGAGCTTTATATTTAGACATTAGTAGATGTTTTTTTAAGTTTTAGCATAAATGAGACACTTACTCAAAAGAACCGAAACACGTTTATACGGCGTGTTATATAACAATTAGTTGTAGTCTTATGCGTGGTTGATATATACCTTTTCTTCTTCTTTTTTTCTCCTAAGATTGACCTTACCAATGCATGTAGGTAAGTTGGAAAATCAAAAGATTTTCCCTAATATTGAAACACCTAAAGGGGCTTTAATTTAGTCTATTCTCCTAAAAATGCCAAATTCCTTGATCAATATTACAAGTAATCTATGCTCACATGATTTAATGGCGCGTTCGGTTCGAGTTATGTAATATTAAAGGGTATCTTGACATATCCAGATATTTTGAATTTCGGCATGAGATTACTACTGATTCTGCATTATACCGTTTGGTTTAATCCAGTAATGTAATACTGGATTGCAGTGTTTATATCATTATTACATTTGGTTCAGTCTATAAAATTTCAGTAATCCTGACATAAATGTATAGTTTTTTTTTTCAAAATTGCCTTTATTGTGGTCATTTGAACACTAATTGACTAGAGAAAATATAAATAAAAAAATAAAAATAAAATTAAAAGATAATAAGTTAAATAAAAAATTATCATTTACACACAACAAATTAAACTAGGCTTTTTATTTTTAGTCTAACACATGATTAATTAGGGTACAAAAATATACGAAATTTTTTGTACCATTTTCAAATCAAACCCAGGAAAAGAAAAATAGAAAAAAAAGACGCTGTTGTTAATAAAAAAAAAAACGAGAGAGAGAGAGAGAGAGAGAGAGAGAGAGAAAGAGATAAAGAGAGAAAAAGCGGCATGCGAGAGATAGAGCAACAGCGTGAGAGAGAGATGGAAACAGTGCTATTAATTGGGTTTGGGGGTGTTGGAGGGTAAAATTATTATTTTACATAATATGTAGAATTACCGATTTTTAATAATCCAAGATACACGATCTCCCTCTTATTAATATTTTCAATGTAATTCTACTCAATTTGTAATGCTATATTAATGACTAGATTACATAGTGGATAAATCAAACATAGTAATTCTGGTAGGATTGCCTGTAATCCTGTAGGAATAACAGAATCAAACCATTGGCCATATGTTGATCATACTAGATTCTTGCTCATAATTAAGGTCACTCTTTGAAGCATAAGGTATAAGACTAATATGTAGCTCATACCTCGCTCTACAACTTGCAGGGAGCCCTCCGTGCTACCCATAGTATAGTAGCCTAGTTTATATATATATAGAGAGAGAGAGAGAGAGTTGAGCTAGAATACTTTCAATAGCACCATTGGGGTGGTGCTATTGAGTTTTTAACCATTGGAATGAGAGATGTGAGGTTGAGATGATGGTGGTAGGTGGAATAGTACGGTTTGAGATGATGGTGATAGGTGGTGGGTAGTTGGAATAGTGCTTGATCTAAAGGCTATTAATAATCAAGGAGTAGATCCAATGACTAAAAACCTAATAGTACCATGGGGGAATACTTCCAAAAGTATTCTAGCTCAATTATATATATATATATATATATATATATATATATATATATATATATATATATATATATATATATATATATATATTGAGCTCCTATGTTTTTAAAAGTACAAAGTCATTGGTGCTTGTAAGGTTTTAGCTTTTGGATTAATAGATGTGCGGTTAGGATGATGTGGGCCCCTTTGGGTTAAGTGGGTGGTTGGTTGAATAGTATAATCTAACGGATGAAAATAATCGAAGGTGTAGATCCAATGGTAAAAAAATCACAAGCACCAAGGACTTGGTGCTTTTACAAACACCATAGTCGGACTATATATATATATATATATATATATATATATATATATATATATATATATCGATAACAAACAGATACTTTTGCCACCCATTTGTTTTCGATGATGGAGTCTCCAAATTGATGATCGGCACCAGTGAACATGATCTATACCATTTGAAGTATTTAGAAATCAAATTTCATACATTTTTTATATTATTCTCTTATTCATCGAGTGAACACAAAAATTAACAGTGAAAATGAATATTGTTAAAATAATGATGATAGGAGTCTTGTAATCAAGATCAAGAGTATAGATCTTGTTTTAAATAGTTTAAAGAATTTTCTAACAAAAATTCAATTGATTTGGATATCTTTACGCCGTTAAACAAGAAAACGCCTCATATCGACCATTAAAATTATAAATTTTGAAACCCTTTGATCATTAGGCAAAGGATATCGAAAAGATTTGAAATTTAATTTCTAAATACTTCCAGTGGTATAGATCATGTTCAACGGTCAATCGTCGATTTGGAGGCTCCATCATCGAAAACAAATGGGTGACAAAAGTCCTAGTTTGCTATAGCATTCTAGCTCAACTCTATATATATATAGAGAGAGAGAACTAGGCTACTATGCTATTAATAGCACCAAGTCATTGGTGCTACCAAGTTTTTAGCCATTGGATTCAGAGATGTGCGGTTAAGATGATGTGGGCCCCCTAGGGTTAAGTGGGTGGTTGGTTGAATAGTATGATCTAACGGGTGAAAATCATCAAAGGAGTAGATCTAACGGCGGAAAACTTGGTAGCACAAAATGCATGGTGCTATTGATAGTATCCCGTAGGACTCTATATATATATATATATATATATATATATATATATATATATATATATATATATATATATATAGAACTAGGCTAATATACTATTAATAACACAAAGTCATTGGTGCTACCAAGTTTTTGGCCATTGGATTAAGAGATGTGCGGTTAGGATGATGTGGACCCCTAGGGTTAAGTGGGTGGTCGGTTGAAGATATGATCTAACGGTTGAAAATGATCAAAAGGGTAGATCTAACGGCAGAAAACTTGGTAGTACCAAGTGCTTTGTGCTATTAATTACATAGCTGCTGCACTATATATATATATATATATGTATATATATATATATATGTATATATATATATATATATATGTATGTATATATATACATATATATGTATATACATATTTATATATATAGAGAGAGAGAGAGAGAGAGAGAGTCCGGCTGAGATATTATCGATAGCACGAAGTATTTGGTGCTATTAAGTTTTCTGCCGTTAGATTTAACCCATTGGCTATTTTTACCCGTTAGATTATACTATTAAACCAATAACTTACTTAACCCTAGGGGGCCCACATCATTCTAACCGCACATCTTTTAATTCAAGGGCAGAAAACTTAATAGCATCAAATCAAAAAACTTAATGGCACCAAATCATTGATGCTATTAATAAGCTCCTATGCTTTTAAAAGTACTAAGTTATTGGAGCTTGTAGATTTTTGACCATTGGATTGAGAGATGTGCGGTTAAGATGATATAGGCCCCCTACGGTTGAGTGGGTGGTTGGTTAAATAATATAATCTAACGGTTGAAACTAATTAAAGGTGTAGATCTAACGGTAAAAAATTTACAAGTAGCAAGTGCTTGTGCTTTTACAAGCATCATAGCCAGACTCTATATCTATACTGTAGTGTCCGTAGGGTTTAGTTGACGGAATGACTACAGTATCGGCAACTAGTCGACACATCTGGAGAGTGTCGGACTGAGTCGGAGTTGTTTTTGCATGAAATAGATGCAAAAATGGACTTGGCGCACTCAAATAAGTAAAACTGGAGTTTTGCCAGTTTAGTGAGCCCAGAAATGGATTTAGGGCGCCTAGATCTTGAGTATTGTTTTGTATTAGATGATGCAGCCATTTCGGACCCTATTTAGGGCGCCCGAAAATTGGATCCGAAAATTCACAACGTGAATATTGATTGTGTTGACACGTAGGTGTGGTAGGTGAGATCCGCCGGAACCGGATAGCTGTGCAGTAGATCGTCGGACGGAGGAACCGAGATACTGTTTGTGCAGGCTGGAAGTTCTAGGCGCCCAGAACTGGGTTTACATCTTGGTTTTCCTGTAGCATTGCAGGCCAATAAAGGCTTGTTCTTGGGGCTTATTTTATCATCTCACGTTACTATAAATAGCTAGAGTGCGGCCCGAGTGAATCCTTTTCACATGTTCTTCACAGAGGAGGCCTAATTGCACCCAAACCCTTCGAATTTCTCCAAATTCCACCATTTTCACCTTGAGGATTTCAGTTCTAATAGTTTTCCAGCAGTGACCTTCAGCGTTTTGGCTCGTGTACGACGCAGGTGTTACCATATATATTTCATATCATATATATATTATATATGTTACCATATATAATATATATACCACCATTTATATTGTATATATTACTATATATATTGTTTTCTTATTAGGATAGTTTCTCATTAGGATAGTATTATTTTCTTTTGATTATTTCTTTGTATGACAGGATACAATCCTGTACTTCCATGTAAAGTGTTTTTCCTTCTCTATATAAGAGGATGGATTTAGATGAATACCATACACAAAATTTCCAACTCTCGTGTTACATGGTATCAGAGCCCTTCTAGGGTTTTATTTTCTTTCGACGACATTTTTGCTCATCTCCTCGGAAAGCGAATTGTCTGTCCAGATCAGCACCACGCCCAAGGACGACACGATCCGGCTCGAGTGGTCAATTGAGGCTGCGATCGTCATCATCACGTCCGTGTGGCTGCGCATCGTACATCGACATACGTCTGACGAAGTCACTTCTTCAGATTTGTCCATTCTATCTCTTTTCTTTATTTGTTTAAGTTATGACATCTTCTACCAATCAATTTCCACAACTAGATGTCAAATTATCTGGTTCTAATTACCGGGAGTGGTCGGTGTCTGTAAAACTTTTACTTGATGCCCTAGATTTAACAGATCATATTAATGACACTAGCCCTCCTGACGATGAAAAGAAACTCAAAGAGTGGAAGAATGCTATAACGTACTCGTGGAATTATATCCACGTGGAAATTGACATCGAGAATGCGGTTGGTGAGTTTCACTACGGCAAATGTGGGATCATCTTAAAAAGCGTATGAGCAATCCGTCATGCTCAATCATCTTTGAATTCCAAGAGATCACATCGGCCCATCAAGGTGAACGCTCCATTCAGGAGTTTTATAGCTTTATGCAGGCACGGTGGCGTCAACTATCTATCATGGAAGAATCATTATGCAAGACTTGTTTGGCTTGCACTTGTGCTACCAAACAAACGCAAAGTCGTGATCAGCAGCGCCTTTTTCAATTTATTATGCGTCTACGTGTCACGCCCCGGGGTCTTTTTAATAAGTAAAAACACAGCGGAAATTTTTTTTTTTTTTTTTCTTTATAAACCTTGATCCCCACAAGGACATGACAGACCTGCCACAAATACAGAGAGACCACTGTACACACGGACAGAGTCTCCCCTGTATTTGCACGGCATCGCACAAGTACAAGGAGTCTTTTACAATCATACAACCACAACAAAGTGTACAGATATTAATTCCACTCAACATACACATATTCACACCATTCACCACAGGTTCATTCATATTTACCTTTGTATATAAACAACATCTATCTTTTGAAATGTTCCCTACTCGGGAACGGGTTTTGAAACTCTAAATTATAAAATCCCTTTTTAAAACCTTTTACAAACTGTTTCCACACGGAAACCCTTTCTTTGAAAACACTACCACGAGGGGTAGAAATCCTTTTCCTTTGAAATGCTACCACGAAGGGTAGGAGACAGTTTAATTCACAAAACATGAGTTCATTCATAAACTTTCAAAAATCATTATAAGTCTCAGTCCAACACTAAAGTAGAGCTAGAACTGAACCATGATGTACTCTAAGTAATAGAACAAGAAAGGTAAGGAAGTAACCGATACTGGTAGGAGCTAAGCGTACTCTAGACCCGCTCCTCACCTGCTGTCCCACTAAGACCTGTAACGTCACCTGAAAAAGAAGAAGGCGAGGGGTGAGAACATGTAAACATGTCTCCCCCTCCCAGTGGATACCTCGCGGAGATAGACACAAAAGGAGATAATAGTAGTAGTACAGTAGCTATGATAAACAAGTAAATGGAGAGAGATATATATATATGAAACAACAGCTACTGTAAGTATGCATCGAAAAGCTGATAAAGTAAAATACCCAATCGGGAATCTGCTGCTCTGTTGGTCCTCAGACCTCAAGCCTGCCTGTGCCCCCTGTATCTCAAAACCTGCATTCTACCCATATCAACCAATGGTCGCCTATGGGCTCACGGGTTGGCTCGTCCAACCACCTTTCCGGAAAAGAACACATCATGGTACGGTGGATCAGACCGCCCGTGTTCGTGAACTGCGCTCAAATCCTGGGCAATCGATGCTGTTATGCTCAAAAACCATACGTCAGCAACTGGCTGACAATCCCGTCCCTAAAGGGACATCGACCCCTTTGGGTCATTAAGTAAACTCGCCGACCACGTAGGTCACAGAAGCACTGAAACAAACCGACCGAACAGGTCACTGTAAAACTGAAACAAGTACCAGAATCGACCAATCAGGTCAACTAGGATGGAACAACTCAACATCCTCTCAACTGTATGCGAGTACTACTCAAGGAAACACAAGAACTGACCACTCAGGTCAACTAGGATGGAACAACTCAACATCCTCTCAACTGTATGCAAGTACTACCGAAGGAAACACGAGAACCGACCAATGAACAACAAGGTCACCGAGTATATCTTTGAAGTAGATCGACCGAACAGTCATCGATGTCATAGGCTGACAAGAAGCAAACTACTCTACACCTACACATGGTACTAAGCATGGAAAAACTGAGTAGAGTAAAACTGTAACACAAAGGTGCAAGATATATCAACGATAAAAGATATGAATAGTAAGGTGGAAGGAACGTCACCAGCGTGTACCACTGTACGGACGTCGGATCGAAGTACCCACCTGTACAACTGTAGAAGATCTGTCGACTGTGGAAACGAAGAAATCGGACCTACGAAAAGGTCCACAGAGTTAGCGTCTAACCCACCAACACAAGTACTGACTCCACATCCCACAAACTAATCCCACGGAGATTGGTTTTCCGAAACCAATTACCGTAACTCGCCGGAAGTCCCGTAAACCACACCGGGACTCCGCCGGGACCCACGAACCGTCCCGAAAAGCATCGACTCGTGCCACGAGTCACCCGCTGCCATAAAACACTCCTAATTGGATGTTTTGGCAGCAAACACAAGATAACACTACAATATAATTATCGTCGGATAATTGTACGAATATGGGTTCCCGAAAGTGTCTATTTCGACACCGGAACCAACCGTCGCTCACCCGTCATTTCTAAACCCTCGAAATGATGCGGGTGACCAGCCAACAAGGCTCAGCGACACCGTAAATAATCTCTAAGAGTTGTCGGAAGAAATCCGAACCGTAAACACGTTTTCGTCGGCGAATTTTGCCGAAAAACGCTCCGAAAATCACTCCTGATTTTCTGTAAATATTTAGGACCTTGGACGATCAGTCCAGAGGTTACCCGCAACATTCCTACGCTGTCTACAGCGACCACGAAATTCTAAATTACATAAAAGTCCCAGAAGCTCCATAAAATCGCATTATTTCATGCGATTTAGGGCTATTAGGAGTCGTGCAAGCAAACCAAGGCATCATAAATTCCGAAATCGTACTCTCTGTAAGTCTTCGACATGCTGAAGACCGTGCTCACCTTTCGGAGCACTTTCGGTCACTGTAGAACTCGCACGAGCGACACGAAGTTCTGTAAACACTGCGCACAGCGCGTAAAGTTCACTTTTCCCGCTAACCGAGGCATCAAATGCCTAAGCGGAGGTGAGCATCGCGTCAAAGACGAAAAGGCGATGACCGTGCTCACCTCACAAGGTCAAAAAGACCTACTTTAGCCTCGGGAATCGTGCACAAAACCCTAGACTAGCATGCTGTTTACAAAATACACACTTACCCGACTGTGAGCTAGGTTGGCCACGGCGACTTGGCGGCGGTCGGTCCGGCCGGGGACGGGAGCGCCGGGTCGGAGATGACCGGGGAAGGTCCGTGGGAAACGATTTTAAAAAGGTTTTCTTAAGATTCATAAATAAGTAAAGTGTGAATATGGTGAATGGTTGTATGATATTGTGTATTCGGTCTATTTGTTATTCATACTGTTGTGGTTGAGTTCCTGGATGAATTTGTAAACACTCTGTACTTGTGCGACGCCGTGCAACACAGTGGAGACTCCGTCCGTGTGTACAAAGTGGCCTCCCGTATTTGTGGCGGATCGGGTTCACCTCTGGGGGTCAGGCTTTAAAAAAAAAAAAATTCCGCTGTATTTATTTACCTAAGGGACCCCGGGGCGTGACAGATTAAAATGGTATCAGAGCCGGTTCACCAGCAGGACATGCGTGGCGAGTCTCGGCTGAGCCAGGTCTGGATGACGAGCTAGCGAGACTAGTCTCACATCGTCTAGTGTTCTTGGGCTGTGTGTGTGATTGGACTGACGAGGACGTCAGGGCCTTAACGGAGGGAGTCTGTGACACCCCATTAGTCCCACATCGGATGGGAATGGAATTGTCATTGAGTTTATATTAGACTTAGACACTAGTAATAATAACTGGGCTTAAGCATTTTGGGCCGCTGGTTGGGCCCAACGAGTTATTGTTGCTAGTGGGCTGAGTCGTTACACTACGGCCAGAGTTCGAGGCCTTACGAGTCCAACTTCTTCATCGATCTCCGCTACCCACCATTGATGCAGCACTTGCAGAGCTTATTGCAGAGGAAACTCGTCTTCGAGTATTGCATTCCTCCAGTCCCTCAACACCGACTGTACTTGCTGCTCCAAATCAAGCTCCTCCCGTTGTTTCGTCATCTGAGCCTTTTTCTACTAATTCGTTTGTTCCTCGAAAGAACAAACGCAATATCCAATGCAAATATTGCCAACTCTGGGGGCATTCCATTCAAGATTGCAGGAAAAAGAAGTGGGCTGATCAACATCGACATTCTCCACGTGGTTATCCTGCTGCTGCTTCTACTTTGCAGATCGAGCATCCTTCTCCTAACAGCACTGTTTCTACTCAACTCAGTTGGCCTCAACTAATGCAGCTACTGCAACAGAGCAACCTGAATAACTCAACTCCAAAAGAGCCAGAATCCAGTCCTCAGACATCATCAGTACCACCAGGTTTTGGTTCCCTTTCAACACCTAGCTTTGGAGGTAATTCTAAGAATTCCTGGATTCTTGACTCAGGTGCTTCTTTTTATATGACTCCACATGATTCATTACTTTCTTCACCTTCTCTATTGTCTTCTCCGCTCAATATTTTTACTGCTGATGGTACACCACTTTCTGTTACTCATTATGGTAACATATCACCTACCATTAGTAATTCCGCCAAATTTTGTGTGCCCTCTGTTTTACCCATACCAAACCTTTCTTTAAACCTTTTGTCTTTTAGCCAATTTACTGTTCATGTTTGTCCGGTTCCATTTGCCTCCCCTTCTTGTCGTGTTCGTGGATCGTCGAACAGGACTTTGATTGGACAGGCCATAGGCGAGATGGCTTGTACTACATGGCTCATCTCCATCTACCATCCAACCATAAGTCTGTTAACCCCCCCACTCCTTCTACCGTCTCTAATACTACTTTATGGCATCGTCGCTTACTTCACCTTTCTTTTGAACATCTTAATGTTTTAGTTCGTCGTGGTGTTTTAGGCAATTTTTCTGTTTCCAATAATCTTAGTTGTATGGGTTGCAAACTTGCTAAACATACTACTCGACCTTTTCCTGCTAGTAATTCTGTCTCTCATGCTGCTTTTGATTTAATTCATTCTGATGTTTGGGGTCCTGCTCCTATTTCTACACGTATTGGTAATCGATACTATGTGATCTTTGTGGATGACTATTCTCGTTTTAGCTGGATATATTTTATGAACAATCGGTCTGAACTGTTGCAAATATATAAAAATTTTACAATTATGATTCAAAACCAATTTGGTACAAATATTAAAATCTTTCGTTCAGACTCTGGTGGTGAATATATCTCTTCTGCATTCAGACAAATTCTTGCAAGTCACGGCACCTTACCTCAGCTTTCTTGCCCATATGCTCATCAACAAAATGGGGTTGCTGAAAGAAAGCATCGTCATATCATGGATACTGCTCGATCTCTTCTTTTTGATAGTTCTGTTCCTTCACAATTTTAATGATGTCATTAATACAAATGCTTTACTTACTCAACATTATGCCGTCTAGTGTCCTTTTAGGTGTCTCTCCCAGTGTGCGTCTGTTTGCTAAGCCTCCTTCATATGATCGCTTGCGAGTCTTCGGTTGCCCTTGTCTTGTTTTGCTACCTCCTCACGAACGAAATAAATTGTCTCCTAAATCGCTATTTGTATCTTTTTAGGGTATAGTCTTGAGCATAAAGGGTATCGTTGCTATGATCCTAACACGAGACGTCTTCGCATTTCTCGTGATGTGATCTTCTTTGAGCATCTTCTCTATTATGCCCAACCCACACCAGCCAATACATCTTCTTCATCTGCCCCTATCGATCTTTCCTTTTTGCATGATTCTTTTTCAGGGCATTCCTCTTCCCCTGAGGACTCTTTCTCTCCTAATACCTCTCCTGCAGATGAAAGTGAAGTTCATGCCTCTCATGATAGCCCTTCCGTCGAAGCTCCAACCGACGTTCCTCCGACATCCGTGCGTCGCTATCCCCTTCGAGAGCGCAAGCCCAAAAGATTTTTTGGTTGTGTTTCCTCATATTCTCTTTCTCCCCATTTCTATACTTTTCTTTCTACCATTCATACTCACCAGGAACCACGAACTTACCGCCAAGCTGCGGCCATTCCTGAGTGGCAAGATACTATGTCTGACGAACTTAAGGCTCTTCATCACACCGGTACCTGGACGCTTGTTCCTCTTCCTCCAGGAAAGGTTCCTATCAGTTGCAAATGGATCTACAAAGTTAAGACAAAGTCTGATGGGTCTATTGATCGATACAAGGCTCGCTTGGTTGCTCGTGGCTTTACTCAAGAGTATGGCATCGATTACGAGGAGACATTTGCTCCGGTTGCTAAAATGACCTCTGTTCGCGTTCTTATTGCAGTTGCTGCCTCTCGTGGTTGGCCGTTATATCAATTTGATGTTAAAAATGCTTTTTTACACGGTGATCTTCACGAAGAAGTTTACATGCAACCACCTCCTGGTCTTAATCATCCACCTGATCATGTTTGCTTACTTCGCAAGGCGTTGTATGGTCTTAAACAAGCTCCTCGTGCTTGGTTTGAGAAGTTCTCGACTGCTGTTATCTCTGCTGGTTTTCGTCAGAGTGAAAATGATCATGCATTATTCATTCACTCTTCTGCTCGTGGTATTACTGTTTTACTTCTCTATGTTGATGATATGATTATCACTGGTGATGATCCCGATTTTATACATTTTATCAAATCCTTCTTTCAACGTCAATTTGAAATGAAGGATCTCGGACTTCTCCGTTATTTTCTAGGAATCGAAGTAGCCTACGGTTCTAAAGGCTATTTACTATCTCAACTAAGTATACAATGGATCTCATCTCTCGTGTCGGTCTTACTGACAATGGCACGGTCAATACTCCTATGCAACTTCATCAAAAACTAACTCCTACCATGGGTGAGCCACTTTCAAATCCCACACGCTATCGGGTGTTAGTTGGAGCTCTTATTTATCTCACTATCTCTCGTCCAAATATTGCTTATGCTGTCCACATAGTAAGCCAATTTGTTCAGGAACCAACTTCTGTTCACTATGCTGCTGTTCTGCGCATTCTCCGCTATCTTCGTGGCACTATTAATCAGAGTCTTTTCTTTTCTTCTACCTCGGAACTTGCACTCCGAGCTTATTCTGACGCTGATTGGGCTGGGGATCAAACTGATCGTCGATCTACCACGGGTTATTGCGTCTTTCTTGGTGATTCGCTTATTTCCTGGCGAGCTAAGAAACAGAATATTGTCTCCAAATCCAGCAAGTGTTCGAGTATCGTGCTATGTCTGCTACAAAGATCCGAGATTGTTTGGCTTCGCTGCCTTCTTGGTGATATTGGCATTACTTGCTCTACTCCGACACCTCGTATTGTGACAATCAAAGTGCCATCAAGATTGCTAACAATCCGGTTTTTCATGAACGCACTAAACATATTGAAATTGATTGTCACTTTGTTCGGCATCATTTTCTTCAAGGCACACTGGCCTTACCTTTTATATCTTCTCGTCTTCAGCTTGCCGACTTTTTCACAAAGTCTCATACCACGCAACGTCATCAATTTTTGTTATCCAAACTCTCGGTGTTTAACCCACCTTGAGTTTGCGGAGGGGTGTTACCATATATATTTCATATCATATATATATTATATATGTTACCATATATAATATATATACCACCATTTATATTGTATATATTACTATATATATTGTTTTCTTATTAGGATAGTTTCTCATTAGGATAGTATTATTTTCTTTTGATTATTTCTTTGTATGACAGGATACAATCCTGTACTTCCATGTAAAGTGTTTTTCCTTCTCTATATAAGAGGATGGATTTAGATGAATACCATACACAAAATTTCCAACTCTCGTGTTACAGCACGAAGCTCCGTTTGCTGCGAAATTTGGTTTGGTGGTTAGAAAACTTCCTGAGAATTTTGTGAAGCCCAATTTGGCAGAATTTGGTTAAGGTTAGCTTAGTCAATTTTGCATTCTTCTCTGCTGTTGGTGGTTTTGAGCTGAAATTGAGTTTGTTGTGGTTTTCTTGGAGCAATTCTTTGAAGGAGCTGGAATTTCGACCTGAAGAGATTACTCCACCTTTCATTACTGGTTTTGAGGGTGTTCTTCACCTAATTTGAGAATTTGTAGATTGTTAGGTGAGTTTTGACATTGGAATTGGTGGTTTAAGCTTAAGTGCTGAAATTTGAAAGTTATAAGGTATTTTTGGTGATTTTTGGGTGTAGGCCTTGGATTTGTCTGATTGCTGGTGGTGGCTGAGCTTGGCAGGGATTCCGGCGACTCCTTGCTGCCGTGGATTTAGTGCCAGAGGTGGGTTAATGATGCTTACCGAAATTTCCAGATTTACACCTAAGTTTAATTATTGTCTGCATGTATATATGTTTGTCATTATATATCATATTAATTAGCTCAAATTAATGGATTTGCATGCTTACTGAAATCTGAATTTGGAGCTTAAAATGTTAGTTTAAATACATGTTGGACTTGGAATTAATTTAGGAGAAAACTGGCGATTCTACACCGTCATACGTTAAAACTATTAGATTTAGCTATAGGAGCCGTAGTTTGTTTATATTGCCGCAGTTTGTAGGCAGTGGATATTCAGATTAGTGCAGAATGCGTTTACGCTCGTGCTGGGATGCCGAGCTCGAGTAATCTTCAACTCTAGATTCTACACTGTCATGTCTAAAAACTATCAGATAACTCCTTAAGCTGTTGCGTTTCGTATCCACGCTATTAGTGCGCATTTGATACTCAGATAGCTTCGGAAGCTGTTGCGTTTCATATCCACGCTGTTAGTGCGCATTTGATACACGGACAGCCTAGGAGTTGTAGTTTGTTTGTATCGCCGCAGTTTGTTGGCGGTGGATACCCAGAATAGTGTAGAATGTATTTACACTCGTGCTGGGATGCCGAACTTATTTTTACAGCATTGTTTAGGCCATTCCAGGCTGTCGGGTGCCGTTGAGGTTGACGGTGGACCAAGTTTGTTGTTTTTTGCATCAGATTGTACCGAAGGCAAGTGAGCTTGGTTGTTAGACCCTGTTTACTTATCTATAGCCTGTGAGGGCCTGATAGAGCTGGATAGAAATACGCTTGCATACTCGGTTGGGTAGTGCCCACGAATGCCACTCCGGAGTCGGGCTTTGTGCGTTTGCGTTGGTGTCGTTGTGTCCTGGTCAGACTCGCTCTCCACGGATGGTCTAGTGTAGAGGTAGGTGTGTAGCTTTGATAGGTGGGACGGGTGTATTCACAATCCCTAGTAAGATTGGGTCAGAGATTGTATTTTTTGACAAATAGTTAGTATTGAATCATGATAGTATAGTGGCATATAGCTGTAGATTGTTTTCAGTTCCTTTACTATCATTGAACATACCTTCTGTAAACTTAGTGGGTGAACCGTTGAGGTCGGTAGCAGTACTCACTGAGAACTACTTCTTTTTGTAGTAGTTCTCACGCCTAGTTGTGGATCTTTTGCAGAGCCTTCGGTTGCGGCTGCTGTTTCTGCTGATACTGATTTGGAAGGGTGTTGCGAGTTAGAGCCCTTACTAACGAGTTACAGATCACTAGAGATGTACCAGCTACAGGTAGTCGTAATTTTTGGGTTCATATACATATAGATGTTGTAACTCGCTAGAGCGAGTGTTTTTGTATCTTGATACTATGTATGTATGTTGAACCAGTGTTATTTATATATGCTTTTAGTTTTAGCAGTTCTATACTACTGGTTGTAGTGTTGTATGATTACAGGTACAGGTACAGCTTCGCTTCGTATACAAAAAAAATTTCTATATATACGGCGGGCGGGTCTGTTAGCGTGCCCGAAAAAACGAGTAATCCGGTACGTGTCGTATAGGAATTCTGACAATGACAGACGGAATCCAAAAAAGAATAAAATAATATTCCCTACGAATAGTTATGATTAATTTGTTAAAAGTATCTCAAATAAAAACGAACGGTTATGATTAGCCTATTAAATATAAAATAATATTACCTATGAATTGTTATGATTAATTTGCTAAAAATATCTCAAATAAAAACGAACGGTTATGATCAATCTATTAAATTTCTACTATATATAAAAATCTATTCCCTACAAATGGTTACGATCAATTTGTTAAAAAATATACCAAATAATAACAGTTATCATCAATCTATTAAAGAGTAGCATTCTTATTCATGTATAAATTCAACCCTTCGAATGATTATAATCAATTTGTTAAAAAATATTTCAAATAAAAACAAACTGTTATGATCAATTTGTTAAAAAATAGCATTCATATTCATCTATTTTACATTAAAATTAAAATTTGATTTTAAATTAAGAATTAAATTTAACTTTTGATATCAAATTTCAATCAATAATTAATTTTTTTATTATAGTGGATCAAAATTTAAATCTAAATTTTAAAGTAAATGTGAATTAAATTTTAATGCTTTCAGCTTAAAACACATTTTTAAATTTGATTCATCAAAACTCAAAAAGTATATAAGAATGTTCGATGTATAGAAAAAAAGAACACCATAGGATATTGTAAATATTTTCTAATAAAATATAACATATTAATTTATAAATATAAATTTTATTTTAAAATTTTGGATATATATAATGTACAATTTTAAATTGATTTGAAATAAATTGAACGTACATTCAACCAATATATATATATATATATATATATAGAGAGAGAGAGAGAGAGAGAGAGAGAGAGATTTGCTAGAATACTATCGGTAGTAAACCGAGTGGTTTACTACCGATTTGTTTTTTATGATAGAGCTTTCAAATCAACGATCGGCTCCGTTGAACATGATCTAGGCCATTTAAATTATCTAAAATCAAATTTCATAATTTTTTGGCATCACTAATCGAACGATCAAAGGGTCACAAAATCTATAATTTTAATGGCCGATATGGTGCGTTTGCTCATTTAACGGTATAGAAGAATTCGAATCAACTAAATTTTTATTAGGAATTTTTAAAACTATTTAAAATAAGATCTAGACTCTAGATCTCAAATATAAAAATTGTATATCACTTTTTAAAGGATATTCATCTTTAGCCATTCATTTTTTTGTTCACTTGATGGACAAGAGAACAATATCGAAAATGTGTGAAATTTGATTTCGATAGTTTAAATAATTTAGATCATATTTAACTTTGTCTATCATCGATTTGGAATCTCTATCATTAAAAACAAATCGGTAGTAAACCGCTTGGTTTACTACGGTTTACTACCGATAGTATTCTAGCAAAGCACTATATATATATATATATATATATATATATATATATATATATATATATATATATATATATATATATATATATACATAGTAGGTCTTTTGTGCTATTAGGAGCATTATATATATACATAGTAGATATATATATATATATATATATATATATATATATACATAGTATATCTTGTGTGATATTAAAAGAATTATATATATATATAGTATGTCTTGTGTGCTATAAGGAGCACAGAGACCTTCGTGCTCCTAAGCCGCTTTTCAATGATGGAGCTTCCGAATCGACGATCGGTTCCGTTAGACTTAATCTAGCGTATTTGAAGTTTCTAGAAAATAATTTTTGCGATTTTTCAATATCATTTACCTAGCAATCGAAAGGATTCAAAATTAATAATTTTTAACGGCTGAAAATAAAAATTCTATAAAAAGTGGTGATATAACACTAAAATTTTCGATCGAAAATACTGATCTTGATGTAGATAATATAATATAAAGAATTTTGTATCAAAATTTCATCTGAATTGAATGTTTCTACACCGATAAACTTGAAGACGGCATATATCAATCTTTAAAAATTATTGATTTTGAATCCTTTTGATCACTAGATAAATGATATCAAAAAATTGCAAAAATTATTTTCTACTAACTTTAAATACGCTAGATTAAGTCTCACGGAACCGATCATCGATTCGGAAACTCCATCATCGAACTTAGAGCACGGAGGCCTCCGTACTCTAATAGTACACAAGATCTACTATATATATATTCTCTAAAATAACACTATCAGAGCTGAAAAAGATTATTTATAATATTACTAATGAGTCAGAATTTTAATATAATATTTAAAATGCATCAATTGGTTTGAATAAATAAACTATTAACTAGTTGTCATTTCACACAAAATTGGTAATGAAATATGTCGTACATTGTAAGACACGCAATGCGTTACATTAATCTTCTTTATTTGGCAAGCGCTTCTTTTCTATGAAGGATTTCTTAGTAGTTAAAAGAAGAAAACGACTTGACAAAAGAAAGAAAAGAATCAAAACAATGTATGGGTCGTAATTAAACCCTTCATTGTCGCCTTTACAACTGGATTCCAATAGTTGTTGTTGCACTCATTGGTTTCAAGTTATAAGCAAATGTGAAATCAAAATAAAAGAAATAAATTTAAACTCTTCGAATTCGGATAGCTATGAATTCGGAAAACCTAGCCTCTTTCAGAAAAAAAAATATTTTAGATTTCGCTCGCGCCCACTCCAAAAGTTGGATCTTAGACATACTTAAATTTCTCGGTTTCTATATATTAGAACTTGTGGTAAAATATATAACTATGTAAAATTTAAATTTCTTTACTTTTATGATTTTTGAATCCTTTAAGGATGTTTGGTTCGTTGGAAAAAATGAAGAAAAAAGTTTTTCAAGAAAGAAAATTTCTATAACAAACTTCTTTTTTAGTTTTTCAACTGTTTGATTTCAAGAAAAACTAATTTTTCTAAAAAAATTATTTTTTTCCCAAGAAACCATACAAACCAACTGGTTGCATGAAAAGTTAGTTACGCCTTTTGAGAAATTTTTCTAAAAATTTGCCTAATTATCTATAAATCTATAAATAAAATACTATGAATGCTCATGATTTCAATCCACGTGGTGAAACCTCAGTATTTTGAGTTATGTTGGTGGGTCCACCTTCCTTCTTCCTATGAATGCTTGTTCATTTTTTATAGGCTTTCCACCTTTTCATCTTTTTATCGTTTGAGCTCTTATGTCTGGACTTTCCACCTTCTTTCCATCTCTTTGTTGCCTAAGCTCTCATGTTGATACATCGCCCCTAATGCTTGCTCACATCTTTTCATTCTTCATGCCCTCACATCGATATATCATTTCTAAATCCTTGGTTGTCTTATTTTTCTCATATCGAACTCTCCTTTTAGTCTTCCCCCACTGTCCCACCTTCGCCACAATAGTTCTCCACACTAACAATAATGATGGCGAAGACTCCTTCCGTTGAATCCCGATCTCTCCCTCTCCCTGTTGCCCAAACCCTAAACCCTAAACTTCTTCCTTTTCTTTGTTTCTTACATTATCTTATGTTAGATTGTACTTCCATTCTAAAAATTGTTTCTATATTATTTATATCAGTAAATCCTTCTTTATATTTTTATTTATTTATTAAATTTATAAATTTTTACTAAAATATTTGTATCCGTCGCATCGCGCGGGCCTCTACACTAGTTGTAATATTAATGTTTATGGTAATTCCATTTTGTTATTTTGGTTGAATATTCAGATTTTGATATTCTTATGATTAATAAAAGAAATCAAAATTCGAAACACTTGAAAACAAATCAAAATAGAATGATAACCACTGATTGACAGTCTGATTGGTTAACTGATTGACAGTATGATTGGTTAATGCCATGCCCCAGGTCCCTTCTAGCCTATAAAATCAGCGAAAAAATACCCAATAAATTTTTTTAAAAAATAAATCTTGACCCAAGGAATGACAGTGTCACGCCCCCGCCCCGAAAACAGCTACGTTCGGGAGCGCCGAGCAAACGCCGGATGGACAGCGCCTCCACTGTCCGTCCGATGCTCAACAACAAGAATGTGCACAAGAATTTACCCAAGATAAACTAAACTCTAAACATACACATCCAACGGGGCGCAAACAATGCCAACAACTAAGAGCAAGTAACACAAGTATAATACAAGTAAAATAAAGAGAGAACTACTAGCTATTACATCTTTTATAGTCGTTTACATTTACATCTTTTTCTCAACACGGATACATGATCATCCAAAATACATAGCTCTCCAAGTCCTCACCTACATAAATCTCTCTCAAATATATAGGTGTACTAATGCAAAAAGAAAACCTTCTACTCTACCAGATCCTCACTGAACGGGCGCGATGCCCTTACCGCGGTCCTCACCCGGCAAACCTGTACCCAGCACTGGAAATAGAGTAGGGTGAGAACTATCTTCCATAGTTCCCAGAGGGCTCGGCCGCCGACTCCACCGATCTCCCCACTAGGTCCAAGTGGGCACAAGCAACAACAACTAGATATGTAGATAGATATCTGAAAACCGTAACTGCATAATAGGTAAATTGAATGCAAGCATCATATAGTAAGGGTTTACTATCATGCTAACAAGTTCTCTCTATGTTCAATAATCAAGTATTCAATGATATTTTTATTTATCCATTTACCAATATGTGGCAAAACCCTTGGGTTTGCCTACGCCTCACATAAGAATCTCTTTTTGGGTAGGAGGCTCCATATGCACTCAAACCCGGGATCGTCTGTGGACCTCCATGTGGTCCCGATCGTGTGACACTCCAGAGTACTCGACGACATGGATGGCTATACCATCCCAGATACAGACCGTGAGCTTGATCTATCCTCTCCACGTGAGGATACCATACAAACTAGGGCCAACATTTCTCTCGGAACTCATCTATTCCGACCAACATATAAATGTGCTTAGCTTTACTAAGTTCAATGTTCACGAGTCATTTTTCTAGGGATTTCACCTATCCCTAAGTTCATAGACCTCTAGTGTCAAATTCACTATATTAATGCCACTCGTCATATTCTTTAACATTATATGCCACTCGATCTATGTCACTAAATAACCATTGAGTTCATCTCTCTCTTTTAGCACTATAGAATCCGATGTCTTGAGCCAATCCTCACATATCTATTCACCTAGCATTCCATATACACTAGGTTTACATTTAGAAGCATAAAGAATGAGCTATACATGCAATCCTACAATGCAACATGCAAGAGATGAAAATCATATATTTCTAAAACATAGAAAGGAGTTCAATGATTTCGGTACGACACCCCCCACCTTTCGAAGTTGTTCTAAGGGAGGTCCTAAGAAGACTCCTCGGCACTTGCTTCGATGCTTTCTCGGCCGCTTAGGTCAAACGAAGTCCCGACAAACTTGTTTTGCCTCTAGCTTTTTATCCATTCGACGAAATGCAATTCCGTCCCCGCCAACGCATTTAGGCACCTAATAATTAGGTTTATACACCATCAATTGAGATCAAACCTCAACATTTGACAAAGCTCCAAATTGGAGCCCTAGGTTTGCTCACTAGCAAAACTACCCAATCAAAACCCTAGAACTAGGGATTGATCTCCTTAAAAGCTTACTTATGGTCTATTTGACCCATTGCTAAAGCATAAAACCCAAACCCTAGAGTTCTATTAGCGAGGGTTGGTAGCTTACCTCAAGCAAACTACACTAAGCAAGCAAGCTACACTAAGCCAAGGAGAAGATGGAGGAGATGATGGTGAGTTCCTCCTTTAACTTCTTCTCCTTCCTTTCTTCTTCTTTTCCTTCTTTTTCTTCTTCTCTTTCCTTTCTTCTTTTCCTTCTCCTTCTCTTGTTCTTTTCTTCCTAGAGAGAGAGGGAAAGAGAAATGAGAGTCTGAGGGTGAGAAATGAGGGAGGGAGGGAGAGAGTGATCTCCCAGCTATACCCCTCAATTAATGTAACAATTGCATTAGAACCCCTCCACTTTACCTCTGTCAACAGCCCCAGCTTGGGCTGTTTTCGCACAGAAGGACCGGTCCCACCATGGAGGACCAGTCCCCGATAGCACCCCCCGCGGGTTGAGTTCTCTGTCAACCCCTTTGCGCGTACGGGAACCGGTCCCTCCACCGAGGACCAGTCCCTCGGAGACCGGTCCCTCTATCTGAGACCGGTCCCCGAGAGCTTGATCTCGTGGTACGCGTACGGGAACCGGTCTCCCCTTTGGAGACCGGTCCCCACAGGGACCTCCCATTTGCTTACGGGGACCGGTCCCTCCCACCAGGGACCGGTCTCCGAGAGCAATTCTTTGCGCGCAGAGTTTTCCACCGCAAACCAAGCTATGAGAACCGGTCCCTCGCTCCAGGGACCGGTCCCCGATAGCAAAATCTGCAGAAGTGCAGATTTTTGCACTTTGCTCTCGTGGACTCCGATTCCAATGCACTTTATGGGTTTTAGATGTCTTCGGCCTTTCCGAAGCATACCCACTCGACAAGTAGTCGAATCTGGATGAAGTGCAACTCTCGAATTTCGAAAATTCACTTCCTTACATCCTCCCCTCCTAAACAGGAGTTTCGTCCTCGAAACTTATCCAATTTTCAACTTAAACTTAAACTTTTACTTTATTCCTCAAACAAGTGAGGATGGTGTTTTTTCATCAGCTCCTCGTGTTCCCAGGTGGCCTTGCGATTATCATGATTGCTCCACCGAATCTTTACATAGGAAATTTCTCGATTTCGTAATTTTCGCACTTCTCGGGCGATAATCCTTACCGGAAACTCTTCGTAACTTAAGTCCTCTTGAAGTTTCGGTGGTTCATATAGCATCGGGTGCTCCGGATCATGGATGTACTTGCGAAGATTGGAGACGTGGAAGACATTATGCACATCGGCGAGCTTCGGTGGCAAGGTAAGCCGATAGGCCACCGAGCCTACTCGCTCCAATATCTCATAAGGCCCGATGTATCAGGGACTTAGCTTCCCCCGTACTCCAAATCGCTTCACACCCCACATCGGCGAAACTTTCAAGAACACGCGGTCGCCCACAGCGAACTCTATGTCTCACCGGCGCTTATCTGCATAACTTTTCTGTCTTGACTGCGCCGTGAGCAATCTCTTGCGAGCAATGCGGACTTTTTCCTCCGCTTCTCGCAACACATCGGGGCCGAACTCTGCACTTTCGCCTACATCACTCCAATGTATAGGAGATCGGCACTTCCGTCCATAAAGAGCCTCAAACGGTGCCATCTCTACACTAGCATGATAACTATTATTGTAGGTGAACTCGGCCATTGGCAGGTGGTTACACCAACTCCCCTTGTAGTCAATGACACACGCTCGCAACATATCTTCCAGAGTTTGAATGGTCCTCTCTGTTTGCCTATCTGTCTGAGGATGGAATGCAGTGCTGAAATCGAGCCATGTGCCAAGGGCTTCCTGCAGGCTCTTCCAGAAATGTGAAGTAAACCGGGGGTCGCGATCCGCAACGATCGATTTCGGCACCCCGTGCAACCTCACAATTGCGTCAAGGTGCACCTGCGCTAACTTGTCTCCTGCCCAAGTGGTGTGGATCGGCAAGAAATGTGCCGACTTGGTCAATCGATCCACAATCACCCATATTGCATCGTGGCCGCCCGCCGAGCGAGGCAAGCCGACCACGAAGTCCATAGATACGTCCTCCCATTTTCAAACGGGGATTGGTAAGCTTTGAAGCTTTCCCGCTGGAAATCGACGCTCGGCCTTTACTTGTTGGCATACTATGCATTTCGCCACAAAGCGTCCAATATCACTTTTTATTCCCAGCCACCAATAATGCATTTTTAATCCCTGATATATCTTTGTGCCGCTCGGGTGATCAGCATATGGAAACCGGTGTGCTTCTCGTAGAATTTGCTCACGAAGCTCTCCGTTTTTGGGCACACACCTTCGGTTTCGAAACCGAAGTGCACCATCGGTATCTACACTGAAATCGCCGCCTCGTCCTTTCTCGATGTTACGTCTCACCTTTTGGAGTTCTGGATCCGCGAGTTGCAGATCTTTAATCCTCTCCAGCAAGGTCGGTTGGACAACAAGTGCCATCAACTGGGCCGGAACCTCGGGAGCAACCACTTCAAGATCCATTCGCTCCATGTCCAGCCATAGGGGCGTTTGATTCATAACCCACTTAGCGAGGTTCTCGGCTGACTTTCTACTCAGCGCGTCCGCGACCACATTCGTTTTCCTCGGGTGGTAAAGGATATCGACATCGTAATCCTTTAGTAATTCTAACCACCGTCACTGCCGCATGTTGAGCTCCTTCTGTGTAAACAGATATTTCAGGCTCTTGTGGTCGGTATAGATCTCACAATGGGCACCGTATAAGTAGTGCCTCCACAGCTTCAAGGCGAAGATCACCGCTGCCAGCTCCAAATCATGAATGGGGTAGTTCTTTTCATAGCTCTTTAGCTGACGGGATGCATAAGCAATTACCTTCCCGTTCTGCATCAGGACACACCCCAATCCTAGATAGGAAGCATCGCTGTAGACCACAAAGTCTTCGACCTGCACTGGTAGAGCGAGCACCGGAGTTGAAGTTAATCTTTCCTTCAACTCTTTAAAATTTCGGTCACACTCATCGCTCCACACCAACTTGGTGCCTTTCTGAGTCAGACGGGTAAGTGGGATGACTATCTTCGAAAAGCCCTCCACAAACCGTCTATAGTAGCCCGCCAAGCCCACGAAGCTTCGAACCTCCGTGACATTCGTTAGCCGCGGCCAATCTTTGATTGCCTCTACTTTCCTCGGGTCTACTGAAACTCCACCCTCGGAAATCACATGCCTTAGAAATGCAACTTCTCGGAGCCAGAAGTCACACTTCTTTAGCTTAGCATACAGCTTCTCCTCCCGAAGGACTTGAAGCACGATTCTCAGATGCTCAGCATGTTCCTCTTCACTGCGGGAATAGATCAATATGTCGTCTATGAAGACTACGACAAATCGATCTAAGTACTCCCTAAAGACACGATTCATCAAATCCATGAATGCCGCCGGGGCATTCGTGAGCCCAAATGGCATGTCCGTGAATTCGTAGTGCCCATACCGCATGCGAAACGTAATTTTCTATACATCCTCCGGCTTGACCTTCAATTGGTGATAGCCAGATTGCAGGTCTATTTTTGAGTACACGCACGACCCCTGCAACTGATCGAACAATTCATCGATTCGGGGAAATGGGTACTTGTTCTTGATCGTGACTCTGTTCAATTCTCGATAGTCTACACAGAGTCGGAACGATCCGTCTTTCTTTCTCACAAATAACACCAGGGCTCCCCACGGTGATACACTTGGCCGGATAAATTGTTTGTCGAGGAGATCTTGTAACTGACTCCTCAACTCCTTTAATTCCGCCGGCGCCATTCTGTATTGAGCTTTCGAAATTGGCGCAGTACCGGGAATCAAATCTATGACGAACTCGATCTTCCGATCCGGCGGTATTCTCGGCAACTCCATGGGAAATACATCCGGGAATTCCCGAACTACAGTTAACTCCTCCAAGATCGGAGCTACTCGGTCCACTTCTACAACGGTCGCCAAGTAGGCTGCGCAACCACTGTTGACCAACTTCCTTGCATTCGTCGCCGGCACCGTCGCGACAAAGCACGAGCTCTGACAAGCCTGATAAGTAAACTCTTTCTGTCCTGGCTCATGAAACGTAATCACCCAGCTCTTGCAGTTGATCGTTGCGTGATATTTCGAGAGCCAGTCTATGCCCAGTATGACATCGAACTCTTTGAGATTCTTGAGCTCTAGCATCCTAATGGGCATTATCCCGTCGCCCACTTGTACCGGACACAATGAACATTCCGTGTAGGTGTTAATTGTCGACTCAGGGCCCTCAACTCGCCACTTGTCACTCGCCTCTATGAATATGTCATGCATGCGTGCGAATGATCTACTAATAAATGAATGGGTGGCTCCAGTATCAAATATGGCCCTAGAACGAATTCCATTAATCAAAACCATACCTGCCACAAGGCGATGCTCGTTCGCCTCCGCAGGCTCCTCAGCTTGGACCGGAGCGGCGAATACCCGACCGCTCGGGGTTGATCGCGCCGCCTCGGGTTGGCGCGGCGTCATTGCACGTCCCGCCGACACGGCCGTCGGTGGAACTCCTCCATAATTCGCCGGTGCCGATGCAGTAGATAAGGCAGGCGAAGCTCCTCCTCCCTGGCAATTACGAATGAAGTGCCCCAGTTGCCCCGCACTTGTAGCACCTGCCTTCGCGCTGCACACAGCGCGATACCTGGTGGGCTCCACCGTAGATGACACACCGGCATGTTCCTCGGCCCTTCGATTGAGTCCGCAGATACTTCAGGGGCTTTTTAGAACTTGATTGCCCCCCCACACCGCCACTCTAACGCTTATTTTCCTTGTCCTTGGACTCAGCCAACAGCTCGCGTTTCTCTCGGACATGGGCGTCACCGTGCTCCGCCCAAAGCGCACGGTCGAAGACCTCCTCAAAGGTCGTGAGCTTGAGTATCTGCAGGGCCTTATAGATCCCCGGCCGCCGAAGTCCTCACAAGAACTAATCGGTCCGGTCCCGATCATCTTTCACTACATCTGGGACACAGTCTATGATGTGGGAGAATTCCTATTCATACTCCACCATTGAGCGGTCCCCCTACTCCAACTTGCGGAACTTCTCCTGGAGCTTCCGCTTTACGGTATCAGGGAAGTAATTGGCGAACATCCCCAGCTTGAATTCCTCCTAAAGTATCGGTGGAAGGTCTGAGGGTCTATCTCGTTTTACCTTTTTCCACCATACCTTCACCGCTTTATCCAGACAATGGGTGGCGAGGTACACCTTGTCCCTCTCCAAGGTGCTCAGGTTATCGTAGAGGGTCTCCATCGAGTCGATCCATGACTCGACTACCTCAGGCTCCACCTTTTCTCCTTCGAAGATCGGCGGATTGAACTTGTTCAGCTTAATAAGAGCCGCCAACGCGTGCTCCTTCTCCATCTCCTCGGTTGTCGCATCAGGTGTCGCCGAACCCGACGCCGCTTGAGGAACCATTTCCGGCCGAGGACGTGCCGCCACCGGGACTGCCGGACACCCTCAACCGCTTCAGGTACGCGGGCCGGGGGCACGGGTAGGTCACGGCCCTCAGTCACCGTTGCTGCCGTCGCTGCCGTTGTCGCGTCCAGTTGCCGATCCAACAGCTCGTGGAGCCGCTCGAACTGTCCAGCTAGGGCAGTCACTTGCGCCCGTAGCTGTTGCACTTCACTTGGCTCGGCTTGCTCGGGGGCCGCCGCCTGCTCCGTCACCTCGGGAGGCGGTGCCAGAGTTGTAACCTTTTCGAGGGCGTCCTCTAGGTGCCATAGCTCCTGAAAACGCAACACTTCGGTTAATTACTTAACCAATACCCCGTCGTTAGTTCGATACGTAATGAATAAACATTAGAATCGGGCGAAAGCTCACAAGTGTACTCGTCCCTGGCTCTCGACGTAATGTTGTCAGCCGCCAACACAACCACCTCAAGTAAAGAATTCGCACCACTTAAGTCTATCTCTAGCAACTACTAGAGACATATCAACCCTTCGACCCAATCGAATTAATTTCCGCCACTCGGCATAGGTTCATGTTCCACTCACGCACCTATTAGTCTTAGGGTTTCGATCCTAGGGTCTCCTAGGTCATCCTAGACTCTCTCTTTACTTGCTCTTAGTGCTCTGATACCACAGCTATCACGCCCTCGCCCCGAAAACTGCTATCGATTTGATCCGGTTCGGGAGCGCCGAGCGGACGCCGGACAAACATCACCTCCACTATCCGTCCAAGGCTCAACAACAAGAATGTGCACAAGAATTTATCCAGGATAAACAAAACTCTAAACAAACACATCCAACGGGGCGCAAATAATGCCAACAACTAAGAGCAAGTAACACAAATATAATACAAGTGAAATAAAAAGAGAACTACTAGCTATTACATCTTTTATAATCGTTTACATTTACATCTTTTTCTCAACACAGATACATGATCATCCAAAATACATAGCTCTCCAAGTCCTCACCTACATGAATCTCTCTCAAATACATAGGTGTACTAATGCAAAAAGGAAACCTACTACTCTACCAGATCCTCACTGGACGGGCGCGATGCCCTTGCCGCAGTCCTCACCCGGCAAACCTGTACCTAGCACTGGAAATAGAGTAGGGTGAGAACTTGTCACGCCCCGGGACCCAGCGGAAGCCCGCCCGGCGCGTGCCCAGACCCGCCGTATGTCTACAACATACAAGGCGTCTAACAAAAACGATAATTAACCAACAAAATAAAAGAATCTAGAAGTATCAGAGCAGTATAACGACTAGAAATCTATACAAGGAAGCATAAAGAAGACTAAAAGTAAAGCACCAATTTTAAAATAAACCATAAAGAGAGTACAATAAAAAGAGATCCGAACACCACAATAACCAAGTACAGGGTAGTCTCTACATAGGGATACAAAACTCTCTCAATCTCACCAAGGTACAAAAAGAGAGAAAAACCCCTACAAGGAGGAAAGCTGCAAAACTAGCTAGCGGTCCCCTTTCCACGATCCCTTGCCTCCGCCGGTGCCGAAGGCTCTGAAACACATTAGAAAAAGAGGGCGTGAGAACTATTAAAAATAGTTCCCAGTGGGCAATTACTGACTTCAGTTGCATGCTCCACTAGGCCCAAAACTAAGCAAGTAAGTGTAAGCGAAATAAATAACGAGTAAGCTACTAAAGCATGATATCTCTACTTAGCATAAATAAGCATAAGTAAACGACTATTCTAAGCATGAATAGTAAATATAACCAACAAGCCCAATATCCATAGCAATAGTAAAGAGTTAAAGTTTACTATTCTAACCATAACCCAATAATTCCTCAAGTGATAGTAAGGTGTTAAAGTTTACTATTCTAGTCAAAGTCCACGCTTTTCTTTAAACTACATTAAGTTTAAGCACAATAAGATCAACCCGAAGGCGATATGGCCGATGCCCACCCGAAGGTCGCCTAGCCCAAATGCCGAGCCTAATGGCCCCGTAGTAGTCAACATTCCCACCCTAGGAATGCGATCGTCCCACGCAATCCACTTCCGCCCACCCCGCACGGCGAATACTAGAAACGCGTTGGCCAACTCCGGAGTGCCGGCTTGGAGGGAGCTACCCTCACAAGCATGTGCGAATGAGCACAATGGCCAAAGTCTCAAAACTCGCCACAAGTCCCAAATCGTCCTGTCTCTAACATGGAATGTACAATTGTCCAAAAGGCCTATCTCTATGTCATCATGTCTCTAACATGGAATATAGTATATGTTAAGTGGCCTATGTCAAGTCTCTATGTTGCAGTTTAATAGTTTTCTATGTTAAGTGCCGCTTTATGACACTTAAGGTTTCTAAGTCCCAACATGTATTTAATGTTCACAATTAACATTAGCAAAGCTAAAATCACCATAAAGGCACACTCCTGTGCGCCCCAAGAACCACCCCCACAAGCATGCAGTTTGACCCAAATAGCTCTACTATATAGAGTGAATATTTTATCATACATAAGGCATGCATTTTAAGTGATTCAAAATTCATAATAAATCTATATAGCATGAATATGCATTCAAAATAATTAAATCAAACCAACTAAGCACTTAGGAGTCATTTGCTCCTATGCTCATGAAGCCAAACCCACCGAGTGCGAAAATCGCCGATCCGAATCGCTAACTAAGCTTCGATTCCTACTCCTAGCACCCTACAAGGCATGCCATAGGAATTACAAACTCAAAAGATGAGTCTTGAGTTCAAACAATAAGAAACTCTACTAAAGGGTGAAGAATACTCACCGAATGCGAAGAAAGTGCTCTTGATCACCAAACGGGAGTTAGAGTCCTTCTAATCCAACCTAAATCAAAGTTCTAAACTCATCAATTAGGTCCCAAAGGCCCTCAATCGAAAATCCCCAAATCCTAACCCTAGAATCCCATTCTAGGGTTTCATCTCAAAGAAACCCACAAAAATCGAAACTAGAGGAAAGAGATCACTCACATACCTCTAAGAAGCTCTAATCCAAGCTCAAAAGCCCTAGGCTTGAAGCTTGATCCTCCACAAGGTCCCAAACACCAAGTTCCAAGCTCCAACAATGGTGGTAGAGGCTCTACCAAGCAAAAGAGAGCAAGGAGAGGGTTTTAATCCTCCAAAAACCCAACCAAAACCCTAGGAAACACAAGAGAGTAGAGAGAGAGGCTCCTCCTACCTCTTGCTGCTGTGGGGGGGGCACAAAAGATGCCCTAGTGTGTGTGGTACACTAATAGAAGCAACAAAATGCTAAAACACCCCTGCAGTTTAAACTGCTCACATTCTGCCAGTTTGTACCGGTACAAATCCATTTTGTACCGGTATAAACCCTGCGAAACAGCCAAACCCGAGCCTCGGGTTTGCCAAGTCTGCCCTCTTTATACCGGTATAAATCTTGGTCTGTACCGGTATAGCAATCATTTTGTACCGGTATAGACACCGTTTTGTACCGGTATAAGGCACAGAATTCCCAACCCGAGAGCCACCTAAAATCCAACTTTTTGGACTTTAGGGCTTGGGACACATCCCCAAACCTCGGTACACGCGCCATAGGTCGGAACACAGTCAACGACCTTCCAGAAAATCTGGAAAAGCTCCTACACAAGTCAAATACTCGAACTCCGCAATTTGCGCAAGTCCAGTATGTTACAGAACTATCTTCCATAGTTTCCAGTGGGCTCGGCCGCCGACTCCGCCGATCTCCCCACTAGGTCCAAGTGGGCACAAGCAACAACAACTAGATATGTAGATAGATATCTGAAAACTGTAACTGCATAATAGAAAAACTATATTACTATGCCCATAATCATGTAAAATGAATGCATGCATCATATAGTAAGGGTTTACTATCATGCTAACAAGTTCTCTCTATGTTCAATAACCAAGTGTTCAATGACATTGCTATTTATCTATTTACCCAATCTGTGGCAAAACTCTTGGGTTTGCCGACGCCTCACATAAGAATCCTTTTTTGGGTAGGAGGCTCCATGTGCACTCAAACCCAGGATCGACTATGAACCTCCATGTGGTCCCGATCGTGCGACACTCCGGAGTACTCGACGACATGGATGGCTATACCATCCCAAATACAGACCGTGAGCTTGATGTATTCTCTCCACGTGAGGATACCCTACGAACTAGGGCCAACATTTCTCTCGGAACTCATCTATTCCGACCAACATATACATGTTCTTAGCTTTACTAAGTTCAATGTTCACGAGTCATTTTTCTAGGGATTTCATCTGTCCCTAAGTCCATAGACCTCTAGTGTCAAATTCACTATATTAATGCCACTCGTCATATTCTTTAACATTATATGACACTTGATCTCTATCACTAAATAACCATCGAGTTTATCTCTCTCTTTTAGCACTATAGAATCCGATGTCTTGACACAATCCTCACCTATCTATTTCACCTATCATTCCATGTACACTAGGTTTACATTTAGAAGCATAAGGAAGGAGCTATACATGCAATCCTACAATGCAACATGCAAGAGATGAAAAATCAGGTATTTCTAAGACATAGAAAGGAGTTCAATAATTTAGGTACGACACCTCCCAGCTTTCGAAGTTGGTCTAAGTTGTGGAGGTCCTAAGAAGACTCATCGGCACTTGTTTCGATGCTTTCTCAGCCGCTTAGGTCGAAACGAAGCCCCGACGAACTTGTTTTTCCTCTAGCTTTTTTTTCGTTCGAGGAAACGCAATTCCGTCTCCGCCAACGTGTTTAGGCACCTAACAATTAGATTTATACACCATCAATTGAGATCAAACCTCAACATTTGACAAAGCCCCAAATTGGAGCCCTAGGTTTGCTCACTAGCAAAACTAACCAATCAAAACTCTAGAACTAGGGATTGATCTCCTTAAAAGCTTACTTAGGGTTTATTTGACCCATTGCTAAAGCATAAAACTCAAACCCTAGAGTTCTATTAGCTAGGGTTGGTAGCTTACCTCAAGCAAGCTACACTAAGCCAAGGAGAAGATGGAGGAGATGATGGTGAGTTCCTCCTTTGACTTCTTCTCCTTCTTTTCGTCTTCTTTTCCTTCTTTTTCTTCTTCTCTTTCCTTTCTTCTTCTTTTCCTTCCCTTCCCTTGTTCTTTTCTTCCTAGAGAGAGAGAGGAAGAGAAATGAGAGTGTGAGGGTGAGAAATGAGGGAGGGGGAGAGTGATCTCCCTGCTATGCCCCTCAACTAATGTAATAATTGCATTAGAACCCTCTTGTCAACAAATTTCCACTGGTCAAGCGCACGTAGGACCCGCCTCCTCCATAGGAGGACCGGTCCCCGAGAGCACCCCCCACGGGTTGAGTTCTCTGTCACCCCCCACCGGTTACCCCCTTTTCGCGTACGGTAACCGGTCCCTCCACCGAGGACCAGTCCCTCGAAGACCGGTCCCCGAGAGTTTACTCTCGTGGGACGCGTACGGGAACCGGTCTCCCCTTTGGAGACCGGTCCCCACAGGGACCTCCCCTTTGCTTACGGGGACCGGTCCCTCCCACCAGGGACCGGTCCCGGAGAGCAATTCTTTGCGCACAGAGTTTTCCACCGCAAACCAAGCTACGGGAACCGATCCCTCCCTCCAGGGACCAGTCCCCGAGAGAAAAATATGCAAAAGTGCAGATTTTTCCACTTTGCTCTCGTGGACTCCGATTGCAATGCACTTTTGAGTTTTAGATGTCTTCGGCCTTTCTGAAGCATACCCACTCAACAAGTAGTCGAATCTGGACGAAGTGCAACTCTCGAATTTCGAAAATTCACTTCCTTACAGACAGACCTGCTACAAATACAGAAAATATACTATTCACACGAACATAGTCTCCCCTATATTTGCACGGCGTCGCACGAGTACAAGTACAACCACAAATCATTCACACACAACATACATTTATTTTTCCACAAGAAAAGCCTTTTAAAAATTATTTCCCACTTGAAAACTTATTCTATAAAACACTACCATGAGTGGTAGAAAACTATTTTCACAATTCATGTGATAATAACAAAACAACATTATTTAACCTCACAAAACCATAAATATCCAACATAAATTAAAGTCACTGAACCATAAAGTATCTAAGTCATTAACTCTGAGAAGATAGGGTTGTCGTTAACTCTGAGAAGATGAGGTTAGAAACTAAACTAAATGAACCATGTCAAAAGCTCTATCGACTGCTAAGAACTAGCCTCACACCTCATCCCGACTCGGACCAGCAACATCACCTGAAATGGTGGGGGGGGGGTGAGAATATGTACACATGTCTCCCCTCCCAGTGGGCACCGCAAGACGACGACAACGAGGAGTACTAACCGGTAAATAAAGAGATAACCAAAGTCATGAGCAGATATCACAAATATAGTACCAATAATTGACATGCCCCGTGCCCCGCCAATTTGGCCGGATTCGGGCACGCCGACAGACCGCCGAACGGACAGAGTCTCCCATGTACATCTAAGACATCGCAATCAATACAATGTTCGAAGTTCCAACCAGGAACACATTTCAATCAAAGATTGCATAAGGAAGTATCAAAAAAACATAAAACACCTAAGTTATTACAATATTCATCTTACTTGCATTTTACATCACAATTCTCTTTTACATTCAACTTCCAAGATACAATCTAGTTATTACAACGTCTATTATAAGATTGTTCTTTAAAGCCCTAAGCTCGACAACCTCGGGGTACTACTATCTCTGTTCTCTGGGGTAGGGCGCTATCTACGGAGCTAAGCCCTTTCGTCACGCCGCCGCTCCGCTCACGTGTGTACCTGTACCCCCAAAAACAACACGGGGGTGAGAACTATTGTCCATAGTTCCCAGTGGGTACGGCCACCCAAGGGAAAAGCTAGACCAATAGGTTCGAGGAGGCACTGCGATCATGTTAGTCCAACAGATATCCACAAGTATTTTATGCAATATTTAAAATACATGAATGTGCCTCACAATATGCAATATGAAAACTCATGCAACTATACAAGTAGATTAAATGATTTTATTATCTATCATTGACCATCTCTACTACTTGCAATTCTTTCTTAGTAGACACTGTTTAGTTAGCCATTCTTTTTTCTTTCATTCTTTATTCTTTATTCTAAGGCTACTCACACCTTAGCCATACCTCGCTCAATTGCCATTCTTTCCTAAGGTTACTCTTACCTTAGTTATACTATGCTACTCGACTCGGTCTTGAGTCAATCAACTGCGGATAATTCGCGCTCTGTCTGGCTCGAGGTGAAGAAACTCTCACAAGCACCTCAGCCTACCGCGCCTCCGGACCTAGCCGTCTAGCGGCGAACGCATCGCACCTCACCCAACAACGGCTTAGGTTATGACTTAGCCACCCGGCGGCGAAATCGTCGCACATAACCTAGGTTGACATAACTCTAGGTTCAATCTCAGCCTATGTTCTCTAACATTAGGTTTAATGCCATTATCGTTTGATCTATGTTTATTAACACTAGGTTCAATACCACTCTTGTTCAACCTATGTCCCTGACACTAGGTTCAATGCCACTCGATCTATATATATTCATATGTCCACATGCCCATGTCCTTTAACATAGTTTACTATATATACATCAACTTGCACTCACTTAGTATTATCATGTCATCATTCACGTTCTTAGCATTAACCACCTGCATGCATTTAGCATTTCTATTTCATGATTATCACGTCTTCATTTAGCGTTTTCTTACATTAGCATTTCTATAACATGCAACATTCAACTAGAATTAGTCAATGCATTTATCTAGCATTTCTATATCATGTCATTCATGCAATCATGGGTAGCCCAACATAGCATTCATTCTATGCATTCACATGAACTATCATTAGCTACCACTCTATTCATCAATGATAAACACTCATCTTAGACATAGGTGACCTAGTCACTTCGGTAAACACAACCCATCTTGATTCGCTCTCTGATTGCTTGTAGTCACTTGCAATCGGCCTCCCGCGGCACCGTGACCCGATTCGGCCCGAACTCTCGTGCGACAACCCGGATGGCCACCAATCCACAATCCGAAATTTCTAGGTTATTCCTTGATGCCACGATGCTCCGAATCCGATCTCGTAATTTTTGGACGTCTATTTCGCGTGCTGCGGCTATGTGTACGAAAAATGCTATTTCGTCAATAACTTTGCGTACACTCGTCGGATTGTCGAACCGAGTGCACCAACGCGTTCGTTATACCCCTAATTAGGTTTACATAGGGTCAATTTACATATGAATCCATCTATGACAAAAGCTCCAATTTTGGTGCCCTAACAATGTCATATGCTCAATCCACCATTTTGATCTCCAAGACAAGCAAAAGAGAGCTTGTTCGACATCTAAGAACTCATTTAGAACCATTCGAACCATCCCTATGGTGTTTAGAACAAACCCTAGAAATCTACCATTAGAGCACCTTGAAGAACACATGGTTTTCATGTGTATCCAAGTCTCTACAAGGTTCTAAAGCTTGCAAGAAGATCAAAACTCTAAATCTTTGGGTAGAAACATAAACCCTAGATGTATTCTTGCAAAACAACTCACCTTAGCCAAGTTCTTCCAAGACCACTTTGAAGGAGAGCTTCTTGATCCTTCAAAACCCTCAAAAATCCATCTCCAAGCTCTCTTCTCTTTTTTTTTTTTGCCTTAGTGCAAAGCTTCTAGAGAGAGAGAGGGAGAGAAAATGAGAGAGGAGAGGTGAGTGTTCTATTTGCTGTGAAAGAGGGTGTTTGGGGACATATATGATGTGCTACAATTGCAACTAAGCCCCTCCAACAACTTATATTTGGCAGATTATTGTCTCATTCAAAGTGTACCTAAGACACGGCATTTGTACCGGTACATTTCCTGCGCAAAGGCCAAACCCGAGGGCAGCTCTCTCGGTTTCATAACATTTGTATCGGTACATTTTCACTTTGTACCGGTACACTTCCAACATGTCTCTAGCCCTCGGCCTGCTTGCTATACCGGTACAACCATCAATGTTGTACCGGTACACTTTGCTCTAGAGGCCTGTTTTGGCTCCGACTCGACCCTACTTCCCGCCGGTCGATGCCAAAACCTTTCTAACCCTTTTTAAACTTACTTTTAACCCTTCCAACCTTGTTGGAATGTTAAATCGAACTCGCCCATCCATCCTTTTGCCTACTTTAGTCAATTGACCAAAGTCCGAATTAACTTACCGAGGTTTCGATGTGTTACATTCTCCACCCCTTAAAAGAATTTCGTCCGCGAAATTCAAACCATGCCTCAATTCAGCTCCTCAAGAAATTGAGGGTACCAACGCACTTTCTCACTCTTTGAAACTATCCGAGAGTCCTACCTCGGAGGGTACGATACCAACTCATACAACTTTGCAAGGCACATCTCACAAAGTGCATTACGATTTCGTAAATCTCGGTGGTGGCTTAAGTTGACACTCGACGACTCTACCGTTCCAACATTACTCACAACTTGGCATGTAAGAACTCTTCCTGGCATTAACCTTCCCTTCAGGGAATACACTCCGATTTGATCACCGGCATTGCATAAAAGCAATATTGGTGGTGCATTGACCAATCGCGAGTGCTCCAATTCTCAAACTCCACGTGGCTTATTACTAGCTCAAGGCCTCACCAAGAGCACTTTATCTTCCAATACCATATGCCACGATCAATCTTATATCACTCTCGCTACGAGCTCGCACGAATGCTTCGTTCGTGAATTTGAGCAAACCTCTCGATAAGGTTGTCCGGTAACTCGCTTTTCTCAATTTTCGCGGGTGGACCAAAGGCCACCAATACTATGCAGGCCTACCGCCTAACCTGTCCCAACTACGCGTAGCGTCTCTCGCTCACTAGCATAGACCCAATCGGCTCTGGATGAAATTCTCACTTGGAAATTCGCACACACTCCAACCAGGAACAACTAAGACCCCAAACCACATCAATTATCGAGTTGGGTCATTACATACTTGGTGTATCATCAACCTTGTACTCTAAAACGTGGCATTCCACGCTCTCGGGTCTAAGCTCGGGTTACCATCCTAACCAAAACTCTGCCCTACCCGTTGGTACCGGGCCGCTGTCACTCACAGCTGACTGCGCCTGCCCAAAGGGCCCAGGCTCCACAGTCCACCAATGGTCCAGGCACGGGTCGTCCCCAAGCACTACCCGCCATCGTCGTCCTACACAACATACTCTACCGAGTCACACATGTGCTACTATCGACTCCTAGGCACCTAATGCGAGCCGTCATCTCTACGAGTGATCCATGGCCCGCTTCATACTCAGCAATACTATAGTGCTACTACTAGCTCACTCACCCGGCCGAATCAAACCCGAACTCTACGAGCATCTACACTCGAGCATTGTACGCTTTCTACACTAAATTCTGCATAAGGCAACCTTGCCTATGCACACCGGCACAAAAGCACAACTCACCCACCTCAATTCGAGGTACTACTAGGCCCACGTGTTTGTACTTGGCCACTAACCAATCGCTTTCTCAACAGTGGTTCTACTCTCACCGTTCAATCTACCGAAACGACATCTGAAACTCTCGGAGTATTCGGGTATCCTCTCACATCATACCTCAACTCTCGCAATCAATTACTCACATTGCTCTGAGAGTTAATCCGCTAATTCCATCTCATCACGATTCCCATTTCAAGTTCGCAACCATCACCAACTATTTGCTAGTGCTACCTAATTCTCCACTTGCTCCAGCAAGCGCTATATTCGCCGCACGAGCATGCCCGGGTGTCTATACTTACCCATCCACTCGATTCCTACTATGCAATGCATAAACAGTAGCAACTGACCGTCCAACAATGTATGCAATGCACCAATTTAATATTATGCAAAAGCATATACTTGCTTAATTAATTCATATCTGCCCTGACGTCGTCAGCAGCGGCAAGTTCCACAATCCGGGTCGCGTATCTATGGCCATTTGGCACCCGCCGCGAACCCTCAGGTGGCATCGTCCTCAACAGTCGCTCTCCCGACCATGCCGCAGGTGGCACACCTACAGACTGTCCCAGGGAGGAATTGGTCGTCGCCAGCATCAAGGCTCGGCCTTCACCTTGCGAACACTCGTCCCGCGTGTGGCCCGGCAGTCCAAACTTGAAGCACTTGCTCTCTCGCTGTCCACACTGTTGTGGGAAATGGAGGCCCTCACAAATGACACATCTCGCCGAGGACTGAATGGAGTATGTCCCCGGAGCTCAAAATCGTGAGCGCAAACTCGTCGAAATCCGTTGGGAACTTGACTGACCAGCAGATCCACTCATTGGTTGTCCTTTCCCTTTTTTGCTTGTAATACGACTCGCGTTCCTCCTGCATAAACGCGTTGCCTTGTTCTATCCACAGGGTCCGATCCAGAACTTCAGCAAAAGTCTACAACTTAAGTACGAGCACAGCCTTATAAAGGCATGGCCGAAGTCCACACACAAAGCAGTCAGCCTTATCCTTGTCATCTCGTACCACGTTCGGGATACAAAGCACGATACGAGAGAATTCCCGCTTGTATTGCCTGACTGAGCGGTCTCCCTGCTGCAACTTCCGGAACCTCTCCTGAAGCTTCCTTTTCTCACTGTCGGGGAAATAAGCTGAGAATAGCATTCCCCGAAACTCCTCCCAAGTCATAGAAAGGAGGCCAGGCGACCGATCCCGCCTGACGCCTTTCCACCACACCTTCGTCGACTGTTTCAAGCAGTGAGTGGATAGGTGTACCTTGTCTCACTCCACGGTGTACAGATCCTCGAAGAGAGTTTCCATGGAATCAATCCACATCTCCACGATCCACGGATCTGCATCCTCCCCATCAAAGGTAGGCGGATCAAACTTCTTGAAAGCCAAGAGAGCCGCTAAAGCTCGCTCCCTCTCCGCCTCCACCTCTGAGCTAATAGGAGTCGGATCACCCGACCCCGACCGAAACGTTTCCGTCGCAACCCCCGGCCGTTCTCGACAAGCCACAGCCGGTGCTGTCACCAGCTGATCCACCGTTTCTTGGAGTCTTTTCATTCGCTCCTCCTGGCGCGTTGTAGCCTCCTGCTGACGCTGCACCAGTTCAGCTTGTTGCCTCATTACTCCTACGAGTGTGGCCAACTGATCATGAAGCTCTGGGTCTCTGTTCACGTCGGTTTTCTCAGGGACACCACCTATCCCCTCCCGCGTCGATCTAAACGAAGATCACCTACGCGGTGCCATCGTTTCCTGAAATACGACACCTCAATTAGTTCTCGTTCATCTTGGGTCGAACATGAGACCACTAATACCGGCTGAAGAGCCAATCAGGCGAAAGTCATGTAAGGGCATCTATTCTCATCACTAGGTTTCATGTTGTTGCGCGCCAACAAGAACACACTTGGTTGAGAATACACCACACCTCGAGTCTTCCACTAATATCCGTTTTAGAGGTTTACGACACAACCCAATCCATTAACCTTTCGCCGCAAGTCACCAGTCCTCGCCTCTCAGGAGCCTTATTCTGCTATGGTTTACTATCCTAGGGTCTCCTAGGTCTGCCTAAACCAGTCCCAGTCACTACTTTATGATCTGATACCATCTTATCTGACAAGCCCCGTGCCCCGCCAATTTAGCCGGATTCGGGCACGCCGACAGACCGCCGAACGGACAGAGTCTCCCCTGTACGTCCAAGGCATCGCAATCAATACATTGCTCGAAGTTCCAACCAGGAACACATTTCAATCAAAGATTGCATAAAGAAGTATCAAAAAAACATAAAACACCTAAGCTATTACAATATTTATCTTGCAGTTTACATCACAATTCTCTTTTACATTCAACTTCCAAGATACAATCTAGTTATTACATCATTTATTATAAGTTTGTTCTTCAAACCCCTAAGCTAGACAACCTCGGGGTACTGCTATCTCTAGTCTCTGGGGTAGGGCGCTATCTACGGAGCTACACCCTTTCCTCGCGCCGCCGCGCCGCTCACGTGTGTACCTATACCCCAAAAAACAACACGGCGGTGAGAACTATTGTCCATAGTTTTCAGTGGGTACGGGCACCCAAGGAAAAAGCTAGACCAATAGGTCCGAGAAGGCATTGCGATCATGTTAGTCCAACAGATATCCACAAGTGTTTTATGCAATATTTAAAATACATGAATGTGCCTCACAATATGCAATATGAAAACTCATGCAACTATGTAAGTAGATTAAATAATTTAATTCTCTATCATTAACCATCTTTAATACTTGCAATTCTTTCTTATTAGCCACTATTTAGTTAGCCATTTTTTTATCTTTCATTCTTGATTATTTATTCTAAGGCTACTCACACCTTAGCCATACCTCGCGAAATTGCCATTCTTTCCTAAGGTTACTCTTACCTTAGTTATACTATGCCACTCGACTCGGTCTTGAGTCAATCAACTGCGGATAATCCACGCTCTGTCTGGCTCGAGGTGAAGAAACTCTCATAAGCACCTCAGCCTACCGCGCCTCCGGACCTAGCCATCTGGCTGTGAACGCATCGCACCTCACCCAACAACGGCTTAGGTTATGACTTAGCCACCCGGCGGCGAAATCGTCGCACTCGCCACGTCGGTGGTTCACGTCAACCGGCGGTATGATCCACAAACCGACTTAACCATTCGGCGGCGAAATCGTCGTACACGCCACGACAATGGTTAGCCCCGGGCGGTGAAATCGTCGCTCACACCCCACACCCCTCTTGGTGTGATCCATAAGGTCTGGGATTCCGGAATCCATTTAACATAACTCAAGGGTTGGTCTTAACCCTATAGTGTCGACCTATCTAGGTCCATTGTCCTTTCCATCCTAGGTCCAATTGACTCTAGGTTCAATAACGTTATCACATAACCGAGGTTGACTTAACTCTAGGTTCAATCTCAACCTATGTTCTATAACATTAGGTTTAATGCCATTCTCGTTTGACCTATGTTTATTAACACTAGGTTCAATACCACTTTTGTTCACACTATGTCCCTGGCACTAGGTTCACTGCCACTCGATCTATATGTATTCATATGTCCACATGCCCATGTCCTTTAACATAGTTTACAATACATCACCTTGCACTCTCTTAGCATTCTTATCATGTCATCATTCATGTTCTTAGCATTAACCACCTACATGCATTTAGCATTTTTCTATTTCATGCTTATCACGTCTTCATTTAGCATTTCTTACATTAGCATTTCTATAACATGTAACATTCAACTAACATTAGTCAATGCATTTATCTAGCATTTCTATATCATGTCATTCATGCAATCATGGGTAGCCCAACATAGCATTCATTCTATGCATTCACTTGAACTATCATTAGCTACCACTATATGCATCAATGATAAACACTCATCTTAGACATACAGGCGACCTAGTCGCTTCGATAAACACAACCCACGTTGATTCGCTCTCTAATTGCTCGTAGTCACTTGCAATCGGCCTCCCGCGGCACCCGTGACCCGGTTCGGCCCAAACTCTCGTGCGACCACCCGAACAGCCACCAATCCACGATCCGAAAATTTTCGGGTTATTCCTTGATGCCACGATGCTCCGGATCCGATCTCGTGATTTTTGGACGTTTATTTCGCGTGCAGCGGCTATTTGTACGAAAAATGCTATTTCGTCAATAACTTTGCATACACTCGTCGGATTGTCGAACCGAGTTCGTTATACCCCTAATTAGGTTTACATTGGGTCAATTTACATATGAACCCATCTATAACAAAAGCTCCAATTTTGGTATCCTAACAATGTCATATGCTCAATCCACCATTTTGATATCCAAAACAAGCAAAAGAGAGCTTGTTCGACATCTAAGAACTCATTTAGAACCATTCGAACCATCCCTCGGGTGTTTAGAATAAACCCTAAAAATCTACCATTAGAGCACCTTGAAGAACACATGGTTTTCATGTGTTTCCAAGTCTCTACAAGGTTCTAAAACTTGCAAGAAGATCAAAACTCTAGATCTTTGGGTTGAAATCTAAACCCTAGATGTATTATTGCAAAACAACTCACCTTAGCCAAGTTCTTCCAAGACAACCTTGAAGGAGAGCTTCTTGATCCTTCAAAACCCTCAAAAATCCATTTCCAGGCCTTCTTCTTCTTCTTCTTTGCCTTGGTGCAAAGCTTTTAAAGAGAGGGAGGGAGAAAAAATGAGAGAGGAGAGGTGAGTGTTCTACTTGCTGTGAAAGAGGGTGTTTGGGGGCATATATGATGTGCTATAATTGCAACTAGGCTCCCCAACAACTTATATTTGCAGCAGACTAATTTCCTGCTGTCAGCCCAAAGTGTACCGGTACACGGGCATTTGTACTGGTACATTTCATACGCAAAGGCCAAACCCGAGAGCAACTCTCTCGGTTTCGTAACATTTGTACCGGTATACTTTCACTTTGTACCAGTACACTTCCAACATTTCTCCAGCCCTTAGCCTGCTTGCTGTACCCGTACAACCATCAATGTTGTACCGGTGCACTTTGCTCCAGAGGCCTGTTTTGGCTCCAACTCAACTCTACTTCGCGCCGGTCGATGCCAAAACCTTTCTAACCCCTTTTAAACTTACATTTAACCCTTCCAACCTTGTTGGAATGTTAAATCGAACTCACCCATCCATCATTTTGCCTACTTTAGTCAATTGACCAAAGTCCGAATTAACTTACCGGGATTTCGATGTGTTACAATATTATAGGAGGGAAAGAGAACAGTAAGGAGAAATATAACTAACCACTACTGTAATTTAAAATAGAATACATAAACGGATATCATAACCACAATAGCAATAATTAATACAGGGGTAAACAACAGTAAAGGGGAATATAACTAACCTCTATTGTAATGCAGAATAGAATGCGAGTATGCATCAACCGAACAAATCATCTAAAAATACCTAATCAACCTGTCTTATTGGTCTAAAGACCTCAGGCATTGCCACACTGCACTTACCCACCTGGTATATGACCCTAACATAAGCTCCTGGACTCATAGGTTGCGCTCACCCACCTGACATATAATCCTAGCATAAGCTCCTGGGCTCACAGGTTGATACTCCCAACCACCTTTTCAGAAAAGTACACCCTCTTGCGGTTGATCAAATCTTTGGTGTACATGAAATGCGTCTAGGCTGTGACGATCGATGTAATATGCTCAATAGCCCACTGTTGACGAATAGCCTAGGTAAAATCCAACAAAGAGTAACCGACCAACTAGGTCAACCTCTATTTCAAGGATAGAACAATATCACCGACAATAAAGTCAACTAATGTCAAATCATATCATGTATGAATACGAGTGTCACCGACTATAAAGTCAGCTAATGTCAAATCACAGCATGTATGAATACGAGTGTCACTGACTATGAAGTCAACTAATATCATATCACAGCGTGTATGAATACAAGTGTTACCGACTATGAAGTCAACTAATATCAGATCATGTCATGTATGACTCAATCATCAAAAACATCATTCTACTACTAGATCATGACCATATGAAATATGGATAACGGTTGAGTGACTAACTACAAAGTCAAGTGGTGTAAGAATGCTCAACCAATATCAAGTAACGAAAGAAGATAAAGAGATCACTGAGTAAGCACTACTTTACCGACTTTAGATCGAAGTACCTACCTGTATGAATATCGCGTCTACCTTCGACTATAGAAGATCGTCAACTGGACATACGGAGGGTCCACCAGGTTAGTATCTAACTCACATATAAGGAACACTAAACCCATAACCACACAAATAATCCCACAAGAATCGGTTTCCCAAAATCGATTACCGTAATTCGTCGGAAATTTCGAAAATCACACTAGGACTCCTCTAGGACCTACCAAGTGTCCCGAAACTCACCAACTCGTGCCACGAGTCACCCGCTACCACAAAACACAATATTTAAGGTGTCCTAACAGAAAACATCAAGTCTCACACTGGAACAATTATCGTCGGATAACCGTTCCGATCTGAGTTCCCGAAAGTGTCAATTTCTACACCGGAGCCCACCGTCGCTCTTCCGTTATCTCCGGGCTTTCGAAACGACATAAGTGACTAGCCAAACAAGCTCAGCAACAAAGTATAGTATACTCGAACATCGTCAGGAGGACTCCGAACCAAAACCGCGTTTCGTCGGCGAATTTCGTCGAAAAATGCACCCAAAATCGATATTCGATTTTCGCAAAGGCCTCGAACCTTAGACAATCAGTCCAGAGATCACCGGCCAACCACTCATACTGCCCACAGTAGCCACGAAGTGTACAATTGCATAGAGGCCCCTACTAGTACATAAATCATATTATTTTATGTGATTTTTGGGATTTTACAGCTCAATATCGCAAACCGAGGGCTTTCGAGGTTAACTGAGACACGTGCTGATAAGTCTCAATGTGTCGAAGGCCATGCTCATGGTCCGAAGCACAGCCATCCACTGTGGAGAGCGCAGGAGTGACACAAAGTTCAACGAACCCTGCGCACTGAGCTTAAATCGCTCATATTTCGCAAAACATGGGCTCGCTGACCCCAAGGAGATGAGCACAATGATCGGCATTGATCAAGGATCATCGTGCTCACTTTCGGAGGTATCGGGGTGGTCACGGAATGCCGAAAATAGGGCTAGGGCATGGTCAGCGGTGGCTCGGCGATGGAAGAGCTAGCGACAGGCGGGTGCGGCCAACAGGGGGAGGTCGAGGCACTCGTCGGCTAGTGTTGGAAGGCGGCAGAGGTGGGCAATGATGCCCTAACCGCATGGGATGACGAAGAGTTCGGCTCCAGTCCGGCCGGTAAGGGGCTCCGGCAGCGGAGGCGCTAGCAGCAGCCGAGTGCGACCGACCATGGGGAGCCGACGCATGGGTCGGCCAGCGGCAGTCGAGTGCGGCCGACCAAGGGGAGCCGACGCGTGGGTCGGCCGGCAGCGAGAGGCGGCGATGGCGGTGTCGGAAGAAGCTGAGCCTGCACAGCCTCTTCTCGGGCTTAGTTCGCTTCGCCGGCCATGGCGATCGCCGGAGCAAGCAAGGGAGGGGCATGGCTTTCCTCTGGAGCCGAAAGTAGAAGACAGAGACGATAGCCGGCGGCTAAGAAGATGGTGCGGCAAGATTCTTCCGCACCAGCCCGAGCTGGCTGTATGCTGTAGCATTCGCGGTGGCGGCGCTGGGGGGCGGCTGTCGCCTGCCGGGGGAGGTTGCCGGAAGTCTGATGAGTCGCTGGAAGGGAGCTCAGGGGTGAGGGATCACCCTATCAAGCTCTCGAGCAGAGAGGAAGAGGAATTGGTGGCAATGTGAGAAGAATAGAGGGAGATGGTGGCTAAGGAGGTGGTTGGCTTGCCGGAGCTTGGTCGGCGGTGGCCGACGAGCACGCGGCGCACGAGGGTGAGGGAGGAGAGGCGGCTAGGAGCTTGATCAGCTGAACACAAAGGGCTAGAGATAGGGCTTTTGGATCATGAAAACCGTAGGTGGGCAATATAAATACAAAGCTTCATTTTGCGCAAAAGTCTCCCAAATCCAGATATTTTAATCTGAGTCCTTGACATCGCGAGTAAAACACGCTAATGTAGCCCTATGTTCGATTTCACGCAAATCGATACATAAAATATAGGGTTGTTCACAAAATTTTTGTTTCGCCGCATATGACCCCTCCTCGATCCTTGTGTGATATCAAAAGATCCGTCCGGCAGATCTGAGAACGGACTGCTCCAACACGTTCAGCACGACCGAGACATCAAACCCACAATTTTATTTTGCCTGGTTTGGTCGGAGATTCGCGACGAAACACATTCTCTCTCGATCCATCAACACGGGGCGCGCACGCGCGCACGCGCGCACACACACACACACACACACACACACACACACACACAAACACACACACACACACACACATATATATATATATGGGATAATTGCCTATATACCCCTCATGCGTCTGAAAATATCCGATCTACCCCTGCTTTTTTTTTCTTTCTAAAATGCCCCTCATACGTTCCACCGTTATTGTAAATACCCCCGCAGTTATCTCCTGTTAAGTTAATCTGGGTTAAACGTGAGTTAAATATCTACCACAGTTAAAAAAAATTAAAATACCAATTTTGCCCTTAACTTGAGGGCAAATAAGAAAGATTGGTGACAGTAGAGGGGTATATTGGAAAAGACCAAAAGTCGAAATATTTTTGGTGCCCCTGACTTTAAGGGCAAATAAGAAAGACGGTGATGGTAGAAGGGTATATTTGAAAAGGGCAAAATAGTAATTTTACAGAGATAACAGAGTTACTTAACAGAATTTAACTCTAAGGGTATATTAGAAATAGGTTGGAACGTAGGAGTGGCATTTTCAATATTCGCCTTGTAAGAGGGGTAAATCAAAAAATCGGGAACTTTTCAGGGGTATATAAGCAATTGCCCCTATATATATATATATATATATATATATATATATATATATATATATATATTAAATAGCGACCAAATTCAATTTGAATTCCCTACTATTGGTATCTACCCGAACCATCCTCCGCTCTACTCCAAGACACATGCACAGAGCACGCGAAGTTCTAAAAGTAAAAACGATAATGAATCAAAAATCCTTTTTACGATAAAATCCTTTCTTTCAAAAACTATGTGTCAAAACTAAAATCCGGCAGTGCCATTGTAACATACTGGACTTGCGCAAATTGCGGAGTTCGAGTATTCGACGTGAGTTCGGAGCTTTTCCAGATTTTCTGGAGGGTCGTTGACTATGTTCCGACCTAGAGCACGTGTACCGAGGCTAGCGGATGAATCCTAAGCACTAAAGTCCAAAAAGTTGGATTTTAGGTTGCTCCTGATTGAGGTTCTGAGGGTCCGCACTGCATACGTAAATTGTTGCTATACCTATAAATTGTTGCTATACCGGTACAGTGATGGATTCTGCACGGGAGAGCCGATGGACGCCAACCCGAGCCTCGGTTTGGTCTTTACAGGTCTATACTGTACGGGATGGCTTGTACCAGATGACTGGCAGATTTCGAGCAGTTTAAACTGCAGGGGTGTTTTAGCATTTTGTTGCTTCTATTAGTGTACCACACACACTAGGGCTTCTTTTGTGCCCCCCCCACTGCAGCAAGAGGTAGGAGGAACTTCTCTCTCTACCCCTTGACATTTCTAGGGTTTTGGTAGGGTTTTTCTTAGGATTAAACCCTCTTTTTGCTTCTTTGTGCTTGGTAGAGGCAACATCACCTTTGTTGGAGCTTGGAGCTTGGTGTTTGGAGCCTTGTGGTGGATCAAGCTTCAAGCCTAGGGCTTTTTGAGCTTGGATTAGAGCTTCCTAGAGGTATGTGATTGTTCTCTTTCCTCTAGTTTCGAATTTTGTGGGTTTCTTTGAGATGAAACCCTAGAATGGGATTCTAGGGTTAGGTTTTGGGGATTTTCGATTTAGGGCCTTTGGGACCTAATTGATGGGTTTAGAACTTTGATTTAGGTTAGATTAGAAGGACTCTAACTCCCATTTGGAGATCAAGAGCACTTCCTTCGCATTCGGTGAGTTTTCTCCAACCTTTGTCGAAATCCTTAAAGTGTGAACTCAAGATTTATCTTCTTAGCTTGTAACTCCTAGGGTGTGCGTTTTAGGACTCCAGGAGTGATTATCCAATCTTCGTTAGCGGTGGAGCAACGCTTTGCGCGCTTGGTGGGTTTGGCTTCATGAGCATAGGAGCAAATGGCTCCTAAGTGCTTAGTTGGTTTGATTTAATTATTTTGAATGCATATTCATGCTAAATAGATTTATTATGAATTTTGAATCACTTAAAATGCATGCCTTATGTATGATAAAATTTCCACTCTATATAGTAGAGCTATTTGGGTTAAACTGCATGCATGTGGGGGTGGTTCTTGGGGGCGCCTGGGAGTGTGCCATTTATGGTGATTTTAGCTTTGCTAAAGTTAATTGTGAACATTAAATACATGTTGGGACTTAGAAACCTTAAGTGTCATAAAGCGGCACTTAACATAGAAAACTATGAAACTGCAACATAGAGACTTGACATAGGCCACTTAACATATACTATATTCCATGTTAGAGACATGATGACATAGAGATAGGCCTTTTGGACAATTGTACATTCCATGTTAGAGACATGATGATTTGGGACTTGTGACGAGTTTTGTGACTTTTGCCATTGTGCTCATTCGCACATGCTTGTGAGGGTAGCTCTCACAAGCCGCACTCCGAGTTGGCCAACGCGTTTCTTGTATTCTCCGTGCGGGATTGGGCGCCGAAGTGGATTGCCGTGGGACAGCCTCATTCCTAGGGTGGGAATGTTGACTACTACGGGGCCATTAGGCTCGGCATTTGGGCTAGGCAGCCTTCGGGTGGGCATCGGCCATATCGCCTTCGGGTTGATCTTATTGTACTTAAACTTAATGTAGTTTAAAGAAAACTGTGGACTTCGACTAGAATAGTAAACTTTAACACTTTACTATCACTTGTGGACATTATAGATCTTGATTAGAATAGTAAACTTAGTCTTTTACTATCAAGTTGGGAACTTCATGTTATTTATAACGCTTTCTATTCATGCTTAGAATAGCTTACTTATGCAAATTCGTGCTAAGTAGAGATATGGTGTTTAGTAGTTTACATGTTATTTATATGTCGCTTATTATCGTTTATTATCGTTTATACTTACTTGCTTAGTTTTGGGCCTAGTGGAGCATGCAACTGAAGTCAGTAATTGCCCACTGGGAACTATTAATTAATAGTTCTCACGCCCTCTCTTTCTAATGCGCCGGCAGACGGCGGAGGCAGTGGATCGTGGAAAGGGAACCGCTCTAGTTATCGCAGCCTTTCCACCTTGTAGGGGTTTTTCTCTCTTTTTGTACTTTGGTGAGATTGAGAGAGTTTTGTATCCCTATGTAGAGACTACCCTGTACTTAGTTATTGTGGTGTTTGGATCTCTTTTTATTGTACTCTCTTTATGGTTTATTTTAAGATTGGTGCTTTACTTTTAGTCTCTTCTTTATGCTTCCTTTTATAGATTTCTAGTTGTTATACTGCTCTGATACTTCTAGATTCTTTTTATTTTGTTGGTTATTTATCGTTTTTGTTAGACGCCTTGTATGTTGTAGACATACGGCGGGTCTGGGCACGCGCCGGGCGGGCTTCCGCTGGGTCCCGGGGCGTGACAGCCATTAGGTCCAAGACAGTCGGACCGTTGGGAACAAGCAATTAGATCACTATAAACAGAATCCAATACTCGTCAAAAGCCATCACTATCTATTGGCCTCTCTAGAAAATTCAAGTTACTATTCACTTTAAGTGATTAGTGAATATCGCATAACTTCTACATCCTAACTCGTTTCCTCCTTAAACTTGACGAGTGGTTATGAAATTGAATTATGCACAAAAATATCATCAATAAGAAATTTAACTACACAAAAAAAATTTTAATCCTGATAGTTAATTTCCTTTTGAATGACTTACGAGCCTCGATTTTGATGTCTGAATCTGTCATAGTTGAGTATGTAAGAAATAAATCACTGTATTTATAGATACTTTTTGCAATAGCGAAATCTTACTCCTACATATATATATATATACTAGTTGAGTGTACGTGCAAGTGCATGTAATAATTATTTTAAAATTAAATAGAAAAATAAAATCTGTTATCTTAAAAAGAAAAGATATTTTGAAATTTGGAAATATACATAGAAAAGAAAAAATATTTTAAAATTATAGAAAAATAAAATTCGTTAGAAAATAATATTTTGGAAAAATATTTTTAAATTAAATAGAAAAATAAAATCTCTTATTTAAAAAGAAAAGATATTATGAAATTCAGAAATATATATAGAAAAGAATTTTTTATACGATTTTCAAAATATCTAAAAAAGATATTTTAAAACTAAATTGGAAAATATCTTTTATAGAATTTTCACACCCGTAATCTGTTATAGAAAACTTACTATTGAAATTTCAAATAGAAAAATAAAATCTGTTATCTTAAAAAGAAAAGATATTTTTAAATTTGGAAATATATATAGAAATTAATCTTTTATAGGATAAAATATATTTTTTAGGATTTTCACACCAGTAATCTGGTAAAGAGAAATTATGTAAGGAAGTGGATTCTCGAAATCCGAGAGTTGCACTTCGTCTGAAATTGACTAGTTGTCGAGGGGATGTACTTTGGAAAGTTCGGAGATGATCCGAAGGCAAAAAGTGCATTGGAGTTGGTCTCGAGAGCAAATTCTGTAACCTGCACAAAGTTGCAGATTTCTGCTTTTGGGGACCGGTCCCTGGTAAAAGGGACCGGTTCCCGTACGCGTGGAAAATGGCCTGGGGGACTTTCGCACAAGTTGTGCTCTCGGGGACCGGTCTCAGATGTGGAGACCGGTCTCCGAGGGACCGGTCCTCGGGGGAAGGACCGGTTCCCGTACGTTGGTTTGGGCCAGTCGCTCTCGGGGACCGGTCTCTCGGGGCATGGACCGGTCCCCGTGTGCATAAACCCGGGGGAAGTACCATCAGGGACCGGTCTCCCTATAGAGGGACAGGTCCCCGTGCCTAAAAATGCCCAAAATGGGCTGGTGCGAGGTGTTGAGAGTTGAGAGACTATCATGCAATTGTGGCATAAATTAGGCTAGATGGACACCTGAGATCTACCGGGAATGCCGCCAGATCGGGAAATCGAGTTCGTGATAGACTTAATTTTCGGGACCGCGCCAATCTCGAAGGCTCCGTATCGTATGGCACCGGCGGAATTGTCACGCCCCGGGACCCAGCGGAAGCCCGCCCGGCGCGTGCCCAGACCCGCCGTATGTCTACAACATACTAGGCGTCTAACAAAGACGATAAATAACCAACAAAATAAAAAAAATCTAGAAGTATCAGAGCAGTATAACAACTAGATTTCTATACAAGGAAGCATAAACAAGTAGATAAAAGAAAGAACCAAAATCCACTAAGAACTATAAAAGAGAGTACAACGAAAAGAAATCCAAACACCACTATAACTAAGTACATGGTAGTCTCTACATAGGGATACAAAACTCTCTCAATCTCACCAAAGTACAAAAAGAGAGAAAAACCCCTACAAGGTGGAAAGCTGCGATAACTAGCTAGCGATTCCCTTTCCACGATCCCTTGCCTCCGCCGATGCCGAAGGCTCTGAAACACATTAGAAAAAGAGGGCGTGAGAACTATTAATTAATAGTTCCCAGTGGGCAATTACTGACTTCAGTTGCATGCTCCACTAGGCCCAAAACTAAGCAAGTAAGTATAAACGATAATAAGCGATAATAAGCGACATGTAAATAACATGTAAACTACTAAACACAATATCTCTACTTAGCATGAATTTGCATAAGTAAGCTATTCTAAGCATGAATAGAAAGCGTTATAATTAACATGAAGTTCCCAACTTGATAGTAAAAGACTAAGTTTACTATTCTAATCAAGATCTATAATGTCCACAAGTGATAGTAAAGTGTTAAAGTTTACTATTCTAGTCAAAGTCTCGATTTTCTTTAAACTATATTAAGTTTAAGTACAATAAGATCAACCCGAAGGCGATATGGCCGATGCCCACCCGAAGGCTGCCTAGCCCAAATGCCGAGCCTAATGGCCCCGTAGTAGTCAACATTCCCGCCCTAGGAATGAGACTGTCCCACGGCAATCCACTTCGGCGCCCAATCCCGCACGGCGAATACAAGAAACGCGTTGGCCAACTCGGAGTCTTGGAGCTTGTAGTGAGCGACCCTCACAAGCATGTGCGAATGAGCACAATGGCATGTAGTCACAAAACTCGTCACAAGTCCCAATTCGTCATGTGTCTAACATGGAATGTACAAGTGTCCAAAGGCCTATCTCTATGTCGTCATGTCTCTAACATGAAAATAATAGATGTCCAATGGCCTATGTCAAGTCTCTATGTTGCAGTTTCATAGTTTTCTAAGTTAAGTGCCGCTTGATGACACTTAAGCTTTTCTAAGTTCAACACAAGTTTAATGTTCTCAATTATATTAATTAAGCTACATAAACATGAATGGCACACTCCCAGGTGCCCACAAATCCCACCCTCACATGCATCTTTGTTTAACCCCGAAAGCTCTACTATATAGAGTGAAAATTTTATCATACATGAGGCATGCATTTTAAGTGGTTCAAAATTCATAATAAATCTATTTAGCATGAATATGCATTCAAAATAATTAAATCAAACCGAATAAGCACTTAGGAGCCATTTGCTCCTATGCTCATGAAGCCAAACCCACCAAGTGCGAAAAGCGTTGCTCGAACCGCTAACGAAGCTTCGATAATCACTCCTAGAGTCCTAAAAAGCACACCCTAGGAGTTACAAGCTAAGAAGATAAACCTTGAGTTCACACTTTAAGGATTTCGACAAAAGGTTGGAGAAAACTCACCGAATGCGAAGGAAGTGCTCTTGATCTCCAAATGGGAGTTAGAGTCCTTCTAATCCAACCTAAATCAAAGTTCTAAACCCATCAATTAGGTCCCAAAGGCCCTAAATCGAAAATCCCCAAATCCTAACCCTAGAATCCCATTCTAGGGTTTCATCTCACAAAAACCCACAAAATTCAAAACTAGAGGAAAGAGATCAATCACATACCTCTAAGAAGCTCAACACCAAGCTCAAAAAGCCCTAGGCTTGAAGCTTGATCCACCACAAAGCTCCAAAAGGCAAGCTCCAAGCTCCAACAATGGTGGTAGAGGCTCTATCAAGCAAAAAGAGCAAAAGAGAGGGTTTTAATCCTCTAAAAATCCAACCTAAACCCTAGAAAACACAAGGGAGTAGAGAGAGAAGCTCCTTACCTCCTTCTCTCTTGTTCTCAGTACAAGGAGAAGCCCTAGGGGCAAAGGGTGCTATATTAGAAGCAACAAAATGCTAAAACACCCCTGCAGTTTAAACTGCTCGAAATCTGCCAGGCTGTACCGGTACAAGCCATCCCACATCTGATACTACTGAAACGACCAAACCGAGGCTCGGGTTGGTGCCTCGACCATCCCATACCGTCTGAGAATCCACCTGTGCGGTATAGCAACAATGGGCTGCGGTATAGCAACCAAGGCAGTACAAGCCCTCGAGTCAACAGAGCAACCTAAAATCCAAATTTTTGGACTTTAGTGCTGGGAATTCATCCACTAACCTCGGTGCTCGTGCCATAGGTCGGAACACAGTCAACGACCCTCCAGAAAAATCTGAAAAAGCTCCAAACTCAAGTCAACTACTCGAACTCCGCAATTTGCGTAAGTCCAGTATGTTACAGGAATTGAGAAAGTTGAGAGACCAGTTACAGGATCTTCTCGACAAGGGATTCGTTAAGCTGAGCGTATCGCCGTGGGGAGCCCTGGTCTTGTTTGTGCGCAAGAAAGATGGATCCTTTCGATTCTGCGTTGATTATCGCGAGTTGAATAAGGTCACTATCAAGAACAAGTACCTGTTATCCCGAATCGATGACTTATTTGATCAGCTACAGGGGTCACGTGTGTACTCTAAGATAGACCTTCAGTCCAGCTACCACCAGTTGAAGATAAAGCCGGAAGATGTGCAGAAGACCGCGTTTCGCACGCGGTACGGTCATTACGAATTCACGGTTATGCCATTCGGGCTTACCAATGCCGCGGCAGCATTCATGGACCTGATAAACCGTGTTTTCATAGCGTATTTAGACTGATTTGTCGTGGTCTTTGTAGACGACATCTTCGTCTATTCACAAAGCGACGAAGAGCATGCGGAGCATTTGTGAATAGTGCTTCAAATCCTTCGGGGGGAGAAACTATACGCGAAGTTGAAGAAGTGTGACTTCTGGCTCCGAGAGGTCGCTTTTCTGGGTCATGTAATTTCTGAGAGTGGTATTTCTGTTGACCCAAAGAAAGTGGAAGCCAGCAAGGATTGGCCACGCCCGACCAATGTGACGGAGGTTCGTAGCTTCGTCGGTTTAGCGGGCTATTACCGGCGGTTTGTGGAAGGATTCTCGAAGATCGTTATTCCACTTACTCGCCTGATGTAGAAAGGCACCAGATTCGTTTGGAGTGACGAGTGCGAGTGGAGTTTTAAAGAGCTGGAGGAGAGATTGACTTCAACTCCGATACTCGCCCTACGGTGCAAGGCGAAGACTATGTGGTTTATAGTGACGCTGTTACGGATTTTATGTTGGCATATTTCGTGAAGTTAGTCCGGAGTCTTGAAGGTTTAAAAAGAAGAGACGAAAATCGAAGACTCGTAGACTCGAAACATGAATCCACAATGCTCGGTAAGTTTAAATACTATTGATGATGAATTTATAAATACTTAAAAGTGTTTGGAAGACTTAGGATGGTTTTTAAATGAATTCTGAACAAAACTGAGCCTTTCATGATGCAGGGACCGGTCTCTGATCTTGAAGATCGGTTCCCGTAAGTCCTCTCTGCGGAAAAGCTCTGAGGGACCGGTCTCTGCCCTTGAGGACCGGTTGCATCAGGGAAGGACTGATCTCTGTTCTTGAAGACCGGTCCTCGTAACTTGTTTTTCTCAAAGCGCAACGAAGGACCGGTCCTCTGGAGCAAGGGACCGGTTCCCGTGACTTGGTTTTTCTGATGCGCAGAGAGGGACCGGTTCCTGGCTTGGAAGACCGGTCCCCCAAGGACCGGTCTCCTCGAGAGGACCGGTCCCTGAAACCGTAATTGTTTCCAAAATTGACTTTTTACAATCCTAGTCTAGACTAATTGGTTTTAAAAATCAGGTTTTCAAATCCTAGTTTATCTCTAAGTCTTCTAAACCTATAAATAAGATGTAGGGGTGTTTCTAAAATATAACTAAGCATAGAATATCGTTTTCAAACCTTAGAAACTTGTTGTATGCTCTCTTTCTTTCTCAAACAACAAGTTTCTATCAGATCAATTCTTGAAACCCTAATTCCTCGTTATCCATGAAGAATTGATCTGGCTATTGCTTAGAAACATCTTCTACGGTTCTTTAATGATTATTTAAGCAATAAATCATCATCGATCAAATTGTTCTTTCTCCGAACGGAGTGCGCTCGTGGATTTGAGTAGGCGTCGTGGATTCGACGTGATCGAAGGCTTCGTGGATTCGAAGTGGTGGCGTTCGTGGATTCGAACGTGAGGCGTGGACAACCCGGTGGTGTGCGCAAGATCCGAAGAAGATAAAGAGAGGTTTGAGTCCGTGGATTCGGTAAATCACCTTGTAATCTTTTATTCTTAGTGGATTGTTATCGCTTGTTGGTCCCGTGAGTTTTTTACTCCGAGTTGGAGTTTTCCCACATAAATCTCGGTGTGATTTTTATTTTCCGCATTTATTTTTGTTGCATCGAGATTTATGGTTTTTGGCCGTTACACCCTATAGGTGTTTTTTGATACAATCTAGATAGATCCTTGAGCACCCCATAACTTACAAACGCGTCCTATCTGGGTTTTGGGTGTGCCTTGATGCAAGGTGGGAAGGTGATCGCATATGCGTCCCGCCAGCTGAAGAGTTACGAGAATAACTACCCCATTCATGACTTAGAGTTGGCGGTGGTGATCTTCGCTCTAAAGTTATGGAGGCACTATTTATATGGTGCACATTGCGAGATCTACACCGACCATAAAAGCTTGAAGTACTTATTTACCCAGAAGGAGTTGAACATGCGTCAACGGCAGTGGTTAGAATTGTTGAAAGATTATGATGTTGACATTCTTTACCACCCCGGCAAAGCGAACGTAGTCACCGACGCACTCAGTAGGAAGTCGGCGGAGAACCTCGCGCTGTCGGTTACGAATCAGACTCTCCTGTGGAAGGAAATGGGGCGGATGGATCTCGAGGTAGTAGCTCCAGAGATTTCGACTAGGTTGATGGCGCTCGTTGCGCAACCAACCCTATTGGAGAGGATTAGAGAATTGCAACCCGCAGACTCGAATCTCCAAAAGGTGCGGTGCAACGTTGAGGAGGGGGGTGCCGGAGATTTCAATATTGATGCTGGTGGTGCACTTCGGTTTCGAAACCGGTGGTGTGTACCCGAGAACGAGGAGCTTCGCAAGCTAATTTTACAGGAAGCGCATTGGTCCCCCTACAGTAATCACCCCGGCAGCACCAAGATGTATCATGAGTTGAAGACACTTTACTGGTGGCCGGGAATGAAAGCCGATGTCGGGCGCTTCATGGCGAGGTGTTGAACCTGCCAGCAGGTGAAAGCGGAGCACCGATTTCCAGTGGAAAAGCTTCAGAGCCTGCCTATTCCCGTCTGGAATTGGGAGGACATCTCGATGGATTTCGTGGTCGGCTTGCCTTGATCGACGGGCGGCCACGACGCGATTTGGGTAATTGTGGATCGTCTGACTAAATCAGCACACTTTCTGCCAATCCATGTTACTTGGGCAGGTGATAAACTGGCGCGGGTGTATCTTGATGAGATAGTGAGGTTGCACGGGGTACCAAAGTCTATTGTGTCGGATCGAAATCCCCGGTTCACTTCATATTTTTGGAAGAGCCTGCAGGAGGCATTGGGCACACGGCTCAATTTCAATACCGCTTTTCATCCTCAGCCAGATGGGCAGACAGAGAGAACCATACAGACATTGGAAGATATGTTGCGGGCGTGTGTCATTGATTATAAGGGGAGCTAGTGTAAGCACCTACCGATGGCAGAGTTCGCCTACAACAACAGTTATCATGCTAGCGTGGGGATGACACCGTTCGAAGATCTCTATGGGCGGAAGTGCCAATCTCCTATTCATTGGAGTGATGTGGGAGAGCGCGCAGAATTCGGCCCTGATGTTTTACGGGAGGTGGAAGAGAAGGTCCGTCTTGCTCGCAAAAGACTACTCACGGCGCAATCTCGACAGAAACGCTATTCGGATAAGCGCCGGTGAGATTTAGAGTTCGCGGTGGGCGATCATGTCTTTTTGAAGGTGTCGCCCATGAGAGGTGTTAAGAGGTTCGCAGTGCGGAGAAAATTGAGCCCCCGATATATTGGACCTTATGAGGTACTTGAGCAGTTTGGAACGGTGGCGTACCAGCTTGCACTACCTCCGAAACTCGCGGATGTGCATAACGTATTCCATATTTCCAATCTGCGCAAGTATATTCACGACCCCGAGCATGCCATAGTGTATGAGCCACCGGAGCTCCAAGAGGATTTGAGTTATGAGGAGTTCCCAGTCATGATTCTGGCTCGAGAAGTGCGCAAGTTGAGAAACCGCGAGATCCCCTATGTAAAAATTCGGTGGAGCAATCATAGTGATCGCGAAGCCACTTGGGAGCTCGAGGATGAAATAAGAAAGCACCATCCTTACCTATTCGAGGATTGAGTAAGGTATGGGTTTAAAGTTAAGTTTGTTTAAGTTAATAGGGTTGAGTTCGTTTCGAGGACGAAACTGTTTTAAGGTGGGGAGGATGTAAGGAAGTGGATTATCGAAATCCGAGAGTTGCACTTCATCTGGAATCGACTAGTTGCCGAGGGAATGTACTTTGGAAAGTTCAGAGATGATCCGAAGGCAAAAAGTGCATTGGAGTTGGTCTCGAGAGCAAGTTGTGTAACCTGCACAAAGTTGCAGATTTTTGCTTTTAGGGACCGGTCCCTGGCAAAAGGGACCAATTCCCGTACGCGTGGAAAATGGCCTGGGGGCCTTTCGCACAAGTTGCGCTCTCGGGGACCGGTCTCAGATGCGGAGACCGGTCTCCGAGGGACCGGTCCTCGGGGGAGGGACCGGTTCCCGTACGTTGGTTTGGGCCAGTCGCTCTCGGGGACCGGTCTCTCGGGGCAAGGACCGGTCCCCGTGTGCGTAAACCAGGGGGAAGTACCATCGGGGACCGGTCTCCCCATAGAGGGACCGGTCCGCGTGCTCAAAAATGCCCAAAATGGGTTGGTGCGAGGTGTTGAGAGTTGAGGGACTATCATGCAATTGCGGCATGAATTAGGCTAGATGGACACGTGAGAGCTTATTTGCTCTCACTTCTTTTATTTGCAAGCCCCAAAACATTTTCTCTCTTTCTCTCTCAAGGATCTCTCTCTCTCTCTCTCTCTCTCTCTCTCCCTTGAAGGTGATTGAAGGAGAAAGAGTTCAAGGAGAAGAGGAACAAGGAGAAGAACATCATCTTCTTCATCTTCTTCCTCTAGGTTGGAGGTAAGCCCCAAACCCCTTTAATGATGTTTTCTAGGATTTGGATTTTTATGCCCTAGAGAGGGTTTTGTTGAGACCTAGGAGTGCTAATAAGCACTAATTGCAAGTATCTAGGGTTTCCAATAGGGTAATTCCCATACATTGAAACCCTAGGGCACCGAAATAGGTTTTGTTAGGTGTCGAGTTTTGATCTCATTTGATGGGTTATAGACCTAATTGATAGGTGTTTAAACGCTTTGGCGGCGACGGTTCGGCGATTCGTCGAGTCGGTGCGGGGATATTGCCAAACGAAGGGCGTCTCGACTTCGTTTCCGCTCGAGAGGTCAAGCGGCAACAAGTGGTCGTGAAATTAGGCTCCCTACCATATTACGTCGCTAAAAGGTGGGTGGTGACCATCCCGAAGCAGTTGAACTGCTCCCTATGTCCAAGTGTAGTATCGTAAATCAATTTGCATATTGAGCATAATGCATATAGGGTGTTTGATGTTGATGTCTAAATTTGCATGCTTATAATAAAGTAGCGAACGGATATACCACTTGAACCTAGCATGCATTAGGATAACAAGTATAGCTTAGACCCTATATGTGATAATGTATATGTCACGCCCCGAGACCGCTACCAATTCGGTTCGATTCGGGGACGCCGATCAGGCGTCGAACGGACAGCACCTCCCCTGTCCGCCCAAGGCTCAACAACAAGTCATGTACAAAGAATCGCCCAGGAAATATAATTCTATATCATACATGACAAGAAGATGCACCTAAAGGTGCGAACGACAACAAGAGCAAGATACAAGTATTTTATACAAGTAATATAAAGAGAAGAGTCTATCTATTACAATCATTCAACCATTTGTTTACATTGTTTAACTTCAATTACATTCTTTCCCCAAAATACATAAGTCTTTACATATCCAAAATGTACATTGTTCTTTCTCCAAGTTACATAAAACTATACCAAAATTTATCCGAGGAAGGCTCTAATGCAAATGGCGGCCTCTACCAACTAGGGCGCGATGCCCTTACCGCGATCCTCACCAACCGCCCGCGAACTTGCACCTGTAATAGAGTGGGGTGAGAACTAACTTCTTTAGTTCCCAGTGGGCTCGGCCACCGACCCCACCGATCTCCCCACTAGGTCTAAGCAGGCAATAGCAGATAGATATTTATCTTAAAGCTGTAAATACGGTAAGTAAAGCATAATAGAAGAAATGCAATAACTACTTTGCCTGTAACAATAAGGTTAAAGTAAATGCTCTAGCCACGTAATTACAATTCTATCATGCTCAATATGTACTGTTGTACCCAATCTCATTACTCTTTGGAGTTTGTTACCCAATCCATGGCTAGCCCGTAGGCACGCCCACGACTCAACACATTCAACCTCATGGGTTGTCTGCGGGACCCCACATAGGCTATCCCTATCGAATCACGTGCCAAGACCTCCGGAGACTCGCACTACTCGTGTGGAGCGACCACGTCACGAGCGCTGAGCAGACTGTGTGAGTATGATCTTCTCCTCCAATTTGGAGGGCATCCAACACAGGGGAACTAGTAACCATCTCCTCCACTTTGGAGGACATCCACACAGGGGAAATGCATAAGTGTTTGGTAGCACTATGTCTCTATGTCATTTATCATCAAGTTGTCTACTTGGTTCATATATCTCTAGTGTTCTTTACACTATGTCATTGTACATGCCATTCATCAAGTTATCTACTTGGTACTCATGTCACTAGTGTTTCTATACACTATGTTACATTATCATTCATCAAGTTCTATACTTGGTTCACATGTCTCTAGTTGTCATTCATGCAAGATTAAGTCATCTCTAGGGTTCAGTGTCACAATATTCATCCTGATGCTTCCTATGTCCAAATGCAAGCCTATGGTGCCGCACGATAAGGAAGTGTGCAAGCAGACTCCCTATGTCCTAATGCGACGCCCATAGCTCCGCACGATAAGAAAGCATGCAAGGAAAGTCATCTAACCATACCAACCCTATCATGCATGAAATAAATATACCTATATATATTCTCAGGCAATATGTTCAATATTTATTCTTAGACATAAAAGGGAGCCCAACGGCTTCGGATAGCACCCCCCACCTTTTGGGATGTTCCTTGAAGCAACAACGCCGCTTTCGTTGCCTCAAATCTCAACTTTGACTCTCCGGGCCAAAATCAACACTGTAAGCCAATGTTCGGCTCGGATCACTTAATCCGTCAGTCGGGTCGACGAACCGTCGCCTCGCACGCGTTCGTGGACCTAACAATATGTTAGAAATGAGGTTAAAAGAGATCAAAACCTCATATTTAGAAAACCCCCAATTTGAGCCCTAGATTTTGCCTCGAGCAAAATCTCGCGCTAGAGCTCAAATCGACCTCAAGTAGGAGCTTCAATGGTGGAGAGGATGAGGAAGATGATGCTAGGCTTGCTCCTAGCTTGATCCTCCACCAAGATCTCCACTCCTTCTCCTCCTCCTTCTTCTTCTTCTTCTTCTTTCTAGAGAGAGAAAGAGAGCTTGTGTGTGTGAGGGAGAGGGAATGACAGTGTGAGAGGGAGGGAGAGTCCCTCTATAGCATCTATTGTAACAAGATGCTAAAAGGCCCTTCAACTATGCAAACTGCACCAAACTGGGCATTTTTCGGGCTCAGGGACCGGTCTCCCTAACCCAGGACCGGTCCCAGAGAGCCTTGCTCCACTCTGCGCAGCTGGGGACCGGTCTCCCCCTTAAGAGACCGGTCCCAGAGAGCCTGCTCTCGCGGGACAGCCTTCCGGGACCGGTCTCCCTTTTCAGGGACCGGTCCCCCCAGGGACCATCAGCCTACTCCAAGGACTTAGCCAAATTTTCAGCTTTTCGTCGTTTCTTCTCCGTTTTCGCTCGTTTGGCATCCGATTCTTTTCAAATCCAACCGAGACTTTGCAAACATGTTTTCGAACACGTTTTCATCATCTTTTCATCCACGCTAATGCCGGATTTAGCTCACGACCCAACATAGCTTTTCGGGTTCCGTTTTCGCGCCTACGCGCACAAAAACGCCCGAAAGCTTCCGAACTTCACCGGGAGCAACTGATGCACTTTTTGCCTTCGGATCAACTTCGAACTTTCCGAAGTCCATCCACTCGACAATCAGTCGACTATAAACGTGATGCAACTCTCGGATTTCGAGAATTCACATCCTTACATCCTCCCCGCCTTAAAAAGAGTTTCGTCCTCGAAACGAACCCTTAAATCAAACTTAAACTTAAACTTAAATTCATACCTCACTCCTCGAATAAATGAGGATGATGCATCTTCATCTCGCTCTCGAGCTCCCAAGTGGCTTCACGATCGTCGTGATTACTCTACCGAACTCGGACATAAGGAATTTCGCGATTCCGCAATTTGCGCACCTCCCGAGCAATAATTGCCACCGGAAACTCTTCATAGCTCAAGTCCTCTTGAAGCTCCGGCGGTTCAAACATCATGGCGTGATCGGGATTGTGAACATACTTCCGAAGGTTGGAAATGTGAAACACGTTGTGAACGTCCCCTAGGTGCTGCGGCAGTGCAATCCGATATGCTACCGCTCCAATACGTTCCAACACTTCGAATGGTCCAATACATCGAGGACTCAATTTTCCTCGAACTCCAAATCGTCTCACGCCTCTCATAGGCGAAACCTTCAAGAACACGCGGTCTCCTACCGCGAATTCCAAGTCTCTTCGGCGCTTATTGGCATAACTTTGTTGCCTCGATTGTGCTGTAAGCATCCGTTGGCGAGCGAGGCGAACTTTCTCTTCGGCCTCTCGCAACACTTCGGGACCAACCACGGCCCGCTCACCTACATCACCTCAATGCACAGGAGATCGGCACTTCCGCCCGTAAAGGACTTCAAACGGTGCCATCTCTACGCTAGCCTGGTAACTGTTGTTATAGGCGAACTCGGCCATTGGCAAATATTTGGCCCAACTTCCTTTATAGTCAATGACACACGCCCGCAACATATCCTCCAGAATCTGAATAGTCCTCTCGATCGTCCATCCGTACGAGGGTGAAATGCGGTACTGAACTCGAGTCGTGTGCCAAGTGCTTCCTGTAGGCTCTTCCAGAAATGTGAGGTGAATCGGGGATCTCGATCTGATACAATCGACTTCGGTACCCCGTGCAATCTGACCACCTCATCAAGATATACCTGCGCCAGTTTCTCACCTGACCACGTAGTGTGGATCGGTAAAAAGTGTGCAGACTTTGACATACGGTCCACAATCACCCAAATCGCGTCGTGGCCGCCAATCGAACGAGGTAATCCGACCACGAAATCCATCGCGATATCTTCCCACTTCCAAACTGGGATAGGTAGGCTCTGAAGCTTCCCCGCTGGGTATCGGCGTTCTGCCTTTACTTGCTGACACACTAAGCACTGTGCCACATAGCGTCCAATATCCGCCTTCATCCCCGGCCACCAGTACTGCATCTTTAAGTCTCTGTACATTTTGGTGCCGCCCGGGTGAATACTATAAGGAGCCCGATGAGCTTCCTCCAAAATCAGCTTTCGGACTTCTTCGTTTTCTGGTACACACCACCGGTTGCGGAACCGGAGTGCACCGTCGGCATCTACGGTGAAATCGCCACCGCGTCCACTCTCAATGTCTTGCCATACCTTTTGGAGATTAGGGTCTGCAGGCTGAAGACTCTTGATCTGCTCCAACAAGGTCGGTCGAACAATAAGAGCCGATAATATAGCCGGTACTTCTGGAGCTACTACCTCAAGATCTAGCCGTTTCATTTCCCGGCATAGAGGATCTTGAGCCGTAACCTTCAATGCAAGGTTCTCTACCGATTTTCTGCTGAGAGCATCGGCGACTACATTCGCTTTCCCGGGGTGGTAAAGGATCGAGACGTCGTAATCCTTTAGCAATTCCAGCCACCGCCGTTGGCGCATGTTTAGCTCCGTTTGAGTGAATAGATATTTTGGACTTTTGTGGTCCGTGTATATCTCGCAACGCGCGCCATATAGATAGTGTCTCCACAACTTAAGAGCAAATACCACTGCGGCTAGCTCTAAGTCATGGATATGATAGTTCTTCTCGTAGGTCTTCAACTGACGGGACGCATATGCGATTACCTTCCCGCCCTGCATCAGAACACATCCCAAACCTGAATAAGACGCGTCGCTATATACCACAAAGTCCTCGCCTTTCACCGGTAACGCGAGCACCGGAGTCGAAGTCAATCTGTCCTTCAACTCTTGAAAACTCCGGTCGCACTCGTCACTCCATATGAACTTGGTGCCTTTCTTCGTTAGACGGGTAAGTGGAATTACAATTTTAGAGAAACCTTCCACGAACCGCCTATAATAGCTCGCTAAGCCCACAAAGCTTCGGAATTCCGTGACGCTCGTAGGGCGCGGCCAATCCTTGATTGCCTCTATTTTCCTCGGGTCAACAGAAATTCCGCCCTCGGAAATAACATGCCCCAGAAATGCAACTTCCCTCAGCCAAAAGTCGCACTTCTTCAGTTTGGCATATAACTTCTCCTCCCGAAGGATTTGAAGTACTAAGCGTAAATGCTCCGCATGTTCCTCGTCACTGCGGGAATAGACCAGTATGTCATCTATGAAGACCACTACAAACTGGTCCAAATACTTCCTGAAGACACGGTTCATTAAGTCCATGAACGATGCCGGGGCATTCGTGAGCCCAAACGGCATTACCGTGAATTCATAATGTCCATACCGCGTGCGGAATGCGGTTTTTCTGAACATCCTCCGGCTTAATCCTTAATTGATGATAGCCCCCGATTGGAGGTCAATCTTTGAATAGACACTCGACCCTTGCAACTGATCGAACAAGTCATCGATTCTGGGTAGTGGATACTTGTTCTTGATCGTGACCTTGTTCAATTCGCGATAATCCACGCAGAGTCGGAATGTCCCATCCTTCTTTCGCACAAATAACACGGGGGCTCCCCACGGCGATACACTCGGCCGGATGAACTCCTTATCAAGAAGATCCAACAACTGAGCCCTCAACTCTTTTAATTCCGCCGGCGCCATCCGATATGGAGCCTTCGAAATCGGCGCGGTTCCGGGAGCCAAGTCGATTACAAACTCGATTTCCCGCTCTGGCGGTATTCCCGGTAATTCGGCAGGAAATACGTCGGGGAATTCCCGAACTACCGACAACTCCTCGAGTGTCGGGGTCACTCGCTCAACTTCTACAACGGTCGCCATATAGGCGGCGCAACCGCTGCTAACAAGCTTCCTCGCTCTCGTCGCTGACACTGTCGCGGCGAAGCAGGAACTCTTACATGCTTTGTAGACAAGATCCTCCTGTCCTGGCTCACGAAATGTGATCACTTTCTCCTTACAGTCGATCAACGCGTAATATTTTGAGAGCCAGTCCATGCCCAAAATCACGTCGAAATCCTTCAACCCTTTGAGCACTAAGGTTCGGATTGGCATTATCCAGTCACCTATCTGCACTGGACATGCAGGGCATTCCTTATAAATATGGATTACCGAACCAGGGCTATCCATTCGCCACACCTTTTCACAAGCCTTTACATCTATACCATGAGCTCGTGCAAATGATTTACTTATAATCGAATTAGTGGCACCTGTATCAAACAAAGCTCTGGAGCGAACTCCATTAATTAAAACCGTACCTGCCACAGTTTCACGCGGCTCAGCTTCAGCAGGTTCCTCGACTTGGGCCAGAGCGGCGAATACCCGTCCGCTCGGCGCTGGTCGTGTCAACTCAGGCTGACGCGGAGCCATCACGCGTCCAGCCGACATGGCAGCAGGTGGAGCTCCTCCATAGTAAACCGGTGTCGATGGAGTCGATGCAACTGACGGGGCCGACGGGGCCTTCGCTGGACAGTTGCGGCTGATGTGCCCTTCTTGTCCACAGTTGTAGCACTTGCCCAGCCACTGTCTGCATTGATGTGCTCGGTGATTCCCGCCGCCACATATAGTACACTGCTGCGGTCCACGACTCCACGACTGCGTCCGCGGGTTCTTCGGGGGTTTCTTGGAACTCGATTGTCCCCCCGAAGGACCACCTGATCGCTTCTTTCCCTTATCCTTGGACGCCGCCATAAGCTCACGTTCCTCGCGCACATGAGCGTCACCGTGCTCCGCCCACAGTGCACGATCAAAAATCTCAAAGATAAGTACCGAGCTTCAATATCTGCACCGCCCGATATATGCTCGGCCTAAGTCCTCGCAAGAACCAGTCCGCTCGGTCTCGGTCATCACGTACAACTTCCGAAACACAGTCTATAATATGGGAGAATTCCTGCTCGAACTCCGCTACAGAGCGGTCTCCCTGCCTCAAAGTTCTGAACTTCTCCTGCAACTTCCGCTTCACCGTGTCCGGGAAGTAGTTGGCGTACATTTCCCTCTTGAACTCCTCCCAGGTGATAGGTGGGAGATCAGAAGGCCTATCTCGCTTCAGTCGCTTCCACCACACCTTCGCCGTCTTTTCGAGACAATGAGTGGCGAAGTATACCTTGTCCCTATCCGAGGTACGAAAGTCCTCGAACATCGTTTCCATCGAGTCAATCCATGACTCCACTACCTCCGGCTCCACTTGTCCGCCTTCAAAGATTGGTGGGTGGAACTTCATGAATCGAAGTGGCCGTCGCCGCCTTGTTCCGTCTCCTCGCCGAAGCATCGGGGGTTGCCGAACCCGACGCCGCCGGAAGTGCACTTGCCGGCGGAGGACATGCCGCCACCGGAATCGCCGCCACACCTCGCCTTCGCCCGCCTGTGCACGCGTATCGGGGCGCGGGTGGAGTACGATTCTCGCCGCCGCCGCAGCGGCCGTCGCCGCTATCTCGTTGCTCCATTAGCTCCCCGGAGCCGATCAAAACGACCCGTCAACGCAGTCATCTACGTCCGTAACTCCTGCACCTCGCTAGGGCCCGTCGACTCTGGCGCCAAAGGAGGTCCAGGTAGATCCGGGTCTCCCGACGATGATGCCGGACCCGACCTACGCATGTAGCGTCTCGGAGGCATTAGTTCCTGTTAAGGATTTTGTGTTGGCAAGTTTCGTGAATTGAGTCGGAGTCTTGAAGGCGTCAGGAGCACATTTGAACAAAGAAGATGCAAACAGACATTACAAGACTCAGCGGTGAAGCTTCGGCACCTCAGGTATGATTCTAAGAACATTTATGGTGATTTTAGACTAAGATATAGTAGTTAGAGGACTTGGATTGAATTCTATTTGACAAAAATCAAAGCTGGAAAAATTTGGTCAAGATCCGGATCTCAAAGGTGACATCCGGATCTAAAAGGTGAGATCGGGATCTGAGATGTGAGATCGGGATCCCGTAAGCCTGTCCTCTGCGCAATTTTAAGTGTGATCCGGATCTGGATTGAGATCCGGATCCCGTACCTTGCAGTTTCAGGATGAATTAAGGTGGACCGGATCTAAGAGGTGGGATCCGGATCCCGAAGCTCTATATTTGATGTTGCGCAAGCCAGGACCGGATCTCATGGCCTAGGACCGGACCCTGTGAAAAATATTTTTCAATGACGAAAGGCAGGACCGGTTGAGGGGGGCTGAGTCCGGACCTTGGCTGCGGAAAATATTTCCAGATTTGGTTGTTACAATCCTAATCTATCTCTAAGTCTTCTAATACTATATAAAGACCATGGGGGGTTCATAATTCAAGATGCTTACATTATAAACTTTATTGAAAACCCTAGAAGCTTGTAGGTAGCCGTTTTTCTCATCTTCTACATCAAGCTTCTCCCAAATTGATTCTCGGTGCCCTAATTCTTAATGTTTTTCTAGAATCAATTTGAGAATTGCTTAGAGATTATTCCCATAGATCTTTAATGAGAATCTAAGCAATAAATCACCATCGATCGTATTGTTTTTGCTCCGGACGGAGTGTGCTCGTGGATTCGAGTGGGCGTCGTGGATTCGGCGTGTTCGAGGCTTCGTGGATTCGAAGTGCGTGCGTTCGTGGACTCGGACGTGAGGGCGTGGACAACCCGAAGGAGGATTGCGCGGAGATCCATAGGAGAGTTAGAGAGGTCGAGTCCGTGGAGTTCGGTATCACCTTGTAATCTTTTCTCTTATTGATTGTTTATTCGCGTGTTGGTCCCGTGGGTTTTTTACTCCGAGTTGGAGTTTTCCCACGTAAATCTCGGTGTGCTTTTTAATTTCCGCATTTACCTTTTTAAAGCATCGAGAATTGTGGTTTTTGGCCGATACACCTATTCACCCCCCTCTAGGTGTTGTTTGATACAATCTAGATAGATCCTTGGGGCTTCCCCGTAACTCACACTTGGTATCAGAGCGGGATCTAGATATATTGATATCTAATGGCCGAAGGCGGTAACATTAATCGACCTCCGCTATTCGACTCGCACGAATTATGCCTATTGGAAAGTTCGCATGAGAGCTTTTCTAATTGCAATCGAAGAGCGGGTGTGGAAATCAATTGAGTTCGGATGGAAACCTCCAACCGAAAAGGTCGATAATGTTGAGAAGCCTAAACCACGAGACAAGTGGACAAAAGATGAAAACGAGGCATCTTCGTTTAACGGCAAGGGCATAAACGCTTTATTTAATGCCTTGTCTCAAACGGAGTTTACTCGCGTTTCGGCTTGTGAAACCGCGAAAGAGATTTGGGATACTCTACAAGTTACGCATGAAGGAACAAGCTTAGTAAAGGTCCAAAAATTACAAATGCTTACTAGCAAATTCGATTCGATCTCTATGGACGAAACGAGACCTTTACCGAGTATTATACGCGTCTACAAGACATTGTAAATACATGCGCTAACTTGGGAGAGAAAATTCCGAGTCAAAAGTTGTTAGAAAAATTCTTCGAACTCTTCCTAACGTTTTCGGGCAAAGGTTGCCGCGATCGAAACGGTTAAGCATCCGGACGAGATGAAAGTCGAAGAGTTAGTAGGCGCATTACAAACGTACGAGATGACTTTTCCTACTAACCAATCTTCTTCCAAGTCTTTTTCTAAAAGCACAGGGATTGCACTCAAATCAATAAAGGAAGAAGACGACGACACGAATTCCGACGGAAATATCACGCTTGCGGATTTTGAACATCAATTGGCGCTACTCACGAAGAAATTCCGACGGAACTTCCGAAAGAACAATGCTTCATCTTCGAAGCGAAAATCTTTCTCTAAACCTTCTTCTAATTCTAAATTGGAAGATAAAAAACTTGCAAAGTCTTCGAATGAAAAAGATGAATTTGAAGGGCTACTCCAATGCTTCAAGTGTAGAGGCTACGGCCATATTGCAACGGATTGTCCTTCAAAGAAGACGTATAAACAAAAAGCATTGCAAGCAAAGACTTGGGATGATTCAACTTCGGGTGATTCATCGCCAAGTGATGAAGAAAAGGATCATATGGCTCTATTTTCTAATTCTTCTTTGACTAATGTTGCTTGTTTATCTTCAATTATATCTAATTCAAATCCTTCTCTTTCTTCGCATGGGTCTTCGAGCGAGAATGGCGAAAGCGAGGAGGAAGCAAACGACGAGGATATAGCGGAAGCATACAATCAACTTCTTGTTGAATCACGGAAGATGGCTAAATTCAATAAGAAGTTGGAAAGTCGATTGTTGGAGATTGAAGAGGATAACAACAATATGAGGATCATGAATGAAGCTCTTGAGGAGGAACGAGAATCGATTTTGAATAACAATTCGGTCCTCCAAACGAAGCTAGAAGAAGCGGAATTAACGATGAAATCTTATAAGGATAAGATTGGATTTTTGGAGCAACAATTTAAGGAAACTTTTACATCCAATCAAGTGTTAACCAAGCAAGTTTATCAACTCAAATCCGATCTTCAACAATTTTCTTCGGGGTCAAAGAAGTTGGATAGTATGCTTGGGTTAGGTCAAACGAACAAGTTGGGCCTCGGATATGAACGGACATACGTTGAGAAGGAGTTAAAGTCGATATCTAAAGTCTCAACGACCTTGAAGGATAAGATGTGTCACAAGTGCGGCATCAAAGGACACATCAAGAAGAGTTGTCCAAAGAAGAATAAATCGGTACTCCCTACTACTCGGCCTCCCCCTCGGAATCAAAAGAATAATAATTTGGGTCGAGTATCTCAACCAAACCGGATTTCTAAGCGAAAGTCACAAGCGGTTTGGGTTTCAAAGCCTCAACGACAACATCAACCGAATCTTCAAGCAATGAAAAGACCAACGGTGGATCAAAAGTCAAAACAAAACGTCGACAAGCCAAGACAACCAAAGATCCGACAAGTTTGGATCCGGAAAGGTGATATCTTTCCTTGCTCCTCGTCTTAGTTTATTTTTATTTATATAATGCTTTGATTGATGCATATTGCATACTATATTTTCATTGCATTACATCTTTTTGACGAGATTCATTGTTTAAAATTTTGTTTTGAAATTTTTTAGGAAAGGTATTTGGGAATTTTTAATTTGATTGATTTTTTTTTGAAGGGAGATGATTGAAAATCATTAATGTGGAGAGATTAAAAGTTTTTTTAAAAGAACTTTAACCGGTATCTAAAGTAAATTCAAAGTAAATTAAATTCATATTAATTATCGATCTTACTCCACTTTTTATTATTTTGACGATAATTAATTATGTGATTTGTTCTTACATACATTCATCAAAATTTTGAAATTAATTTTAATCTCTTGGTAATTGATTCATCTTGGTAGTGAATGTTGAATATAATTGATGGATATTTGCTAATCGACTAAAGTTCGTCAAAATTATTTTCGAATGTGAGATTGTCTAATTTAGGGGGAGTTTGTTTTATTTTTTTTTAAAAAAAGGAAGAAACTCCTTAATTTAAAAGATGTGGAAAGAGTTACATCCGAAAGGAGTGTGAAAACTACCACCACATGTAGGAAAGAGCTACCACCCCTTGGCCGTCCTAAGACGTGTGTGAAGCTACCACATGGGTAATTATATGAAAAACCGAAAAGGTTGAGAAAAATATATGTGAATATTTTAGAATTTTCGTTATAAGGTGGTAGATTGAAAAAGATGCTCAAAGAGCCACCCCCGGTGTTTATTAGCTAAATCTCTATTTTGAACGTGTTGCGACGAATTGGTGTCAACTTGGACAAATTTCTAGAAATTATTATTTATCAATTCGCATCTTGATGATTTAAATAATTTTGATTGTTCTTAATATCAAATTTTGATGATACGATGTCTTTTGAAATCAAATAATATTTTATCTTCATCATAATGATTTTTGGAGTACAATCTTTAACTTTTATGAAATTAACTTAATTTGGAAGGTTTTTTGAGAAAACAAGGCAAATTTTTTTTTGATGAGGAGGACACGGAGTGATTTTACCTTTTTGAGCTTTATTATCTATATTTTATTTTTTCTCTCCTAGGACTTTGTCTAGTTTGCTTAATTTTGGTATCTAGATTTGTAACTATGTCATGACTACTTTCTTTTTGCTCGTTTGTTTTTCTCTCTATTTGTATTTCTTTTTGGCAATTTTTGACAAAAAGGGGAGAATGAAGAACAAGGTATAGAGGGAGAAGATATTTGGTATTTGATGCATACACGAAGGGGGAGGCATGATGAGATTAAGGAGGGAGAATGAGATGTGATCATGAAAAAAGGGGGAGAAATGAACAAAGGGAGAGAGTGTTATTTTCATATATTTTTTCTACTAACTTTGTTTGTGAACTTTCTTCGTAGAGAAAGTAATCTAATTGCAGATCATTGAAGACTTCAAGACTCCTTGTGTCTAAGTCATAGAGTTTGTTTTAGGAGTTTTGATGTAATTTTGAGTTTCAAAATTGTATTTGGATTACACGCGAAGTTTAGTGTTTTGGTGATGACATTGAACTTCGTTTTTCTTTTATGATGTAATTTTAGTGAGCTTTTGTGTTTTGTCACGAAATTGCCAAAGGGGGAGATTGTTAAGGATTTTGTGTTGGCAAGTTTCGTGAATTGAGTCGGAGTCTTGAAGGCCAGAGCACATTTGAACAAAGAAGATGCAAACAGACATTACAAGACTCACGGTGAAGCTTCGGCACCTCGTATGATTCTAAGAACATTTATGGTGATTTTAGACTAAGATATAGTAGTTAGAGGACTTGGATTGAATTCTATTTGACAAAAATCAAAGCTGGAAAAATTTGGTCAAGATCCGGATCTCAAAGGTGACATCCGGATCTAAAAGGTGAGATCGGGATCTGAGAGGTGAGATCGGGATCCCGTAAGCCCGTCCTGCGCAATTTTAAGTGTGATCCGGATCCGGATTGAGATCCGCATCCCGTACCTTGCGCTCAGGATGAATTAAGGTGGACCGGATCTAAGAGGTGGGATCCGATCCCGAAGCTCTATATTTGATGTTGCGCAAGCCAGGACCGGATCTCATGGCTTAGGACCGGACCCGGGAAAAATATTTTTCAATGACGAAAGGCAGGACCGGTTGAGGGGGGCTGAGTCCGGACCTTGGCTGCGGGAAATATTTCCAGATTTGGTTGTTACAATCCTAATCTATCTCTAAGTCTTCTAATACTATATAAAGACCATGGGGGGTTCATAATTCAAGATGCTTACATTATAAACTTTATTGAAAACCCTAGAAGCTTGTAGGTAGCCGTTTTTCTCATCTTCTACATCAAGCTTCTCCCAAATTGATTCTCGGTGCCCTAATTCTTAATGGTTTTCTAGAATCAATTTGAGAATTGCTTAGAGATTATTCCCATAGATCTTTAATGAGAATCTAAGCAATAAATCACCATCGATCGTATTGTTTTTGCTCCGGACGGAGTGTGCTCGTGGATTCGAGTGGGCGTCGTGGATTCGGCGTGTTCGAGGCTTCGTGGATTCGAAGTGCGTGCGTTCGTGGACTCGGACGTGAGGGCGTGGACAACCCGAAGGAGGATTGCGCGGAGATCCATAGGAGAGTTAGAGAGGTCGAGTCCGTGGAGTTCGGTATCACCTTGTAATCTTTTCTCTTATTGATTGTTTATTCGCGTGTTGGTCCCGTGGGTTTTTTACTCCGAGTTGGAGTTTTCCCACGTAAATCTCGGTGTGCTTTTTAATTTCCGCATTTACCTTTTTAAAGCATCGAGAATTGTGGTTTTTGGCCGATACACCTATTCACCCCCCTCTAGGTGTTGTTTGATACAATCTAGATAGATCCTTGGGGCTTCCCCGTAACTCACAGTTCCTGAAACGCAACAACCGGGTTAGTTATCTTAACCCATCGAACCACTCGTGATTAACAATCGCGAGACTCAACATTTTAAAATTAGGCGGAAGCACACAAGTGTACTCATTCTAGACTCTCGGTGTCATGTTGTCGGCCGCCCAACACAAGCACTTTAAGCCAAGAACTAATACTCTTGAATCCGTCTCTATTCACAACTAGAGACATCTCAACCGTTACTTCGACCCAATCGAATTAACTTCCGCACTTGACATAGGTTCACGTTTCGCTCACGTACCTATAGCCTTAGGGTTTACCGTCCTAGGGTTTCCTAGGTCCATCCTAGACTCTCTCTTTACTTGCTCTTACTGCTCTGATACCAAAAGAATACCTGTCACGCCCCGAGACCGCTACCAATTCACTTCGGTTCGGGGACGCCGATCAGGCGCCGAACGGACAGCACCTCCCCTGTCCGCCCAAGGCTCAACAACAAGTCATGTACAAAGAATCGCCCAGGAAATATAATTCTACATCATACATGACAAGAAGATGCACCTAAAGGTGCGAACGACAACAAGAGCAAGATACAAGTATTTTATACAAGTAATATAAAGAGAGAAGAGTCTATCTATTACAATCATTCAACCATTTGTTTACATTGTTTAACTTCAATTACATTCTTTTCCCAAAATACATAAGTCTTTACATATCCAAAATGTACATTGTTCTTTCTCCAAGTTACATAAAAATATACCAAAATTTATCCGAGGAAGGCTCTAATGCAAATGGCGGCCTCTACCAACTAGGGCGCGATGCCCTTACCGCGATCCTCACCAACCACCCGCGAACTTGCACCTGTAATAGAGTGGGGTGAGAACTAACTTCCTTAGTTCCCAGTGGGCTCGGCCACCGACCCCACCGATCTCCCCACTAGGTCTAAGCAGGCAATAGCAGATAGATATTTATCTTAAAGCTGTAAATACGGTAAGTAAAGCATAATAGAAGAAATGCAATAACTACTTTGCCTGTAACAACAAGGTTAAAGTAAATGCTCTAGCCACGTAATTGCAATTCTATCATGCTCAATATGTACTGTTGTACCCAATCTCATTACTCTTTGGAGTTTGTTACCCAATCCATGGCTAGCCCGTAGGCACGCCCACGACTCAACACATTCAACCTCATGGGTTGTCTGCGGGACCCCACATAGGCTATCCCTCGGGACCCCACATAGGCTATCCCTATCGAATCACGTGCCAAGACCTCCGGATGCTTCCTATGTCCAAATGCAAGCCTATGGTGCCGCACGATAAGGAAGTGTGCAAGCAGACTCCCTATGTCCTAATGCGACGCCCATAGCTCCGCACGATAAGAAAGCATGCAAGGAAAGTCATCTAACCATACCAACCCTATCATGCATGAAATAAATATACATATATATATTCTCAGGCAATATGTTCAATATTTATTCTTAGACATAAAAGGGAGCCCAACGGCTTCGGATAGCACCCCCCACCTTTTGGGATGTTCCTTGAAGCAACAACGCCGCTTTCGTTGCCTCAAATCTCAACTTTGACTCTCCGGGCCAAAATCAACACTGTAAGCCAATGTTCGGCTCGGATCACTCAATCCGTCAGTCGGGTCGACGAACCGTCGCCTCGCACGCGTTCGTGGACCTAACAACGTGTTAGAAACGAGGTTAAAAGAGATCAAAACCTCATATTTAGGAAACCCCCAATTTGAGCCCTAGATTTTGCCTCGAGCAAAATCTCGCGCTAGAGCTCAAATCGACCGTGTAGATCACTTCTTAGAGAAGCTAGGGTTCCAAGAAAATTATTTCTAAGAGGTACAAAACACCCTAAGAGAAGCTACCATGAGAGCTCTCAAGAGCTTACCTCAAGTAGGAGCTTCAATGGTGGAGAAGATGAGGAAGATGATGCTAGGCTTGCTCCTAGCTTGATCCTCCACCAAGATCTCCACTCCTTCTCCTCCTCCTTCTTCTTCTTCTTCTTCTTTCTAGAGAGAGAAAGAGAGCTTGTGTGTGTGAGGGAGAGGGAATGACAGTGTGAGAGGGAGGGAGAGTCCCTCTATAGCATCTATTGTAACAAGATGCTAAAAGGCCCTTCAACTATGCAAACTGCACCAAACTGGGCATTTTTCGGGCTCAGGGACCGGTCTCCCTAACCCAGGACCGGTCCCAGAGTGCCTTGCTCCACTCTGCGCAGCTGGGGACCGGTCTCCCCCTTAAGAGACCGGTCCCAGAGAGCCTGCTCTCGCGGGACAGCCTTCCGGGACCGGTCTCCCTTTTCAGGGACCGGTCCCCCTGTGGATCATCACCTACTCCAAGGACTTAGCCAAATTTTCAGCTGTTCGTCGTTTATTCGCCGTGTTCGCTCGTTTGGCATCCGATTCTTTTCAAATCCAACCGGGACTTTGCAAACATGTTTTCGAACACGTTTTCATCATCTTTTCATCCACGCTAATGCCGGATTTAGCTCACGACCCAACATAGCTTTTTGGGTTCCGTTTTCGCGCCTACGCGCACAAAAACGCCCGAAAGCTTCCGAACTTCACCGGGAGCAACTGATGCACTTTTTGCCTTCGGATCAACTTCGAACTTTCCGAAGTCCATCCACTCGACAATCAGTCGACTATAAACGTGATGCAACTCTCGGATTTCGTGAATTCACATCCTTACAGTATATGATTGGGAAACTTAGGCAATGACACCCTAAGGATTGTGGCATCTAGTTAAACATTAACTATGACGAGTGGCATCTAGTTGAACAATAAACTATGACGAGTGGCATATGAGAAACTTAGTGTAGTTCAAACACTAAAAGGTCAAGTATAGAAACATACGGATTCCACAATGATGATAACCCTAGTTGGTAGGGTATTCCCAGTTTACAGGATTCGGATAGCGCTCACATAGCCTGTCTACGCCTGGGGTGGTCACTCCACACAGGCTGTGCACTCCGGAGCTATCACTAGGGGGGCTAACATATTTGCCCTTGGACTAACGTATCTGTCCAACAAGCGGTCACGTGGGATAGTTGAGCAGCATGACTCCGCCCCATATGAGACCACAGAACATGAGAAGAAAAAATGGGCCCTTGGGCTCACAGAAAGATTGGGTAACTTAAGAACTTAATTTATTGTTGAGCATGATAGTACAGTAGCCAGCCTTTACTATGAGTTCATGCATTCACTACATCGATTTGAGGCTTAGTAGGATGTTGCATCTTTATTTACAGTATAGCTGTCAATTTCAATTGTATCTATCTATCTATCTGTCTTTCTATGCCTCCTTGGACATTGTGGGGAGATCGACGGAGTCGGCAGCCGAACCCACTGGAAACTATGGAAGATAGTTCTCGCCCCACTTTATTACAGGTCCGAGCACGAGTGCGCCAGTTGAGGATCGCGGCAAGGGCTTGGCGCCCTAGCGGTGGTAGTAGGTTACTCTCCTATTTGCATTAGAGTTACCCGGTACTTATTTTGGAGAGTAGATGATGTATAGGTGGTGAGGTATTCTGGATGATGTACATTTTGAGTTATATTTTGGAGAATGTTAAACCAGATCACTTATGTTGTATTCGTAAGAATTGAATAATGTAATAGTTTAGTTTCTCTCTTTTATTCACTTGTATCTCACTCGTGATGCTTGCTCTTGGTTGTTAGCACTGTTTGTGCTCTCGTTATCTTTGGTTTGTGTATGTATTCAAGTGTTTCCTGGGAACTTGTTGTACATATCCTGGTTGGTTAGCTTTAGGCGGGCAGGGGAGGAGCCGTCCATCTGACGACTGTCTCGCGCGCCCGAATCGAGCCAAGTGGGTAGCGGTCTCGGGGCGTGACAAATTACGTAATCATTGCGGTTTTTATTTCTATTCTTATTCTTATATTTAAAATTTTACATACAAAAAGAGGAAAATGGGAATAAAATGGGCGCTAATTTTTTTGCCGAAAAATGGGTCTGTCGAAAGACCCAAATTTGAATATACGTGTAACACACTGGACTTTTGCAAATTGCAGGGTTCAAGTGTTTGATTTGTGATCTGAGCTTTTCCAAATATTCTGGAGGGTCGTAGACAGTGTTCCGACCCAGGGCTCGAACCCTGAGAATTGAGGTATTTAAAGTAGCGCTAAGGTCGTCAAAAATGAGCACTTAGGCTGCTCTCGGATTACTATTTTCGGGGCTGTGTACTGGTACAGGGTTGATGGCTGTACCGGTACAGGACCGATGGTTGTACCGGTACACTTTGGGATTTGTACCGGTAGACATAGCAGTTTTCTCTCAAACCCGAGGCTCGGGTTTGCATTTTCGTGGGATTTGTACCGGTACACTTCCCCATGTACCGGTACACTTTGGCAGACTGCGCAATAGCAGTTTTTGAGGGGTCTTTATGGAATTGTGACTATTTACTTATACCCCACGCCCCTTTTTTGGTTTCCTAAGCTAGGAACAGCAAGAAAGGAGGTAGGGAAGCCCTCCTCCCCCTCTCTTTGATTTCCCTTGATTATCTTGGAATTTTTGTGGTTTAATCCTCTCTTTTTGCTTCATTTTGCATCTTGGTGGCCTTTCCACCATTGTTCAAGGCTTGGAGCTTGGCGAAGAGCTTGATTGAGAGAAGATCTTCAACCCTAGTTGGTTTGGAGCTTTGGTTGAAGCATCTAAAGAGGTTAGTAACATGTTTAATCCTTTGGATTCATATTTTGATGGTATTTACTAGATGAAACCCTAGAAATGAGGATTTAGGGTTTGATTTGAGGATTTTCGTTTTAGGGCTTTTGGAGCTTAATTGCTTGGATTTGAACCTTTCCCTAGGTTGGATTGGAAGGGTTCTTGCTCCCATTTGGAGCGTGGGAAGGGTTTTCTACACTTTAGGTGAGTTTTCGGCCCTTTTGTGGAGATAGTTAATGTTTAACCTTCGCGTTGTTCGTTTAGTTTGGCTAACCCTTTTACAATATCTTCTAGGGGGCTAGAAGGCTAGGGGACAACTTCGTGTACGTTTATGAATGGTTTCGAGATGTCTTGGTGGGTTTGGCCTCGTCAAAAATGGGATAAATTTTTCTATGACGGTTTTTAATTATCGTAAAATAAATGTGCATGCAAATCCATGCTAGATAGTTTATTTGTGAATTTTATAATGCTTAAAATGTATGTTGCATGTATGATGCATATTTAGACCTCTATGTAGTAGAGGGTTGTTTATGTTGAACTTGTGCATTTGAATAGCATTCTTATATTTGTCTTTGGACCATGTTTCATATAGTGTAATGACATGTATCATGCACTCTTGGGCTTAGAACTCATGCTTGGCATAGGAACAACTTAATGTCATAAAGTGGCATTAGAATAGAGTGACGTATAACTTAGTAAGCTAATGTCATAAAGCGGCATTAGGTTTGGATATGTATGGTCTTAGTAAGCTAATGTCATAAAGCGGCATTAGGTTTGGACTAGATGTGAACATAGCAAGCTAATGTCATAAAGGGGCATTAGGCTTGGGATATGTATGGACTTAGTAAACCTAATGTCATGAAGTGGCACTAAGATTGGAATTAGAATTGGATATAGTGAGATATAATGCCATAAAGGGGCATCGGACGTAGTGAACGGTTAAACCTTCACCTTGGGATTGTAAACTAGACCTTTGGGTTGCTAGTGAGTATTACCATGTTAGAGACATTATGACGGGATTCGTGAGACGGTGACTATGCTTGCTTGCCATTTGTGCTCATTCGCACATGCTTGTGAGAGTCGCTCCCTATAAGCCGGCACTCCGGAGTTGGCCTTTGCGACGTAGCTCGCGCGTGCGGGATTGAGACGCTTGTAGGGCCGTGTGAGACAGCCTCATTCCCAACGTGGGATGATGAGGTACCACGGGCAGCTAGGCGGTGGTACGCCTGTAGGGTCTTGCGGGACAGACTCATTCCCAATGTGGAATGATGGGCTACCACAGGCAACTAGGCGGCACAAGCTGAACTACACTTGTGTAGATCCTAAAACAAGATTGAATAATGTCATAATTTTATAAATGATAATCACTACTAGATAGGTTGTAGTAGTTGGATTACTTGACAAGCTTATAGCATAACCTTCGACATTTGAAACTTTAAACAAGATTGTGACAATCACTACTTGATAGCATATCGTGGTTGGATTTGTGGGACATTTGGACATATAGTATACTTCATAGTATTGCTTGTTGCACTTTAGTATACTTGGTTGTCATGATAGAGCATGCTAGATATGTATCAGCATATTGGATTCATGATAGAATAGATGTACACCATGTTGCATCATATATACTTGTGGCATTGTAGTATAGCATTCCATTATATGCATTCATTTCCGCAGTTATACTTCATTATCCTTATCTGCTTATGCTTTGGGCCTAGTGGTGCCATTCACTGGAGATCAGTAATTGCCCACTGGGAACTATAAATTATAGTTCTCACACCCTCTGGTTTATGTTTCTTTCAGAGCCTTCCACTCCGGAAGAGGCTCGGGATCGCGAGAAAGGAATCGTCTCGGGCTAGCTAGCGAGGGATTTGTCGATAGGTGGTCTACCTCTCTTTTGATTTTTGTATTTGGAGAGGTTGAAAGTTATACCTGTGTATAGAGATCACCCCATTTTGGATTATTGAGATAGTTATTGTATCATCGTTTATCCTAGCTGTATCTTTCTGTTTGGATTACTTTAGTTGTTTTTAGCTTTTACGGTTCTACTTGTTGATAGAATTCAGTTTATATTTGCTCTGATATCTCTAGATATAGATTACTCCTTATTTTATTTCCGTTTTTGTTGTAGACGTCTTATATGTGTTGGCATATGGCGGGTCTGGGCGCACTACCGGGAGGGCCTCCGCCGGTCCCGGGACCTGACAGATTAATTTGGTATCAGAGCCTAGGGTAGAGTTTTAGTGGACCTAGCGAACCTTAGGCCGGTTGGACTATAGGAAATAGTCTCGTGAGAGACGAGGTCTATTTGATTTGTAAGCGAAAGTACCATGATTGGGTTTTGCAATAACTCTAAAAATATTGGAGTTGACCGAAATGTATAGCTCCTAACTTCGCGGAGGGTTACGTTGGCGGCCGACAATGTAATATCGGGAGTTAGTAGTAAAGGACACTTCCTTACTTTCGCATGATTGGGGTATTCGTTATTTGAGCGGGGTTGCGATAGTTTTATTAACTTACGCCTTTATGACATTGTAGTGACGATGCCGACGACTCACTCTAAATCTGTTGGAGCTGACAATGCGGCGGATCTTGAGGAGGTTGAAATCTCCGCTATCTCTGGACCAGGAGAGGTCCGTGAGTTGAGGAAGCAGCTTTCGGAGCTGACGCGGCTCGTGACACAGCATGCGACGGTGGCTCGGCAGCAGGCCGAAGCGGTGCGCCGCCAGGAGGCGCGGATGAAGCGCCTGGAGGACCTTTTACTACATCAGGTGGCTGCTGGGGAGGCTCAGGTCCCTACACCACCTGCGCTGGTGGAGGCAGTTGTACCCAACACTTCCCGGACGACACCGGCAGTAGCCTCTCAGGAGGAGGTACTTGCGGCACGACCAGCTCAGGTGCCTTTTGCGGGGACGGTTTTCACTGTGATGGTTGAGGGAGCGGAGCGAAAGCGGCTCATGGATCGCCTCAACGAGTTTAGGAGGTGTAACCCCAGGATCTTCGATGGAGAGAAAGCCGACCACTGGATTGTAGAGAAATGGTTATTACATATGGAGAAACTTTTTTGCGACACATTCGTGGAGGAGAGAGACAGAGTTTGGCTCGCCACCCATCACCTGGACGGCGAGGCCTATAGTTGGTGGTTGGATATCCAGGATAACCCCAACACCGACCTTGCAGGGATTAATTGGAATCGGTTCAAGGAGCTTCTTTTAGAGCATTACTTCTCTGACAGTGTTAAGAGGAAGGTGGAGTAGGACCTACGCGGTATGCTCCAGGGGGACCGGACCGTGACCGAGTACGAGAGGGAGTTCTCCCGACTTCTGCATTGTGTGCCCTTTGTTGCGCGGGACGACGAGGACAATGGCCGCATCTTCGAGCGAGGACTTCGGCCGTCAATCTTTCGGTTGGTGCAATCCTTCAATCTTCAGACCTACCGAGATGTGGTAAACCGTGCGCTCATCGTGGAGAGCGGCGCGGCGGTTATGCTGGAACGTCGAGAAGGCTTAGGCAAAGGAAAGGGCAAGAGGCCCGCGGCTGAGGGTGCGCGCCAGACGCACCCTGGGAGGCCGCCGAGACAATCAAAGAGCCGGAGCCAGTCGCGAGGACGTAGCTCATCTGTATAGCATGGAGGATCTGATCGTAGCCGGGCTCCGAGCTGCGTGATCTGCGGTGGTCGTCATTACCCAAGGCAGTGCTCGCAGAGACAGGGCAGGTGTTACTTGTGTGGCCAAGAGGACCACTTTTAGTCGGACTGCCATAGAGGTCCAGTTCCAGCGCCATCTTCAGCATCGGCACGAGCTTTACCGGGTCCCAGCCAGGGGACGCCTTCAGCTCGCTACCAGGCCGGGAGGCCACCTATCCAGAGACAGACGGGGGGGTCACGACAGGCCCCGAGTGGGCGCATGTATGCGGCCCAGATCGAGGAGGCGACAACGGCCGTGATGGTGACTACAGGTATCGGTTCGTTTATGTGGCATTTGAGTTGTGCATTGCTTGATACCGGTGCATTGCATCCATTCTTTGATTGGCTATTTGCCGAGATGCATGGCATTCTGATAGTTCGCTGTTTGCGAAGACGATTAGCTCCTTACTGGCTGGGCGGTTGATTTACAGGTTTGTGGGTAGCATGTTTTGCTATGCTTTGAGGATCCCACGATGATTGCATTAGTTGCATCCTTTGATCGGTTGCTCGCCGAATGGTGATTGGGGACGACTTGTGCCTGGACCAAATGTGGACTGTGGAGCCTGGGCCCTTTGGGCAGGTGTAGTTAGCTGTGTGTGACAGCGGCCCGGTACCTACGGGTAGGGCAAAGTTTTGGTCAGGACGGTGGTCCGAGCTTCGACCTAGGAGTATGGAACGCCACGTGTTGGATCGTGATATTGAGGATACACCGAGCGTGTGGTAACCCAACCCGAGGATTTGCTAGCATCGATCATTCTTCGATACTTGTAGGATGATCGGATGAACGGGTGAGTCGTTTTAAACACCCTACCTTGTGAGAAGGTTTTGCGCGCCAACAAATGGATTGGCCTTACTTGGTGTGGAGTTTGTGAGGTACCTTGTACCTTTGGTCTTGCGAGCTGACTTAACTCGCCTTGAGAATCGGAGCATGAAATAGTGCATTTTGGGGATCTATTTCCATTGGTTGGGTTGACTATCTCCCTTATCTAAAATTAGCTAAGTGTTGGAGAGGATTTGAGGGCCTAATTGGCCGATAGCTTCTATTGATCGAGAATCCTCGGAATGAAGGATATCTTGTGAGTTGTGGTTTCTTTCCCGACGGAGCCACAAATCGTAAGCTCGGATGGCGGGAAAGTTTTTGTATCTAGTGTTTCGCTTCGTGAAGAAGCGCCCTCGCTTGTCGTGGGACTGGTTGAGTTGTTTCGACTGTATGTCGACTATCGTGGTCCAAATTGAACCACGATTAAGTGTTTGGACTGTTGTAGAGGCTCGTTGATCTTTGCAATTAGCCTTCAGATGTCGGTATACTCGATAAGATTGAAATGCAATCTGAGTATTCCCACCTTACGTTGGAGTTTGAAGTTTTACCTCCAACAGATGTTGAGGCTGGGTTGGGACATCACGAGGATTATTGTGATGTAGCCTAAGCCCGTAGTACTCCACCAGTGTTGGGGGGCTTATGGAATGATAATTCTAAGCCCTCTGGATGATTTGTGGAATAGGTCGTTGATGGCCATGCGTATTCCGATAAAGACCTGTGAAGATAAACTGCGGAGGTAGATTGATGTGATCGAGGTGTGAAACTCTCATTGTTGGACCGAGTCGTTGGGATTGACATTCTGGTTGATAGTCACATCATGGTGACGTTGATAGAGAGCTATTTTAATTGTGAACGGAACCCTCTCTATCACTTGAGTCGAGCTCGGTGACTATGAACATCTAGGGCATCCGATGCTAAGGAATGCATTCAGGATGAGATTTTTGAGTGTCTCTACAGGAGCAACTGAACGATTAATGTATAAAACACTCTATCGAAGGTAAGCCCTTGGCCTAGACTTACGAAGAGTTATTTGAGACATCGAGTTGAGACTAAGGAAATGACCTTAATGGGTTGAGGAAGTTACTGAGCTTGGTCCATGACCGCATTACTAGAAGAGAATCAGTGAGTACTACCCAAGTGGTGGAGTTGAGATTGCTGTGGAGGCATTGGGTGCAATGCCGATTGGTGAATCGGGTAATCACCTTTGGAGAACAGGTTGGACGATTTGTCGATTTCCACTACTATCGAAAGAAATGGTTACCATGGATATCAATTGTAGGGTCGTGCGAGCCAAGTAATTTGGAGTGGTAGTCATGTGGAAAATTACACCACGCCTGGTTATGGAATAGAATTGCACCCAGTGGTGCAATCTCGTGACGAGGGTTGATCTTGGACTTGAAGGATCATTGTTGGGAATTGAATCGGCGAATAGATGTTACATCGCCTCCCTTTGGTGAATGATGATCTGGTGAGCACTCCGATGGAGATTTGGCGGAATGGGTAATAGGTGTAAGCCCCGGATTCTTGCAATGGACAGAATCGTTGAATCCACCTCAGGAGGATATATGATGGAATTCCATATATAGGAATAAATCGAAGCAGAGCTAGACTTTGCTCTCGACTCGGACGAGAAATGTGAGAATTGGAATTCAGCTTTTGGGAGCACTTGGATTCGTGAGGACCAACTGAAGGGCTTGTCGAGCAAGCGCAGATTAGAGATGGAACTTCCCGATGAAGACATGAGTTCGAGGAACTTTGGTGGATTTGGCTAGCAATATGCCAATTCCTTGGAACCGCAGGATTTTGTTGTGTTGTGCCTTAGAACAACCCAACTTGCTCGAGGTCCTGGTGATCTGATTTGTACGCTGTTGGAGCGCTTCTTCCATCCTTTTCGGATGGGTCTGTAGTGTGGATGACCCACAGTTTCGCAGACGAAACTCCTTTTTAGGATTGGAGAATGTAACACACTGGACTTTTGCAAATTGCAAGGTTCGAGTGTTTGATTTGTGATCTGAGTTTTTCCAGATATTCTGGAGGGTCGTAGACAGTTTTTCGACCCAGGGCTCGAACCCCGAGAATTGAGATATTTAAAGTAGCGCTTAGGTCGCCAAAAAGGAGGACTTAGGCTGCTCTCAGATTACTATTTTTGAGGCTGTGTACCGGTACAGGGTTGATGGCTATACCGGTACAGGACTGATGGTTGTATCGGTACACTTTGGGATTTGTACCGGTACACATAACAGTTTTCTCTCAAACCCGAGGCTCGGGTTTGCATTTTCGTGGGATTTGTACCGGTACACTTGCCTATGTACCGGTACACTTTGGCAGACTGCGCAATAGCAGTTTTTGAGGGGTGTTTACGAAATTGTGGCTATATTACTTATACCCCACGCCCCCCTCTTGGTTCCCTGAGCTAGTAACAGCAAGGAAGGAGGTAGGGAAGCCCTCCTCCCCCTCTCTTTGATTTTCCTTGATTATGTTGGAATTTTTGTGGTTTAATCCTCTCTTTTTGCTCCATTTTACATCTTCGTGGCCTTTCCACCATTGTTGAAGGCTTGGAGCTTGGTGAAGTGCTTGATTGAGAGAAGATCTTCAACCCTAGTTGGTTTGGAGCTTTGGTTGAAGCATCTAAAGAGGTTAGTAACATGTTTAATCCTTTGGATTCATGTTTTGATGGTATTTACTAGATGAAACCCTAGAAATGAGGATTTAGGGTTTGATTTGGGGATTTTCGTTTTAGGGCTTTTGGAGCTTAGTTGCTTGGATTAGAACCTTCCCCTAAGTTGGATTGGAAGGGTTCTAGCTCCTATTTGGAGCGTGGGAAGGGATTTCTACACTTAGGTGAGTTTTCGGCCCTTTTGTTGAGATGGTTAATGTTTAACCTTCGCGTTGTTCGTTTAGTTTGGCTAACCCTTTTAGAATGTCTTCTAGGGAGCTAGAAGGCTAGGGGACAACTTCGTGTACGCTTGCGAAGGGTTTCGAGATGTCTTGGTGGGTTTGGCCTCGTCAAAAATGGGATAAATTTTTTTATGACGGTTTTTATTTATTGTAAAATAAATGTGCATGCAAATCCATGCTAGATAGTTTATTTGTGAATTTTAGAATACTTAAAATGTATGTTGCATCTATGATACATATTTAGATATCTATGTAGTAGAGGGTTGTTTATGTTGAACTTGTGCATTTGAATAGCATTCTTATATTTGTCTTTGGACCATTGTTTCATAAAGTGTAATGACATGTATCATGCATTCTTAGGCGTAGAACTCATGCTTGGCATAGGAGCAACTTAATGTCATAAAGTGGCATTAGAATAGAGTGACGTATAACTTAGTAAGCTAATGTCATAAAGCGGCATTAGGCTTGCATATGTATGGACTTAGTAAGCTAATGTCATAAAGCGGCATTTGCCTAACGATAGCAAACGAGCTCCGTTGTCACCCATTTGTTTCCAATGATATATAGACCTTTCAAATCAACGATCGGTACCGTTGAACATGATCGTTACTACTTGAAGTGTTTAGAAATCAAATTTCAGATCTTTTCTACATCATTTGCCTAACGATCAAAGGGTTTCAAATTTTGTAATTTTAATGGTCGGTATAAGGCGTTTTCTTGTTTAACGGCGTAAAGATATCTAAATCAATTAAATTTTTTGTTAGAAAATTCTTTAAACTATTTAAAACAAGATATATACTCTTGATCTTGATTATAAGACTCCTATCATCATTTTTTAAAGAATATTCATTTTCAGCCGTTCATTTTTGTATCCACTCAATGGATAAGAGAATAATATCGAAAATATATGAAATTTGATTTCTTAACACTTCAAGTGGTATAGATAATGTTCAACGGTGCCAATCGTCGATCTTGATACTCCATCAAATAAAATAAATCAAGAATCTAAACTCGTTTGCTATCGATGGTATATATGATCTAGCTCAACTCTATATATATTATACCATCTCTATATGATTTTTATTAAAAACAAAAACAAAAACAAAAACAAAACTCATGTCAACTTATGTCACGTTATGCGGATCATGACATAAGAAGGGCTAACTGAGGAATTTAGTTGAAGCTCCGTACATTGGCTTTGCACAAGATTTGAATAACATTGACCCCTTTTTGAAGTTAATTATAATGGGGTCACTTTGTGTCTCACAACTATGTTGTGAGTGGAAATGATTGATGGATTGTTGGACCCGCACCTCACACTAAAATCCATCATCACTCGTTTAGTGACCGGGACGTTCCAAAACCTTTTTTTTTATTTTTAGGGTCGAATCTTTTATCTGCTTTTCCATTTTGGTACTGTTTTTTTTTTTTTTTTTCTTTTTTTCGGCCTTAAATTAATTGCTTTATTTATTGTGAGTTTTAGCCCCCCTTTTTTTTTTTTTTGATCCCTACGCATTTTCTCGCATAAGCATATGGCTATTGCGTGGAGACAAAATCTCATCACCCTCAATGTCACATCCTCCTCTACACCATATATTGTGGCCTCCCACAATATACCAATGCCTCTTTTGGAGGTTGTGGCATTAATGGCATCGAGATCTTCAGAAATTTATTTAAAAAAATGTGATGTCAAGATTGACCCAATTAAAGCCATCGAATCATAATTGTAATTTATATAAACGGACATGATTTTATTGAAATTGACATGATTTAATTATTCTGCAAAAATTAATGAACAAAAGTGTTTATGCATGGTTGGAACCTAGTGCAACGATATATATATGTATATATATATATATATATATATATATATATATATATATATATATATATATATATATATATATATATATATATATATATATATATATATATATGTATATAAATGTTAGGTATCTATCAATAGCACGAGTTGTTGGTCTATTGATTTTTTAGCCCTTGGATTAAGAAATGAATGGTTAGGATGATGTGGGCCCCTAGGGTTGAGTAAGTGATTGGTTGAATAGTATAATCTAACGGGTAAAAATAATCTAAGTGTTAAATCTAACGGTGGAAAACTTGATAAAGACCAAATCCTTGGTGCTATCGATATCTTTAGGACTATATATATATATATATATATATATATATAGAGTCCAGCTACTATACTTTTATGAGTATAGAGGCTCTTGTACTCATAACTTTTTGGCCATTTGATCCACCCTTTAATCATTTTTACCCGTTAGATTATACTATTCAACCAACCACCTACTCAACCCTAGGGGAACCACTATCAATCTAACCGTAATCACTCTCATCCTAGCCTCACATTTTTTCATCTCAACGGCCAAAAAGTTATGAGTACGATGGCTCCAATACTCATAATAGAATAGTAGCGTGGCCTATATATATATATATATATATATATATATATATATATATATATATATATATATATATATATATATATATATATATATGAGTTGAACTAGAATACTATCGACAAGAACGAGCCGTTTTACTACCGATTTGTTTTCGATGATAGAGCTTCCAAATTGATGATCGGCTCCGTTAAATATGATCTAAACCATTTAAACTATCTAGAAATCAAATTTTACGTACTTTCGATATTGTTCTTTTATCTATCAAGTGAACAGAAAAATGAATGGCTGAAAATGAATACTCTTTAAAAAATGATGATAGAAGTCTTGTAATCAAGATCAAGAGTATAGATCTTGTTTTAAATTGTTTAAAGAATTTTCTAACAAAAATTTAATTGATTTGGATATCTTTACACCGTTAAACGAAAAAATGCCTCTTATCCACCATTAAAATTATAAATTTTGAAACCCTTTGATTATTAGGCAAATGATATCGAAAAGATTTGAAATTTGATTTCTAAACACTTCAAATGGTATAGATCATGTTCAACGGAGCCGATCGTTAATTTGGAAGCTCTATCATCGAAAACAAATCGGTAATAAAATGGCTCAGAAGAAGAAAAGATAAGGACCAAAGTGAAAAAGAAATGAATAACAGTTAGTTAGGAACAAATTAATGGTGCAATAAATTCCTAATTATTTTATATTTGGCACTAGAACTTGTTGTTAAAGTGGAATCCAACAAGTGCAAGCCCAGTGTTAATTAATAGATGTCCTAAGCATGATGTTCTATGGGGTTTAATTTGCTCTACATTAATCATGACATAATGTACATGCATGTTTGGCCCCTTTTTATCTCTATATATGTTTCTTTATTTGCTTGCTCAGATCTAAAGCGAGATTGCTTTGTTTGCAAGCTCACAATATGATAAATAATTAATAAGATAAAATTATTTTTGCCTAAATATTTCCACGCGTTCTGCACCAGCTTACTACTTTATTCTTAACCATGTTTATTCAAACAAATGGAAATGGTTTGGTCAAAAAAAAAAAAGAAAAAAAAGTTGCACCATGCACTTTTTCAAACTAAGATTTTCCATCTGTTAAAAACTTCTTTTCCATGTAGTGTTCGATTTGTCGAAAACAAACACTGAGAAAATAATTGTCTGGTTGAAAATATATTTGTCGTCCGTCTGATTTATAAAATAACTATTTTTTAGATTGCATGGACAATTAAGTAGCATTGTTAATTTCAAAAATTTTACCGAAAAAGTAAAAACTTGTGAATTTTTTTTGATAGAAAAAGCAAAAGCTAGCTATGGAAAAAGATATTTTCCAATAAAAACCTTCTTTTTTTTAACGTGTCCATGTGTCAATGATGTAAAATAATGTCAATAATAATAATAATAGGGCCATGGCTACTATACTATTATGAGTATTGGAGCCCTACTACTCATAAGTTGTTTTCGATGATGGAGCTTCCGAATCGACGATCCACTCCGTTAAATATGATCTAGAGTATTTGAAACTTCTAAAAAATAAATTTCGTAAATTTTCAAAATCATAATAAAGTCCATCAAGTGGGCATAAAATGAACGGTCAAAATCGAACGACGTCCTAAAAAAGGATAATCGGATCCTTTAATTTAAGATGGGAGTTATTGATCTTTATCTATGTAGTGAATAGAATTTTTTATCAAAAATTCAACAAATTCCGATTCTTTTATACTGTTAAACTAGCGAGTATTCCATACTGGCCGTTAAAAATTGTCAAATTTGTGACCTCTTAATCGTAAGGTAATTGATGTCGGAAAATCATAAAATTTTATTTCTAGTAGTTTTAAATGCTGTAAATAACGTTTAACGGTATGAATCGTCGATTCGGAAGTTTTATCATCGAAAACAACTTATGAGTACTAGGGCGATCGTACTCATAATAGTATAGTAGCCGGACCCATAATAATAGTATTAAATATAACCAAGAATATAATGGTTCAAATTATAAATGCTACAAATTAATTAATAGCCTTTACAAAATAGTGTAAAGCTACACTTCCAAAGCATGATTTGAAAGAAATATATCCAAGTAATTACCAATGAGTCGAAGGAGAACAGTGATCATGCCATAAAAGCTTAAGATAAGCACGAGGTAAAGTTATTCCTGATTTGATACCACAGTATGATTACCGACTCAAAGTAATCAAAAAGCTGATACTAAACTTTGATAAAGCAAGAAAGTGAATAACTTTAATTGGAGCATACTCAGGATGATTCTAACAAGAAATTAAGATACGCAAGAACACCTGAACAGAATAATACGATTCATTAATTATTAGTGAAGGACGCTGCGAGTTCGAGAAGCATTTGCATTATCTAAATCATGAAAAAGAAGGCATACTTGTGGGGGAAGAAAAGGCATCAAGTTCTGTAAGGGCCGAGATCTTTTCATCTATGTAAATTTGACATCTTTTAAATGTTATTGTGTGTACTTTAATTTTGAACTTACCCATCAAATTTCAGTGAAATATAATTGAAAATAAAAATTTTACGCGATTATTACTTTTCACGTAAGCCCTGTTTGGACGCATAGTTAAAAAACTCTATTGAATTTTTATTTTATAATTTTGGTCTAAATAAAATACTGAATACGTACTGTGACTACAAAAAAAATTCCACAACTTTATTCTTAAGATGTTTGGATACATATCATACAATTTCACCGTATTTATATCAATTAAATTTCTAAAATTTTAAAATTCAAAATTCAAAATTTAAAATTTAAATTTTAAAATTTGAAATTTGAAACTTTAAATTTGTGTAACGACCCAGCCCACTAGCAATAATAATTCGTTGGTTGGGCCCAAAATGCTTAAGCCCAGTTGTTATTACTGGTGTCTAAGTCTTATATAAACCCAATGACAAACTCATTCCCATCCGATGTGGGACTATTGGGGTGTCACAGACTCCCCCAGTTAAGGCCCTGACGTCCTCGTCAGTCCAATCACACACACAGCCCACGAACACCAGGCTATGTGAGACTTGTCTCGCTAGCCCGTCATCCAGACCCTAGCTCAGCCGAGACTCGCCACACATGTCTAGCTGGTGAACCGGCTCTGATACCAAATGTAACGACCCAACCCACCAGCAACAATAACTCGTTGGGCCCAACCACCGGCCCAAAATGCTTAAGCCCAGTTATTATTATTAGTGTATAAGTCTCATATATATAAACCCAATGACAACTCATTCCTATCCGATATGGGACTATTGGGTGTCACAGCACTACAAAAAATGTTACATTGGACGCTCTTTTTTATATTTAAGGATGCTTAAAAGCGTCCCAATATATTCCAGCGTCACTTTTGAAAGCGTCGGTCAAAACGTCGGCAAATGAAGAGTCGCCACATATATATTGACGCTTATACCAAGCGTCGGTAAAATACATTCTGACGCTTTAAAGCGTCAGGATATACGCTTTAAAGCGTCCGGATTTTTAAAATCCTGACGCTTTAAAGCGTCGAAAAATTAAAAATAATAGTAAAATTTATCATCATTTAATAAATTATTTGATATCATATAACGACGCTTTTTGAAGCGTCCGTATTTCTATATTGTAAAAACGCTTGAGACGCTTTCCCCAAGCATCGTGTGCGTCCTTATATTAACTTTTTTTGTAGTGCAGACTCCCCGTTAAGGCCCCGACGTCCTCACAATTCAATCACACACACGCCCCAAGATCACTGTGCTATGTGAGACTCGTCTCGCTAGCCGGTCATCCAGACCCTGGCTCAGCCGAGACTCGCCACACATGTCCAGCTGGTGACACTACAAAAAAAAGTTAATATAAGGACGCTTTTTAGACGACGATTAGGGGAAGCGTCTCCAAGCGTTTTTGTAATATAGAAAATACCGACGCTTCAAAAAACGTCATTATATAATATCAAATAATTTATTAAATGATGATAAATTTTACTATTATTTTTAATTTTTTGACGCTTTAAGGCGTCAGGATTTTAAAAATCGGACACTTTAAAGCGTATATCCCGACGCTTTAAAGCGTCGAATGTATTTTACCGACGCTTGGTATAAGCGTCAATATATACGTGGCAACTCTTCATTTGCCGACGCTTTGATGACGCTTTCAAAAGTGACGTTGGATTAAATTGGGACGCTTTTAAGCATCATTAAATATATAAAAAAGCGTCCTTAAATGTAACATTTTTTGTAGTGTGAACCGGCTCTGATACCAAATGTAACGACCCAGCCCACTAGAATAATAACTCGTTGCCCAACCACGGGCCCAAAATGCTTAAGCCCAGTTGTTATTACTAGTGTCTAAGTCTTATATAAACCCAATGACAAACTCATTTTCATCCGATGTGGGACTATTGGGGTGTCACAATTTGAAATTCAAAATTCAAAATATAAAATTTGAAATTTAAAATTCGAATTTGAAATTTGAAATTGAATTTTAAAAATTAAAATTTTAAATTTTAAATTTTAAATTGTAAATTAAAATTTTAAAATTAGAGGTTCTGATTTTAAATTTAAATTTCAAATTTTAAAAGTTAAAATTTGAATTTTGAAATTTAACAATTAAAATTTAAAAATTAAAAATTGAAACATAAAATTTGAAATTTAAAAATTAAAAATTAAAATATTTAAATAATTGAATTTTGAATTTCTTAACTACACAAAGATCCCCCTTGCCCTCCCATTCCATTTTGAGGATACACCATATATGTTGTATTGAAGTGTTTTGGAGAAATTTATCAACTATATGAGAGGATCACCCTTTCCCTCCCATTCCATTTTGAAATCCTACAGATATGTCATTTTAAGAAGATCTTATAGGAATTTTCCTAACCACATGCATATGTCTCAATGATCTCACTTTGAAGATCGACAGACGAAAGCTCAGAAGAAGTTGTCCTATAAATAATAAAGCTCGTTACTCTCTTGGTTCAACTCCTCATCGATCAAAGGAATCAATCCCGAGGAAAGAAATAAGGCTTTCAACCAAAAGCAAATTGGCCTCTCAATGTGATCGATCCATGTATGGAAGAAAGATCCTATTTAGCACCGGGTCCTTATAAAATGTGACTTTGATACCCCACCGCACAAGGGCGTCATAACGAAAATGTATGGGCAAAGCACGTGCATCTGAATTGACCTCATAACGAAGCGATAAAGTTATGTTGCCATGAATGTGGCCTTAGATTCATTGTGCCCGATCAATGAACCAATATAATGCTCACTATGTTGGTCGAACATGCCATTTACATATGACGAGGAACGAGGGGGATGGAGATTGTTATTATACTCATCAAGATCATGGTTCGTCGGGATACATGAGAATAAGCATATCTACTGAAATTTTGACATCTCAAAAGAAAAAATATCAGTCATATGGAAGTAAACAATATTGGTCTCAGAATATCGGGTCCATATTAAACTCCGAAGAATTTGAGTGAAGTTTCCACTTGCCATCAAAAGCAACATCTTTTCAAGAGACATCAACCGAGCAGAACTACCTCGGAGTGCTAGGATACAACACTCTTTACAAAAGAAACAGATGAATTCTTGAGACTGCACTTTTTTCCGCTCGCATAGCACTTGTAGAAAAAAGGTGGGGGGCACTTTGTTTGAGATTAAAAAAAAAAAATCCAATTCAAACTCGAATAGAGAAAATAATTTCTTTGATAAAAAATTCAAATTCAAATTCAAATTGGGATGTAGAAGGAAAGAAAATAAATTATGATTTGATTGCTACATTACTTAAAGGACTAGGAATCAACGAGGAAAGAGATAAGGAAAAGTTTGTTGTCTTATCTTCAAAATTTTTGAATTATTTACTAAAATGAAGTGGTAAAAGAAAAGCCACTATAAATTGGACCATCAAAAAAATCTTTTTGGAGGGCGAAAAGAAAAGAAAAAATAGAGAAACAAAAAAAAAAAGCAAAAAAAAAAAAAAAAAAAAAAGAAAAGAAGAACAAAAAAAATATAATAATAATAATCTTTTGTTTATTCCCCCTCCCAATCCGTACACAAAAGAAACAAAGAAAGAAAATCGTCTCTTTCATTTTGCGGCGGCGCGACGAGGACGACGACTTCGACAATGGCAGCGCGACGACAACGGCAATGACGATTCCGACGACTTGTACAACAATAGGAGATATGCATGCATACGCATAGCGTATGTGCGCTTTTTTGTCAATTTGATCAACCCGACCATCTTCGTGATAGGTTTCGAACCGATCAAATTTAATATTAAATCGTCACTTGCGCCGTACGTATGCACCGCTAATCTTCAAACCTGCGGCCATCTTCGTGATAGGCTCGACATGGTCAAAATGATTGATTGAACCGGATATTTTGTTACATAAACCGTGCGGCCATCTTCGTGATAGGCTCGACATGGTCGAAATGAAGATCGAGCACCAGATATTTTACTACGTAAACCGTGCGGCCATCTTGGTGATAGGCTCGACATGGTGGAAAGGGTTAATCGAGCAGCCATCTTCGTGATAGGCTCGACATGATCAAACCCGCATATTTGGACAATAAAAAAAAAATGATGAACATATTTTGATTTGCCATATATCTTCGCGATAGGCATTGTTCTAATCATTCGCCGTCTTCGTGATAAACACGATTCGACTTGATCAACACGACTATCTTCGCGATAGGCTCGAACAGATCAAATAAAAATATATACATATAAAAAATGATGAACATATGAACCGAACCAAAAATTGAGTTGAACCGAACCCAAGGAGATGAACCGAACACAAAACGATGAACTGAATCGACTCGTAAGCCGGTTCAACTCAAATCGAACTGAGACTCAAGAGCTTTGAACCAAACCAAATAATTAACCAGTTCGACCTAAACAGAACTAAAAGTTGGTTCAACTCAAACTGAACCATATGAGGATCGAGTGGACCGAATCACGAGTCAGTTCAAATCGAACCGAACCACAAAAGGGTTCCAAGTCAAGCCGAACCAAAGCATATGCCGGGTTCAACTCAAACAAAAGTATAAGAGATTCGAGCCAAGCCAAGTCGAACCAATTACAAGTCGGTTCAGCCTAAACCGAACCATAAGGGACTGAACTTGTACCGAAGAGGATCCGATCCGAACTAAACCGAACCGGGTCCCTCTGAACCAAACCAAAAGGATTCGACTTGAACCGAACCGGATCCAAACCAGACCAGATCCTGTCTGACACGAACCAGGAAGGAGTCAACTTGAACTGAAGTGGATCCAATCCGAACCGAACCGAAAAGGATTCGACTCGAACCAAAGTGGATCCAATCCGAACCGAACTGGGAAGCATTCGACTCGAACTGAAGTGGAGCCGATTTAAACCAAATCATAAGGCATTCAACTTGAACCTAAGCGGATCCGATCCGAGCTAAACCGAACAGGATCCAGTTTGAATCAATCCATAAAGGATTCAACTTGATCCGAAGTGGATCCGACTTGAACCAAACCAGGAAGGAGTCGACTCGAACCGAAGCGGATCTGATCCGAACCGAACCAAATGGATTCAATTTGATCCGAAGTGGATCTGATCTGGACAGAACCACAAAGGATTTGACTCGAACTGAAATAGGTCCGATCCAAACTCAACCACAAAAGATCCGACTCGAACCGAAGTGGGTCTGACCCGAACCGAACCAAGAAGCATTCGACTCAAACCGAAGTGGAGCCGATTCAAACCAAAACCATAAAGCAGTCAACTTGAACCGAAATGGATCCGATCCGAACCGAACCAGGACGGGTTCGACTCGAACTGAAACAGATCTGATCCGAACCGAACCAAATGGATTCAATTTGAACCGAAGTGGATCCGACTTGAACCGAAGTGGATCCAATTCGAACCGAACCAGGAAGCATTCGACTCGAACCGAAGTGGAGCCGGTCCGAGCCAAGCCATAAAGGATTCAACTTGATCCGAATTGGATCCGATTCGAACAGAACCAAGAAGGGGTCAACTTGAACCGAAGTGGATCCAATCCGAACCGAACCAGAAAACATTCGACTCGAACCGAAGTGGAGCCGATTCGAACCAAACCATAAAGCATTCAACTTGAACCGAAATGGATCCGACCCGAACCGAACTAGGAAGCATTCAACTCGAACCGAAGTGGAGCCGATTCGAATCAAACCATAAAGCATTCAACTCAAACCAAAGTGGATCCAAACTGAACTGAACCGGATACAATCCGAATCAAATCATAAGGGATTCGACCCGAACCGATTCGACCCGAACCAAACCATGAAGACCCGACTGGAACCGAAGTGGTCCAATCCGAACCAAACCATGAAGGATCTGACTCGGACTGAAGTGGGTCCGATTCGAACCAAACCATGAAGGATTCAACTCAAACCAAGTCTTGATGGATCCCGAACCAAAGTATAGTGGTTCAACCCAAACCAAGTCTTGATGGGTCTCAAACCAAAGCATAACGGTTCAACCCAAACCAAATCCAAAACGACCAAATGAAGGTCGCCCAACTCAAACCAAGTCTTGATGAGTCCCGAACCAAAGCGTAACAGTTCAACCCAAACCAAGTCTGAATGGATCCCGAATCAAAATATAACGGTTCATCCCAAATCAAATACAAGAGGTTTAAGCCAATACCAAAATCCAAAGTCCACAAATAAAATGCCAAAACCCAAAGTCCACAAATAAAATCCCAAACCCAAAAGTCCAAATGACCGTAAAGTTGTTAAATTAAACCCAAAGTCAATCGATCACCATGTCGCTAAACTGAGCATATCAACTTTAATCAACCGCCATGTCGCTAAACTGAGCATTGCAACTTCAATCGATCACCATGTCGCTAAACTGAGCATCTCAACTTCAATCGACCGTCATGTCGCTAAACTGAGCAAATCAAGTTCAGACATGACCGTCAAGTCGTTGAACTGAACAAATGACTGTTAAGTTATTAAACTGAACATCCGACCGCTATGTCATTAAACTGAGCACCAAACTCAAACCAACCGCCATGTCATTAAGCTGAGCACCAAACTTAAACCGACCGCCATGTCATTAAGCTGAGCACCAAACTCAAACCGACCGCCATGTTATTAAGCTGAGCACCAAACTCAAACCCACCGCCATGTCATTAAACTAAGTATCAAACTTAAACCGATCGCCATGTCATTAAACTGAGCACCAAACTCAACCAACCGTCATGTCATTAAACTAAGCACCAAACTCAAACCGACCGCCATGTCATTAAACTGAGCACCAAACTCAAACCGACCGCCATGTCATTAAACTGAGCACCAAACTCAAACCGACCGCCATGTCATTAAACTGAGCACCAAAACTTAAACCGACCGCCATGTCATTAAACTGAGCACCAAAATTTAAATCGACCGCTATGTCGCTAAACTGAGCAACTCAAACTCCTTTTGACCGCCATGTCGTTAAACTGAGCAATCTGATTCCAATTGACCATCAAATCGCTAAACTGAGTATCCTAGTTTGATAAAATTCATGTACAGTGGGGGTATGCCCCTGCTTAAGCCATGTAAACGGCAAATCACATTAATAAAATTTTATTTGCCTGTTTTGTCTCTTTTATCATCAGCATTTATATTTGGTCTCTTAATCGAAGGTTCCTTAACACCGAAAGTGTGGGGTAATTAACAGCAGATTTTTGAGTCTGTTGAAAGCCATGAACCTATAATCCTGATTTCAAAATAAAATTTAAACAAACTTAACCTCTACCATGAATGACCACTCGCCCTAGAAACAACCTACGGCGGGGCCGGTTCGTTCGCGGCAGACAATATGGCACACCCGGTGTGAATAATCGTGGAATTCTCCCCCTTAGCGCATATCTAGGCCATTGGCTATTCGTTGAGGGAAATCAATTCTTCATCTTTCTAGAGACATTAGTTCATTCTCCTTTCCATTTGATGACATCATGGAGAATGTTCTGATCACTCGCTTGTCACAAAAGCGGCCAGGGGGCAAATCAACTTCCACGAACAATTGTGGTCCTTTACCTTCTGATTCGACAAAGGCACCACAATATCATTCATCCTAAAATCTCTACACCTCACGATTACACCCTAGCTATTCGTTATGTGGGGAACAAATGAAATAGGGGCAATCAACGCTCCTTTATCTTGAAGGCATATATCCATTCTCGCCCCGGGACGGCATAAACTTTTCTCTCATTGAAATATATCACATTTCTAGACGAGATGAAATTGATCATTTGAGAAGAATCAAAATAGACGAAATCGTAAAGTTCAATTTTGGATTAACACATTCACATCATATTTTCAGTTCATGACCATGAGGCATGGACTCGTTATTTTTTTTTTTTTGTAAAAAAAAAAAACAAGAAGAAAAAAAAGCAAAAAAAGGCACCCAAAAAAAAAGCAAAAAGAAAAGAAAAGAAAAGAACAAAAAATTACGAAAAAAAAAGAAAAAGAAAAAGAAAAAGAAAAAGAAAAAAGGCAATATGTCATCTTAGAGGACCACCCTACCTAACTGCACGAAGATGACCACTCGCCCTAAAAACAACCTACGGCGAGGCTGGTTCATTCGCGGCAGACATAAATCGGTAAAGTAGTGTCTGCTCGGTGATTTCTATCTTTGTTATCTCCTTCCATTAGCTTGATGTGGTTGAGCTTTCATACACTACTTGATTTCGTAGTTAGGCGCTCTACACTTATTTCTATTTCATATGGTCATGATCTAGTAGTAGAGCGGTGCTCCTATTGATTGAGTCATCCATGGTGTGTTCATAGTAGATGACCTGAACATTAGTTGACTTTATAGTGGGTGACACTCGTGGTAGATTTGACATTATGTGACTTTATAGTCAGTGACACTCGTGGTAGATTTGATATTAGTTGGTTTTATAGTCGGTGACACTCGTAGTCATCTATTTTGTGTTTTGACATTAATTGATCTTTTAGTTAGTGGGACTTTTATTTTGACATGATCATAATAGATGATATGATAATTATTAATCTTGTGGTCGGTGACATTCGTATTTGTATATAACATGATTTGACATTAATGAACCTTATGGTCGGTGACATCTCTAGTGACCTATTACATGACTTGACATGATGACCTTTCATATCTCGTATATAGTGACCTGGTTATATAGACTTTATAAGTCAGTGATATGGTGGCATTTCCTTCGGGATTAGCAAACATGATTTCGTCAGACTTTGCGGATTATTCTTTCGGCTAATTGTCGTTTTTGGCCATTAAGCATGTTACGTTGATTGCCACAGCTCGTGAGCATTTTCACGTACACCAGCGTCGATTGCCACAGCTCGTGAGCATTTTCACGTACACCAGCGGTCTGATTCACCGTAAGAAGGTATTCTTTTTCGAAAAAGTTGTCGTACTTCCAACCCGTTAGCCCTACAAGGTGCTTGGTAGGGTTATATGCCAGGTGGGCGAGCAAGACGTAGTTTAGCTTGAGGTCTTTCGACCAATACGGCAGTGATTTTGGTTATTGGTTTCATTCACCTAATTGATGCAGTGGTACGTTCTATGGTTAGTTACTGTAGTAGAAAGTTATATACTGATTGGAAGTTGTATTTTCTTCTTAGCCATTATTGCTACTATTTCGGTATACCTGCTGATTATGCTCAGTTGTTGTTTTTTGTACAGTAGTGATATTTTCGCATTTATTTTCTATTATTATTTCATTGCTACTGACTTACTATGTTTGTTTATTGCTTTGGCTATTTCTCTCTTGCCGGTGAGTACTACTCGCCTTCATCAGCTTACGGTACCCACTGGAAGGGAAGACATATTTACACATTCTCACCCACATCATTTTTAGGTGACACCGGCGGTGAGGGCCGGGACAGTGCGTGAGGACAATACTAAATAGCGATGTTCCTAATTGATCCTCATAGACCTCTACATTCCAGTATCTAGTTTAACTTTTCTTATCCGTTGGATTAGTTTAGTTCATTCCCTATTAATGTTCTTATATTAATGAATAGATGTAGATAATTATTGTTCTGGAATTATTGTTCTTGAATAATCATTAGAATATTTATGTGTGTGGTTGTATATGTGTGCTTGACATTTTACTATACTGCTACGTCGCACATGTACAAAGGAGACATTGTCCGTTGTACAGGAAATTATTCGTCCATGTGGCAGATCTGTGTATGTCTGCAGAGTGTTCTCAAAGGTGTTTTAAAAAAATATATATCTACACGTTTTCCGCTAGTTTTCCCAAAAAGGGATTTCCAAAGAAACCCCGGAGCGTGACAAGTTTCAAATTTAAGATTAAAAATTATAATACTACACTATTATTTCTCTTGAAAAAACAAAATATTCACATTATTTTACTAAGGGTGCGTTCGGTTCGAGCTATCCTGATAAGATTACAGACAAGAGCTATCCTGATAAGATTACAGACAATTCTGCTAAGCTTACTGTATTTGATTCATCCGGTATGTAATCTATTTGGTATTGCAGCAATACAAAAAGTATAAAATTACACCCACAATATTACCGAGGGTGTGCTTCTTGAATTACTGAAAGTGGCTAATCTTGCATGTTGTACAAAATTACAAGTTTACCCCCTCCAATCCTTGAAACACTTTCAATACACCATTTTAAAAATTTTAATTTAAAATTTTGAATTGTCAACTTTTAAATTTTAAATTTTTAAACTTCAAGTTTTAAATTTTAAAATTTTAATTTTTAAACTTCAAGTTTTAAATTTTAAATTTTAAATTTTAAAGTCAAATTTAAATTTTAAATTTTAAATTTTAAATTTTAAATTTTAAAATTATATTTTAAATTTTAAATCTAAAATTTAAATTTTAAATTTTAAATCTAAAATTTAAAATTTAAATTTTGAATTTTAAATCTAAAATTTTTAATTTTTAATTTTTAATTTTAATTTTTAATTTTAATTTTTAATTTTTAATTTTTAATTTTTAATTTTTAATTTTTAATTTTAAAATTCTAATTTGTATTTTAAATTCTAAATTTTAAATTTAGATTTTAAAATTTTAAATTTTAAATTTATATTTATATTTAAATTTTAGATTTTAAATTATAAATTTCATATTTTAAATTTTTAAATTATTTAAAATAAAATTTAGTAAGAAATTATTATTATTTGTAAAGGGTGAAAAAAAAAAAAGTTTGTCAAATATAACTAAGGATAATTTTGGAATAGACTATACTTTATTATCAAAATTACTAAATTTTATAGACTGAACCAATCATAGTAATACTATAAATATTGCAATTCAGCATTACATTACTGCATTAAGTCAAACGCGCTAATACAATATGAATAGTAATTTTATTTAGAAATTCAAGATATCTGAATATATCAAAATACTATGTAATATTACATAACTCGAACCGAATGCGCCCTATAAAAGCATTATGAGACGATAAACCATGTAACAAACCGTTCTCAAGGAAAAATATGCACGGTAAACATATCCCAAGGTGAAGTATTTGGGAATCCTCCACCTTTGGAGGATATCTATCTACTTAAACCATTATGTTCCCATGAAACATGTACAAATTATTCTCAAAGCATTTTTATATGGCGACTAAATTTTACTTAATCTTTGCCGCATATGCATGTCAAATGCAAAGGGAAAGTAAACCACTCCCAAAAAGCAAACTATTTGAGCAAGACTACCAAATCTCTCTTTTGCTGATGTTACAATAAACCATCATATTTTTCACGAGAACAAAAACATAAGCTTTGGTCTCTTTCTGACCCCTGAAAGAGACAGTATTAGTTAGCACTTGCCAACAAAACACAAGTTATTTAAAGGGTAGAATACAAGTTCTGTACAACCATAACATATGTAATATCACCTGCTTTCATGCCCATGTCTTTAGGGATGTGACATTTGGTGCGCAATCCAAGTGATATCTTTGGAACTTTCCTATTATATTTGAAAAAGAAATATAAAGATGAAAACACCAAGTAGGATTTTTCGGTTTGGTCACATAAGAGTTAAGATTGTTAGTTAGAGTACACCTTTTGATCCACTATTTTATGCAAAGTTTTGTGGACCTTAATCCTCTTGCTGATGTGAGAGTCACCTAACCATGTAAGCAATCTAACACTGGGACTCAAAACTATGCAACGGATGACAAGATGAGTCCAAATGAGTCTTCTGCTTTTCCATAAACCTATTTTTAGCTTTTATAATGACCTAGCTATGAATTGCCAGTTCCAAGGGTTGACAAGTTTGATACTTATATAAAAAATTGCCATTAATTTAGACCAATAAGCCAAAAAGTTTAAGTGAATAAGATTCATTGACTTTGCTTTCCTTACGAGTGGTTTTTCTTTTTAGGTTTCTGGTGGATTTGGTCTATAGGAGTTTTGGTCGAGTCTTCTGTAACTTCAGCAACAGAAATTGGAATAATTGTTTGATATGCATCTTCTTATCATTACAAGTTAAGAAGATTAATAAGAGACTAAATGTCATGTTTACAATAAAACTCCAAACTACAGGATTCAATTAATAAACAAGGCAACTTCATAAATATATAATATTGACAATAGCCTCTAAAGTTATTTCCCTCCATGCAAATAAGGGAATTTATTAGACGATGGAGGATTTCTAAAATGGGAATTATTACTCTGAAATGGTTTATGAAAATGTCCAAACTGCCTATCTCTAAAGAAGAATTCCTCTAGATATTGGTCGAGTAATGATGAGAGTTTATACTAATACAAAAAATATCTTCTACATATATTCCTACGGCATCTCTTGTTATCTCCATCAGAAAAGAATTATAGGACCTAAAAAAGAAAAAGTTAAGAACAATGATGGTACAAACGAATGGATCATGTTCCTCAAGCAATCAATTTCTCTGCTAGTCAACTTCATAAAGTGTGGACTACGGGAGAATTAGGTATGTTTATACTTGTCATAATATCCTATGGCATATGAACATATCCCTCATGAATTCTCCCATGTGCTTCTCACACAACCCTTATGCTTGATACAAGAAGCAAAAATTGTGAGGAGCAACAAAATATTGAAAATATAAAGAATTGACTTGACAGGATAGCTTTAAGCATGCTTAACGCACATGAACTGAAGATCCAATGAGAAATTTTCTGAAAGTGAAATAACAGGATACATACACAAATGTTGTCAGGATCTAAATGAACGGACGTGAACAAACAGGAGGGGAAAAAAAATCACACTGAACAAGTCAAATAAATGAGTGTTATCTTATATTTATCTACCGTTTGGTTCTGGGTTAAGAAAAAATTAGTTATTTAGGGATAGGGTTAAGTTCAGGGTTAAGGTGGGGTTAGAGTATTTTTTGTGTTTGGTATTTGAGTTAGTCCATGATTAAGAAAAATAGTGTCTGGTTGGAGTAGGTGGGATAAGAAAGATAGTGAGTAAAATTGTGTTTTGTTTAGTTGGAATAGTGGGGTGGGATTGGGTTAGCTAACCCCACCCCAAATGGGCTATTTCAGGATAGCCCATTTGGGGTGGGGTTTGCTAACCCCACCCCTTATTTGATGTGTTTGAGAATAAGTCGGGGGTTAAGAGGTTATTCCACCCCTTAACCCCCAACCAAACACTAGCATAGGGTGTAGAAGCCAACATTCTTTTAGTATTTTCTTGCAAGGGGAAAACTTACAATTCAGAAGTATCTATATAGAATAATGAAAGTTGAACCTGTACGGCGCTCTCCCCGCATTTCGCGGGAAACTTCGCGGGTCCCACAATTTTTTTATTTTTTCCTCGGCTCTCTCTCTCTCTCTCTCCCCCCCTCTCTCTCTCTCTCTCTCTCTCTCTCTCTGGGCTCTCGGTGGGCCCCCCTCCCCCACCCGGCTCTCTCTCTCTCTCTCTCCCCCTCCCTCTCTCTCCCTCTCCCCACAGCTCTCTCTCCTCTCTCTCTCTCTCCCTCCCTCCCTCCCTCCCTCCCCCCACAGCTCTCTCTCCTCTCTCTCTCTCTCTCTCCTTGCTTTTTACTTCCCAAATTTTATATCTTTTTATTTAAATTTTAAGTTTAAATATTAATATATAATATTTATTTTAAATTTAAAGCTTCAAAGTTTAAATTTTTAACTTTTTAAACTCTATAAAATTAATTAATTAATTAATTAAATTTATTAATAATATTATATATAATATAATTAATTAGTTTATTAATAATATATATAATAAATGGCGTTTCAAATTTTAATTTTTTTTATCCGTTTTTATTTAAATCTTTTTTTTATTTTCTCTCTCTTCAATTTTTTGAAATTTATAATTTTAAATTAGATTTAAAAATTAAAAAATTAAAAAAATTTCCGCCACGAAGCACGGGCCTTCACTAGTCATAATAAATAATGATGCCCCTCATATGCATCGTATGCAACTAACTCAAAAGGGCTATCAGTGGACGGTCTTAAATTCATTGCCCTCTATAATAAGCAGAAGAAAATAGTTTTCTTTATTCAATTATACTTTGATAAATTGCTTTAACCTGCTAAATCACAAAAATTTCATACCATTATATAGTTCTTACGAGACCTTCGATAATTTCATTACAAACAAATTCAAACTTAGAATTATTATGGTCTTTAACCTTGTTGTCAGAAAAGTTATTGCACTAAATCTAGATTGATTAAAGATAGATCCCTTAAGGAGATTCCAAGGTAGCCCACAAAGCAATCCTTTTTGAGAAAAAAGGCTCTCTGTAATTTGTTAAAGAGAAAATTATGTCTCCACAAACCAAGCACCCTTTTCTAAAAGAAAAGGCTAACTTTTAATTGGTTAAAAAGCAAAATTATGCAGATAGATTTGAGAAAATGTTACTTACATCATTAGTTACAAGAAAACCCAATTGTACTGTCAAGAAGAAGCAATTTGGACAAATTTTACTTTTCTAAAAAATAAGAAAAATACGTAGGCAATATCAATTGATAAAAAGCTCAAATACAAGTTTGGGAGAAGAGAAAACATTGAGACATGTATGCCCACAACACAAGGAGGAAATAGAAATGAAAACCCCAAAGGAAAAAACATGGGGAAAACACTAGGAAGTAACAGTCCCCTGACCTGCACAAACTATAAAGGGAAAAATATTGATGACGGTCTCCGGCCTAATCAAAATAAAAAAGTTAGATGACAGTCCCCAACCTAATCAAAATAAAATAGAGGGAAAAATTTTGTTGTTGGTCCCAACCTAGACGAAAATAGAAAAAAAAAAAAAAAAAAAAAAAAAAGGAGAATATTTTGATTGCGGGTCCCAACATACACAATCAAAAATAAAATTCAAGCTCTAACACTAAGTCCAAATAAAGAAAATAAATAAAAATTCTCCAAGCGTCAGATCAAGTACTTAATCTCCAACAATATTTAAATCTAGCCTAAACAAGTAGAATCATAATTAATTTCAATCGTCACCGATCTACGCTTCTGCAAATCAGTAAGAGATCAAAGAGACGCCAAAGGAGATCCAAGAACGCGATAGTTATGGAAGAGAGGAAAGTCAGGAGAAAGATATAAGATCCAAACAACTAAAACATTATAGAGAAACAAGTGGAAAAGTTAGTGGAGAAGAAATTAGAAAGAAAATCAGTTTAAAAAGCCCTCACAGCTGACAAAAAGTTGGCTGGCAGTGAGGTATGAAAGGAAATGCAAAGAAACAACTGGAGGAAGTTACCAAACATAGATCTTAATTTTGGTTCTCAATAACTTTTCAATTTGGACAATTTGAAGAAGCAAGATTTAACAAGCAAGACTTGGCGAACTATGAAAATAGAATGTTCCGAATGTGAACATACTTTAAGGACCCTTCTTCGTTAAGCCATGTTAATCAAGAATTCATCATGCTGACACAGGCGATCAGCAATTCTCAGATAAGGAATTCATTGAAATTATTCTTGCTCCAGGTAAGGAGGTTTGATCCCTTCATGGACCCCCAATTTTAATGCAACAGAAAATATTGATCAAAAACATATAATTTAACAATCACTTGTCATTGTAGTAGAAGAGAAAACAAAACAGAGAAAAAAAGGACAGATAACAGAAAGGAATAATAAAGAGGAAACAAAGCAGAAAAAGCACCTCAAAAATCAACAAGCACTTGTATAGCTAAATGAAAAATCAACATGTATTTCCTATTTCAACAGCTAAAATATGGAAACTTAAAACAAATATAAATTACTTATCACCTATGAGAAAGAGGATCAAAACTAAAAAAGGTGAAAGGAAAAAGTGCAAAAGAAAAAGAAAAAAAAGCTGGCCAGGAACGCAAGCAGCATCTGAAAGCATGAGTTTGTCTCAAAGGGCAATGTAAAGCTAATTGAAACCTTGAAGCATAAGGGTTCGCATGGTGGCCTCTCACAAGAAGTATAAGGCAATTATCTGATAACTTGACAAGTAATAAAACTGCACCACAGACCCATGAACATAAATCTCGAGATAAAACATGACTTCATCATTTTAGAGAAATTCGTATATCAAAGACGAAACATCACCAATCAACCTTCCAGTACATTCATGGAACAACAAAGCCCATCAATCATCTACATGATTTGACCTAGAGCTAATTGAGTTTCTAGAAAAAGTTAACCATGCTCAAAAACACTATAGGTGCAACAAGATATGGAACCTCAAAACAAGGTATGTCTATCAAGCCCTGTGTTTTCAAAAATAATTAATCAGTAATCCTAAAATAAGCTATATATGGAAAGACAGGCAATAATGAAAGAGCCGCCATATCTTTTTGCCAAATCTTTTTCTAATTAATCGACATCTGGATATGGAAATGATCTCATTGCAAATCAATTAATTAACAACGTTTATTTCAGTCGAGAGCCAGAGGACAACACATGCCCTTCCAAGACTTATGGCTCGATACCATGCAAAGGTTTCCTAAATCTAGAGAACGACACTAGAGGGTCAATAGGTACATGCTACCTCACGCATTAATTCTACATACAATTTCATCGGCCACTATGACCTCCCCACTATGCTTTATGCCCTATATCAATTAATTTTCCAGTGGGCTACGATCCTGTCCCCGCAACCAAGATATCTGGTGATAAATGTCATATAAAGCAGGATTATTGACACACTGCAAAGGGACAAAAATCTACATATGATCACTACTGAAATTATTACAAGGCTGTTATGAAAAGAATATACTACCATGAAGCTGATCTTGTCCAGAAATTCCTCCACCATCCCACCTAAAAATTCTGTCATTTCAGCAATTCCTATTATAGACTTTTAATCTATGCATCGATGCCTTTCTTCTGGAAGCTACCAGCCACTTAAAAAAAAATGCACAATACAAGATAGTGGTAGTTAAATCTAGTTCTCTCCACTTACACAATGGAAGAAAGCTATTGGATAAGATTCCTTGTTCTCAAATAAAATTTTCATAGAAGAAAGCTATTGAACTCAAATAAAGGCTTTCTTGATTTGTTATGCGCTCGTAGAGTCTGAGAGTTTTGATCCCTTAAGCGCAAAGACTACAATAGATAGGAAGTTTGGAAATTTGCGGAAAGGCCTAAGCTATAATACTAAAGAAACCTAGATATCTTATTTTTGAATTGGCTAAGATCAAGTCTAATTTCCATAGCTTCTAATAGTTTATTGATTATCAGTCGACCGGTATAGAATGTCCAACTTGTTGACCAGATAGACATTCATTAAAACAAGAGCAGAGTACAAAATATCTGATCCAAAGGGTCTGTAGGCTCCATCAGTCGAAACTCAATATTCCAACCTACTGAAATCTCCTAAAATATCCACATTTAATTCTCTTTTTCACATATGGAACTCGATGCTAAATGAACTAGCACAACTTACATAGGATGGGCTTGTGCAATTTGGTGCACAGTGTCAGTCCGAAAGTCCAGCAGTCTATATAAGAACTTAAAATCATTACAGACTAATTTGACTCCAATATCCTAGTTTTGATCACAAACTAGCTATCATACAAATAAAATACCAAAGGTGAATATGAGAACTGGACAATGATACAGGATTCAGAAATAAGGACTCATCATAAGTTTGCCAGGTCCTGTCTAGTGATTGTGAATTTTGATGCAAAGATCTAATAGAAAAAATAATTCACACAAAGGAATCTAACAGTTCTGTAAAATATCTTGATGGCCTAAAAATATCCAAACATTTAAGGGCCCATTTGTTTTGGTGTAAGTGGAGCGATGGAACTCAAATTCCATCACTTCCGTTATTTGTTTTGGCGTAAGTGAAAAATATAATGTAACTCAAGTTACGTTAGAGCTTCACTTCACCTACTCTCGACTTCCTCCTCTAAAGTGCCAAACTTGACTTTCACCACACTCAACCTCTAAAAAATTTATTAAACAGTAAAACCTAAACTCTACTTCCTTTATAATAGGTTAGAATTACCTTATTTATAATAAATTAGGATTACCTTTAAATAATAATAAAAATTTTAATTATATAATAGGTTAAATTTTATAGTGGTAAATTTACTACTATATTTAGGAGACAATGGGATCTACTTACTTAACATCAAAACAAACAACGGAACTCAAAAAACTAATTTTACTAACACCAAGTTACATCAAAACAAATAGAAGAAGTAATTGAATTTAACTTTCAGACTATACGAGTTACGTCAAAACAAACAACAAAAAAATAATCACACTTCAGGGAAACTCAAACACCACTACACTTGACTTACGTTGGATCTACAAATTCGTCAATCCAAACGGCCCCTAAAGGTCTAGCAGGTTCTACCAAAGCCACAAGATAAGCATCCAAAAGCAGAACATTTTGATAATTAATTTGTATTTGTGTTGGTATAGCAACTTATATTGAGTCTAGAAATAAGCATTATAATTAAACAAACTATATAATTAGGATGAAATTGACAGGACCGTGTACCACAATCAATAATCATGTGTTACCCTAACAAAAAATAATCATATAAAGAAAATAGTTCAAACAATTACAGCTCTTACATGCAAACCTACAAAACCATCTTACATATTGTATAAGCACCTTTACATCTCCTTCTAATAGCTGCTACTTATACAAAAAGTGAGAAAAAATTGGTCGGTGTGCATAACAATGACCAAAATATTTAAAAAAAAAAAAACAATCTGCAATAGCATCAAAGTATATGAGAAAATTGTAGTATAACATAAAGGCACAAGTCTCAACTTGACTCACAAAAAATGCGAAGTGTATAGAACATAGCAAACTGTCAGTCACATTATCTTAATAGCATGGGTTAGACGTAAGCAGTAGATATCTTAATAGCATGGGTTAGACGTAAGCAGTAGATATCTAAGCTGTAAGAATGATAAAGCATCTAGACGGCAGCAAATACATGCCTAGATGGTCGCCTATGACAACAATGATTGATGACCACAAATTAAGGGGGATTGGAAGCCAAAAACTAGAAAAAGAGAGAGAAGGACAATAGTAGAGATTAGAGAAGACCAGCTCCTGCTCCTTATAAAGGCTAGAAGCGAGATTCTTTGATGCAATGCAAGTAACACTGTAGTGATCTAGAGTGCTAGCAGTTGGGACTTGTCGACAGCTCTGGTGAGTGTCAGAACAAGTCCGAGTCGCGTTGGCGCGAAATGGACGCCAAACGGACTCAGCGGGGACGCGAGAGCAGTGGGAATCATGAAAATCTGCGATACAGTAGGTTTTCTGCCATGTGTACCGGTACAAATTCTGGAATGTACCGGTACAAGCTTGATGGCTATACCGGTACAACCATCAGAAATGTACCGGTACAGTGCCGCACAGAATCTGCTTTCGAGTTGCTTATTTGTACTGGTACACTTGCCCATGTACCGGTACACTTGCCTGTGTACCGGTACACTTTGGTAGGTGAGAAGAAAAATGGGTCTTTTCTCACTTCGTTTGTATCACCCCTCACCCCAGCCTATATACAGTGTAGAGAGAGTTGAGAGGGGATTATTCCTGCTAGTTTTCTCCCCCTCTTTCTCTCTAGCCTTGGACGTGGGTAGTGGAGGAGCTCGGGTGGAGTCGAGTGTCGCCGACGTCGCGCCGCGGAGCCGTTCGAGCATACGTCCGTCGTTGTGGTGTTGTGAGGAGGCCAGGCGGGCGTGGATTTTCGCCGTTCTCGACGTCGCGCCGGTGCTAGAGTCACTGTCGAGGTGAGTATCCAACATTCCTCCATTTATTGCAAGTTCTTTCTACTCCGAGCTCGCGTGCTGATTTTTATTGGATTCCAGCATCGACTGTCGGTATTTAGGCTCGTGTTCGTCATAGGAGCGTCGGATTGCTGCGAGATTTGGTTCGTTAGATTCAGGACTTCGAGAGGAATCCACGAAGCCCAAGATTGCTGGATTTGGAGAAGGTTAGCATGGTCAAGCCTCTGTTTTTCTCTGCTGCTATTGTTCCTGTCAGATTCGTGAGTTTGAGTGTTCTTGGATGCTATCCTTCACAGCAAGGAGATTTCGGACCTGAGCTGGATACCTTGGTATTCTTCTCTGGACCTGGGGCTTTCCTCACCTGACTTGGAGACCCCTTCGCTGTCGGAGAGTCGCGCGAGAGGTGGGTTTCATCAGTTTCGCTCCTAAGTGCGTGTGTAGTCGGCATGTATGATTTTCGGTTATTGAATAATTAATTGTAGCTCAAATTCATTGATTGTAGCTTGTATAAATCTGAATTGGGAGCATGATTATTAATTAGTTAAATATACAAGTTGGACTTAGAACTTGCCTTAGGAGAAAACTACGAATTTAACCGTCATATGCATTTACTACCTGTTTTAACTCTAGGAGTCGTATTTGATTGTATCATCGCAGTGTCAGCGCGATGGATACCCAAGGTAGTTTAGATGGCATTTACGCTCATGTTGGGATGTCGAACTCATTTTACAGCAGAGTCTAAGCTGTTTCGAGTGGTCGGGTGCCGTCGGGGTTGACGGTGGACCCAGAGTTCAGTTGTGGTCTCAGATTGTGCCGAGGGCACGTAAATTTGGTTGTTAGGCTGTTTAGACCCTAGCTACTTGCGTTTGGCTTGCTAGAGCCTGATTGAGCTCGACAGAGATACGCTGCATACTCGGTTGGGTAGCGCCCACGAGTGCCACTCCGGAGTCGGGCGCTGTGCTTTCGCATTGGTGTAGTGCGTGCAGGTTGGACTTGCTTTCCACTGACGGCTAGTGTGGAGGTAGCTATACAGTCGCAACCGGGCAGGGACGGGTGTGTTCACACTTCACAGTCCCAGGGACGGGTATGATTACAGTCCTCTTGAGATTGGGTCTGAGATGTCATGAGTCTATAGATGTTTGAGGTTAGAGCATGATAGTTAGTGACAGTTAGCTGTAATATGTTCCAGCATTTATTACTATCTTTTCTTATCACTATAGACTTAGTGAATGGACCGATGATGTTGAGGACGGCACCCACTGAGGACTACTTGTTTTACAATAGTTCTCACGCCTTTTTGTTACTGTTGTTGTTGCAGAGCCTTCTGTTCTGGCTGCTACTCCCTCTGAGGCTGATCGAGGCAAGGGTGTTGCGAGATAGAGCCCTGCCCCACGAGTTGCTGAGTTAGAGGATCCACTGCTGCAGGTAGTAGTACTTTATGTTGGGAGTTTTTGTACATACAGCTGTTTAACTAGCTTAGAGCGAGTATAGTTTTTGTATCTGGATATTGTTGTATGTATATAGAACTCGTTATTGTTTCTACCTGCTTATGTAAACTTATTACAGCTCTATACTACTGGTTGTAGTACTGTTTATTTTACAGCTACGCTTCGTATACAGGGGAAATTCCTTTGTATACGGCGAATTCGTCGGCGTGCCCGGGAAACGTGAAATCTAGGGCATGACAAACTTACCAACATAGTATAAACAATTATTTGCAGATAATACATACTACTATAAAATTATTAATATATAAATTACTTTTATAGTAGAATTAAAATATAAATTTGACCCAATGCTTTCTACATTTTCTAAATCTGATAAGCATGTCACACTGGATCTGCTAGCTTTACTAGTTCTTCTTTGCTCAAGTTCCAGGGACGGAGCTAGGATTTAGTCATGACGGGGCCAAAATATATTTAAATAGAAGCTTCAGCAAATAAACAAAATTTTACCTAATTGAAAATTTTTAATAAAATAATTTATTAATTAAATAATTAATATAAAAACATGAGCTTTATTTTTTTATTTTCCTGCAAAAATCTTCTAATTATTTTATTTCTATTATTACATTCAAATAACTTAGAAATTTTACTAAATCTAACAATAATTTCTTAGTTTTTTAGTAAATATAATTAACATGGCTATTAAATTTAGTGTCATCTTTAATTTAGTTAAATAAAACAGCTCACCTAATATAATTAGAAGTTAAAAATATTAAAAGAATAATTTAGAGCAGAGAAACATATTTCAAAATGCTCTAATAGTAATAGGCTCTTAATATATTTTCACCTATACAAGAGTATAAAAATAAGGATAGAGAGTTATGCTGGCACTACGAGCTATTAAGCAAATACTAAAAATCGAGGGGGGCCACGGCTATCCAGAAAAGAGAGCTGAATTAATACCAAGGACTATTAAGCAAATATTGAGAAGTTGAGAGGGGCAATTGCCACCTTAGGCCTACACATAGCTCCATCTCTGTCAAGTTCCAACCACTATGCCCGAAGGCCCCAGCCACATCTTAAATATCAACCTTTTTGCACCCATTGCAACCTCGCGGGCACATGCTCTAACAGTTTTACTCCACCATTGGCCATCAGGCTACAAAGACAACCAGCTCTAAGAATTCAGCAACTTTGCGGCACAAACATCGTCCAGTTTGTGCGTACAATAGCAAAGTGCCTTAATGTTCCCTCGCGGTGTTTGAAAAGAAGCGCCTCAAGCGCGCGCCTCAGGCGCACCTCATGATATTTACATTTAATGTGTGTAGGATTTGGGTTTTCGGGGTTTTAGTTTCTCCAATATATTCTAAAATATTAAGAAATTTTTTTAAAAAAATTCCTAATTTGAACATTTTCTTTCCCTTTTCTCTTGGTCATTCTCTCTTCCACCCCCCAATAGCAATAAGTAGTAGCGGCAAGAAGCAAGAAGCAGCAGCAAGCACTTTTAAGTTGAAAGTTGAAACATAATTTTTTTTATTTTTAGACTGAGAACATTTATGCATGCGATTTCTTTACCTTTTTATGATTATTTTATTTCTGTATAGCTATTTTAGAATTTGTTAACATAAAAATCCATTTAAAATTAGACTTGTTAAGAGTTTTATTTTTATTAGAACTGAGGCACGCGCCTCGCGGTGCACGGTGAACCTTGCGCCTAGGCTCCATAAGGCCTTTATGCCTTTTTACGCCTTGCGCCTTTTCAACACTGCTCCCTCGAGCCCATGAATCCACTGAAAGCCCTCCTCTCCCATATTCTCCTATATTAATGGTAACATATGAGTGCCACGTAATAATAATTGTTTTTTTCTTAGGTTTCCAAGTTAAAAAAGTAATTAGTATCTAATTTTTTTATTTTCAGAATTGTTATTTTTGTTTATTTTTTAAAAATCGTATTTATCGATTTTTAGGTATGAAATAAATTTATGAAAAAATAGGAATATGATTTTGGAAGTTTTAAATTAGGATTAGATATATTTGTATTATGAAAATTCCAAAAAATCAAGAGATTTAATCAAGATTAGCATTAGGGCTTTTTTAGTATAAGTCGTGACAACTTTTTGTACAGAGAGAATTTTGGTGAATAAAAAAAATTTAATTTTTCTTAGACGTGTGATCTTTCGGCCTATGTGACCTATTTATCTTCTTCTTCACCTTTCTTCTTCTATTCTTTTTTCTTTCCCTGCCCTACAATATCTGCAACTAAAATACTTGCTATAGTATTTCCAACCTGTAGCATTTTCGTACTTTGTTGTAACTTTGGTAGATATGTATCACCAGTGTATAGAAAATCCTTATTATAAAGATTTTAGCATTAAAAGGAGAAAAGAGAATATCTTTCTACGTCTATATATAAATATCACACTTTAATGGAAAGATAAGGAGTAACTAAAACTTCTTGATTAGTACTCTATGCCCCCACTCCTAACAATGAAAACACAAAATTCACTATATGAAAGTTAGGCTCTGCCCTGCTAGTTAATAAAGATCCAAATTCAGTAGATAATATTAGATTACGTTAGGTTAGACAATCTCATTAATCTAATAAAATCTAAAGGTGTACACTAGCTTATAATTGAGTGAATGAAACTCAGATCAAATAAAACTTTATTTGACTAAGAGTTTTGATTAAATCAAAGTTGGGGTCCACTTCGAACTTGAATGATCTTTCTACTTTTCTATGAGTCTTTAGAAAAAAAGATTTCCCCATATTACTAGCACATTGGCATTTGAATAAATATGTGCAATGTGGTAAGAAACTTAAGATTGCCTGAACTTGGTTTTAAGAAGATAATAAATGGTGGGAATTTCCGTCTAATACAAGTCGGTATAAGATGTAAAGGAGTCCTCCTTGGTTAACATCTTAGCACAGGGAATACTTTAATGTTTTAGGAGTCAGCTTTGCTCATTTTAACTTCTTTGGGTATGCCATGAGGGATCAAAAATGGAAGCAAAGTGATGATAATGCAATGAAATGACTATTTTCAAGCTGCAGGCTTATATTTCTCTTACTTTCCTCTGACAACATTGTCTACCTAAAATTCTTCTATTCTTTTTCATAGACAAATCCTTTACTTCTCTTTTTTGCAAGAACCAATAGGCCATAGCAAAAAGATTAACAGTTTTCATAGATCTCCCATATCACTCTTATCTTATCCGACCACAACAAAAAGCTAGGGATAGAAGTTCAGTTTCCCTCACAAGTCTGTGGAACTACCATAAAAAAATTATTTTCTATTTCAAATTACTGTAAAATTCACTAAAGATTTTTCTCTCATCCGACTGCAACATAAAATGGTTGCAATATCGAATTTCTATTCGAAGTAAACAGAACTGCAGCAGAAAATTGTTTTCTTGCAGGTTATAGCCTAAAACATCAATTCAATTCCCAGAAAAGATAGCCTTCTAACCCAAAATGGCCCAAAATGTTCGACAACAATCAGTAGTCAGATCTACAAGAACAATATCCTCCAACATCACTAACTTTATATCTTTGTTTTTCTACTAGCAAAGTGCTGCAGTGTTCACTTGAGCGCATGAATCCAATAAAAGCTATCTTCTCCCATATTAGTAGTAACTAATAAATGCCATGGTAACAAATGCTGCCAATTTATGATAACTAATCTCTGGAAAATGTGTCTTCTCTTCAATTATGTAGCATCTCTATGTTGAAAATCTTTCTTATAACGAATTGATCTTAAAAAAAGTTAGTTTCTATCTATATCTACGTATGTGATATCTTGATCAAAATAAGACGTACTAAAACTTCTTAATTGTCATTCTATGCCTCAATGATCCAAACAGGGTTGCCAAATCTGAATTTTCATTTTCGGTTTCATTTATAGCTATTCCTTGAAATAAACTAGGTTCACCAGCTTCACCAACTTTGTAGTCATATCTGCAAGAACAATATCCTCCAGCATCACGAGATTCATGTTTTTGTTTTGCTACCAGCGGAGTGCTGTGGTGCTCATTTAAGCGCATGAATCCAACAAAAGTTGTCCTCTTCTATATTAGTAGTAACTAATAAGTGCCTTAGTAACAAATGCTACCCCTTTATGATAACTAATCTATGAAAATTGTGTCTCCTCTTTAACTCTTTCAATTTACTTGTTTGACATTTTGGTATCTATGTAGCATCTCTAGGTTGAAATCTTTCTTATAAAAATTTGGTCTTAAGAAAAGGTTAGCATCTATTTATATCTATGTATGTGACGTCTTGATCAAAATAAGACGCACTAAAAATCCTTACCTGTCATTCTATGCCTCAATGATGCAAACCAGGGGTAGCCAAATCTAAATTTTCAACTTCGTTTTCGTTTATAGCTATTCCTTGAAACAAACTAGCTTCAACTTATCGATTCTGGCAAACTTTACTAAAATTAATACATGGAAGCAAGAAAAAAAATTTCAGCGCGACGGGAAATTAAAAATCGATTGAAGCAATAATAAGATAGTGATAAACCTTCAATATATGAGATAATAACAACCATCGAAAAAATCATATAATAGTTCCAAATAAAAAGGCAAGTTCAATTTTATCGGACGATAATTTTTAGATTTGGTTGTTACAGCAAAGATGGTTGGTAATGGTTGAAGAGTAGATTAAGAGGAATAATGAGATACTAGAAGATGAGGTAGAAGGCAAGATATATGAAGTGCACCGATCACAAGATTGTGGGGGATCCATGATCAACGAGGAAGGCAGAACATTATAGGTAGAACCAGTGTTTAAAAAAGCGCGCCTAGGCGCCTAGGCTCTAGGCGCACAGGCCAGCGCCTAGAGCACCTCTAGGCGGGCGCCATAACTCAGGCGCGCGCCTAGGCAGTCTAGGCACAAGGCTCCCTCAAGGCGCGCCTAGGATATATTTATAGTAACGGGTTTGGATCTAGATTTTATTGGTCTAACGGGTTGAAATATCTAAAATAAACCTAATACCCTAAACTAAACGCTAAATAATAATCAATTTACTCCCAATTCCTCTCTCCCTGCCGCTCAAACACCTCTCCCTTCCGCTCAAACCCCTCTCCCTGCCGCTCGCCCCCTCTCCCTGTCCGCTCGCCCCCTCTCCCTGCCGCTCGCCTCCTCTCCCTGTCAGCTTGGCCATCTCTCCCTCTCCGGCACTTCCTCATTGCTTCTTCAACTCGATCGTCTCTTCTTCTAAGGTTTTTTTGTCTCTCCCAAGGCTTCTCTCTTGTTTCTCTTTTAGTTTTTTTTGTGTATATTTCTGTTTTTTTTTTTTTTTTTTCAGTGCTTTCTATGATTTTTTTTGAAGTAAACAGCAACTCCTGTTTTATTTTTAAAAAAAAAAAAACAGCAACTTTTGTAAATAAAACAGCAACTTTATGTCCATTTCTTTGAAGCAAACAGCAAGTTCTGTTTTATTTTTTTTTTAAACAGCATTATACTTGAAAATAAAACAGCTTTTTAACATTTTAAAAAACATCATTTTACTTGAAAAAACAGTATTTTACTTGAAAAAACAGTATTTTACTTGAAAAAACAGCATTTTAAGTTTTTAACATTTTAAAAAACAGCAATTGACTTGAAAAAACAGTATTTTACTTGTAAAAACAGCATTTTACTTGATAAGATGAACTTTTTTTAAAGTAAAAACGGTCATTGAAAACAAAAAATGATCATACATATTTGCTAAATTGCAGTTTAGTACTTTTGAATGGATTCGAAAGCAACCGAAAGAGATCCTGCATGGAAGTATGTACATTTAGCGGATAACAAAATAAAAAATGATCTTACCTGTAATTTTTGTGGAAAAGTAACAAGAGGAGGGATTTACCGAGCAAAGCAACATATTGTTGGAGGTTTTCGAAATGCAAAAGCATGCGGGACATGTCCGCCGCATGTGAGAGAGGAAATAAAAGATTTTATGAATAAAAAAGTGGTAGAGAAACAACAAAATGAATTCATGCCCGATTTTGAAGATGTAGATCACTTCAATGATAATGAAGAGGAAGATGATGTTGCGGAATTGAGCGCAAAAGGAAAAAGAGTTCAAAGCAAAAGTAGCGGATGCAGCATTGGTAGTAGTAAAAGTGCACACAAAAAACCAAGGCAAAAGGGACCAATGGACTTGTATTTCACTCCCAATGCTGAGAAGGTAATTCAAGATAAAAAGGATGGAAAAATGAAACAAGCTACGATCAATGAAGTTTGTAGGAAAGAGTTGAGAGAAAAGGCGTGTAAGGAACTTGCTAGATGGTTTTATGATGCAGGAATACCTTTCAATGCTGCTAATTATGATAGCTTTCATGTGGCGCTCGAATCTATTGGACAATATGGTCCTGGTTTTAAGCCACCTTCTATGTATGAATTACGGGTTCCTTTGCTTCAAAAGGAGGTTCAACAAACGAAGAATTCAATGAATGGGCACATGGAGGAATAGGCCAAGACTGGATGTAGTATAATGTGTGATGGATGAACGGACAAGCGACAAAGGACCCTTATAAACTTTCTTGTAAATTCTCCAATGGGAACTGTGTTTATCGAATCTATTGATGCCTCCAATTACTCTAAAACTGGAGAAGAAATGTTCAAGTTATTGGATAAAATGGTGGAGCGTATTGGGGACGCAAATGTCGTTCAAGTTGTGACTGATAGTGCATCGAATAATGTGTTGGCTGGTAAGAAATCTTGTATAAAGTATATTAATTTTGTTTCTGTATATACTTTAAATTTATGTTATTATATGAAATATTTCTTTAACTTGAAATATGTGTGAAATCTTAATAGGGAGATTATTGGAGGCAAAACGACCAAATTTATATTGGTCACCTTGTGCAGCCCATTGCATTGATTTGATGCTTGAGGATATTGGAAAGATGCCTGAGGTGCATAGAACAGCAAAAAGGGCAACAACATTGAGTAGTTTTATTTATGCCCGCACAGGAGTGGTCAACATGATGAGGCGTTTTACAGCCCAAAGAGAGTTGCTTAGGCCTGCTGTAACAAGATTTGCAACGGCCTTTCTTACCCTTCAACGGTTACATAAGCAAAAACGTAACTTTAGAAAGATGTTCACATCGGATGATTAGACCAAAAGTAAATGGGCAAAGGAACAAGCGGGCAAAAATGCAACTAGCATTGTATTGATGCCCACATTTTGGACTAGCATTGTTTATATTCTTAAAATTTTTGGTCCTCTTGTTCGTGTGCTTCGACTAGTTGATAGTGAAAAAAGGCCAGCAATGGGGTATATTTACAAGGCTATGGACAGAGCAAAGGAAGCAATTGCCAAGTCTTTTAAAGAGAAGGTGGAGAAATATAGTGAAGTATTCAAAATTATTGATAATAGATGGCAATGCCAGCTTCATCGCCCTTTGCATGCAGCCAGTCATTTCTTGAACCCTGAATTTTTTTATTCAAATTTAGAAATTTACGGAGATGAGAAAATTATGACCGGTTTATATCAAGCTATGCAAAGATTGGTTTCAAGTGCTCAAGAGCAAGATAAAATATGCGATCAACTAACTGTATATCGTGAAGCGCATGGTCTTTTCGGAACTAATATGGCAATTCGCCAAAGGAAAACAAAGTCATCGGGTATGTTAGTTCTATACTACTTAGTACTTAACTAATTAAATACTTGCATTATGCATTTTGCATCTTAATAAACACATCATTAATTGTTATTAATGTAATATTTATATGAACAGCTGAATGGTGGAAATTGTTTGGATCATCAACACCAAACTTGCAAAAATTTGCAATTAGGGTTCTAAGCCTCACTTGTAGTGCTTCCGGTTGTGAGCGAAATTGGAGTATATTTGAACATATAAGTCATCAATATTAAATCATCTTATACAACTATAGTTATGGTATTTTCGTATTTGATAGTTTTAAGTTCTTAATTTAATAAAGTTGTTCGTTTCTTTTGCAGCTTCATAGTAAGAAAAGGAATAGGCTCACGCAAAAACGCTTAAATGATTTAGTGTATGTGAGATACAATAGATGATTGAGGAGGCATTATAAATTGCGTGACACTGTTGATCCTATCTTAATGAGTGAAATTGATGACAGTAATGAATGGTTGATTGAAAAAATGAATGAAGACGACGATAATGAGAGGGAAGATGAGGATGTTTGGAAAGATGACATATTGACATGGAGTATGGTAGCTAAAACAGCAACGGTGGATCTGCCTACCCATCATACTAGATCACGTAGTTCCACCAAATACAGTGATAAAGGAAAGGCAAAAGCTTCATCTTCTCAATCGCGGAATATTAGTAACTTTATAAATGATGAAGAGACTGATTTTGATGAGACTCTCAACACAGAAGATGAAGAAGAAGAAGACATTGGAGACGACAAATCTGACGAGAGAGAGGAGTATTCTTCATCAAGTGATGAAGATGATTAAGGAATGAGGATTGAGGACTAATTAATATTGCTAATATGACGCATTTTGGCTTGGGGTCTTGAACACTTATCTTTCACATGATCATGATGCTTTTTTAATATTTTTTGGCTTGAAACTTTGAACTTTTTAACTTTTATGCATATTACTTTTTTATGATCTTGTGCTTATGATTATATGCTTTTCACATCTAACTTTTCTACATGTTTGTGAATGAATACTTACCTTTATGTTGTCCTTTATTTTGAGATAAAAAGGTAATTTGTTCTTTACTTTTATATATATTATTTGGGTAACTATAGAATATTTATTGCGGTAATATGATTTTATAGAGTATATTTAATGCTGCTTAATAATTAGTAGAAAGAATGATAAGAAACTTCTTGATTATTTACTTATTTCAAAATTTTATGAAAGTGTGCGTGATGCAGGACGGGTCAAACCTACCCTACGAGTAATTATCCCTAGATGTGGTAATCAAAAATATTTGCAGAGATAAAATTAAACGAGCAAATTTTTTTTTTATTAAAAAAAAGAACGTTCGAAAAGAAAATTAATAAAGTAAGAAAATTGATCAGATAAGAAATTGTACCATACGACACCTAGCGAGTGCACGATTAAACTATTGCGATTAGTCTAGATCATCCACAATCTATTTGCAACGTCATCCTAGTCATGCTTGTAATTACTGCGTAATCGAATTTCGCTCAACGATAATAATCAAGTATTTTGCAAGATCAAAGAGACTAATAATTTTCTGAAATTTAGGATGATAAAAACAAGTCTACGACATTTTCCTGAGAAAGAAAATAGCAATCAAAACATCCTATAGACCAAGCTTTTATTACCAATAGATAATATGCATAGATTGAAATATAGAGAAAATACTAGCTTGTGCACCGGGTTCATCCAATGTATGGTTGTTGCTTGTGGTCACTTCATGCGCAGGGATGATGACTTGTGCAGGAAGACTACCAAAGCTGCCTCGTGAAGTGTGCACAAGAATCTCGTCACCAGCTGCTGCTTCTTCTTCTCCTCTTCTTCCTGCGGGTTGCACACAAAACTCTCTCTTCTCTCAATTATCACCCCTCTATTTTCTAGAATCTTAACCAAATCTCACAAGTAGATAGCCAAAATTTGCAGAAAATTAAGAGGAGCTCAGATCCAACGAAATATTAGAACTCTGGACCTCGCCAGAACCGGAAACCCTCCGGGAAAAATAAAACCTTCACCCAAAAACCCTTGGCAAGAAAATTCAAAATTTTTATTCAATAATCGTCTCCTTTTCATAAAACCTTGTAGGTTATTTATATCCTAATTACATCCGAGAATCACCAAAAAAATCTCAACTAGAGATTTTATCTAAAAGAAAATAACCGAAAAAATCTCAACTAAGAGATTTATCCAAAAGAAAATATAACAAATATTCCTAACAAGAAAAATCTTAAAATAACTTTAAAAAAATCAGAAAATTAAGAATAATCTTCAGATCCATATAACGGGTTCGGGTGCCAACTTGCGTCGCCTTCGTTGATAGATCTGAAACTCGGGCGACGATACGGGTCGGGTTCGGTCTGCATCATCTCTCCCCGGCCTGGAAAAATCTGACTCTGACGGATTGTGGCTGATGTAGTCCTCATATAGATCTGGAGCAATGTCTCTAAGCTCGTGCTCCGGTATCCATGTCACATCTTCATCTGGTCGGGATGCCCACTTCACCATAAAGCTACGCGAATTACCTGATCGTGTAATAACAACTCGGTCGTCGAGAACCTGTTCGATTTCTTCTTTCTTTCTCGGTACGGGTCGGGGTAGAAGTGGAGGAGGAGGTTGACGTGGAGATATATTTGTGGAGATGGGATTCTCAATGGAAAGAGGCTCATGGTAGTGGCTTAGATCCTCGATATTGACCGTTGAGTGAAAACCGATATTAGCAGGCAAATCCAAGACATAAGCATTTGGATTTAGTTGTTTCAAGATTTTGAATGGACCCAAATTTCTCGCATGTAGCTTTTTCACGGTACCGCTGCGAAATCGTTCTGGTCGAACCCTTACCATAACCATATCTCCTTCCTTAAAATTTTCTTTACGCCGACGTTCATTTGCTTTATTCGCATAAACTTCAGTTTTTAAAACAATTGCTCGTCTTATTTCATCATGCAAATTTTTTATATGTTGAACAAAGGCTTCGGCATGTTGGCTTGACCTATAGTCTATAGGTAACGGAATTAGGTCAAGGGGTGTCCTAGGGTTGTAACCAGTGACAATCTCAAACGGGCTCATTCCAGTGGTGCGATTAACCGAGTTATTATAGGCAAATTCGGCCATGGGTAAAACGCTATCCCAGTTCCTAGTGTGATCTCCCACTAGACATCGTAATAAATCTCCTAGGCTTCGATTAACAACCTCAGTTTGACCATCTGTTTGTGGGTGATATGGTGAAGAAAACTGTAATTTAGTGTTCATTAATTTCCACATTGTCTTCCAAAAATAACTCACAAACCGCACATCTCTATCACTCACAATAGTTTTTGGTAGTCCATGCAATTTTATGACGTGATCAACAAAAAGCTTCGCTACGTGGGTGGCGTCAGAAGTCTTCCTACATGGTATAAAATGTGCCATTTTTGAAAACCTATCGACCACAACTAAAATCGAATCATGACCTCGAATGGTTTTAGGAAGTCCTAGAACAAAGTCCATGCTAAGATCTTGCCAGGGGGTGTGAGGTATAGGTAAAGGTGTATATAATCCAGTATTCTTTCGCTTTCCTTTACCAGTCTGGCATGTACCACACTGGGCAACAACATGTGCAACATCTCGTTTAAGACTTGGCCAAAAGAAACAATCCTCTACCAAAATAATGGTCTTATCCCTACCAAAATGCCCTGCTAAACCTCCGTAATGCAATTCCCAAATCATGAAATCTCTCAATGAACCTTGGGGAACACACAAACGTCTACCCTTAAATAAATATCCATCATGAATAACAAAATCAGGGTTATCATGCAATCCATCAAGAAGGTTCTTATAAGTTTCACCAAAATCCGGACACGTGGGATATTCGTTTTTGACTCGATCAAACCCTATGACTTGTGCTCCTACAGTATGCAAAGTCATGATAACACGACTAAGCGCATCAGCAGCTCTATTTTCGGTACCAGCAACATGCTTAAGAACATAGGTATATTCCTCGAGAAACGCAACCCACTTGGCGTGCCGTGCATTCAATTTCTTTTGCGACTTAAGATAGCTAAGGGCTTGATGGTCCGAAAGTAAAACAAACTCCTTAGGTAATAAATAATGTCGCCAATATCGTAGTGCTTGCACAATCGCATACAATTCCTTGTCGTACGTAGAGTATTTCATCTTTGCCTCATTCAATTTTTCGCTAAAATAAGCAATCGGATGACCTTCTTGACTCAAAATTCCACCTATTCCTACTCCAGATGCATCGCACGAAACCTCAAAGATCTTCTCAAAATCAGGTAACCTCAAAACAGGTGGATTAGCCATACGCTCCTTAATTTCATTAAATGCCTTACTCGCAGCCTTGGTCCATGTGAATTCTCCCTTTTTCATGCAATTTGTAATTGGAGCCATAATGGTACTAAAACCTCTAATGAATCTTCGGTAAAATGTCGCTAATCCGTGAAAACTCCTAACATCATGAATATTCTCGGTTGGGGCCAGTCGGATTGCTTTGACCTTATCGGGATCAGCTGACACTCCATTTACAGATACTACGAATCCTAAGAAAACAACCTTAGGTTGCATGAAAACACATTTTTTGGTATTGACGTAAAGCTTTTCTCTCCTAAGAGTGTCTAAAACTTGCTTAAGGTGACGTAGGTGTTCATCTTGGTCTTACTATAAATCAGAATATCATCGAAATAAACCACAAGGAATTTTCCTATGAAAGGTCGAAGCATTTGATTCATAACTCGCATGAATGTACTTGGGGCATTCGTCAAACCGAATGGCATGACCAACCATTCGTACAATCCTTCCTTCGTTTTAAAGGCAGTTTTCCACTCATCTCCTTGTCTAATTCTTATTTGATGATACCCGCTGCTAAGATCAATTTTTGTAAAGATTATGGATCCGGCCATCATATCAAGCATATCATCCAATCGAGGAATCGGAAATCTATACTTAATAGTGATCTTGTTGATGGCTCGACTATCGATGCACATTCGCCAAGTTCCATCCTTCTTTGGAGTAAGGAGTGCCGGAACTGCACAAGGACTCATACTCTCCTTAATGAAACCTTTTCTAATCAAGTCCTCTACTTGACGTTTCAATTCACCATGCTCCTTAGGGTTCATCCTATAATGTGGCAGGTTTGGCAATGATGATCCAGGCACTAAATCTATCGCATGTTGAATATCTCTCATGGGTGGTAGTTCATCAGGTAACTCGTCTGGGGTCAAATCAGAATAGTCAGATAATAGGTTTCGAAGGTTCAATGGTAGATCAGGTTCAAGGGAAGGCTTCTCTACCTCTCGAACAACTAATGCATAAACAATGTCAGAACTAGCTTCCCTACAAAATTGCTTCTTGTTCAAAAAATGAAGAGGTCTAGCCTGCTCTACCAACGTGTTTTCCTTAGATGGGGTTGGTCCATTATGTGCATTAGATTGGCTAGTCGAATACTGAATCGGCTTAGGTCTGTGAGGTCTTAGCACGATTTTTTTCTGATCATTAGTACAAGTATATGTGATTTGCCGACCGTAATGTATAACATCATGATCGTACAACCATGGTCGTCCCAAAAAAATGTGTCCAACATCCATCGGAGGACATCACACCATACTTGATCCCTATAAGTAGCAAAGTTGAGCGGGACCAAACATCGCTCAGTGACAGGTATCGTAGTCTTATCTACCCAAGCAACTCTAAAGGGATTTGGATGTGGTTCAGAGGTCAACTTCATTCGATCAAGGGCTGTTTTAGCTACCACATTCATGCAACTGCCACCATCAATAACAACTTTGCATACCTTATCCCCGCACTTGGTATAAGTATGGAAGATGGCAGTGCGTCGCCAATCACCCTCATCCGCTCTCGTGTTAAGAACACAACAGACGACTTGCAGTGGGATGGTATCGTCTAGGTCATCTACGTACGCGTTCTCATCCTCGTCGCTTGGATACTCCTCAGTCTCATGCACTACTTCCTCACAGTCATCTTCATCGTTTTTCATCATCAAGTTTCGCTTTTGTGGACACTTATTCGAATAATGGCCCATTCCTTCGCAGTTAAAACACTTCACTCGAGAAAGATCTGGTTTAGTTCCCTCAACTAAAGATTTTCCCCTAGAATCTCGATTAGGTTGATTAAAGGGTACGATGGACTTACTAGTGTTTTGGTTTCTATCGGTCCACTTCTTAGTACTTGACTCCCCGGCTTGGTAACCGAAACGTCTAGTAGGAGGTTTAAGATAACGTTCATATTCGAGTGCAAGTTGGAACGCATCTTCTATCGTGGTTACTCGATGGGGTGTAATCTCTTTCTGGATTTCCTCACGTAATCCTCTCCTAAACCGGGCCAAAGTTACGTCATCTTCTTCCTGGACATTACACCTAACAGAAATCTCATCGAACTTTTGCATGTAATCGGCCACGGACATTGAACCTTGACGTAATGACAACATTTGCTCTATCTGAAGCTGCCTATGGGTTGAGGGCAAATATTTTTCACTCAATTTGGCCTTCATCTCATCCCACAACGTGATCGGTGCTTGCCTAGACCTAGCCAATTGTCGCTCAACACTCCCCAATATTGTTTGGTCGCTCTACAAGTTTCATTTTGGTAAAGCGAACACGACGGTCACCCGACATTTCGTACCAAGCAAAAAATTGGTCCATATCGATCGACCAATCAAGTCTTAGGATCAAATCTACCATCAAAAGTTGGGGCTTCAATTTTGATCTTTTTGGTAATGTCGTCACCTGGTGGGAAGTTATGTCTAGGAAATTCAGGTTGGTTTTCATTAGTCGGGCTCTAAGCATTCTATCAGGAGTAGCAGTTGCAGTGCCTACTACGGTCGGACTAGTCTCAAGGATGGCCACACGATCCCCTATGTCATCTAATTTAGTGTTTAAAGCAGTCAATTGTTGTAAAATCTGATCCATTGCAGTGGGTTCCAAAGACATTGGTATAGGATGATAAATTTTACCACTTCTAAGGATCATACATAAACCTAGTGCTCTGATATACCAAATCTGATGCAGGACGGGTCAAACCTACCCTACGAGTAATTATCCCTAGATGTGGTAATCAAAAATATTTGCAGAGATAAAATTAAACGAGCAAATTTTTTTTTTATTAAAAAAAAGAACGTTCGAAAAGAAAATTAATAAAGTAAGAAAATTGATCAGATAAGAAATTGTACCATACGACACCTAGCGAGTGCACGATTAAACTATTGCGATTAGTCTAGATCATCCACAATCTATTTGCAACGTCATCCTAGTCATGCTTGTAATTACTGCGTAATCGAATTTCGCTCAACGATAATAATCAAGTATTTTGCAAGATCAAAGAGACTAATAATTTTCTGAAATTTAGGATGATAAAAACAAGTCTACGACATTTTCCCGAGAAAGAAAATAGCAATCAAAACATCCTATAGACCAAGCTTTTATTACCAATAGATAATATGCATAGATTGAAATATAGAGAAAATACTAGCTTGTGCACCGGGTTCATCCAGTGTATGGTTGTTGCTTGTGGTCACTTCATGCGCAGGGATGATGACTTGTGCAGGAAGACTACCAAAGCTGCCTCGTGAAGTGTGCACAAGAATCTCGTCACCAGCTGCTGCTTCTTCTTCTCCTCTTCTTCCTGCGGGTTGCACACAAAACTCTCTCTTCTCTCAATTATCACCCTCTATTTTCTAGAATCTTAACCAAATCTCACAAGTAGATAGCCAAAATTTGCGAGAAAATTAAGAGGAGCTCAGATCCAACGAAATATTAGAACTCTGGACCTCGCCAGAACCGGAAACCCTCCGGGAAAAATAAAACTTTCACCCAAAAACCCTTGGCAAGAAAATTCAAAATTTTTATTCAATAATCGTCTCCTTTTCATAAAACCTTGTAGGTTATTTATATCCTAATTACATCCGAGAATCACCAAAAAAATCTCAACTAGAGATTTTATCTAAAAGAAAATAACCGAAAAAATCTCAACTAAGAGATTTATCCAAAAGAAAATATAACAAATATTCCTAACAAGAAAAATCTTAAAATAACTGGAAAAAAATCAGAAAATTAAGAATAATCTTCAGATCCATATAACGGGTTCGGATGCCAACTTGCGTCGCCTTCGTTGATAGATCTGAAACTCGGGCGACGATACGGGTCGGGTTCGGTCTGCATCAGTGCGCCTAGGCTCCAACAGGCCTTTGCGCCTAGGTGCGCCTTGGGCTTTTTTAAACACTGGGTAGAACTTCGGTAACAGGAAAAAAGAAAAGAAGGCAAGGACCCGAAAGACAAGGAGGGATAAAAGTAGAAACCAATCTCACTGCGAGGAAAAATTGACAATGATCAAGCTGAGGAAGAAGACAATCTTGACAAGAGGAAAAAGTGTCGATGATCACACCAAGAAAAAATCACCGTAGCAAGGACAAAGAACAAGAATAGAAATTTTTATTCATCAAAACTGCCTCTCAAAGCATAGCACTAACTGCTAAGAGCTTTTCCAGTAAGAAATTATTATCTCTTTGTCTTCAACTAAGCACGGTCACCCAAGAGTCATGCATAGAAGATGAGGCAATTCTAGAAAGCTGAACGGTTTTCTGGGTTTGAGTTTATTTTTATTAGAGAAAAAGGGTTTGGATTAGCCAAACCATATAAAACTAAATGATTTAAGCCTGAATCAAACACGAAGTTAAAAAATAAATGAAAATTGCATTCAAAAATAAAAATGTTTTATTTGGTGCATTAATTCTTCCTAGGTTGGAGAAATCTCGACCCCATCGAGATAGCATTCTGATAGCTCTGGTATAAGTCTTCTCAAAGTCGTCGTAACTCCGCCTCAGAAATACCGACCGTCCCTAGCGCAAGTGGCAAAAGGGCTTGGTGGTTGGTAGACCCAAGTTCGAATCCTAGATTCACATTTCCAACTAAGTTTATTTCTAAATGAAATAAACGAAGCGGGTAGCATGCTACCTTTCTCTCAAAAAAATACTCCGCCTCAAAAATCCAACTGCTATCACACAATGGACGTTGACGCCAGCATATCAAGTATCCGTGATGGGTACCACAGAACATCCTCCACCCTGTCTGATGACACTTCAGTGTCAGTGTGAGATGTCAAGCCATCAATATCGATAGTAGAGGGGGCCTCTCTATGGTACTTGTACAACTCGCTGGCACTGAAGATCTAGGATATGTAGCCAAATCTGGAAGTAGATCAACTGCATATGTATTTGCCGCCACCTTCTTCAAAATTTTGAATAGCCCATACTTTTTTCTACTCAACTTGCTATAACCTCCAACCGAGAATCTTTCTTTTCTAAAATAGATTAAGATATTATCCCCTTCATTAAAAGTCATACCTCGGCGATGTTGATCTGCTGACACCTTATACATGTTTTCCTTGGTAAGAAACCTAGGGTGTTGAAACGTGTTCTTAGTAAGATAATAAATGTTAAAAACTTCCTTCCTAATACTACTCCAAAGAGGAGTCCTATGATAAAGAAGTCCTCCTTAATTTACGGCTAAAATTTAATTTTGCACCTTTGAGGAATGCTTTTGACCTCATTTTAACTTCTCTATACATAGCGTAGGGGATCCAAAAAAAAAGTGACATGTGTGATTATATTGATGCAATGGAATGACTTTCTTCCATCTAGTTATAGGCTGAAAATTCTCTTACTTCATTCTTGCTAGCTTTCTCTCTCTAAAATTCTACCATTCTTCTACTTCTTTTCAAATCCATTTCTTTTCAATCTGCGAGAAACAACAAGCTATAGCAAAAAAAACACTATTGCAGTGATCCTGGAGTATAGCAGTTGAGGCTTGTCGACAGCTCTGGCGAGTGTCGGGACAAATCCAAATCGCGTTGGCACGAAATGGACGCCAAACGGACTCAATGGGAACGCGAGAGCAGGTGGTATCATGAAAATCCGTGAAATAGCAGATTTTCGACCATTTGTACCGGTACATATATGAAATATACCGGTACAAGCTTGATTGTAGTACCGGTACAACCATCAGGGATGTACCGGTACAATTTCTAACTGCTCTCGGGTTGCCCATTTGTACCGGTACACATGCCCGTGTACCGGTACACTTTGGTAGGTGAGAGGGCAATTCTGTCATTTCTCACCTCGTTTGTGTCACCCCACACCCCTCAGCCTATATACACGTAGAGAGAAGCTGAGAGGAGCTTCTCCGCTGATGTTCTTCTTCTCTCTCCCTCTAGCTTGGTTCGATTGAGATGGAGGAGCTCGGGTGGAGTTCGAGTGTCGTCGACGTCGCGCCGCGGTGCCATTCGAGCGCGTATTCGTCGTCGTAGTACTGCCCGGAGGCCGGGCGAGCGTGGATTTTCGCCGTTCTTGACGTCGCACTAGTTCGTGAGTAGTTGAGGTTGTTTATTCTAGCAGCATTCCTCCTTATAGTGCATGTTCACTACTTCAAGCTCAAGAGTGCTGTTCCTGCAAACTTCCAGCGTCGACCGTCGGCGTTCCGGCTCGTGTGCGACGTAGGAGTGTCGGATTGCGGCGAAATTTGGTTCGTTGGATTCAGGACTTCGAAAGGAATCCACGAAGCCCTATATTGCAGATTTTGGTGAAGGTTAGCTTGGTCGAACTCCAACTCTTCTCTGCTGCTGTTGTTTAGATAGATTTTCGAGCTTTGAGTCTTCTTTGATGCTAACTTTGGAGGAATTGAAATTTTTAAACCAGGGATGCATACTCCAACCTAGATTACTGGTTTTGGGACCTACCATCATTGAAGTTGAGCATTAGAAGATACTTTTGACATTGATATTGGGTTAATCTAGCTTAAGTGCTGAAAATGGCACTTATTGATGGTTTTGTTGGAGTTTGATGTTCAGATCATTGGAGAGGTTCGGTTGCTGGCCAAGAGCGGACTCAGCTGAGTTTTCCTTGTGGTTCGTGACCTCCTTGCTGCCAGGGATTAGCAATTAAGGTGGGTTAATCATCGGTTCAACTCCTAAGTATAAGCGACATGTATTGTGGTTTCGGTTATTATGTTAATTAGCTCAAATTTATGATTTGCATGCTTTTGGAATCTGAATTGGGAGCTGAAAATGATTGGTTAATATACATGTTAGACTTGGATATGACTTAGGAGAAAACCCGTGATTTCAATCGACATATTCATTTAGTACCTGATTTAGCTTTAAGAGCCGTAATTTGATTGTATCATCGCAGTATCAGCACGATGGATACCCGGGGTAGTTTAGATTGCATTTACGCTCGTGCTGGGATGCCGAGCTTATTTTTACAGCAAAGTCTAGGCTGTTTCGAGTGATCGGGTGCCGTCCGGGTTGACGGTGGACCCAGAGTTCAGTTTTGGTCTCAGATTGTGCCGAAGGCACGTGGATTTGGTTGTTAGACCTGGTTAGACCCTATTTACTTGAATATAGCCTGCGAGAGTCTGTTTGCGCTCGACAGAGACATGCTTGCATACTCAGTTGGGTAACTCCCACGAGTGCCACTGCAGAGTTAGGCTTTGTGCGTTCGCGTTGGTGTCGTTCCGTCCTATTTGGACTTGCTCTCCACGGACTGCTTAGTGGTGGAGGTAGTTTAGCTTGAGCAGGCGGGACGGGTGTGTCACAGCCCCCAGTGAGATTGGGTCAGGATTATATCTTTCTACAGATCATTAGTGTTGAGCATAATAGTATAGTGGCATTTTAGCTGTGACCCACTGAGGACTACCTGTTTTTACAGTAGTTCTCACGCCCTGTTGTTACCCTCGTTTTTGTAGAGCCCTCGTCTTCGGCTGCTGCTGTTGCTGATCCTGCTCGTGATAAGGGCGTCGCGAGTTAGAGCCCTCCCCAATTGCTGCTCTTCGAGAGTTTTCCTACTGCAGGTAGTACTAGTTTTTGGAGTTCTTATACATACTTTTGTATCTCGCTGGAGCGAGCGTTTTGTATACCGGATGTTGTATGTATAGTGGACTTTTATTTTCTACCTGATGTATTTTTCTAGCGGCTCTATACTATTGGTTGTAGTATTGTATGTTTTACAGGTACAGCTATCGCTTCGTATACAAAGGAAATACCTTTGTATACGGCGGATTTGTCTGCGTGCCCAGGAAACGTGTAATCCGGGACGTGACAACTATATTGTAGAAAATACGGTTGCAAACTAGGTAGATCAGGGGGCACTCCCTCCCTTTTTTAAGCAAAGCAGGGTAGATTCAGGACTGATTGATTTTTGCTCTATTTGTTGGCCCAATTTACCTCTCTATTTGGGGCAAGGAGAGGCAGGGGCAAATTTTGGGAGATCAAGGTAGAGCAAGAAAGAAAGGGGCTTCCTGCCTAAAGCTTCAATTTATTAGCAGATTGGTGTAGATTTATTTATTTTTGGCCTCCCATTTACTACAACCATGTTTGGGGCGATATCTGACCGGGAGCTCCATCAACCCAAATCTATTTGAATCCCTGGTGGAAACACACTATACTATTTTTAGCATTGCACAATAAGTTGGCATAGAATCAATTTTCTAGTGTCATAAGAAAATTATTTTCTAGCATACTATTGGCCAAATCGATGTAGTATTCTTCTCTTCTCCCACTTTGATAACAAATTGGTAGACTCTAGCTTAGGTAACATTACGCACAAAATGGTCTAGTTTAAAGTTATAATAACCTATTTTCAAAATTTAGTATTGTCTAATATAATATTTCAAATATGAGGGGAAAAAACCTATACGAACATGATTCTATCTATATCTAATATGATTATACAAAGATTTCTCAAATTTTATCACGATCTGAGATGACTCCACTCAAATCCCATATGATTCTATCCAGATTTTACATGGTACTTTTCAGATGCAAGAGGGATATAGTCAATTTATTTGCATTCTATTCAAAGAACGTGGAGGCCTCCTAAATGAGCTATATATAAAGGGGCCAGTAATTTACTTATAACGTGCATTGTGGATGAGAAACCTCTCTCTTTAAGCCTGTTGGCTCTAGTCCTCTTTTATACATTCTAATTACGAAACAAAGAACGTAACAATCACAATGACCAAGATATTCTTAGTTTGTCTTCACAAAGCATTAATAGAACTTGAATCGCTGAACGCCTGAACGTAATGAACATATATATATATATATATGATTGGCATGAATTTTTTGTTCTGTAGATTTTCCGCTAACTATAATCTCATCAACAATACAATCTCTATGTCATTCCTTGCAAAATCTAATCAATTGATCTACATTCCTTCAAAGGCAATTGTTGGACAGAGAACTGACTCTATCAGGTAGAACACAATTGAGGGTATTAATTAACAAATTAGATACAGAATTTAATCTAAAAGAATACAAATTAGTGGAATGAATTGACAAACTACAGATACAAGCATGAGACAAGATGAAGCTAGATTCAAGTTGTGCTATTTCCGTTATTTCTCATTATAATCAAAGTGGTCTCAGATCCAACCAATGTAACATTCCTAACCTCCAAAATGCTGGATCTCCTGAAGAGTGCCCCAATCCCTTCCGTTCGAGCCTCCAACAATGATGGCCGCGACAAGGATGAAGGCCACCACTCGAGAGCGAGCACGATGGCACCGCCCTGCCGCACGGTGCGCTCCATCTCTGCGGCGAACCTCGAGGGGAAGAGAGCGCCGGCGAGGCCAGGGGTGAAGGCGAGGTCGAAGACGCCGTCGAAGAAGGGGAGATTGTGGGGGTCGGCGCGGCTGACGAGCGGGGGAAAATCGAGGAGGTCGACGCCGGTGACGTCGGCGACGCCGGAATCGCGGAGGGCGGCGACGGAGTGGCCGGCGCCGGCGGAGACGCAGAGGACGCGGGAGGAGTTGGAGAGGAGGCGGAGGGCGCGGAGGGGGGAGAACACGGCGGCGGAGAGGGAGGCGGCGTGGCGTCGCCACGCGGCGGAGGAGCGGAGCTTGGCGGAGCGCTTCTCGAGGGGGACGAAGGAGCGGGAGGCGGCGTCGCAGGAGGAGCGGGGGAAGGGGGTTAGGGCTAGGGTTAGGGTTTGAGGGTGGTGGGGGTGGTTGGGGTGGGGTTGGAGGGGGGAGTAGGAGGGGATGCAGTAGGAGGAGGAGGAGCGGAAGAAGAGGTGGAGGAGGGAGACGGTGGCGGCGGTGGCGAAGAGGAGAGACACCCGGTTCAGAAGCCGCTGCACATGTCGCTCCATTTGAAGACCGATAACGCAAGAGGGAGAGAGCGGAAAGAGATTCGTACGGCAGCGGAGATGCCAACGAAAACAGCATGGAGCCAATGAGCCATTTCTTTCGCTCGAACTTTAATTTTTTAAGTTTTTTTTTCTTTTCTTTTCTTTTCTTTTCAAAAAAAAAAAAAAAAAAGCAATTTTCATAAAAAAACTCATAGTTTTGCGCTTTTGCAAATGTGAGCCATTTTTTTTATTTGATTTTATATATTCGGATCGAATTTTTAGCAAACGTATCAAAATACTCTTATTATTTTTTTTCTTTCTCTCATTTTTTTTTTCTTCTCTATCTGAAAAAGACAACGGAGACGAAGGCGGAAACAACCCACCTCACCTTTGCCCCGCACGCTGTCACGCCTCGGGACCGGCATGGCCTTCCTAGTAGCGTGTCCAGACCCGCTATATGTCAACACATACAAGGCGTCTACTAAAAACAGCGAAAATAAAACAACAATAAGCTATAATTACGAATATCAGAGCCACATACAACTAAATCTACAACAAATAGGAGGTATAATAAACTGAGCAAATAAAATAGAAGTATAAGATTATACAACATCTATCACAAATATCCATAAAATATAGTGGTCTCTCTACAAGGTACAACACTCAAAACATCTCCAAAAGAAGATACAAGAGAGGTGAACCACCTATCGAACACTCCTGTCGAAAACGCTAACCCGAGGCAACACCCTTGCCGCGGTCCCTGGCCTCCCCCGATGCAGAAGACGCTGAAAAGAGTCAGAAAACAGAGAGAGTGAGAACTATAATTTATAGTTCCCAGTGGACAATTACTGACCTGAACCATTGCACCACTAGGCTCAAAAGAAAAACTGTAAGTGTGCGATAACTAGTAAAATGAACTGCTGAAATGAAAGCATAATAAAATGCTATACTATCAATCCACAAGTATATAAAGTACTAATATAAAGTATCCAAACCCGATATGGCAACATATAAAGAATATGTTCTACTGTAATAGTCAAGTATATTATGAAGCAAATATTGAACTCTCATATATACTATATAACTCAAGTAATGCTCTAAGCATGTCCAAGTAATCCAACTACTAAGTCCTATCTAGTAGTGATTATCATGTTTTGTTGATTGTCATTGTTTAATTCTCGTTCCAGAATCTACACAAGGTAATCCAGCTTGTGCCCCCTAAGTGCCGTGGTAGTCCCAACATCCCATGAGAATGAGTCATCCCCGATCGGCCCCGTAGGTTTCTCAATACCACACGCGCGAACGTATCGCAAAGGCTAACTCGAGTCTTAGGCTTGAGGAGCGACCCTCACAAGCATGTGCGAATGAGCACAAATGGCAAGCAAGCACCGTCAAGTCTCAAATATCCAACCCTCATGTCTCTCACATGGCAAATGTCACTAGTAACCCTAAGGTCTAGTACAATAACTCTCATGACACTAGAATTCACTATGTCAAGTTCCAATTCGAGTCTAATGCCGCTTGATGACATTAGCTCACTAATTCACAAGTACATGCCAAGCCTAATGTCGCTTAATGACATTAGCTTTTCTCCTATGTCATGCATAGTTCTATAACCAAAATTATCATTCAGATGTCACTATCACTAAGTACAACATGTTCTCTAACATTAGAGGAATGCTATCACATATGCCCAAGTCTACCAGGCTGCTATCTACAATATAGAGGTTGAAAATGCATTATACATAAGGCATATGTTTTAAGCATTCTAAAATTCACAAATAATGTTTATAACGTGAAAATGAATGATTTTCCAATTAACCATAAGCAAATAAGCACCAATAAGAATTTCTCATTGTGCTAGGTGAGGCCAAACCCACCGATGCTCCAAGCGACGATCCGAATCGCTAACTAAGCTTATATTCTTCATCCTAGCACCCTACAAGGTAAACCCTAGGAGTTACAACCTCTAAAGATAAACCATGAGTTCAAACATTAAGCAACAAGATTAAGGTAAGGAAATACTCACCTACATGTGCAAAAATTATTTTAGAAAATCCAAAAGGAAGCTAGATCCCTCCCAAAGTAACCTAAATAAAGGTTCTAAACCAATCAATAGAGATCAAAAAGCCTCAAATTAAAAAACTCCAAATAAACCCTAGATTTTCCAAAACTAGGGTTTCATCTAGTAGGAAGCATCAAAACTTAATTCTAGAGGAATAGAAGGTGATGCCTACTTCTAGAAGCTCCAAAACCAAGATCAAAACCTCCTTGAAGTGATGATCCTTCCTCAAAGCAACCTCCAAGTCCAAGCTCCAAGCTCCAAAGGTGAGGAAGATGAAGAGAGAGATGTTCTAAGCCCACAAGCAAGCTCTCCTTCATCTCCTCATTCACTTCTTCTTCTTCTCCTTCTCCTTCTCATTCTCCTTCTCCTTCTCCTTCTCTTTCTAGGTGTGTGAGAGGGTGTGAGAGTGTGAAATGGGAGGAGGAGAAGAGAAGAGGCAGCCATATAGGCCCTCTAATGTAACAAAATCCCGAAAAGCCCCTCAATTTTGCAAACTGCGCACTGCCAGGTCTGGGCAGTTTTCAGGCTTGGAGACCGGTCTCCACTAGCCAAGACCGGTCTCGGGTGGCCTTCCCGCAAAAACAGCGTACTGGAACCGGTCTTTAGAAGCCGATACCGGTCTCCATGGCCTCCACCGCAGACAGCGCGCACAGGGACCGGTCTCCATGACTCAAGACCGGATGCCACACCTCCTGCCGCCGCCTCTGCTTGGGGAGACCGGTCTCTCCCCTTGGAGACCGGTCTCAGAGAGTAACCTCTCGAGACTTAGCCAAAAAACTTCAGAAAATTCGAACCGTGGGTCGGAACTCTGTCTACGACCTCCCACAAAGTGTGGAAAAGTTCGATACGCCAATCAAACACTCGAATCTCGCAATTTGCAAGGATTCAGTGCGTCATATTTACCCCTCCTAAAAAGGAGTTTCGTCCGCGGAACTCGAAATAAAAGTCATACCTCATGACTCTATCTGGAAAAGATTGGGATAGCGCTCTCACAGCGCACTCTCTAGCTCCCACGTGGCCTCCCGCTTCTCGTGGTTGCTCCACAGGACTTTCACATAAGAAAGCTCCCGGTTCCGCAGCTTCTTCAACTCGCGAGCCAAAATCTTCACGGATTGCTCCACAAAGCTCAGATCATCCCCCAGCTCCAATGGTGTAGCATCCAATACATGAGCTGGATCATGAATATACTTCTGAAGGACCGATACATGAAATACATTGTGCACACCCGATAGGTTCGGTGGTAGAGCAAGTTTGTACGCTACCGGGCCCACACGCTCCAAAATCTCATATGGTCCAATGAATCGGGGGCTCAACTTGCCCCGAATCCCAAATCGTCTGATCCCTCTGGTCGGCGAGGCTTTCAAAAAAACATGATCTCCAATCTGGAACTCGAAGTCTCGTCAACGCCTGTCAGCGTAGCTCCTCTGCCTACTCTGGGCAGTCAACAACCGCTCCCTAGCAATGCGAACCTTGTCCTCTGCTTCCTAAAGCACATCTGGGCCTAAAGCCAATCTCTCGCCAACTTCACTCCAATGAAGTGGCGATCTACACTTCCGTCCATAAAGTGCCTCAAATGGCGCCATCTTGATGCTTGCTTGATAACTATTGTTATAAGCAAACTCTGCCATCGGTAGATGCTGCGACCATCCTCCCTGAAAGTCGATCACGCAGGCTCGAAGCATATCCTCGAGTGTCTGTATAGTACGCTCTGACTGCCCGTCACTCTGAGGGTGGAAAGCAGTGATGAAATCCAAACGTGTGCCCAAGGCATCCTGCAGACTCCTCCAAAAGTGAGATACAAAATGGGGATCTCGATCCGATACTATAGAAGTAGGTACCCCGTGTAATCGCACAACCTCATCAAGATATACGGGTGCGAGTCTCTCACCAGTCCAAGTAGTATGGATAGGTATGAAATGTGCTGATTTCGTCAACCTATCCACGATCACCCATATAGCATCATGCCCGGCCTGAGAGCGAGGCAATCCCATCACAAAATCTATGGTGATCTTCTCACACTTCCACACTGGAATCGGTAAGCTCTGCAATTTTCCCACGGAAACTCGGTACTCGGCTTTCACTTGTTGGCAAGTTAAACATCTAGCAACAAACTCGCCAACGTCCTTTTTCATCCTGGGCCACCAATAAAGCAACTTCAAGTCCTTATACATCTTGGTACCTCCCGGATGTATAGCATAAGGCGCACGGTATGCTTCTTGAAGAATTTCCTCTTTAAGCGTCGATTCTGCCGGTACACAAACCCGTCCACAGAATCGCATCATGTCACCACCGTTTACAATAAAGTCACCGGTGCAACCATCAATCATTTTAGCTCGTATCTTTTGCAACTCTAAGTCAAGAGCTTGCTTTCCCTTTATCCTTTCCAATAAGGTAGGTTGCACCACCAAGGTCATTAACCTCATAGGTGTATCAGGAGCCACCACCTCCAACTCCAACCACTTCATCTGTTCGACCAACGGCGGTTGAGTAACCATCATCATCGCTAAGTTTTCCGTCGATTTCCTACTTAGCGCATCTGCCACCACGTTAGCCTTGCCTGGGTGGTAAAGTATCGTCAAATCATAATCCTTGAGGAGCTCCAGCCTTCTGCGCTGCCTCAAGTTCAACTCCTTCTGAGTAAACAGATACTTTAAGCTCTTGTGATCCGTGTACACTTCACACCGCTTGCCATAAAGATAGTGGCGCCATAGCTTCAATGCAAATACCATGGCCGCCAACTCCAAATCATGAGTAGGATAATTTCTTTCATACTCCTTCAACTTGCGAGAAGCATACGCGATCACCTTTCCATCCTGCATCAAAATGCAACCCAATCCATTAAAGGAAGCATCACTATAGATCACATACCCTGCTCCAGCAACTGGCAAGGTTAGGATTGGTGCGGTCGTCAAACGCTGCTTCAACTTTTGGAAGCTTCTCTCGCACGCATCACTCCAAAAAAACTTGGTGCCTTTATGCGTGAGTCTCGTGAGGGGAGTAGACAACTTAGCAAATCCCTCAACAAATCTCCGATAGTAGCCGGCCAAACCGATAAAACTCCGTATCTCGGTGACACTCGTTGGTCTTGGCCAATCCCTGATGGCTTCAATTTTTCTAGGATCCACGGTTATATTTGATCCCGAAATCACATGGCCCAAAAACGCCACCTCTCTGAGCCAAAACTCACACTTCTTCAACTTGGCGAAGAGTTTTTTTTTTTCCGAAGCACTTGTAGTACAAGCCTCAAGTGTTCCTCGTGATCCGCATCACTCCGGGAATAAACCAAAATATCGTCGATAAACACCACGACGAATCTATCCAAGTATGGCTTGAAGACACGGTTCATCAAATCCATAAAAATTGCCGGGGCATTAGTAAGCCCAAATGGCATCACAGTGAACTCGTAATGTCCATACCGTGTCCTAAAAGTCGTTTTCGACACATCCTCAGGCTTGATCTTCAGCTGGTGATATTCCGACTGCAAGTCGATCTTGGAATACACGCTAAATCCCTGAAACTGATCAAACAGATCATCAATCCTCGGCAACGGATACTTATTCTTAATCGTGACTTTATTAAGCTCACGATAATCCATACATAAGCGAAGTGATCCGTCCTTCTTCTTCACAAAAAGAACCGGTGCTCCCTAAGGTGACACACTCGGTTGCACAAAACCTTTATCCAGAAGGTCCTGTAACTGTGCCCTCAGCTCTTTCAACTCTGCTGGTGCTATCCTATAGGGTGCCTTTGAGATTGGAGTAGTCCCAGGGACAAGATCTACCACAAACTCAATATCCCTATCAGGTGGCATATCTGGTAGCTCAGCTGGAAACACATCCTGGAACTCCCGCACCACCGGGATATCCTCGATCCTATGGGTGTCCTCAACATCCCGTAGTGCAATACTAGCCAAATAGGCTATGCACCCGCTACTAATCAACTGCTTAGCTTGAGAAGAGCTACTCGTCATCGCAAACAGCGAGCTCTGGCATCCTCAAAACATAACCTCATCCTGCCCCGGCTCTCTAAAGGTCACCGTTCGATTCACACAATCGATCGTGGCAAAGTAATTGGTCAACCAATCCATGCCCAAGGCTACATCAAACTCCCCGAGTTTGTGCACCACAAATAGGTCCACGGGCATGATCCAATCCCCAATCTGAACCGGGCAACTAGAACAGCACTCTCGAACGTCTAAAGAGTGTCCGGGTATAACCACTTGTCCCGAAGGCAACAAAGGTGTCAAAGAAATGCCATGCAACTCGGCAAATAGCCGATCAATAAATGAACATGATGCACCGATATCAAATAAAGCACGAACTCGAATGCCATAAAGTAAAATGATACCTGCAACAACATCCTCAGCTGCTGCCGCTGCCTCAGTCTGGGCGGTATACAAACACCCACTCGGGCCCTGTCGTGACCCCTCGCTCTGCCTCTGCGTAGAAGATCTCCCGGCCTGGTACGATGCAGTAGGCATCCCCGGCCGGGACTGGTGAAGGCGGTGCCGTGCGTCGATGGCGGCCAGGCCCGATCCTCTTGGGCAGTCTGACTAAAAGTGGCCCTCCTGGCCACAAGAAAAGCACCGGCCTCGACCCTTCGGGCACTGTCGGGGGTAATGGGGGCCACTACAGATCACGCAGCGCGGTGCCGGTCGACGATATGATCCTTGACGCTGCGGTGGCGTACCTCGTCCTCATGACTGGCTCCTGGGGTGCTTCGGCGGCTTCCTCGAGTGAGTCTGACTCGCACCCTCGCCGGCGGGCCTTTTGCCCTTGCCCCGATCCAAGCCTTCCTGCTGCTCCTTCACAACCATCGCGCCCCGCTCCACTATGAGAGCGCGATTCACCACTTCCCTATAGGTTTGCAAGTTAGAGGACTGCACAAACCTATAGATAGACGGTCGAAGTCCGCTCTAAGAAATGCGGGCCTTGTCCTCGTCGTCCCGCATGACGAACGGCACGCAATAGAGTAGTCTAGTAAACTCCCGCTCATACTCTGCCACCGTCTGCTCCCCCTAGCGCAAGCTGAGCAGATCAGTCTCCATCTGTCTCCGAACACTATCGGAAAAATAGTGCTTGAGTAAAAGTTCCTTGAACCTCTTCCAAGTCAGTGCTGATAAGTCGGTGATGGGATTCTCCTGAATATCCATCCACCACTGATAGGCCTCACCGTCCAGGTGATGTGTGGCAAGCCATACTCTGTCCCTCTCCTCGACAAAAGTATCTCGAAACAGCTTTTCCATATGCATAAGCCATTTCTCCACGATCCAGTGATCTACATTCTCCCCGTCGAAGATCCGCGGGTTGCACCTCCTGAACTCGTTGAGGCGGCTCATCAGTCGATCACGCTCGGGCCCCTCAACCATCGTCGGGAACACTGCCCCTACTGTGGGCACCTGAATTGGGGGTGCCATCGCCACCCTCTCCTGCCGTGCGACTGATAGTGCAGAATGCGAAGATCCGGGCACGGGAGTCGGCGCCCTCAGTGCTACCACCTCGGCTGGTGCTGGTGGTACAGCGTCCTGGGCCTCCTTGGCAGCCGCCTGCTGCAGTAGAAGGTCCTCCAGTCTCTTCATCCGTGCCTCCTGCCGGCGCGCCGCCTCGGCCTGCTGCTGGGCCGCCGTCGTTTGCTGGGCCACAAAGTCCGTGAGGGCTGCCACCTGGTCCCTCAACTCACGGATCTCGCTGGATCCAAAAGTAGCGGAGGTCTCAACCTCCTCAAGGCGTGCCATGTTCTCCGCCCCAACAGATTTGGAGCGAGTAGTAAGCATCAACACTGCAACAATATAAAAGCGCAAGTTAATAAAACCCATTCCATCGCAACCCCACTCAAAACCCAAATCATGTGAAAGTAAGGAAGTGTGCTTCACTACTAACTCCCGATGTTACGTTGTCGGCCGCCAACGTAACCCTCCGCGAAGCTAGAAGTTATACACTTCGATTAAACTCCAACTTTTTAGAGTTATAATAAAACCCAATCAAGTACTTTTGCTCACATGTCAAATAGACCTCGTCTCTCACGAGCCTATTTCCTATAGTCCAACCAGCCTAAGGTTTGCTAGGTCCACTAAGACTTTACCCTAGGCTCTGATACCAAATTAATCTGTCACGCCTCGGGACCGGCATGGCCTTCCCGCAAAAACAGCGTACTGGAACCGGTCTCTAGAAGCCGAGACCGGTCTCCATGGCCTCCACCGCAGACAGCGCGCACAGGGACCGGTCTCCATGACTCGAGACCGGATGCCACACCTCCTGCCGCCGCCTCTGCTTGGGGAGACCGGTCTCTCCCTTTGGAGACCGGTCTAAGAGAGTAACCTCTCGAGACTTCGCCAAAAACTTCAGAAATTCGAACCGTGGGTCGGAACTCCGTCTACGACCTCCCACAAAGTGTGGAAAAGTTCGATACGCCAATCAAACACTCGAATCTCGCAATTTGCAAGGATTCAGTGCGTCACACACGCCCTCACCCTCGCCCGTGCACCCCCGCCCTCCTCGCCTACCTTGCTGAGGCCGCACCACCACCCTTCTTCTCCACTATGGCACGCCGACGTGGAGGCGCAAGCTTTTCTCCTCTACCGCACGTCGGAATGCCGAGACGTCGGCGGCGACAGCGAGATCGCCTCCGATGATGTTGCGATGGTTGTAATAGAAAGCAAAGGAGAGAAGGTGACAAAATATATATATATATATATAGAAAAAAATAAAAATAATAAAAAATAAAAATAAAAATTATCTTTTTCCTACAGAAAAGATCAAAAAATATAGGAGACAAAAGAATATAATAAAATTGCACTCTTAAAATAATATTACACTATTTTTTAAAAAAAATTGTACTGTTTTAATGAAAATTGCACTATTTGATATATAAATTACACTCTTTTGAAATTGATTTTACACTCTTCAGACCAAGGTTGCATAATTTAGGAAAATTTTGCACATTTTTTTTTCTTTTTTTTTTCTCTTTCTCTTCTCCTTCTTCTTCCTGCTGGAGATCGATGCCTCCCAGTGCCAGCTCCAGAGCTTCCTCGCCCCCCACCCCCTTCCCCTCACTGAGGACGGAGGCAGTGAGCGTGGTGTCGCGGGCAAATTTTAGGGCTTCATAGAAGAACTAGTTGGCGAAGGAAAGGAGGACGCGGGGGAGGCGAGCGTCATCATCAGTGTCACGCCCCGAGCCTGCCCCTTTGGTCGGATTCGGGCACGCCAACAGACCACCGAACGGACAGAGTTTCCCCTGTACCGCGGACAGAGTCTTCCCTGTACATTCAAGGCGTCGCAATCAATACAAAGCAATACACGAGGTTCCAACCAGGAACAGATTTCAAGTAGAGATTGCGTAAGAAAGTATCGAAAACATAAACAACTAAGTTATTACATGCATTCAACTCACTTAATATATTTCTTTTTCTTTTCTTCCAAATACAATCAAGATTATTACAATATTATTTTACATCTTTTCTACAACCCCTAGCTAAGCCGACTCAGGGTACCGCTACTATCTCTTGTCTCGGTGGTAGGACGCTATCTATAGAGCTACGCCCTCGCCTCGCGCCGCCGCGCCGCTCACGTGTGAACCTGTACCCCCAAAACAACTCGGGGGTGAGAACCATTATCCATAGTTCCCGGTGGGTACGGCCACCCAAGAGAAAAGCTCGACCTACCAGGTCCAAAGGAGGCACTGCAAACATGTTAGTCCAACAGATATCCACAAATATTTAATGCAAATATTAAATACATGTTTATGCCTCAAGACATGCAATATGTAAGTCATGCAAATTCATACAAGTAGATTGAATGATTCTACTCTCTATCATTTACCATTCTTTATAATATTAGCAATTTTTTATCACTTGTCATTTTTTACTCTTTATTCTTAGCCACACTTTACTCAATTGTCATTCTTTCCTAAGGTTACATTTATCTGAGCCAACTATGCCACTCGACTCGGTCTTGAGTCAATTCATGATGAATGCAAGATTTCATTACCCAATCTCTTGGCTAACCCGTAGGTTTCGCCCTGAACAAACTCACCAACCCAAATCCCTATTGTCGGGGAGCTAAACCGTTACTACCCAACGGGACCGCCCTATGGGAAGATAAACCGCTACGACCCAGTGATGACAACTCCAGAGCACATCGCCCGAGAGGGAGCTACTGCCCTCGAGCAAGGACTATTAGGTGAGTACGATCAATCCTTATCTTTAAGGATTCCAAGTTCAATCCATTCTTGACATCAAGGAGAACCATGTTCATATGACCATTAACTCTAAGGTTGTAATGTCATAATGTTACTAACCCAATTTACTTGCATTCTTTAACCTTTACTAGTGTCATGTACACTACTTATCTTTATACCCATACCATGATGCCACACTTGTTTTCTAAGTATTCAACTCTAGCATTCTCAACCCACTAATGACACTTTCTACATTCATGTCCATATGTCACATTTGTTTCTAAGTTCTCGTTGTTATGTCAAATGTCACAATATCACAATTGCACATGCATATACTTTTTAGCACATTTTACAACTTGCCAACATGCATAATTTTATCTAGTATATTCTACAATGTCAACATGCATATTCTTTCACCCAACATATTCCATAGTATGTCAATATACATATACTTGTCATCCAATGTAGTCAATACTTAGCATCTCATATATTTTTTAACCTCTACCACATGCATTCTTGATTAACATAAATCTCATGCATTCATTAGTATTTATCACATGCATTCATTATTAGCATATACCTTTCACATTCATTTAACATTTAATTTGCTCATGCCATTATTTACTTTGCAATCAACTACCATTATATATGTATGCATCAATACGAATTCAAGCTCCACTTTGACATAGAGGCGACCTAGTCGCTTCGGTAAACACAACCCACCTCTAAGCGCTCTCCGATTGCTTGTAGTCACTTGCAATCGGCCTCCCGCGGCACACGTGACCTGGTTCGGCTCCAACTCGCAATTGATCAATGAACCGACTTCCAAGATCCGCCGAGACTCGTACTGACAGGTCTCGATATGCCCGAGACCGTGCTCACATTCCGGAGCACAACGGCCTATTGTGGGAAGCGCGGAAGCAACCCGAATATTCTGCGAATAGCGCGTAGTTGGGAAAATCGCGTCGAACAGAACTAACCGAACTCTGTTGATCCAAAGTGAGGTGAGCACTGTGATCGGCACTGACCAGCGATCACCGTGCTCACCTCCGGAGGCATCAGGACAGCCTCGGATCGCCAAAAAAATGCGCGCAAACCTGTAGCAGCAGCCAAAAAGGCTCAACAGGGTCGACATCACCAAAACAGCGAATCGGAGCCTTCCTTACAGAAACCAAGGTGAGCACGATGATCAGCAATGAGTCACAATCATCGTGCTCCCTTCCGTATTGATCGAGAGGCCTCGGGAAGCTCAGAACAACAAACCTATTCAACTAAGCCCTATTTCGGGCTTGGTCGGAGCAAACTTGCTCCGGCTAGCCTCCGGCTGCACGACGGCACGTACGGGGCAAGGAATGGGTGCGAGGGAGATGAGGAACACCGTCCTCACCTCGGTTGGCGGCGGAGGGCGGCGGCGGCGGCGGCGGCGGCGACGGCGGAGCAAATCGAGCTCGCCCAAGCTAGGGTTCGAGTTCCATGGCAATGGCGGCCACGGCGGCAGCTAAAGCACTCAGGGACAGCGGAGGAGGGTTGTTGGAGGCGGAGGAAGCCGCGAGGGTGGTCAAGGCGGCGGCGGTGCGGGGAGAGGTCGCACCGGACCTCGGCTGCTTGGGTCTAGGGCGGTTGCGAGAACCGAGAAGCGAGCTGCGGCGCGGGGAAAGCGGCTAACGGCGGCGGGGGAGACTCCGACGAGGTCGGGGCGACGCCGGCAGGGTGTGGGGAGGCAATTGCAGCCTCAGGTCTGACCTCAACCCGAGAGGAAGAGGAAAAAAAGAAGAGGGAGGAGAGGAAGAAGAAGAAGTAGGTTGTGGCAACAGTTGGTAGGCCGGGGATCAGTCGGCGGCGGCCAAGAGGCGTGCGGCTAGGGCAGGGAAGAGGGATGAAGGTGGCTGGGGGGTTGGCTCGAGCTAGGGTTAGGGTTAAAAGTAGAAACCCTAAGAATACACTATATATAAGTGGCCAAAATGCTAATAAGTCCTCCAAAACTCAAAATTTCGAATTGGGTCCTCCACAGCATGAGTAAAATGCACGAACGTACCCCCATATGCGATTTCACGCAAAACGGTACATAAAATATCGCAACTTTTGCTAAAATACTATTTTGCCATCACCAACCTCTCCTCGATCAACGCGCAATCTCCGTAGATCCGTCCGTTAGATTTGCGAACGGATCACACCAGTGCGATCAGCACGACCGAGACAACCAAGCTACGATTTTGGTTCGCTTTAATCGATTACGGATTTGCAACGAAATTCGCTTTCTCTCCAAAGGCCAAAATGACGCATAATACATATAAAACATGTATTTTCAGATTTTCTCGAAATTCTTGCGTCAAACTCAAAATCCGTCAGCGCCATTAGTCCCAGAATAGCTGAATCGTTCAAAACGAGCTATTGGACTGCTATGAACGGAGTCCAATACGAGCTTAAAGCCAACTTCACATTGTGGCTTTACCGAAAAACCGACTTACTATTCACTTTAAGTGAAACTTGGAAATCGCGTAGAATCTCCGTTTAAACTCGTTTACGCCCGAAACTTGATGAGTGCTTTTGTAATTAAAATACACACAAAAGCATCATCAACTGACAGTTTAGCTACACTACAAAAATCTCAGTCCTTATATTATGATGTGGATATCCTTTACCACCTCGGGAAAGCTAATGTAGTCGTAGATGCGCTTAGCAGAAAGTCGGCGGAGAACCTCGCATTGTGGGTCACGAATCAGGAGCCTCTGTGGAAGAAAATGGGGCGAATGGACCTTGAGGTTGTGGCTCCGAATATTCCGGCTCAGTTGTCGATGCTCGTTGTCCAACCGACCTTGTTGGAGAGGATCAAGAATCTGCAACCTGCGGACCCAAGTCTCCAAAAGGTTCGGCGCGACATTGAGGAGGGTCGTGGCGGCGACTTCACTATAGATGCCGGCGGTGCACTTCGATTCCGAAACCGGTGGTGTGTACCAAATGACGAGGAGATCCGAAAGCTAATCTTGCAAGAAGCACACTGGTCTCCTTATAGCGACCACCCGGGCGGCACCAAGGTTTACCAGGAATTGAGAATGCATTACTGGTGGCCGGGAATGAAAGGTGATGTCGAACGCTTCGTGGCGAAATGCTTAGTATGCATGCCAGCAAGTGAAAGCGGAGCGTCGGTTTCCAGCGGGTAAGCTTCAAAGCCTACCAATCCCCGTCTGGAAATGGGAAGACATATCGATGAACTTCGTGGTCGGCTTGCCTTGCTCGACTGGGAGCCATGATGCAATTTGGGTGATTGTGGATCGATTGACCAAGTCGGCACATTTCTTGCCGATCCACACCACTTGGGCAGGAGATAAACTGGCACAGGTGTATCTTGACGAAATTGTGAGGTTGCACGGAGTGCCAAAATCGATCGTCTCGGATCGCGACCCCCGATCTACTTCACATTTTTGGAAGAGCCTGCAAGAAGCCCTTGGCACACGGCTCGATTTCAGCACAGCATTCCATCCTCAGACAAATGGGCAAACCGAGAGGACCATTCAGACTCTGGAGGATATGTTGCGAGCGTGTGTCATCGACTACAAAGGGAGTTGGTGTAACCACCTGCCAATGGCCGAGTTCGCCTACAACAATAGTTATCACGCGAGTGTGGGAATGGCACCGTTCGAAGCTCTTTACGGGCGGAAATGTCGATTCCCTATACATTGGAGTGATGTAGTTGAACGTGCAGAGTTCGTGTCACGCCCCGGGTTGTAAGATTCCCCGGGCACGCCGACAAATCCGCCGTTGTCACGCCCCGGGTTGAAAGAGCCCCCGGGCACGCCGACAAATCCGCCGTGTACAAGAAATTTTTCCTGTACACGAAGCGTAGCTGAACCTGTAAAACATACACTGCTACAAACAGTAGCATAGAGCTGAAAATACTATAAGTAAACAGGTAGGAAAAGAAACACGAGTTCTATATACATACTACAATCACCTATACGAGAACTACTCGCTCCAGCGAGTTCACAACTGTATGTACATAACTCACAAAACCCAAAAATCACTACCTGTGGGAGGGAAAGTCCTCTAACTCCGCAGCACTCAGGAAGGGCTCTAACTCGCGACGCCCTTGCCTCGATTCGACTCGCACGGAGCAGCAGCCGCAACAGAAGGCCCTGCAACAACGGTGGAAGAAAAGGGGCGTGAGAACTACTGTAAAAACAGGTAGTCCTCAGTGGGTACCGCCCTAAACAACATCGGTCCACCCACTAAGTCTACAGGGTAAGCAAGAAAGTAAAAGAAGCCGGAACACTCGGCGGCTAAGTAACACTATACTATCCCCGCCTCAACAACCCTCGTAGGATAAGTAAAAGGCGACCCAATCTTACGAGGGACCGTGATACCGTCCCGTCCCGCCCGTCGAAGCAACACTACAACTACTCCGGGGGTAGCTAGCGGAGAGCAAGTCCACAACGAGGACGCAGCGACACCAACGCAAAAGCACTAAGCCAGACTCCGGAGCGGCACTCGTGGGCGCGAACCAACCGAGTATGCAAGCGTATCTCTGTCGAGCTCAATCAGGCTTTCACAGGCATAGTCAAGTAAACAGGGTCAACCACTAATACACCACGTGCCCTAGGCTCAAACTGAAACTAAAACAGTATCCTGGGCCCACCGTCAACCCCCGACGATCCCCGACAGAACGAACAGTGTAAAGTCAACTGTAACTAAGCTCGGCATCCCCAGCACAAGCGTAAAAGTAACAACACTACCCTGGTATCCATCACACTCCACAGCGACGATACAGTATATCTCGGCTCCTAGAGCTAAATCTGGTAGTGAAATACATATGACGATCAAACGTGGTTTTCTCCTAAGTCAAGTCCAAGTCCAACATGTATAATTTAAAAACTTACTAAACATGCTCCCAAAATTCAGATTTAACATACAGGAATTCATGAATTCGAGCGATCACAAACTAGTCGAAAACTAGAATTTATACATGTCGACTACTTGAATTAGGTATGATCCGATGAAAACCCACCTTGATGCTCAAATCCTGGCGGTGAAGAAGGTGGCCCGGATCCAACTTGATCCCTCGCTGGTCCGCTGAAGTCCTCAGTTCTCCTACTGCGAAGAGGGAAAACCCAATTACGCGATTTCACGAAATCTGTCCGGAAAAATAGTAGCTGAGAAAAGCTTAAATCCAACTAAGCTAACCTTCTCCGAAATCAGCAATTCAGGGCTCAGAAGCTTCGTCTTGAAGTCACGAATCCAACGGTCCAAGTTTCGCTGATTCCGCCACTCCCACGCAGAGTACAGGCCGAAATACGAAACGTCGACGCAGAAACTGCGATTCGGCACCTCGAGCGTCGGCAAACAGCGGCTCAGTAAAGATGGGTCCGACTGGGCAAACCTGCTCCAAATCCGGCAAGTAAGGACTCTCTGGAATCGTCTCGAAGTCGCGGATCCAACGGCTCAGGTTTCGTCGCGTTTTGACACTCCTACACAGAGATCTAGTCAAAACTCCGCAGGTCGACGCTGTAGTCAGCAGCAGCAGCAGCAAGGTGCGAAAATGAAGCAATCCGAAGTAAACAGAGGGATGTCGATGGTCAACTCACCTCTGAAAATGCCCTAGGCCCGTCGTTGAGTCGAGGACGGCGGTCCCGCGCGCACGCCTAGCTCCCTCGCAGCGTCACGTCGCCGGAAACGCTCCTCGGCGCGTCGTCGACGAAGATCGGTCTTCACTTGAGCTCCTCCACCACCTTGGTTAAGCAAGGAAGAAGAAGAGAGGTAGCAGTAGCACAGCAAAGGGAGAAGGAGAAGGAGAGTGAGGAGTCCCTCTCTCTCTCCTCTCTGCTGTAAGGTAAAGGGGGGGTAAGGTGATGTGACAAGTGCCCCAAAAAGTCAAACTGGGCCATTCCTGCCACACTGTACCGGTACAAAACCTATCTGTATCGGTACAAACAGGCAACCCGAGAGCCCCTTTGCGCAGGGCTATACCGGTATAGCCCTAATTGCTGTACCGGTATAGCAACTTTCGCTGTACCGGTACAACTCACAGAAAATCTGCTATTTTGTAGATTTTCATGGCACACGCTGCTCTCGCGTTCCCACGGGGCCCGTTTGGCGTCTATTTCGCGCCAACGCGACCCGGACTTGTCCCGACACTCTCTAGAGCTGTCGACAAGCCTCGGCTGGAAATCCAGGTCTCTAAAGCCGTGTACGGGAAATTTTCCCTGTACACGAAGCGTAGCTGTACTTGTATAACATACAATACTACAAATAGTAGTATAGAGCTGAAAAGACTAAAACAAACTGAACAGGTAGAAAAGGAATGAGTCTATATACATACAAAAGTCTTGATACAAAAGCACTCGCTCTAGCGAGTTCACAAATATGTACATAGCTCCCAAAACACGAGCACACTACCTGCAGTAGGGGAAATCCGCTAACTCAACACCAGTTGGGAAGGGCTCTTGCTCGCGACGCCCTTGCCACGATCCGCCTCAGAAAGAGCAGCAGCCGAAACCGAAGGCCCTGCAACAACGGTGGAAGAAAAGGGACGTGAGAACTACTGTAAAAATAAGTAGTCCTCAGTGGGTACCGCCCTAAACCTCATCGGTCCACCCACTAAGTCTACAGGGTAAGCAAAATAGTAGAAAGGAAAGCCGGAAACACTCTACAGCTATATGTCATTATACTATTCTGCTCTAATACTAGTCGTTTGTAGAACATGGCAAATCTGACCCAATCTCAACAAAGACTGTGATACACCCGTCCCGCCTGTCGAAGCTACACTAACAACTACCCCAGGGGTAGCTAGTAGAGAGCGAGTCCAACCAGGACACAACGACACCAACGCAAAAGCACTAAGCCTGACTCCGGAGTGGCACTCGTGGGCGCGACCCAACCGAGTATGCAAGCGTATCTCTGTCGAGCTCAATCAGGCTCTCACAGGCTAAAGTCAAGTAAATAGGGTCCAACTGGTCTAACCACCAATAGGTCACGTGCCCGTGGCACAACTGAAACCAAAACGGTAACCTGGGCCCACCGTCAACCCCGACGGTCCCTGACAACACGAAATAGCCTAACCTCTGCTGTAAACTAAGCTCGGTATCCCAGCACGAGCGTAAATGCAAGCTACACTACCCTGGGTATCCATCGCACTCACACAGCGACGATACGACACAATACGACTCCTAGAGCTAAATCTGGTAGTGTATGCATATGTCGATCAAGTCGTGGTTTTCTCCTAAGTCAAGTCCAAGTCCAACATGTAAGAATCAATACTTGCTAAACATGCTCCCAATTCATATATTAGACATGCCATAATCCATGAATTCGAGCTAAGGTTAACATTCAATAATTAAACTATACATGTCGACTACTTGCACTTAGGAGTAAAACCGATGAAAACCCACCTCGATCGCTAACTCCTGGCAGCGAAGGGGTCCTCGAAGTAACCTCGATCTCCTGCTGGTCCGTCGAGTTCCTCCAAGATCAGCAACGATGCTAGCTCCAAGCTCTAGGCATGACATCCGTCAATTAACACCAATTTCAGCTCTTGAGTTTAAATAACTTAATTCCAAAGATCAAAACTCACCTAATCAGCTCTACAGCAGGTGAGGGCAGTGCCAAATCCAAGGGAGTAATCTGGAGAATGATCCTAAGGTCCCCAATCCCTCTGCTTCTAAAAAACCGCATCAAGAAAATCCAAAAGTCCAGATTCTATAAAAAAAATCACAGCAGTGGAGTGGGAAAGGGTTTCGACCAAGCAAATCTGCTCCAAATCCTGCAATCAAGGGCTCTCTGGATTCCTCTCGAAGTCCCGAATCCAGCAACCCACGTTTTGCTGAATTCCGACGCTCCTACGCGGAGAACGAGCCAAAACGCTGCGAGTCGACGCTGGAATCTGCAGCAAACAGCACCAAGCTCGAAAATTGTTGAAGGTGGCAGCAATGGAAGTGATCCCAACGAGCTACTCACCTCTGGAAACGCTCTAGAACCGTTGCAACGTCAAAGACGGCGGGATCCTGTGTTCGCCCGGCTCCTTCGCAGCACCACAATGTCGAACACACCCTCGATCGGCTCCGCGGCGCGACATCGACGAAGTCCGCACTTCCCGAGCTCCTCCACCACCACCGGTCAGCTAGAGGGAGAAGGAAAAGAAGAACAGTAGCAGGAAAAGGTCCCTCTCTGTCTCTCCTAACGTGTAAATAGCTGGAGCAGCTCGGTGATACAAACAATGCAGCAAATTACCAAACTGCCCACTGCTCACCTACCAAAGTGTACCGGTACAAGGGTAATTTGTACCGGTACAAATGGGCCAACCCGAGAGCAGTCTGCGCAGCACTATATCGGTATACTCCTGGTGATTGTACCGGTGTAGCCATCAGTCTTGTACCGGTACAACCCAGAGTTTGTACCGGTATACTTTGGCAGAAAACCTGCTATTTCGCAGATTTCCATATCCCAGCTGCTCTCGCATTCCCGCTAGGTCCGTTCGGCGTCTATTTCGCGCCAATGTGACTCGGACTTGTCCCGACACTCACTAGAGCTGTCGACAAGCCTCAACTGTAACCACCCAGGTCACTATAGTTCGGCCCCGATGTGCTGCGAGAAGTGGAAGAAAAGGTCCGCCTTGCTCGCAAGAGATTGCTCACGGCCCAATCAAGACAAAAGAGTTATGCAGATAAGCGCCGTCGAGACATAGAGTTCGCAGTGGGCGATTGTGTGTTTCTGAAGGTTTCACCGATGCGGGGTGTGAAGCGATTTGGAGAGCGGGGAAAACTAAGTCTCCGATACATCGGGCCTTATGAGATATTGGAGCGAGTGGGCACAGTGGCCTATCGACTCGCTTTGCCGCCGAAGCTCGCCGATGTGCATAATGTCTTCCACGTCTCCAATCTTCGCAAGTACATCCATAACCTGGAGCACACGATGATATATGAACCGCCGGAACTTCAAGAAGACTTGAGCTACGAGGAATTTTCGGTGAGGATTATCGCCTGAGAGGTGCGAAAGTTGAGAAATCGAGAAATTCCCTATGTGAAGGTGCGGAGGAGCAATCATGATGATCGCGAGGCCACCTGGGAACTCGAGGAGCTGATGAAAAAGCATCATCCTCACTTGTTTTAGGATTGAGGTAAAGGTTAGGAAAAAAAAGTTGAAAATTGAGTTAGTTTCGAGGACGAAACTTCTTTTTAGGAGGGGAGGATGTAATGAAGTGAATTCTCGAAATTCGAGAGTTGTACTTCGTCTAGAATCGACTAATTGTCGAGTGGGTATGCTTCGGAAAGGCCGAAGGCATTTAAAATCCAAAAAGTGCATTGGAATTGGAGTCCACGAGAGCAAAGTGCGAAAATCTGCACTTCTGCAGATTTTGCTCTTGGGGACTGGTCCCTGGCGGGAGGGACCGGTTCTCGTAGCTTGGCATGCGTCAGGAAAATCCTGCGCGCATGAGTTTGCTCTCGGGGACCGGTCCCTGGCGGGAGGGACCGGTCCCCCTAAGCATTGGAGGTCCATGTGGGGACCAGTCTCCAAAAGGGAGACCGGTTCTCATATGCGTCCCACGAGAGCAAGCTCTCGGGGACCGGTCTCAGATGGAGGGACCGGTCTCCGAGGAACCGGTCCTTAGGGGAGGGACCGGTTCCCATACGCGAAAAGGGGGTTGACAGAGAATATAGTTTCTAGTGGGCAATTACTGACCTGAACCATTGCACCACTAGGCCCAAAAGAAGTAAATATAAAGGTACGATAAGTAACTGCTGAAATAAGGTACATGTAAACTGCTACACTACTATGCCACAAATACTCATGATGATATAAATGTACATGCTATCATGATCCACTATGTCAACATATAAAGAATATGTTCTAATGTAGCAACCAAGTATATTATGATGCAATGAATAAAGTGTCAAGTATACTACAAGTCCCAAGCTATGCTCTAAGCATGTCCAAGTAATCCAACTACTACCTATCTAGTAGTGATTGTTATTGTTCAGTTGATGTCATTGTTCAATTTCATTCTAGGATCTACATGAGTGTAATCTGTCTTGTGCCATCTAAGTGCCGTGGTAGTCCCAGCATCCCCCGTATGGAATGAGTCTATCCAAATCGGCCCCGTAGATTTCTCAATACCGCACGCGCGAAACAAGTCGCATAGGTTAACTCCGGAGTGCCAGTTTGTAGGGAGCGACCCTCACAAGCATGTGCGAATGAGCACAAATGGCAAGCAAGTATAGTCACCGTCTCAAGTATCCAATCCTCATGTCTCACACATGGCAATAGTCACTAGTAACCCTAAGGTCTAGTTCAATTTACATTTCGATGTCCAAGTCAAATTCCAACACTAATGCCGCTTTATGACATTAGGTTTGCTAATACACATATAATCCAAGCCTAATGCCGCTTTATGACATTAGCTTACTATTTCACATTTTGATGCCAAGCCCAATGTCGCTTTCTGACATTGGCTTTTCTCCTATGTCACACATAGTTTTCTAAGTCCAAGATTATCATTATACTTGTCATTTTCACTAGGTACAACATTATCTCAAGTCACTTAGAATGCTACTCTCATGTATGTTCCCAACATAAGCAATACCCTACTACATAGAGGTCTAATTATGCAACATACATAATACATGCATTTTAAGTATTCTAAAATTCACAAATAATATATCTAGCATGATGATGCATGATTTTATATTTAACCGAATACAACTTAGCACCAATGAGAATTTCTCAATGTGCTTGGTGAGGCCAAACCCACCGGTGCTCCACGCAATCTCCCGAATCGCTAACGAAGCTTATATTCTTCCTTCTAGCACTCTACAAAGTATGCTAGAAGTGTTACAACTTTAAAAAGATGAACCATTTGTTCAATCTGTAACCATCTCAAGAATAGGGAGAAAAAAACTCACCTAGTGAAGAAATCCCCTATGATATCCCAAAAGGAAGCTAGGATCCTCTCAAACCAACCTAAAGGAAGGTTCTAAACCAATTAGATAAGCTTTAAAAGCCTCTAATCAAAAAGTCCCAAATAAATCTTAGATTTTCCAAAACTAGGGTTTCATCTAAAAGAAAGCATCTAAATTCAAATCTAGATGAAGGAGTATGTTGCTTACCTCTAAAAAGCTCCAAAACAAGATCAAAACTCCCTTAGAAGTGATGACCTTCCTCCAACCAAGCTCTAAGTCCAAGCTCTATGCTCCTCTAATGGTGGAAAGGTCTCCAACAAGCAAAAGAGAGCAACAATGAGAGGTTTAATCTCAAGAAATCCAACCAAAACCCAAAGAAATGCAAGGAAAGGATGAGAGAGGTCCCCTTACCTATTCTCTGCAGTGGGCAAGCTCAAAAGAAGCCCTAAGGGGTGTGCATGCTGGCTGTTATAGAAAGAGCCAAATCGCAAAAACACCCCTGCAGTTTCAGAATTTCAAAAACTGTCAAAGTGTACCGGTACAAATCCTGCGAAATTGCCAAACCCGAGCCTCGGGTTTGCTAAGATCTGCCAAGTGTACCGGTACAAAATCCAAAGTGTACCGGTACAACTATCAAGCCTGTACCGGTACAACCATCAAGTTTGTACCGGTACAGATGCCCGAAAATGCAATCCGAGAGCTATCCAAAATTTAACTTTTTGGACTTTGATCCATAAATTTAAACGTCTATTCTCAGGATTCGTGCCATGGGTCGGAATACTGTCAACGACCCTCCAGAAAGTCTTGAAAAGCTCAGAACTTACATCCAACACTCGAACCTTGCTATTTGCGACAGTTCAGTGCATCACATGGAGGTCCACAGACAATCCCAAGTTTGAGTGCACATGGAGCCTCCTACCCAAAAAGGAATTTATATGTGAGGCGTAGGCAAATCCAAGGGTTCGCCACAGATTGGGTAAATAGAAAGTAACATGTCATTGAACAATTACTGTTGAACATAGAATAAACTTGTTAGCATGTTAGTAAACCTTTACTATATGATGCATGCATTCATGTTTATGATTATGGGCATAGTAGCATAGTTTTTCTATTATACATTTATAGTTTTCAGATATCTATCTATGTATCTAGTTGTTGTTGCTTTTGCCTACTTGCACCTGTGAGTTACGGGGAAGCCCCAAGGATCTATCTAGATTGTATCAAACAACACCTAGAGGGGGGTGAATAGGTGTAAAGGCCAAAAACCACAAATCTCGATGCTTTAAAAAGTAAATGCGGAAAATAAAAAGCACACCGAGATTTACGTGGGAAAACTCCAAACTCGGAGTAAAAAACCCACGGGACCAACACGCGAATAAACAATCAATAAGAGAAAAGATTACAAGGTGATCCGAACTCCACGGACTCGACCTCTCTAACTCTCCTATGGATCTCCGCGCAATCCTCCTTCGGGTTGTCCACGTCCGAGTCCACGAACGCCACGTCCCGAATCCACGAAACGCCTCCACTTCAAATCCACGAAGCCTTGATCACGCCGAATCCACGACGCCCACTCGAATCCACGAGCCAACGATCCGAATCCACGAATCGCCTTCAATCGCGTCGAATCCACGACGCCTCACGCCGAATCCACGACGCCGTTCATGAGAAGCATCATGAGTATGGTGATCCTTCGCTTAGGAGTATCGTAGAAAACCGAAGAAGAAAACTCCAAGCGAAGTGTAGATCAAATCGACATATAGATAAGAAATTACAATATCTCGATTTGACCTAGAAGAGGCTATGAAGTAGAAAATAGGTTTTAGATCAATTCCTAGCCTCTAGGGTTTTTCAAACATGTATTTTCATGAAGCATACCGAGTTAGAGAACCCTAACATCTTATTTATAGACTTTAGAATCAATTAGATTCGGATTAGAGATTTTTCAGATTTTTACCCATCTGTACCGGTACAAACTTGAAGTTCAAAGGACGGAAGATTTTTCTCGAAGGGCCATTACCGGTAATGGATTGATGGCTGTACAGGTATAGCAACCATGCTTGTACCGTACGAGTTCAGTTACCGTAATGGGTATGATGGTGCCGTCTGAGTTATTTATTAGTAATGGGTATGATTCTGTACCCGTACACATTTCAGGCTGTTACCGGTAATGGGTATGATTCTGTACCCGTACACATTTCAGGCTGTTACCGGTAATGGGTATGATTCTGTACCCGTACAGGTTCAGGTACACTTTGTAAATTTTCCAATTTCCGAAAATTACAAAGTTCCAATATAATTTCTAATCCGTTAAACATTAATTTATGATTCTAATGCCTATAACTAAGTATGAATCACCATATTATGAATTAAAAACTTACCTAGACATCGTGATTCACATCGTGAGCCAATTCCCTTTTCTTCGAAGTCTTTGATTCTTCGTCGTTCTTCGATTCGTTCCGATCCTTCAAGACTCCGACTCAATTCACGAAACTTGCCAATACAAAATCCTTAACAATCTCCCCCTTTGGCAATTTCGTGACAAAACACAAAAATTAACTAAAATTACATTATAAAAGAAAAACGAAGTTCAATGTCATCACCAAAACATCAAACTTCTCGCATGTAGTCCAAATACAATTTGAAACACAAAAATACATCAAAACTCCTAAAACAAACTCTATGACTTAGACGCAACTAGGAGTCTTGAAGTCTTGATTTCCTGCAAAACAAATTTTCAACAAATTCTCAAAGTTAATTTTATACCTCTTCTCTCCCTTTGTTCTTTTCTCCAATTCCTTTTAAAAAATGTTATCTCTCCTTCTCCCTCAATCTCATCACGTCTCCCCCTTCGTATGTCTCCCCCTTTGTGTATGCATCAAATACCAAATATCCTCTCCTTTTGTACTTGTTCTCCATTCTCCCCTTTTTGTCAAAAATTGCCAAAAGAAAACACAAATAGAGAGAAAAACTAACTAAACGAGTAAGTATTTCATAGTTTCATACCTAGATGCATAAAGAAAACATAGCCCTAGGAGTGAAAAGATAAAACATATATAATGAAGCTCAAAAGGTAAAATCACTCCGTGTCCTCCTCATCAAAAATTTTACCTTGTTTTCTAAAAATCCTTCAAAATTAGATTAGTTTCATAAAAATTAAAAGTTGTACTCCAAAAATCATTATGATGAAGATAAAATATTAAGTAATTTCAAAAGACATCAAAACATTAAAATTTGATATTAAAAATAATCTAATGTTTTAAAATCATCAAGATGCAAATTGATGAAAAATAATTTTTAGAAATTTAGCAAAATTGACACCAATTTGTCGCAACCCGTTCAAAATAGAGATTTTGCTAATAAACACCGGGGGTGGCTCTTTGAGCATCTTTTCATTCTACCACCTTATAACGCCGAAAATTCTAAAATATTCACATATATATTTTTGTTCAACCTTTTCGGTTTTTCATATAAGTACCCATGTGGTAGCTTCACACACGTCTTAGGACGACGGGGTGGTAGCTCTTTCCTACATGTGGTGGTAGTTTTCACACTCCTTTCGGATGTAACTCTTTCCACATCTTTTATACTTAGGAGTTTCTCCTTTTTTTTTAAACATAATTCAAACTCCCCCTAAATTAGATAATCTCACAATTGAAAATAATTTTGACGAATTTTAGTCGATTAGCAAATATCCATCAATTATATTCAACATTCACTACCAAGATGAATTAATTACTAAAAGATTAAAGTTAATTTCAAAATTTTGATAAATGTATGTAAGAAGAAATCACATATTAAGTTATCGTCAAAATAATAAAAGGTGGAGTAAAATCGATAATTAATATGAATTTAATCTAATTTGAATTGACTTTAAATACCGGTTAAGGCTCTTTCAAAAACCTTTAATTTCCCAATTTGATCATCTCCTTTCTCAAAAAATTTTTCAATCAAATTAAAAATTTCCCTTTACCTTTCCTCAACAAGATTTTCAAAACAAAATTTTAAACAATTCAAACCCCGTCTAAACATGTAATGCAATGAAAGAAAAATATGCAATAAGCACCAATCAAAGCATTATAAAAATAAAAATAAACTAAGACGAGGAGCAAGGAAAGATATCACCTTTCCGGATCCAAACTTGTCGGATTGTTGGTTGTCTTGGCTTGTCGACGATTTTTGTGGTTCGTTTAAACGTTTGATCCACCATAGGTCCTTTCGAAGCAAGTTTCTTCGATTGATGTTGTTGTTGAGGCTTAGAAACCCAACCCGCTTGTGGCTTCGACTTAGAAATCCGGTTCGGTTGTGGGTTCGGTTGATATTGACGTTGAGGCTTAGATGTCCGATTCGCTTGTGGCTTTGATTTCCGGTTCACATATGAGTCATGGTTTGCTTGATGCACTCGACTCAATTGATTTTTCTTTTGATTCCGTGGGGGAAGCCGAGTTGTAGATGATACCAATTGTCGTTTCGAAGTTGCCGATTGAGACTTGAAATTTTTGTTCGGGCAACTCTTTTTGATGTGTCCTTTGATGCCACATTTATGACACACCTTCTCCTTCAAACTTGTTGAGACTTTCGATGTCATCTTTTGATCCTTCTCAACATATATCCGTTCGTATCCAAGACCTAACTTGCTCGTTTGACCCAATCCGAGCATGTTATCCAATTTCTTCGTTCCGAAGAAAACTTTTGAATATCGGACTTGAGTTGATGGACTTGCTCGGTCAATGCTTTGTTGGATTTGTATGTTTCCTCAAATTGATGCTCCAAAAATCCAACTTTATCCGTAGTAGATTTGATCATTAAATCCGATTCTTCTAGCTTCTTTTGGAGGACCGAATTATTATTCAAGATTGATTCCCGTTCCTCCTCAAGAGCATTATTTGTGGTCTTCAAATTCTTGTTCTCTTCTTCAAGATCGAATAAACGACGCCTCAACTTTTTATTGAGTTTCTCCATCTTCCGCGACTCAACAAGAAGTTGATTGTATGCTTCCGCTAATTCCTCGTCGTTTGATTCCTCATCGCCGGAATCCGAGTCCACATCTTCTTCCTTTGATGTTTTCAACGCAATCCCTGTACTTTTAGAGAAAGACTTGGAAGAAGATTGGTTAGTAGGAAAAGTCATCTTATAAGTTTGTAACACACCTACTAACTCTTCGGCCATTAGATAGCAATATATCTAGATCCCTCTCTGATACCAATTGTGAGTTACGGGGAAGCCCCAAGGATCTATCTAGATTGTATCAAACAACACCTAGAGGGGGGTGAATAGGTGTAAAGGCCAAAAACCACAAATCTCGATGCTTTAAAAAGTAAATGCGGAAAATAAAAAGCACCGAGATTTACGTGGGAAAACTCCAAACTCGGAGTAAAAAACCCACGGGACCAACACGCGAATAAACAATCAATAAGAGAAAAGATTACAAGGTGATACTGAACTCCACGGACTCGACCTCTCTAACTCTCCTATGGATCTCCGCGCAATCCTCCTTCGGGTTGTCCACGTCCGAGTCCACGAACGCCACGTCCCGAATCCACGAAACGCCTCCACTTCAAATCCACGAAGCCTTGATCACGCCGAATCCACGACGCCCACTCGAATCCACGAGCCAACGATCCGAATCCACGAATCGCCTTCAATCGCGTCGAATCCACGACGCCTCACGCCGAATCCACGACGCCGTTCATGAGAAGCATCATGAGTATGGTGATCCTTCGCTTAGGAGTATCGTAGAAAACCGAAGAAGAAAACTCCAAGCGAAGCGTAGATCAAATCGACATATAGATAAGAAATTACAATATCTCGATTTGACCTAGAAGAGGCTATGAAGTAGAAAATAGGTTTTAGATCAATTCCTAGCCTCTAGGGTTTCTCAAACATGTATTTTCATGAAGCATACCGAGTTAGAGAACCCTAACATCTTATTTATAGACTTTAGAATCAATTAGATTCGGATTAGAGATTTTTCAGATTTTTACCCATCTAGGTACAAACTTGAGCTCGTTCTCTAGTTCTAAAGGACGGAAGATTTTTCTCGAAGGGCCATTACCGTGAATGGATTGATGGGCATCTGGTATAGCAACCATGCTTGTATACGAGTTCGGTATTCTGTAATGGGTATGATGGTTTGCCGTACGAGTTCGAGTGATTACGTGTAATGGGTATGATTACGTACCGTACACATTTGTGTTCACCGTAATGGGTATGATTAAATGCCGTACGAGTTCGAGTCGGGTACACTTTGTAAATTTTTCAATTTCCGAAAATTACAAAGTTCCAATATAATTTCTAATCCGTTAAACATTAATTTATGATTCTAATGCCTATAACTAAGTATGAATCACCATATTATGAATTAAAAACTTACCTAGACATCGTGATTCACATCGTGAGCCAATTCCCTTTTCTTCGAAGTCTTTGATTCTTCGTCGTTCTTCGATTCGTTCCGATCCTTCAAGACTCCGACTCAATTCACGAAACTTGCCAATACAAAATCCTTAACAGCACCTAGTGGGGAGATCGGCGAAGTCGGCGGCCGAGCGCACTGTGAACTATGGATGATAGTTCTCACCCCACTTCACTACAGGGTCGAGTGCGGGCGTGCCGGGTGAGGATCGCGACAAAGGCATCACGCCCGAGCAGTGATCACTAGTATAGTAGCTTCCTTTATGCATTAGAGTACCATTGTATCTAGATGCTTATGTTTTGGAAGAGTTTGTGATGTACTTGAGAAATGAAACATGTATTCATTTTGGAAAAGCAAAGTTGTAAATGTAAAGGACAATGTGATGTAATAGATAGTAGTTCTCTCTTTATTTCACTTGTATCATACTTGTGGATTACTTGCTCTTAGTTGATGTTGGCACTGTTTGTGCCCCGTCGAATGTGTATGCTTAGAATTTAAATTTTTTGGGTAAATTCTGTACACATTCCAGTTGTTGAGCCTTGGGCGGACAGGGGAGGTGTTGTCCGTCCGGCGTCCCCTCGGCGCGCCCGAACCGGACCAAATCGGTAGCGGTTTCGGGGCGGGGGTGCGACAATGTGACACCTTTAGGATTTAGAATATCCTATATATAATAGATAATAGGGTTAAACCTCTTAACCTAGCTACAACATTTTGGGTAGTGACTAAGCCCAAGAGTTTAAAAAGGTTAAATGTAATAGGGCTATAGTAGTTATAGAATGGGTGACCCTCTTGGGAAGTGGGATATCACATAAATAGATGACATATGTCACTCACATTGTGAGTTTGATAGATGTTCGTTATCTTGTACTACCCTACCTTAATATTTGATTGCACCACCTTGACCAGTTGAAAGTATAGCTTGTATGAGTTCAACTCAATTATATCGAAGATATCTAGACTTTTGAATTTGAAGTTGCTTTGGAGCATATTGTGTTCTTGGATCTGAGCTTATTCAAAAGGTTAGTTGACAAGTATCCAATATTGACTACTCTTTTATTGGAATATTTACTGAGTCAAGAAAAGTATAGGTAGATAAAAATTTACTAGTACATTCTAATCAACTAAGTATCATCAATTGCAATTATTATCACAATTTGATGCTTCTGTGATGCACTGAACTTTTGCAAATAGCAAGGTTCGAGTGTTAGATGTGAGATCTTAGCTTTTCCAGATTTTCTGGAGGGTCGTTGACTGTGTTCCGACCTATGGCACGTGTACCGAGGTTAGTGGATGAATTCCAAGCACTAAAGTCTAAAAAGTTGGATTTTAGGTTGCTCTCGGATTGCAAGTCTGGGTGCTTGTACCGGTACAACATTTGTTGCTATACCGGTACAGCCATGATGGCTATACCGGAACAAGTGGGATTTTGTACCGGTATAAGAGGGCTGATGGACACCAACCCGAGCCTCGGGTTTGGCTGTTTCGCAGGGTTTGTACCAGTACAAATTGGCTTGTACCGGTACAGCATGGCAGTTTTCGAAAATCCGAAATTGCTGGGGCTTCTTGGCATTTTGTTGTTTCTATTAGAGCCCCCCACAGCAGAGGAACAAGGTAGGGAACCCTTCCCTTCTTCTCTCTTGGATTTCTTGGGTCTTGGATGGGATTCAGAGGCTAAATCTCTTCTCTTTTTCCCTCCTTTGCTTGTTAGAGCTAGCATCACCATTGGTGGAGCTTGGAGCTTGGATTTGAAGCTTGAGGGAGGAAAGATCTTCAAGCTTTGAGAGTTTTGAGCCTTGTTTGGAGCTCCTAGAAGGTAAGCAACTCATCTCCTTCCTCTAGATTTGAGTTTGGTTGCTTCTTTTGAGATGAAACCCTAGAGGTTGATATTAGGGTTTACTTTGGGGCTTTTTGATTTGATGCATCTAGAGTCTAATTGATGGGTTTAGAACATTCCTTTAGGTTGGTTTGAGGAGACTCTAGCTTGCTTTTGGGATCTCTAGAGGGATTGCTACCTTAGAGGTGAGTTTTACCCTTTTCTATGTGGGTTTTGAGTTAGGTGATTTCTAAGGCTTTTTAAACCTAATTATTTGGTTTAGAATCTTTTCTTAGGTTGCCTTAGAAGGGATCTAGCTTCCATTCGAAGCTTCGAGAGGGATTTCACTCAAAGGTGAGTTTTTCCCTGTTCTCTAGTTTTGATCTTCGCAGTTTGAGTCGTGGGCTCGCCAGTTGACTTTGAAACTTCTTGTGCGACCTTTCTAGGGTACAAGGAGTCTGAAAAGAGTCAGGGTTGGCGACCCAGAGCTTGCGAGGACCGTCGGTGGGTGTGACCACCTAAAACAATAAAAAATCTCATTGTGGCTATTCGAATGTCGTAAAATGAAAAATCATGCATTTCCGTGTTAGATACATCATCGTTGAATTTTTGAATGCTTAAATTATATGCCTTATGTATAATGAAATTTTCAACCTCTTTGTAGTAGAGAGTGGTTTGTGGATTAGGGCATAGTGTAGCATTCGGCTAGTGGCTTGAGGGCGTGTTAATCATAGTAATATGACATGTAAAATGATGAATTTGAACTTAGAAACTATGCATGACATAGGAAAAAAGCTAATGTCATAAAGGGGCATTAGTCTCGGCATTTACTTGTAAAATGTGAGCTAATGTCATCAAGCGGCGTTAGGCTCGTGAATGAACTTTGACATGGAAATACTAGTGTCATGAGAGATATTGTACTAGACCTTAGGGTTACTAGTGACATTTGCCATGTGTGGATTATGAGGTTTGGGACTTGAGACGGAGGACTGCCTCGCCGCCCACAGCGACAGCCTTTCGCGGTCCTACAAGCCTGATGTGCCTTTAAGGTCTCACACGAGTTAAACTACAAGCATATATCCTGATATTAAATAGTAAAGGACAATCACTACTAGTTACGAAATAGTAGTTGGATCACTTGGACTTGTAGTATGCTTGACAGCTATTATTTACACCATAGTGTACTTCTTTGCTATAGTAGAGCATAATTCCTATATTGCTATGTGGACTTTGAGCTTTTTATATGCACTTACCTTGTATGCATATGGTTTGGTGGTTTGGCACTTATTATGCTTTTACTTCGGCAGTTCTTATTACTTTATAGCTTACCTTTACCGCTTTACTTTTGGGGCCTAGCGGTGCAAGGGTTCAGGTCTGTAATTGCCCATTGGGAACTATATGTTTATAGTTCTCACGCCCTCTGTTTTCTGACGTGTTTCAGTGCCTTCAGCGGGCGAGGCCAGGGATCGCGGCAAGGGTGTCGCTTCAGACTAGCGACAAGGTGTCTCGCTAGGTGGTTCATCTCTCCTTTTGTTTTAGTTGGAGAGGATGAGAGTTTGTACCTTTTGTAGTGGCTACCCTTTTGTACTTAGTACTACTGGTTTACTCTGTTGTATGTACTTTATACTTGATACAGTTTTAGTACTCTCTTTCTTTCCTACCTGTTTATAGATCCTACACTGTTGTTAGGGATAGCTGTATGTTGCTCTGATATCTATAGTTCTAGCCTTTTATTGTTTTAATTTCGCTGTATTTTAGTAGACGCCTTATATGTGATGACATATGGCGGGTCTGGGCACGCTTTGGGGAAGGCCCTGCCGACCCCGGGGCGTGACAGATTAATTTGGTATCAGAGCCTAGGGTGACGTCTTAGAGGACCTAGCAAACCTTAGGCTGGTTGGACTATAGGAAATGGGCTCGTGAGAGACGAGGTCTATTTGACATGTGAGCGAAAGTACTTGATTGGGTTTTGTTATAACTCTAAAAAGTTGGAGTTTAATCGAGGTGTATAGCTTCTAGCTTCGCGGAGGGTTACGTTGGCGGCCGACAACGTAACATCGGGAGTTAGTTGTGAAGCACACTTCTTTACTTTCGCATGATTTGGGTACTGTTGAGTGGGGCTGCGATAGCGTGGGTTTTATTAACTTCCGCTTTAATGATGTTGTGGTGTCTTGTCGACGACCCGTTCTAAGCTTGTTGGAGCGGATGACGCGACAACGTCTAAGGAAGTGGAGATGTCCACTACCCCCGGATCCAGTGAGGTCCGTGAGTGAGGTGCCTACTTGCGGCTCTCATTGACTTGGCGACTCAACAGGCGACGGCGGCTCAACAGCAGGCCAATGCGGCGCGCAGGCATGATGCGTGAATGAAACGCCTGGAGAGACCATTACTGCACCAGGCGGTTTTCCCGTGATGGTTGAGGGAGCAGAGCGAGAGTGGCTCATGGGTCGCCCAACGAGTTCAAGAGGTGTAAACCCAGGATCCTCGATGGAGAGAAGGATGACCACTGGATCGTAGGAAAGTGGTCGATGCAGGTGGAGAAATCATTCCGCGACACATTCGTGGAGGAGAGAGGCAGAGTTTGGCTTGCCGCTCATCACCTGAGCGATGAGGTTTGTAGCTGGTGGTTGGACATTCAGGATAGCATCAACGCTGTCATTGTGGCGGTTACTTGGAAGAGGTTCAAGAAACTCCTGTTGAAGCTTTACTTCACTGACAGTGTTAAGAGAAAGTCGGAGCAGGATCTGTGTGGTATGCTCCAAGGGAACCGGACGGTGGCCGAGTGCGAGAGGGAGTTCCCTCGGCTCCCACAGGGTGGCCGTTGTTGTGCGAGACGGCGAAGACTTCGGCCGTTGATCTTTTGGTTGGCGCAACCTTCCGATCTTCAGACTTACCGAGATGCGGTAAACCGCGTGCTCGTTGAGAAGGCTTAGACTAAGGATTTGGGCTAGAGGCCCACGACCGAGGGTGCGAGTCAGACGCACTCTGGGAGGCAACCTGTTTAGAGGCTGACGGAGGAGTCACAACAGGCCCCGAGCGGCCGCATGTATACGGCTCAGACTGAGGAGGCGACGGCAACCGAGGTGGTGACTACGTGTTTTGGTTCGTACTATGACTTTCGAGTGTGCATTGGTTGATGCCGGTGCATTGCACCTATCCTTTGATCGGCTATTTGTCGAGTTGCATTGCATCACGTTAGCTCGCTGTTTGCCATGAGGATTAGCCCTTGACTGAGAAGGTTAGTTTGCGGGTTGTGAGTAGCTTTCTGCTATGCTATATGGATCTCACGACGATTGCATTAGTTGCATCCCTGGATCTACCGTTTGCCGATGGTGCTCTGGGGACGACCCGTGCCTCGGACCGGGCTTGTAGATCATGCGGAGCTGGCCCTTTGGGCAGGCGCAGTTAGCTGTGAGTGACAGCGACCCGGTGCCTTCGGGTAGGGCAGAGTTTTGGTCAGGACGGTAGTCCGAGCTTTGACCCAAGAGCGTGGGATGCCACGTGTGGGATCGTGAGATCGAGGATACACCGAGTGTGTAGTGAACCAACCAGAGGATTTCTAGCATTGATCATTCTTCGATGCTTATAGGATGATCAGATGATCGGGTGTGTCGTCTCGAACACCCTACCTTGCGAGAAGGTTTTGCGTGCCAACAAATAGATTGGCGTTCTTGGTGTGGAGTTTGTGAGGTACTTTGTACCTTGGGTCTTGCGAGCTGATTTGACTCGCCTTGAAAATTTGAGCACGAAATAGTGCATGTTGAGGATTTATTCCACTAGTTGCGATGACTATCTCCATTGCCTAAATTGGGTAAGTATTGGAGAGGATTTGGGGCCTAACTGGCCATTACCTTCGGTTGTTCGAGAATCCTCAGAATGAAGGATATCTTTGGAGTTGTTGTCGTTCTCCTGACTGAGTCGCGAATCGCGAGCTCGAGTGACGGGGAGATCTTTGCATCTAGTGTTTCGTCTCGTGAGAAACACCCTCTATTGAAGTGCGACCAGTAGGGTCGTTTCGACTGTATGTCGGCCATCGTGATCTAAAGTGAATCACGATTGGACAATTGCTCGGCTGTAGAGGCTCGTTGATCGTTTCAATTAGTCTTGAGATATTGGCGTACTCGATTGAATCGTATCGCAATCGGAGTAATACCATTTTGTGTTGGAGTTTGAGGTTGTACCTCAAGCGAATGTTGGTACTTGTTTGGGATATCATGAGGATTAGCGTGACGTTGCTGAAGCCTGTAGTACTTCACCAACGTTAGGTACTTGCGGAATGATAATTCCAAGCCCTCTAGATGGATTGGCGGAACCGATCGTAGATGGCCATGGGTATCCCGATGAAGATCTGCAAGGATCAATTGCGGAAGCATACCGAGGTGAGCGGAGTGTGAACTCTCATTGTTGGATCGAGTTGTTGGGAAAATTCGTGAGGAAAAGTTCCAAGTGCTGATTTTCCTTTGTTCGGATGTTGCACGTGGAATTAAGTTCCTTGTAATGGAGATTTCGAGGAAGAGTGGTTGAGATCGACGTTCTGGTCGATAGTCATTCCTTGGTGACATTGATAGAGAGCTATTACTAAATTGTAAATGGAACCCTCTCTATCTCTTGAGTTTAGTTCAGTGACCATGGATACCTGGGGTGTCCGATGCTAAGGGAAGGACTGTGGAGAAGAATTTCGAATGATTCGTTTCGAGCGCTTGAGCAGTTAGTGCTATGAGACCCTCTATCGAAGATAAGCTCTCGGCGTAGGCTTATGAAGAGTTTACTAAGGCATCAAGTCGAGACTAAGGGAATGACCTTAGTAGATTGAGGATGTGTGTGGGTTGTGGTTCTTGACCTTATATATAGAAGAGAAGCAGTGAGTACCACCCCGGTGGTGGAGTTGAGACTACTGTGGAGGCATTGGGGTGCAATGCCGATTGGTGAATCGAGTAACCACTTCTGGAGAACCAATTTGGACGATTTGTCAAGTGTCGCGACAATCGGAAGAGATGATTATTATGGATTTTGATTGTCGGGCTGTTCATGCCAAGCAGGTATAAAAGGATAGCCATGTGAAAATTACGCTATGCTTAATTAAGGATTGGAGTTGCACTCAGTCGTGCAATCTTTTAACAAGATCTGACTTTGAGTTGAGTGAGCATCGTTGGGATTCGAGCCAACGACTAGATATTGTATCGTATCTCTTGTGAGCATTCCGATGGAGTGTGGATGGATTAGGTAACGGGTATGAACCCCGGGTTCTTGCTACGAGCGGTATTGTTGAATCCGCCTCAGAGAGCTATATAACAGAATTCCAATTGTACGAGTAAATTGAGGCAGAGCTAGGCTTCGCCCTCGACCAAGACGAGGAAAGTGAGTACTGGAATTCAGCTTTTGGGAGCACTTGGTTTTGGTGATGACCAACTGAATAGCTTGTCGAACGAGCGCACTTTAGAGAAGGAACTTCTCGGAGAAGACTTGAGTTCGAGGAACTTTAGTGGATTGGTTTGGGATGTGCCCGACCCCGTAAGTCTACAGGAGGCTTTGGACTCGCGTTTGGACTTCAACACTGCTTCCCACCCTCGGAGGGAAGGGCAGTTGGAGCGTACTATTCAGAATTTAAAGGATATGCCCTGAGCCTGCGTGATCGGCTTCCAGGGAGGATGGTCGCAGCAACTACCGATGGCAGAGTTTGCTTACAGCGACAGTTATCAAGCTTGAATCGAAATGGCACCATTTGAGGCACTCTATGGACGGAACTGTAGATCGCCACTTCATTGGAGTGAAGTTGGCGAGAGTTTGGCTTTAGGCCCAGATGTGCTCCAGGAAGCAGAGGACAAAGTTCGCATTACTAAGGAGCGGTTGTTGACAGCCCAAAGTAGGCAGAGGAGCTACGCTGACCGGCGTCGACGAAATTTGGAGTTTCAAATTAGAGATCATGTCTTTTTGAAAGTCTCGCCGACCAAGGGGATCAGGAGATTCGGGATTCGGGGTAAGTTGAGCCCCGGTTCATTGGACCGTATGAGATCTTAGAGCGTGTGGGCCCGGTAGCGTATAGACTTGCTCTACCGCCGAACCTATCGGGTGTACACAACGTATTCTATGTATTGGTCCTCCGGAAGTATATACATGATCCAGCTCATGTATTGGACGCTACACCTTTGGAGCTAAGGGATGATTTGAGCTTCGAGGAGCAACCCGTGAAGATTTTGGCTCGCGAGGTGAAGAAGCTGAGGAACCGGGAATTTTCTTATGTGAAAGTGCTTTGGAGAAACCACGAGGAGCGGGAGGCCACGTGGGAGGATGAGAGTGCGCTTTGATAGTGCTATCCCCATCTCTTTCAGATGAAGTCATGAGATATGACGTTAATTTCGAGTTTCGCGGACGAAACCCCTTTTTAGGAGGGGTGAATGTGACGCACTGAACTTTTACAAATAGCAAGGTTCGAGTGTTAGATGTGAGATCTGAGCTTTTCCAGATTTTCTAGAGGGTCGTTGACTGTGTTCCGACCTATGGCATGTGTACCGAGGTTAGTGGATGAATCCTAAGCACTAAAGTCCAAAAAGTTGGATTTTAGGTTGCTCTCGGATTGCAAGTCTGGATGCTTGTACCGGTACAACATTTGTTGCTATACCGGTACAGCCATGATGGCTATACTGGAACAAGTGGAATTTTGTACCTGTATAAGAGGGCTGATGGACGCCAACCCGAGCCTCGGGTTTGGCTGTTTCGCAGGGTTTGGCTTGTACCGGTACAAATTGGCTTGTACCGGTACAGCTTGGCAGTTTTTGAAAATCCGAAACTATAAGGGCTTCTTGGCATTTTGTTGTTTCTATTAGAGTTCCCCCAGCCCCTAGGGCTTCTTTTGAGCCCCCCACAGCAGAGGAACAAGGTAGGGAACCCTTCCCTTCTTCTCTCTTGGATTTCTTGGGTCTTGGATGGGATTAGAGGCTAAATCTCTTCTCTTTTTCCCTCCTTTGCTTGTTAGAGCTAGCATCACCATTGGTGGAGCTTGGAGCTTAAATTTGAAGCTTGAGGGAGGAAAGATCTTCAAGCTTTGAGAGTTTTGAGCCTTGTTTGGAGCTCCTAGAAGGTAAGCAACTCATCTCCTTCCTCTAGATTTGAGTTTGGTTGCTTCTTTTGAGATGAAACCCTAGAGGTTGATATTAGGGTTTACTTTGGGGCTTTTTGATTTGATGCATCTAGAGTCTAATTGATGGGTTTAGAACATTCCTTTATGTTGGTTTGAGGAGACTCTAGCTTGCTTTTGGGATCTCTAGAGGGATTGCTACCTTAGAGATGAGTTTTATCCTTTTCTATGTGGGTTTTGAGTTGGGTAATTTCTAAGGCTTTTTAAACCTAATTATTTGGTTTAGAATCTTTTCTTAGGTTGCCTTAGAGGGGATCTAGCTTCCATTCGAAGCTTCGAGAGGGATTTCACTCAAAGGTGAGTTTTTCCTTGTTCTCTAGTTTTGATCTTCGCAGTTTCAGTCGTGGGCTCGCCAGTTGACTTTGAAACTTCTTGTGCGACCTTTCTAGGGTAGAAGGAGTCTGAAAAGAGTCAGGGTTGGCGACCCGGAGCTTGCGAGGACCGTCGGTGGGTGTGACCTCCTAAAACAATGAAAAATCTCATTGTGGCTATTCAAATGTCGTAAAATGGAAAATCATGCATTTCCGTGTTAGACACATCATCGTTGAATTTTTGAATGCTTAAATTATATGCCTTATGTATAATGAAATTTTCGACCTCTTTGTAGTAGAGAGTGGTTTATTGACTAGGGCATAGTGTAGCATTCGGCTAGTGGCCTGAGGGCGTGTTGATCATAGTAATATGACATGTAAAATGATGAACTTGAACTTAGAAACTATGCATGACATAGGAGAAAAGCTAATGTCATAAAGCGGCATTAGTCTGGGCATTTACTTGTAAAATGTGAGCTAATGTTATCAAGCGGCGTTAGGCTCGTGAATGAACTTTGACATAGAAATACTAGTGTCATGAGAGATATTGTACTAGACCTTAGGGTTACTAGTGACATTTGCCATGTGTGGATTATGAGGTTTGGGACTTGAGACGGAATGGTTCTCCTACAGGCCGGACAGCCTTCGGGTGGGTCCTACAGGTCGGACAGCCTTCGGGTGGGTCCTACAGGCCGCATAGCCTTCGGGTGGGTCCTACAAGCCGGACAGCCTTTGGGCGGGTCCTACATGAGTTAAACTACAAGCAGATATCCTGATATTAAATAGTAAAGGACAATCACTACTAGTTAGGAAATAGTAGTTGGATCACTTGGACTTGTAGTATGCATGATAGCTATTATTTACACCATAGTGTACTTCTTTGCTATAGTAGAGCATAATTCCTATATTGCTATGTGGACTTTGAGCTTTTTATATGCACTTACCTTGTATGCATATGGTTTGGTGGTTTGGCACTTATTATGCTTTTACTTCGACAGTTCTTATTACTTTATAGCTTACCTTTACCGCTTTACTTTTGGGGCCTAGCGGTGCAAGGGTTCAGGTCTGTAATTGCCCACTGGGAACTATATGTTTATAGTTCTCACGCCCTCCGTTTTCTGACGTGTTTCAGTGCCTTCAGCGGGGGAGGCCAGGGATCGCGGCAAAGGTGTCGCTTCAGACTAGCGACGAGGTGTCTCGCTAGGTGGTTCATCTCTCCTTTTGTTTTAGTTGGAGAGGATGAGAGTTTGTACCTTTTGTAGAGGCTACCATTTTGTACTTAGTACTACTGGTTTACTCTGTTGTATGTACTTTATACTTGATACAGTTTTAGTACTCTCTTTCTTTCCTACCTGTTTATAGATCCTACACTGTTGTTAGGGATAGCTGTATGTTGCTCTGATATCTATAGTTCTAGCCTTTTATTGTTTTAATTCCGCTGTATTTTAGTAGACGCCTTGTATGTGATGACATATGGCGGGTCTGGGCACGCTTTGGGGAAGGCCCTGCCGACCCCGGGGCATGACAGCTTCATTTGTCAATTGTAAATTGGTCATTATTATTACAATTTGATCTTTGCTTATTAGCGATAAATCATAGGATACTAATCTATAAAGGTGTGAATTGGTTGCATAAAAATGCTTGGCATGACTTGCATGTTGTCCGTAATTTATATCATATAGATTATATCCTACCTTACAATGACCTTCTTTCTTCGCTCTACCTTTATTAAGTTAGAATGTAAGTCCAAAATATCCAACCAGCTGAGAAGAAATGGAAAGAGAGAGAAAGAGAAAGAGAAAGAGAGGGGAAAACGGATAGGGAGAGAGAGACCTCAAATAATGTCATATGTATAGACTCAAACAATTAGTCAAGACTGCATAGTCCTCACTAAAAGGTCTATAAGAGAGATGGCCACTTTTTGCCAAATTGTCACATTCAATAATATGGTTAATTTGTCAAATTATATTACTCCTAGGAAAGTATGAGAATTCTAAATTCTATCTTCCTTTCTCAATAGATATAGTGAAGATGGAAAAGTAATTGCAAGGGCATAGTCTGCTTGATGTTAACGTACTAGAAGGAATTTGGTGCATTTTGGACTTCAAATTTGCAAACAATACATAGAAGCCAAAACCTATAAAATGTCTAAACACCAATTTTTTTTATCACTAATTACTGAATGGCATAAAAAGCCAACAATATCCTACAAATATTATGACCAAAAGTGCTAACAATCCAACTTTCATCTAGTCTAGTTAATTTTGACAATTTTTTTTTGAATTATAGCCTTGCAATTTTTATCAACAGCAAATATCTTATGCTATACATGTTATGTAGCAAATCTACACCTACATAGATGAACCTTCTAAGGTTTATAGCTATCAAGTGAAGCATCAGATTGTGAGAAGGTTTATAGCTATCAAGTGAAGCATCAGATTGTGAAAATAATAGTAATTGATGATGTTTGTCTTGATTTTAGTATTGTAATGAATCTTGATCTATCCTTTCTACTACTTACTAAACACTCTTTCGTAGCAAGAGTATTTAATGTTGGGCACCTGTCAATTAACCTTTGAGATGTGCTTGGACCCGAATATACAACGTACTTTAGAACAAGCTTTTTTAGGTTTAAAAGTTGAGATTTCTTAAAGATAATTGGGCAAAACTCATTAAGCAAAGGTTTAACCTAATCAAAGTGATGCAATCAAATAGTGCGGCAAGTGGTAGTATGAGATGGCGGACATGGTGACCATTTACAAAGTGGATAATTTATATATCATGCATGGAATCCATATTTGAGCTTGTTGGCTTAATTCATCATAGTGAGTATGTCGAATCTTAATTGATTAAATTTTACATGCAACGTGGAAAATAAATAACACAGCCTACAAAATATTGGAGTTGTTTTTGCTTTTACTAGTTAGAAAAGTCCTAGCTAGGGTTGGACATCCACATGTTTTCCTAGGAACGCACCAAAACTATAGTTTTCAAAGTACCCGTGTTTGTTTGAACAAAGTCACATATGTCAAGTCCTTGTCGATGTTGGGCATCCATATGTTTGTCCACGAACTATTTGCAACCCTTGTTTAACTAGTATCATTCAAAGGAAGGATCGTTTAATAACTCAATCCACTAGCTTTTCCAACTTATTAGACTCAAACTACAAGCCCAGAACTGTTAAGCTCTAGTTACTAGTACAAGAGTGCTTAATCTTTACATACCTAAAATGTGAATCCTTTTCAATCCAATATAGGACTATTGGAGTGTTACAAAAGAAAATAATATAATAGAGCAATATATGCGGTAAATCATAAATTATTCACTATAGGAAAAAGCCTGTGTAGAGGCGGTTGTTCAAAGACGGTTGTAACAACCGCCTCTATGAAATCTGGTAGGGACGTTTTAGAGGCGTTTTTAAAAACCCGCCTCTAAAATCCTGAAAAATAAAAATCTAAAATCCTTTTCCCCCCAAATACACTATTCCTAAAAAAACCCTAAATCCATTTCCCCCCAAACCTCCAGCCACCTCTTCTCCAACCCTCTCCTCCCAAAAGCCTATTTCGATCTCTATCCATCTCCTCCTAAAAAATCGACGGTGAAGACCGATCTTTCCCAAACAGCTGCCGCACTCCCAGGTTGCGTCCGGTGAGGTGCCGCGTCTGCTTCGGCGACCTCTCCCCGTCAAAGTTATTAGGTACGCGGCGCACCCTCCCTGCGACCTTTCTCCGGCAGCAGACCAACCTCCCCCGACGCCGCCCTTTTTTCTTCGGCAGAGCACCAGCCCCTTACCCCCCGATGCCGTCCTTTTTTTTTTTCGACAAACAAATTTCCCCCCTATGCCCTCCTTCCGCGCCGCTCGCCTCCCCTCGTCCTCTCTCAAGCAGTTGCCGTGCCCTCCTCACCCCTCTCCGTAGCCAGCCGCGGCGCCCCATGCCGCCCCACTCTACCGAGCCACGCCCCCCCCCCGCGCCCCTCCTCTCCCCACTCTGCAGTGCCACACACCACCCTCGCCCTTCCCCTCCCCACTTCGTAGCGCCGCACCCCTCCCCGCCCTCTCTCTCGCAGCCGCGCCTCTCCTCGCCTCTTCTCGCAGCCGCGCCTCTCTCGCCTCTCTCGCAACGCCGCGCCCTCTCCGCAGCTGCCGCGGCGCGCCCTCCCCGCCCCTCTCCGCAGAGCCGCACCTCTCCTCGCTCCTCTCTGCAGCGCCGTGCCCCCTCTCTGCAGTGCCGCGCCGCGCCCCACCCCGCCCCTCTCTGCTGCAATATAATTCAACACACCCTGTATCCTGGAGAGGCATCGTATTGAGTCATAAACAGATTTCTTTGGTGCATATGATAAAATAAAACTCTTATATCCTCATCAAGAAAGTGAAAGATTGTTTAACTCGTTAAGAGAATATCGCTTTACTGAAATTCTTTAGTTGTAGTGTTCTATCGGCCTTATTGGTTGTTATCAATGTTTTACTTTATGTGAATTGTAACATGCAATAGAGGTTACGTGATTCTTGATGTGATAAAGATTCCTGCGACTGTCCTTTTTCGTGGTATATGTAAATTAGATTTATATGATTTATCTTGTATAAGTAGATGAGATTTTGGTGATTAACCATAGTTATATGGTTTCCATTATAGGGCAGCGAATGCGAGTATCGGCACAGTGAGGGTGCGAGGGTTAACCCTAGGGATTGTTGGTACTGGCTGAATGCACTACAAGAAAAAGTGGTGCTAGAGGCTGTTGTATAGAGGCGGGTGTAAGAACCGCCTCTAGAAAACATATTAGAGGCAGTTTAGAGGCGGTTTTTAAAAACTGCCTCAAAATCTAATGAAAAAAAAAATAATCCTAACCCTAAATTAAACCCATACTCTGCCGCGCCTCCCTGTTTCCCCCCTCATTTTCCCCCTCTTTTTTTTCCCAGGAACCGCACCTTCCCCTCCTACTCCTCCGCCTCCCTCCTCAACTCCATCGCTGTCGACGCCTCTTCCTCCTCAACGCCACGAGCACCGCCTCTGTTCCCTCCCCCTCCTTCGCCTCCCTCCTCAACTCCTAGGCCGCCGACGCCTCTTTCTCTTCAAATTCTCCTCCGCACTCCACAACTCGGGCCCATTCTGTACGCCTCTAGCTCCGCCGCCACCGCCTCCATCCCCTCCCTCCTCAACTCCTACGCCACCGACGCCTCTTCCTTCTCAAATCCTTCGCCCTCCACAACTGGGGCCCATTCTTTACGCCACCACCTAGCTCGTCCACTACCACGCTTCGACCTCTTCCGTCGTCTTCGAAGGTCTCTCTTTTTCCCCTATATATCCCATTTATTTAAGCTGTAGAAATAGCTAGGGATTAGATTCATCATTTGTGATTCATCATTTGTGATTAATTACTTGGTCTGTATTTCGATTTCGATCTTCTATAGCGAGTAAATTGAGCTATTTTAAGGTTTCAATTTGAGAAATCGGTGGTTGATTAGTGGTTTAATTTGTTGTTGGATTCTACAGCAGTTTGATAAATTGATCGAGATCCTAATACTTTGATTTCGTAAGTATTGAATTGCAATATCAGAATAATATAGGGAATATATATATAAGTGTACATTTTAGCTTGCTTAATTTTTGTCTCCAAACCACTTTTCTCACATCAAAATTGATCGAAGAATTGGAAATAAATCAAAGAGCCTTTTTTGATGATCTGCTGTGGCAGCTACACGAAGACAAATCGATATTCCTAGCATTGATCCAATGCTTGACTTGGTGCAAATTAGGCCCATCAAATAATTGTATAAATGTATCCTAAGTGTAGCAGATCAAATCAATGTACATTTACAATGTAATTCTTGTATATTATTAATTAACGACTGAGATTTTATCACTGAAATTTATATTGTTCATTGATGTTCACCAAGTCTTTCACTTTTTACGTACACATGGAGTAGTAGAGAATAAAAGAAATTTAAAATGCTTTAATCTCTGGCATCTTCACTATACCAATACCATTATTCCCCTCTAGACTTATTAGTGCTTCATACATCCCCAAACACATCCAAATATTATTGACAAGTTAGTTTGATATATACGATAAAGATTTATATAGTTTTAATTATATATGTTCCCCCTTTGTTAAAAACTCTCATAAGCTGCAGTAAGAAGAAACAAAAAGGTTTCTCAGATTTAATTTATTTCCTTGTAGTGCATGAGCACTAAATCGAAAGAAGAGAAGGTTGCAGAGAAAACAACCAAATTCATTATTTAAAAGCTAATTGCTTGTTCTATATCATTATTTTTTTCTTAGCTATTGTTTGAGAACTTCTAGTTATTAAAGCTTCTATTTAACTAGAATTTCTATTCTGTGATGCAGATTGGAATGCATATCTTCATTTTGTCGGAGTAAGTTTACAAGTTTTTAGTTTCTCTTCATTTCTAAAAGTGGCATATCTTATTTACTTATTGCTAGTTAATGTTGATTTCACAATGACAATTGGGTATTATTTGACAGTTCTTATATAATCACTCCCTGGTGGTTAGTGGAATTATCCAGTTACCAAACTAATTAATATTCCCTATCTCAGATTTGTGCGCCATATTACCCATTTATAAGTGAAGAAGCTGCTGCAAAAGCATCTACAACTATCGCAGATAATGATGCACCAACCATGTAATTTTGTTGATTTTGTTGGGCAATTATGACGTGTATCATATATATATGGAAAATGCTAGATGTACACCCCAAAAGGGGTGTACATCTTACAACCCACCCATCCTCGGGTGGAAATTTACTCACCAAACATGATGATCAGTGAATTACACCCCACCCAAGGATGGGTGGGGTTGTAAGATGTACACCCCTTTGGGGTGTACACCTAGCATTACTCTATATATATATATATATATATATATATATATATATATATATATATATATATATATATATGCTAGGGCTACTATCATATTAATAGGATAGGAGCACTTGTCCTATCAAGTTTTTAACCCTTGGATGAGAAATTGTAGGGTTAGGATGATATTAGTCGGTTAGAGTTGAATGGTTCCCCTAGGGTTGAGTGGTCCCCACTGGGTTATAGTATTTAATCCAATGGTTAGAAATGATGAAAAGAATTGATCCAAAGGCTAAAAAATTGATAGGACAAGTGCTCCTATCCTATTAAAAGGATAGTAGCCGGACTATATATATATATATATAACGTTATCGTCCTTAATTTTCATCCTTTCTTTACTTTAGATTTGACAAGGTCATTACGAAGGAGATTCCTTCAACCATTGTCTACGAGGATGAGAAAGTGTTGGCATTTAGAGATATATAACCCACAAGCTCATGTTCATGTTCTACTCATCCCAAAGATCAGAGATGGATTAACCCAACTTGGAAAGGTATTTTTTGCTATTCATACATTTTTTTGAGGTAATTGGAAGAATTGCTTTGTCTAGGAGGAAGCTTATTTTCATGTTCTATGAAGATTTTTTTGGTAAGCATTCAGGCAAGACTAAAAATACAGTATAATCTAATTCTGCGAGCTTAACGTCTGTGAACATTACAAAGTCGACATTAAACATTTCAAATATTTATCGTAATTAATCTGTTATCTCATCCACATTATTATTATCTATTTTTTTCGTAATTCAACATAGCATGTGTGCCATGAAAAATTTCATGGTTGTAATGAAAAATGCTTTATTCCACCTACCATTGTGCTCGGGACTTTTACTTAAGCAATAAGCCTTGAGTTTTTTATTTGATTGGCTACAATAATTTAAAAAATGGTGAATCAAATTGATACCTCTTAGGCCACTTTTTATAGTGCAAATTGTTGAAGTATCTTACTAGATCAGCGTGGGAACTTCTTTCAACAGGAAAAATGGCCTATTATTAGATTTTATTAGATTCTGGTAGGAATTCTGTAATAAACAACAGGAATAGAATGTTTTCTATGATATGATATCATATCTTCAAAATTCTGGTGAGCAAACAATTGAACAAATGATTCCCTTTTCCGCTACTTGTCTGAGAAATATGAAACTATTCTATCATGACCTTTTGAGGCACATGTATCTCTTTTGTCATGTCCTATTTTCGCTAGGTAAAGAAGATCAGTTGCATTTCTAGCTTGCGAGAGTGCCCTTTCCTTTTGCCATGTCGGTCGAGCGCATAGTTTCTATTGTTTGATATCTTAGTTTTCTTTTGCCCTCTCCTTTTGCCATGCCATAATAATATATTTGAATAGTTTGTATTTTATTATGCTTAATAATTTTTCTATTGTTTGATATTTTTTCAGGTTGTGAGTGGTAATACTAATCCCGTTGATGCGTTCTCTCCAAATCATCATCAATCATCGAATGCAAGTTATCAACTCAGAAGTGAAGAAGAAAACCATTGCACTATTTGAAATTTTATCAAGTAGTGAAAACTCAATTGTTGACTATTTAAAACTTTTTAAACTTTGTTCCATTTTGTGTTGCTACTATTGGATATGACAATATTGTGTTTTGGATTATATCTTAAAGAATCACTACACCAAAACTATCTTTTAGTGGCAATTAAATAGTGGCCATTATTGAACAGCCGTTAATATTCATTATTAATTTATATTTAGCGGCAATTAGTTTAACCTGTATTCTTTACCGACTAATAATCCCAATAAAACCCTAATCCTAACCCTACCACTAACCAAACCAACTCCACCGCACCCCTCCCAGCGTTCGAATGCCTCTCGAGTCTCGACCCATTCTCTCCCTCCCCTTCTTCTTCGTCGTCATCGTCTTCGTCTTCTCTGTGTCCTCCCATGGCGAACCCTCCATGGAGCTCCTCGTTTCCCTCCTCCGTCGCGGCTCCCATGGCGGCGGCCGGGGGGGAGTGCCGGGTTCTCCATTGCGACGGGTGCGGCGCGTCGGAGTTCGATGGCGGCGACGACGGCCACTGCGGATCCCGAGCCGGGACGTCATCGACACGGCCGCACCGACGAGGACGTCATCGGCGACGGTTCCGGCCGCGGCACCCTCTACGCCTTCTTCCACCACCGCTCCCGCCCTCGCCGCCGCTACCCTCTTCGCCCCCAAGCTCTCCCGCGAAGATCTCCTCCGCTCCTCGTTCGATCCGTCGCCTCCATGAAGAGCAGCGACGAGGAGGAGGAGGACAGAGGGGGAAAGGGGGAATGTGAGAGGCCGTACGCGTTCGAGGAGGAGGAAGGAGAGGAGCCGAGGGACTTTCGGTCGGGGCCGGGCGCGGACGCGGAGGCGGCTGGGGCGGCGATTCAGCGCAGATGTGCAGGGTTGGGTGTGATGCCGCACCGCCGTGTATAGGGTCGAAATAAACCCGCGGGATCTCGGGATTTTGGATCCCTTACTATCGTATCCATCAGCTATATTGGGCGCGAGAGAGCAATCGTGCTCAATCTCGAGGTTACTGATGAATTTTCATTAATTTATTTAATTAGTTTACTAATTTTGTGTGTGTTTTTCCTGTTTTTTTTAGTTGCTGATTAGTTTGATTTTGGCCTTTGGAGTAGCATATCAAAGCGATAATTACTGCTGAAGAGGTATCATAGGAAGAAACTTTAATTAATTATCATGAATTTATACTTTAATCCTCTAATTATCATAATTACTCTCTATGATTTGCCATTCTTCAATAATCTGATTATACTTTACTTTGTGTTCAGTTAAATTAGACTATTTTTAATTGATTTGGCATTTTGTTTACTTGACACTTGATTTATTGAGCTATGCATCTCTTTGGTTTGATCTCTGCTAGTAAAAAAGGAAGAGTGAGGGAGAGAGAGCTAAAGATTACTACATATTTTGCTTCTGAAAAACTTGATACAATCTCATGCTTCTTAGTTGCTCAGTTGTGGATAGTTAAGTGTTTTATTTGCTCTGATTAGGTGTTGCTTAGAGATTCTATGGACGAAAATGTTGTTCCAATTGTGTATATATATATATATATATATATATATATATATATATATATATATATATATATATATATATAGCTCTTAATTAATTCCTATGACTTAATTAGTAATCAATATGGTTACATATTATATATATACTATATAGTACTTAATCGAGTGGCCACTGTAATTGCCACTTTTAGGATTACTATGTCTCTCTCTCTCTCTCTCTCTCTCTCTCTCTCACACACACACACACACAAACACACAAAAGAGGGAGTGTTTGGGACATATATGTAGTTTTTGGGACTTATGAGAGCTAATTCTTGATAATTAGTTTTAGTGATAAGGAGGGCTAGGGACTATTCTTTCTTGAAGGAATTGAGAAAACTATTGATAATTGTTCCAAGTGGTTGGTTTCCCCTTGCATGTTTTTTTTTTTTGAGAAAAGGTAGCATGCTACCGCTTCATTCAAAGAGAAGGTGAATTTAGCAATGGTGGGAAGCAACTAGGCTTCCAGAGCGGAATGAAAAAAAAAAAAAAACACTAAATGCAGCAGGCCTCCCACAAGTTGAAATGAGCTCAAACTTCTGCAAGCACCTGTCTCGTCGCTAATTTTCTGTTCTCAAAGATTCGCCTATTCCGTTCTAACCAAATAGCCCACCAAGTAGCGAGGAGGGTTGCTGACTCCTTTCTCCCTATGACTCCCCATTTGTAGGTGCACCCTTTCCAGATATCGTCCACCGATTGACAAGCCCTTAGACCCCATTTGTCTGGCAATAGGCAGCTCAGGAGCGTGTGTGAAACATTACAATTCAAGAAAAGATGGTCGACATTCTCAGATTCGTCCAGGCATAAGACGCATGTGTCCTCACCCGACCATCCCCTTTTCAGGAGATTGTCCTTCGTTAGTACCTTCCGTCTGACGACTAGCCATCCGAAAATTTTAACTTTAAGTGGAATTTTGGTTTTCCAAATTGGTGCCAATTTCGTATCTTTTACCCCACTCTTCTGTAGGAAGTTATACAATGATTTGACCGTGAACACTTCCGATTGGCTCCATCTCCATCTAACTTCGTCTCCAACGTTCACTAATGAAACGTTGTCTATCATTCGTTTCAGCTCCTGGACGCCATCGTCGTGGGCTATGGACGTCGGCGTAAACCCTTGCAAAATCCTATCCCAGCGCCACCCGTCAGCGCCTGCACTATCCAACACTCGAATGTTCTGCGTAAGTACCTCATTGAAAATTGATGGTAACGTCGACTATAGCGAGAGGTGGCCACACCATCGGTCTTTCCAGAAGCTCACAATACTACCGTCCGCAATCGCATAAGAAACCCCGCACCGGAAAATGTCACGGACTGACAGAACGCCTTGCCACCATTGAGAGAGCGGTCTAAAAGTGACTCCTTCCCTAAGAGGTATCCTCCTCTTATAGTAAGCCGCCCATAAGGACGATCTCCATAGAGTTGACCTATCTGAGAGGAACCTCCACCACCATTTGGCCAATAGCGCCAGATTCATTGAATTCAGATCCTTCACCCCAAGTCCCCCGTCCTTTTTACTCCTACATACCATTTTCCAGCTAACCAAACATTGGCCCCCAGTTACGGTGCTCCTTTCTTTCCAAAAAAATGCTCGTCGAAGTCCTTCGATACGCTTAATAACCCACTTAGGTGATATGAAGATAGAGAAGAAGTAGAGGGGCAGGTTAGATAGCACCGAGTTGACCAGAACAAGTCTGCCTCCAACGGAAAGAAGTTTAGCCTGCCAACCTTCAATCCGTCGCTCAACTCTATTGATTATTGGCCACATCCGCTCTACTTAGTTGTTTGTTCGACAGCGGCAGTCCAAGATATCTCGTTGGGAGGGATCCAACTTTACATCCTAATATGTCCGCTAATATTACCCCTTTCTGTCTTGTTGTACCTAGATAAAAAAGTTCAGACTTGTGCCTGTTGATTTTTAGGCCCGAAGCCCATTTAAAGATATGCCAAACAAACTGTAGGTTCCTCACTTGTCTCTCCTTAGCCTCGCAGAAGAAAATGGTATCATCAGCGTACTGAATAAATGTCACCTTGTTATCATCGCTAGGCCCTACCCCCCTCAACAATCCGTTACCAACTGCTCTATTCATCACCCGTGCAAGTCCCTTTGCAACTAGGAGGAAGAGGTATAGAGATAATGGGTCACCTTGTCGAAGGGATCTTCTGGTTTTAATCCATTTAGTCGGGACGCCGTTAATCAGGATAGCAATTTTAGCATTGGCAATGCATTGGTCGATCCAACTGATCCAAAGGGTGCCCCGAGCCATTCTAATACTTTTCGAAGGAAATCCCAGCAGACTCTGTCGTAGGCTTTCTCAAAATCAGCTTTAATTCCGATAGAGTCAACCCTCGCTTTAGAGCACCAGTTTACAACCTCGCATGCGGTTGTGAAGGAGTCTAAGATAGATCTCCCCTTAAGGAAGGCTGATTGCGAAGGCGAAATGATAGTGTGTAGAACGCCCTCAAGTCTGTTATCCAACACCTTTGAGATTATCTTTTGAGCACCGTTAATAAGACTGATTGGCCGAAAATCGTTTGCAGCTTTAGCGCCCTCCTTCTTCGGGATTAGACAAATGTACGTGTAGTCCAGTGGGGCTGAGTTTAGCAGCCCATCAGCCAGGTCCCGGAAGATATTGAATAAATCGTTCTTTATCGTGTCCCAGAACACCTGAAAGAAATGTAAGTTAAAACCATCTGGGCCAGGCGCCTTGTCCCCACCAAGTTGGAAAGTTGCCTTTTTCATCTCTTCTAGAGAGAAAGGCGAGGTGAGGTGGTGATGGTTAAGTAAAGGCTTGTTTGAGAAAAGGTCACTCCAGTCGTCGGTCGACGATCTATCATTCTGTGCTAGAGCAAATAACCCTTTGAAGTGCGAATAAAAGTACTCCCGGATGTCCTCCTCCCTTTGGAGTAACCTGTCGTCCTCCTCTATACTCCCGATTTGATTTTCACGCCTTCTGCCATTCGCCATAGCGTGGAAGAACTTCGTGTTACCGTCTCCCTCCTTGAGCCAGTGTTGATTCGCTCTCATCTTCCATAGTATTTCCTCATCTAAAATCACCTTTTCCACTTGCGCCTTGAGTAGTTGCCTTCTCGCTATTTGCTGATTCGAGAGTAATTGCTGTTCCTCCAAAATGTCAAGCTTCTGGATCTCCTCAGCCAAGTCCTTCTTCACTTTTGAGATTCTATAGAACTGCGTCGCACTCCACTCCTTCATTCTTTTGCGACAGTGTCTAAGCTTAGCCACGAATGTAGTAGCGTTATTGTCTCTGTGAGGTAGCTCCTCCCACCATACCGGCACTAGTTCACGAAAATCTTCTCGAGTTAGCCAAACATTCTCAAATCTAAACAAACGAGGGGGTCTCTTGTCAGAAGACGACAGTAGGATTGGAGCGTGGTCTGAGGTGAGCCTCGGTAGTACGACCGCTTTAGATAGCGGAAAGGAATGGTCCCACTCAGTTGAGATGAGAAATCGATCCAACTTGGCCAATGTAGGGCAGGATAGCATGTTGGACCACGTGAAGCATTGATTTCCAAGCGGGACATCAATTAATTCCAACGTATTTAAAAGATCAGTAAACATTGTCATTAGTCTTATGCTCCAATTCCGCCCTCTCCTCTCATTTTGATTTCTGGTTAGATTGAAATCACCGCACATAATCCACCTTCCGCTGCATACATTCTTGAGCTCCGAAAGTTCATCGCAGAAGTCCGCCTTTCCTTCCCAGGTGGGGGGCCCATACACATTTGTTAAAAAGAAAGAACAATTGCTGGCCAAATGCGTTAGTCGGACCGTCAGCGAATAATTTCGCACTAAAACCTCATGGCACGAAAAATCACGAGCGTTCCAACAAGTAATGATTCCACCCGAAGCTCCATCAGACTTAAGAAACTGACATCTATCGAAATACGTCCCCGCAAAAGACCGCAGGAACGAACGGGAGACATCAGCATCTTTGGTTTCTTGAAGACATAACACCGACTTCTTGACACTCGAACATACAGACTTCACGACTCCCCTCTTACTCGAGGCATTCAAGCCCCTAACGTTCCAACTAAGGACATGAAACATGGGAACAGAAAACACGACTACTACAATAAGACAAACCGAGACCTAAACCGACGCACTAATAAAGTCTAAGAGGTTGCGGGACTCCTTGCTGCTCAAGGTGATCCCACACTTCAGGCTGATGTCTTCGATTTTCCTCGGGTTGAGGGGTGCCATCTTTACCATCTTCCCCCTGGATCTCCTAGTGCTTGCGATCGACGGTTCCTGACCCAGACCCTCCCGCAGTAGTGATTTGCGCGTAATAGCCCGGCTCAAAATGGAACAGTTGAGGTCTCTGGCCTTCCGCGTACTTTTCCTTGTGGCAGTAGGAGGACAAAGAGTACAGAGGGGGGTTTGTGGGGGTGGGCTCTACGTCGCAGCGGGGGGCTTTCCAGGAAAAGAGAAAGGAAGCTTCGACGGCGGCCCCCATCTGGCGTCAGAGCTACACTCGTCGTCCCCCGTTGTCTCGAACTACGTGGGCGTATCGCGACCGTTCCGTTCCACAGGAGCGAGTCTTGTGGAGTCGAGGAGAAGACGGAAAGGGGCGTTGACTAACGAGGAGCGGACAGGCCCGCAGTGTAGAACGCAACTTCCCCCCCTGTAAGAGATATTGACGTTACACCCAAGGGAGGAGTTGAGTAACAGCATCAGGCTAGAAGGCCTGGACTGTAGTGAAGTCGTCTGGACCCATGTGGACTCGAGGATAAAGAGGCCCGGTTGGGACCCCCAGGCTCTATAGTCAGATTGGGCCCTCAAATGCACCGGACCGATTTCGTCCTGTCCAAAGCCCCCTCTGGCCCCGACAACCAGGTATGGCAGGCAAGTTTGTAACCCCTAGGCCCTGCTCGCGGACCGGGCACGCAAGCGGACAGCGCATTGATCCAGCTTTGTGGAGCCCATGTCAACACATAAATCCACTTGTCCCCAGCACGCTCCCGGCCCAAGTTCGGTGGACAGTGAAGTCACGGCCCGCGTGGTTTCAAGTTGCATAAAATCTATCATACCCAAAGAGCCTGGCGAAGTGGGGCCCTCGAAAAGGCAATCCTCCTTTTCTTGTGATACGGAATCAACGATGGACCGCCTAGTGCGCTTAGACTCGCCAATCGCAGGCGACGGCGTCCGAGCAGACCGCAAAGTGCGCTCTGACCCGTCAATCGTAGGCGTCTGCGTCCGAGCAGACCGCACCGTGCGCTCTGACCCTCCCATAGTAGGCGTCGGCGTTTGAGCAGCAGAGTTTGAGGAAATCTTCGAGCAACCCACCTCTGTCGCCCAAGTACGATGGAGTCCATCTTGTATACTCTTTCTGTGAAACCTCGATCCATCCGAGGCAATCGAGATATTTGAAAAGTTTCCACATTCGTCAACCTTCTCCTTTCCTTTCGAATCCTGAAGCCGATTCGATGCAACCTTGGACAACCCGCCAGAGTCACAGTTTCCCCTTGCATGTTATATTGGCTTAGATTGGGCCAAGAAAATTAATGGTTGTAAAATGCTTTGTTGGAAATATTAGGGCAGCGAAAACTTACAAACCGGATAGCCAACGTATCCGGGAACCCAAATCGGATCGGTCTGCTTGTTTTACTAGCCTTCTTGGATCGTCCTGACTCGATGCTTCTGGATCTCCCACGTTTCTCGCCTTCTCCCATGCGTACGCCTTACGCCACGGATCGTCGGATCGGATGCGGATCGGATGCCAATCGAAGAGGGCTACCAGAGTCCTCTTCAATGTCCACACTCGAAAAACCCCGGGAACGTAGGTGGAAATCCCAGAGAGGAAGAAGAGAGAAAAGGGGGATTTTGTATTTTTATCGTCTCTCTACACAAGAGAATAGGGGACGTATTTATAGAATAACGGAACCCCTAGATATCCTGAATCCTACAGGGATTAGGATAAGGATCGGGATATCTATTAACATATAATAGATATTCACTAGGAGATATGTTTCTTAACGGACAAGAAACATATAATTTATTCTTATCCTAAACTTATTAGGATAAATCCCAATCCACAACTTAAGTGGATCGGGTTTAATTAAGACCCGCCAATGCAGACATACCACATGGCTACAATCTCCCACTTGGCCACATTGGTCAATTCTCTCTCACTTGTTCATCTCTTCATACGGGTAATGGAGCGTGCGACCTGACGAAAGAACTACATGCAGGAGTGCTATATTAAGTCACCACCAAACTAACATAGCACATCACTGACTTAATTCGTCTATGCCCTAGACGTTTCAACACACACCGGATCAAGCAACACAAAGTTCCTCTCCTGTAATGACAGGGCTCGACCCCACAGTTATTTCTCGTGCTCATGAATATCTCAAGTAACACAACTGAGATAACTGCCCGGGCAATGAGTCACAAGACTTACGTGGTGTGTTATCGAAATATCTTCCTCAGCCCCTCACGTTAATCTGTATCGGTCCAAGCACTTTACTAGTCATGCTCCGCGAGATCGTATTTTCTCATGACCCTGAGATACATGCTAAGTTAGTTACTTTGGACCTCCACTTCATAACGTAGTTCTAAGTCGAGGGCACAAAAGGGTTAGTGCTCACACAGTGACATAGAGGGAAGGACTTATGTCACTCTACTAACTGGTCGACAAGCACATACAGTATGATATGTATGCTATGGCGGAGCTCCCACTGAATGGGTCAAGTCACGCTCTGAAAAATACGCCATACGAACCTTGGTCTAGGTACCACTAAGGTATCTAACCACCACAGCTCAAGTCATCTCTCTAACTTGAACACTTAGGTTCGGCTACTATACAGGCTCGATATGAAATTTTACATAAAAACCTTCATATCCAACTCTTTAGAGTCTCATCTTAAACTAATTAAGGCGACTTCAATTTATATCAACACTTCATTCATAACATATATGAACAAAGTAATCATATTACAACTACTCAAGTTTAATATGATTATCTAGTCTCATCCTGCTCACCACCTAGGTGCTAGGGCGATCACCCGTGTGAGTGGGTTGATCTGAGCCTGGTGACTCATCGAATATGTGCCTACTAGTATCAATTACGCAATCACATTTAAAATAAGAAAAATATATTTTCATTAATAAAGCGTAAGATACAAAGGAATATCCATATATCAAAACCTACGGAGACCCAAACTCTTAACGTGGGTCTGGAACAAATCCCTAGCTATCGGCTTGGCCAATGGATCCGCCACCATCCTAGTAGTGGAGATATGTCTAAGAGTGATCTCGCCTAGCCTGATCATGTCTCGAATGTAGTGAAACCGGATCTCAATATGCTTGGTCCTGCCATGGTACTTGGGATCTTTCACATACTCTAGGGCAGCCATGCTGTCAGAGAACATCTCAACAGGTTCATTAGCTCGAGTCACAATGTCGAGGTGCTGGAGAAATCTCCTCAGCCAAACAGCCTTCTGAACGGCCGCTGAACAAGCAACGTACTCCGCCTCCATAGTTGACAAGGCAATGCAGCTCTACTTCTTACTGCACCAGGAAATTGCCCCACCTCCAAGTATAAACACATAGCCTGAAGTGGACCTGCGCTCATCTCTATCACCGCCCCAATCAGCATCACTATATCCTTTTAATCTCAAGTCCCCAGCTTGAAAACAGAGAACGAGATCACAGGTTCCTTTTAAATATCGAAGGATTCTCTTGACCGCTTGCCAATGAATAGGTCCTAGGTTGCTCTGGTAACGACTTACCAAGCCAACAGCGAAGCATATGTCAGGTCGCGTACACATCATAGCGTACATCAAGCTGCCAATTGCACTCGCATAAGGAACTCTACTCATTTGCTCCTTTTCTTTATCCGTTTTAGGGCACTGATCAAGACTCAGAGTTTGATTTTTCTCCACTGGAGTATCAACGGGTTTACAATGATGCATCCTAAAACGCTCTAAAATTCTTTTAATATAAGTTTCTTGAGACAAACCAAGAAGCTTTCTAGAGCGATCACGGATGACCTTTACACCGAGCACATAGCTCGCCTCACCCATGTCTTTCATTTCAAAGTTGAGAGACAACCACTCCTTAGTGGTATCGATTAACTCCATGTCATTTCCAGCCAATAGTATATCGTCGACGTATAGAGAGAGGAACAACATCCCATTCTCTGTCTTCTTGACATATACACAGTGGTCCTCCTCTATCATGGACATACCGATAGAGGTGATGGCTTCGTGAAACCTAAAATACCACTGTCTCGACGACTGCTTAAGACCATAGATGGATCTTTTAAGACAACAAACTTTGTCTTCTTGACCCTTGAGTACAAAACCCTCAGGTTGATCCATGTAGATCTCTTCCACTAATTCTCCATTGAGAAAAGCTGTCTTGACATCCATTTGGAACAATTCCAAATCTAGGTATGCCACTAAGGCTAGAATCAAACGAATAGAGGCAAATCACACAACGGGAGCAAACGTCTCGTTGTAATCTACCCCTTGCCTCTGAGTGTAGCCCTTGGCCACGAGCAGAGCCTTGTATTTATCGATTGATCCATCCGCCTTGCGCTTAATTTTTAAAACCTATTTATTTTCAATAGACTTGCGCCCAGGCAGAAGGTCAACCAATTCCCATACTTGGTTCTTGCTCATGGAGTCCATCTCATCTTTCATAGCCGCCATCCACTCACTGCAAGCTAATGTCTCTAATGCTTCTTTATAAGAAGTAGGTTCATCATCATCGAGCGGAGTGCACATGAAAATATCCCCTTCGATCTCAAAATGTCGACGGGGAATATATCCACGTTCACTTCTACGTAATTGAGGATCCGAACTACCGACTTCCATAGGTATGCTCTCATTTAAGGGAGCACTCCTACTAGCCGGAGGATCGCTACCACTTCCTTCAGCGACTTCGGGAAGTGATCGATCACCCTCAATTGCAGATGGGGTAGCGTCGTCCTGTAACTTATACAATCCGACGTCTTTTCGCATTTCACCAATGCTTGGAAATTCCCTTTCTAGGAATTCCACATCACGAGACTCGATCTCGGTCATACCACCATCTGGGTGTTCACCATACATCACATAACCCTTCGAATTTTCAGGGTATCTGATGAACACGTGCTTGCTCGCTCTAGGGCCGAGATTTCCGAATTTATGCGAGGGGCTGTGAACATATCCAGCTAAACCCCAAGGGCGTAAATAGTATAAACTTGGTTTTCTACCACTCCACAACTCATATGGCGTAGTAGGCACTGATTTGCTAGGGACTCGATTAAGGATGTAGGCTGCAGTCAAAAGTACATCTCCCCAAAAATTTATGGGAAGCTGCGCTTGCGCCATCATCGACCTAACCATGTCTAATAGAGTACGGTTCCTTCGCTCTGCAACACTATTTTGTTGTGGAGTACCAGGAATAGTGAGCTGTCTACTAATGCCCTTTTGCTCACAATAAGTCTTGAACTGATCAGACAAGTACTCACGACCTCGGTCAGTGCGAAACACCTTTACACTTCTTTCTATTTGATTCTCAGCCTCCGCAACGAAGCGCTTGAAGCAGTCTAAAGCTTCAGATTGGCGAGAAAGCAAATACACATATCCATAACGGGAATAATCATCAATGAATGTGAGAAAATAGCACGCACCATGCCGGGCCCTCACATTCATTGGCCCACAAATGTCTGAGTGGATTAGCTCTAAAGGATGAGAGGCATGAGTAGCCTTACAAAAAGGCTTTCTACATGCCTTCCCAGCCAGACAAGGCTCGCACACAGATAGGTCAACTTTGGCGAGAGACCCCAAAAGGCCTTCTCGAGCCAATCTATTCATTCTGTCTTGACCTATATGGCCTAATCTAGAATGCCATTTAACGAATTCATCACAGAGATTAGAAGTTGAAGTAGAAGTAGAAGCAAATGCAAACGAATCATCCTCCAAATCTAATTTAAAGAAACCATTAATTAATGTACCATATCCAAATAAAGTACCATGAAAGGAAATATTAAGGCGGTTACTGTCAAAATGAAATGAATATCCTAAATGCAACAAAACTCAAACTGAACATAGATTACATCGAATTCCGGGTGCATATAGCACGTCCTGAAGAAGTAAAGTGCGGCCACCACGCAACTTGAGTTGCTACGAACCGACTCCTAAGACTTCCTCCTTCGTGCCATTTCCAAAGGTGACAAATTGTGTGCCAGACGGTATTCGATGATAATCTACGAACCTCACTCGGTCACGAACTACGTGTTTGTTTGCTCCTGTATCCACAATCCAATCAGGAAGAGAATGAGCTACTAAAGCATGAGAGCAAACAAAACAGTGTGAGTTGAGTGGTAGGGTTACCTTTTTCGGCTCAGGACAATTCCGAGCGAAATGACCCTACTTCTTGCAATTGTAACATTTCAGCTTTGTAGCATCCTTACTGCCAGCACGCTTGCCTCTGCAGCGCTTTCCAACTCCACCCCGAGGAGCATGATTCCATTTCTTCTGCGCTCCATTGTTGTGATGCTTTTTGCGCTTGGGTGCAATCCCACTGCGCTTCTCGGAACGTGCAACAAGAGCGACAGAACTGTTCACGGCCAAGCGCTCTGCCTCCAGCTCGAGATGGCGCGAGATGTCATTAAACGTTTTAATGTTCTCACTGTGCGTCATCAGGAGCTTCATCTGGGACCACTCAGGATCAGGCAGTGAACGAATCACTGCTAGAACTTGCTGCTCCTCCGTGAGCTCGTTTCCAGCACCCTTAAGGTCCCGAATCATGGCGCTCATCACACGAAGGTGCTCAGCCATTGAATTCTTCGAGTCTTTAGTGTACTGCAGAAACTTGAGATTTAAGGAACGTAGCCTAGTAGATGAAGTTTGACCAAAAGTAATCTTCAAATTGTCCCACATGTCCTTGGCAGTTTCAAAATTTTCAAACTATCCAATGAGGTCGTCTTGCATGGAACACAACAGAGTGTACCGAGCAGTTCGATCCTCTTTGGTCCATTTGTTATAAATTTCTTTTTCATGCTCAGAGGCTGTGCCTTCGGCAGGTAGGACTCTTTTGACAGTAAGAGTTTCAAGAACACCTTGTTCATTAAGCAGGTATTGCATTTTCCTGTGCCAAATATCATAATTCTTTCCATCTAGCTTATCACCCCTGGTGAGATCGGCTATAATGATTTTGGAAGTCATTTCACTACATTCAAAAATAGGTTTGGACATTAGGCACATATTTTTAAAAATAAAAAACTAACAAGATTGAAATATTATCCTCGACACAACGGGATCGAAAACTTTGCTATGCTCGTAATCATCACCCAGTGCCGATTCAAAATATCGCAATCTTATTGATTTTCTACTAATTTTGAAACTTATCCAAAAAATTGGAACTCATCCATTTTGAAAGAACATATCTTTTGAAAAACATTCATATGAGCAGAACTAATCTCATAATATCATCACACAGATAAAAAAATAAGTACTTATGCCAAAACTTAATCCGAAAAACGTCGACGCTGCGCAAAACACATTCCTTTACAAGGCCTTAATTATTACATCACTTTTTGCATAATTAAACCTACTACATCACTACAAGATGTACATCAGAAAAGAATATTCTACAGGAATGCTGCACACGTCGAACCCGTTTTTCCAAAATTAAATTTTGTTGAAAAGCGCCGAAATAACATAAGTACTTATATGCCAAAAAATATACAATCACATGCTACATATGCATTATAAAGAATACACCCACATAGAATCAAAGAAGCAAACAACATATGCATGTTCTTAACTGGCATATAACAAAAATTTACTATGCAGGAAATAAAAAAATACCACACAGGAAAAAAAATATTGCTCAGAAATTAACCGTGACTGTGCTCGTATGTGCACTGGGCCGAGCCGAGCTCGAAAACCAGCCTGTAAGCTGAGGGCTGTGTCCTTGCGCACCAATGGCCGGGCCGGGCGCGAAAGCCAGCCCTAAGCGTTGGGGCTGCGGCCTATGCGCATGGCAGGCCGGGCCGGGCCTGCAAGTCCAGTCGGCCAGGGCCGTGACTGCGCTCAGCAATCTTGTGGCCGGCGCGCACAGGTCCGCGGCCGGGCCGGGCCCGCATGGTACACGCGGGCGCGCTGCTCCGCAGCGGGCCGGGGCCCGCACGGGTGCGCACCTCCCGCGATGGGCACAGCCCGCGCGGTGCGGCGGCGGGCGGACCCACTCCCGCAGCGGGGCCGGACCCGCGCGGAGAGGCGATCGCGCGGAGCGGCTGGCGCGCTCGCTCGGCGGGCCGGGCCCGCGTGGGTGTGCCGGCTCCGGCGGCGGGCCGGCCCCGCGGCTGCGGCGGTGGGTGCGCCTCGCGCCCACGGCGGTCGGGCCGCTCGGGTGTGCGGGTGCGCGCCACGAGCACGGAGCCTCTGTGCAGTTCGCTCGGGTGCGCCTCTTGCCCTCAGAATCGCATCGTGTCGCTCGCAGAAAAAATTTTTTTTAAAAAAATTTAATGCTCGAAAAATAACATAAAAGAAAATCACATGTCCTATGATCGAAAAACAAAAAAGAAACATTAAAACTAATTTACTTTTTTTTTTTTCTCTTTTCAATTTCATAAAGAAATTAAAAAAAAATTTGTAGAACCGATCTACATCAAGTTTTCTTTCATTGATTTCACATAGAAAACGAAAGAAATTGTAGAATCAATCTACCAAATTTTCTTTATCGATTTCACGTAGAAAAACGAAAAAGAAAAAATTGTAGAACTATTCTACGACAAAAATTGATCAACGAAACATGCGATTTAAAAAACACGCATCACAAGCATGATCAAAGGCGAAAACAAGCATGCACGCTCTGATACCAATTGTTGGAAATATTAGGGCAGCGAAAACTTACAAACCGGATAGCCAACGTATCCGGAAACCCAAATCGGATCAGTCTGCTTGTTTTACTAGCCTTCTTGGATCGTACTGACTCGATGCTTCTGGATCTCTCACGTTTCTCGCCTTCTCCTACGCGTACGCCTTACGCTACGGATCGTCGGATCGGATGCGGATCGGATGTCAATCAAAGAGGGCTACCAGAGTCCTCTTCAATGTCCACACTCGAAAAACCCCGGGAACGTAGGTGGAAATCCCAAAGAGAAAGAAGAGAGAAAAGGGGAATTTTGTATTTTTATCGTCTCTCTACACAAGAGAATAGGGGACGTATTTATAGAATAACGGAACCTCTAGATATCCTGAATCCTACAGGGATTAGGATAAGAATCGGGATATCTATTAACATATAATAGATATTCACTAGGAGATATGTTTCTTAACGGACAAGAAAATATAATTTATTCTTATCCTAAACTTATTAGGATAAATCCCAATCCACAACTTAAGTGGATCGGGTTTAATAGTGTAGAACTAAATTGAATATTTTCTTTTGATGAACTTCAGTGGTGTTATCAAGTTTTTGAGAAGCTTGGACCGAGCTTGTATGATTTTCAGAGGTTGCTTAATAGTTGCATGAGGGGCAGAGGCTTACTTGGACTATTTAATATATACAAGAGTTAAAACAACAAAAGATCAACTTTGTTTTCGGAGTAAAGAAAAAGTCCGAATGCTCTCTCTTCTATTTGCATTGGTTCTAGTCTATCTCAAATGCTCTAATCAATTGCATATCTTAAACAAAATATTTGAAACTCTGTTGAATAGAGCAGAAAAGGTAGTAGCGATGAGAAGCGAGCAATATGCACGTTTCCTCTATAAAACATTACGGGTTTGAGCTAAAGGAAATGATTAGAAGTCCAAAAGATAGGATTCAAATTAAGGACCTCCTAGTTATAGGCAAAAATAAAAAAAAATCAAAATATAGCTAATTGATAATTTTCTGTTATTGTAATCTAAATATATATATATATATAGAGTAGGGCTACTATACTATTATGAGTAGTAGAGCCCTACTACTCATAAGTTGTTTTCGATGATAGAGCTTCCGAATCGACGATCCACTCCGTTAAATATGATCTAGAGTATTTAAAACTTTTAGAAAATAAATTTCGTAATTTTTCAAAACCATAATAAAGTCCATCAAATGGGCATAAAATGAACGGCCGAAATCGAACGATGTCCTAAAAATAGATGATCGGATCCTTCAATTTAAGATCGGAGTTATTGATCTTTATATAGGTAGTGAATAGAATTTTCTATCAAAAATTCAACCTATTTCAATTCTTTTACACCGTTAAACTACCAAGTATCCCATATCTAGTTAAAAATTGTCAATTTTGTGAGCTTTTGATCGTAAGGTAAATGATTTCGAAAAATTACGAAATTTATTTTCTAGAAGTTTTAAATACTCTAGATCATATTTAACGAGTGGATCGTCGATTCGGAAGCTCTATCATCGAAAACAACTTATGAGTAGTAGGGCTCTACTACTCATAATAGTATAGTAGCCCTACTCTATATATATAGAGTTGAGCTAGAATACTCTCAAAAGCACCAAGGGCTTGGTGCTTTTGAGTTTGTAGCCATTGGTTGGAGAAATGTAGGGTTGAGATGATGGTGGTAGGTGGTGGTAGGTGGTGGTAGGTGCAATAGTGTTTAATCCAAAGGTTATTAGTAATCAAAAATTAGATCCAAGGGCTAGAAACTCAAAAGCACCAAGGGTGTGGTGCTCTAGAGAGTATTCTAGCTCTACTCTCTCTCTCTCTCTCTCTCTCTCTCTCTCTCTCTCTCTATATATATATATATATATATATATATATATATATATATAATTAGGCTACTATGCTATTAATAGCACAAAGTCATTGGTGCTATCAAGTTTTTTGACCGTTGGATTGAGAGATGTGCGGTTAGGATGATGTGGACCCTCTAAGGTTAAATGGGTGGTTGGTTGAATAGTATGATCTAACGGCTAAAAATCATCAAAGTGGTGGATCTAACGGTGTAAAACTTGGTAGCACCGAGTGCTTCGTGCTATTGATAGCATAGCAGCCGAACTCTATATATACATATATATAAATTTGATGTTATATTTGAATTTTTAGTTTAGAAATTTTGATTTAATATAATATATTTGAAATATTGAAAAATGAAATAATAGTTTGGAATTCAAATTTTCAGATTCGAATTTTAAATTTTTGGTCGGATTAATACGGGTTTGGATATGAATTATTAAAATCCATCGGGTTCGGATTCGGGTTCGGGTACGGGATGCGGTTCGGGTCTCGGGTTTGGAGTCGGTTCGGATTCGGATTTTTAAAAATCCGCCGAATCCGCCGCCGGTTGACATCTCTATTTGCATGGATGGCACGTGTAACCGGTATAAATAAATCGGCTTACCAAAATGATTGGTCCGCAAGGCTGTTTACCTACGGCCACCCCAAATTAATTGAATTTACCACCTCGATCGGTTTCAAGAATCGGGAGTAGTGCGTAGATACGAGATGAGTTCGTCGAGCTACGGGGGCCATGGCCGAGAAGGCGAAGGCGAGGGCCGAAGACAAGTTCGGAGCAACGACGTGCGCGGGCGAGTGCGAGGCCCTCAAGGCGCGATCGCTCTTCCCCGCCCTGCCGGCCTCGCGCGAGCCCTTACGCATACAACGTCCACCTTCTCGCCGCCACCGGGAAGCTCCGTCCGGCGGCACCGGCTAACACGCCGTCCTCGACGTCCGCCAACCGCCAGCACGGACGCGATCAAGAAGAAGTTCAAGCGGGCGTGCCTCCTCACCCACCGGACAAGAATCCCTCCGCGGCTGCCGACGGTGCCTTCAAGCTCGTCGTCCGCGCCTGGGACGCCATCTCCTCCTCCTCCTCTTCAGCTGCATCCGCCGCCGCCTCCTGCGAATCCCAGCCGTCCGGGTTCGAATCGCGCCGCCACCGTACTTGCTCCGACTCGGGGTCGGGATTCGCTGACGGAGCAAAACCATCGACCGGGTCCTCCTCCTCCTCCAACAGTAATGCTAACTCCGGCTCAGGACCGCAGCCCGGGCGATCGGCGGCATCGCAAGAATCTTTCGACGGCAGCTGTGGCGCCGCGCATGTGGCGCCCTGCACTCGCCTCCTTCACGTTCGAAAGAAGCGGTTTCTTGACGTCCGAATCATGTGATTGCAAGAAGATGTACCACTGCCATATGGGAATAAGGTTGTCGTCGTAGCTGGATTAATTGCTAGAGAAGCGGCATGCAAGTGTAAAGTAAATTAGCAGAGATTGATCGAAGCTCTTGCCATTATTATTATAATAATGTATCTTTATTTACTTTCCTGCACGAGTGGCCGTGATCCATGCTTGTATTAATTGTGCATGCTTTCTCTTATTCTTGAAATAAAAAGAGATGACGCAGCTCTTTCAAGATGATTTCATTTATATATTGTTGCCAGTGCAGCTCCGTTTTAGTTTCAATTCATTGATATTGTTTTCTGTCTTCTTTAATTATTGCCGACTTGCGAATGCAGTCAGTGCGCATGAGGAGTTGCCGTTTTGATCTCTTTAATTTGATTTGTGCGAAGATAATTATTGGCATTCGGTTAAATCGAATCGGGTGCGCCCATGATCGGGCTCGATCCGACGGTTGTTACGTTGTCTAATTGGATTAGAATTAATCTCGCTTTTAATTGGAAAGCTATTTGGAGATAAATTCTAATCATATTAGGATAACAATTTGTAACCGATTTGGCCTTATTCCTAACGCAATTAGGATTCTGAAATCCCCTATAAATATACGGACGATCCCACATTAAAAGATACACCGAAAAACGAAAGTTTTCCACATCCTCCATTAACCTATTATTCTAGAGGGAGAGGGACTTGAACGGTAGATTTGCGATCGTTCTTGTTTGTAGTTCGATCCACCGCGAATTCGGAGCGCGAAAAGATTTTCAAGGACGATCGAAGGACACGTGAATCAACTTCTACGATCCGGGCGTTGTAACGCGAATCGCTTCCGCAATAAGGTACGAACGAATACTTCCGCTGCGTTCTACATTGGTATCAGAGCCTTATTAGGTTGATTTCGTGCCCTAGATCAACTATTTTAACGAGATTGCATGCGTAGATTTAAATCTTCTATTGTTTAGATTTTTTCTTGCGTGCTTGTGGGCGTTAATGGCGGTTTTTTCATAAGTAGATATGTTTGCTTGATTTTCTCACATCTTAAAGCACCTATGTTGTAAATTTAATCTACAAAGTTTGATTTGATATGGTTTTGTATTTTGTGAAAAAAAACGAAACCCTAATTTGAAACTTTGGGGGTGGCTTGTTTGATGTGTGAAGTATATTCCATTGTGAATCTTGCATGATTTAGAAGAGCTTGTCACATGCTTTCTATTGATATATCTCTTTCATGAATCGGAGTTCTAAATATCAAGTTATGATTTTTGAAGGTTCGCTATTTTTTAAAATAAAAAAAAAATACTGTTCGGGCTTAGAGCCGCGTGGGTGCGCACGCGGACAGCACGTGGGTCGCGCGGGCTGCACCCACGCGCGGCGACGATCGAGCACGCGGGCGGGCGGGCCTCGCGAGCGCGCGCACGGGCCACGCGGGCCACGTGGGCGCGCGGGCCGCCGCTGCACACCGCGCGCCGGGCCGCGAGGCGGGTCGGGCTGCGCGGGCCATGTTTGCGGGCCGGCGAGCCACGCGGGCGGATCCGTCCGGGCCGCGGGCCACGTAGGCCATGCGCGGGCCGCGTGTCGCTACGCGCCGATCGTGGGCCACGCGGGCTTCGCGAGTCCCGAGGCGGCGTAGGCCTCCGGGTCGCGCGCGGCCGCGCGAGCGCGGCGAGCCGGCGCGCGCACGAGCCGCGCAAGCGGCGCCGCGACTTGGCGCGCGCGGGGGCGCGCGCGCGGGCCAACGGGCCGTGCGCGGCCCGGCCGCGCGAGCCCCGCGAGAGGCTGCGAACGGGTCGGCTGCCCGCATGGGCTGGCGAGCCGCACGCGCGACCCGAGCCGGGCCGCGCTCGGCCGGGCCAGCGGGCGGCGCGCGAGCGCGCCGAGGCCGCGCGCCTCGCGGGCCACGCGGGCCGCCTCGCGGGCCACGCGCGCCGCTTGGAGGCCGCGAGCCGCGCGCGGCCACGCGGACCGCTTGCCCATAAGCTACGCGGGCCGCACGCGCGCCCGGCGGGCCACGCGCGCCGGCCGCCCAGTTGCGCGAGCCTCGCGCGCCGCGGTGCGCCGGCCGCGCGGGCCGCGCGCCGTGGGCTGGCGGGGCGCGCTAGCCATCGTGGAGCAGCGCACGCGTGGGGCACTGCGGGCCGCACGGGAGGCGCGGGCCACTCCGGCTCGCGAGTGCGCACAAGGGTGGCCGTGCGGGCCAACGAGGCGCAGTCGGGCCAGCGAACTGCGATGTCGCGGGAACTGCGGACTTTGTTTTGGTTTTTCTTCGGTGTTTTTTGCACCAAATTTTTTTAAATATACATTGATTATTCGGCATATTCAATAATATGTTTTTCATGTTATATTATGCATAGTCAATGGTTCTATATGTTTTTGTGACAGATTAGCATGCTTAAAAAAATATTTGTTTAAGCGTATTTAATGAGTTAATATGCTTTTTCTGATAAATATAGCCTGCATTTAAATGTTATGACATGCCTTTTATGATATATAGATGCAGTTTTTGGCATAATATAAATTTTCATGCATGCTAGTTAAGTGGGATTTTTATTTTAGTAGAGTAAAATGTCTTTACTCCTAAATATTTATTTTGCGCAACTTAATTAAATAATTAAAAATTTAGATATAGTGTGTGATGAGATTATGAGCACAGCGAAGTTTTCCTTTACGCATTATGATCTAATTTTTAATTTTTTTAATTAGAGATGCGGCAAAATTAAATACAAGTATTGTGTGCTAATTTTAGAATATCTTCTTTTACGCATTGTGTGACTTGAGTAATAAATTGGACCGACCCACGGAGGGCACCTATGCCTAGGCTCGTAGAGATGGAAGCTGTAATAATTGGCTTAAATAGAAGGATCGCATTGCTCGCATTACGTTCTTTGAGCGGTATGCGAGAATAATCTCTTGTGCGAGTATGAGCAGTATCCGACTGCGTATGAGATGTGAAAGGCTCTCAAAACTAAAGAGGGTGCGACTTCGGTCACAAGGTTGCGCAGCCTGACTATGCAGTTTGACAGTTATAAGAAGCGAGCCGATCAGACTATGAAACAGCACGTGAGAATAATGTCAAACATGATTCGTGAGTTACAGTCGGTTGGCGGCACCTTAACTGATGAGCAGCATATCCAAGCTATGATTCGCTTACTTTCCAATTCGTGGAAACATATGCGAGTAAATTTGACCCATAATGAAAACATCAAAAATTTTTGAGGATATTGCATCGCATTTGGAGTTGGAGGGAGAGCGCCTTGAGGCTGTTAAAACTCCAACTGCTAATATTGCTGAGTCAAATTTTTCACAGAAAATCTGGGTTCAAGCGAAAGAGGACTATTGAGTCTTAAAATCATAGTGAATCTGCGCCTAAGAATGCAAAGAGCACTAAAAGAAAGCGAAGCAAACGAAGTGGCAAGAAGGTCAAGTCGAAAATGACATGTTTTATTTGTAACCAGGAGGGACACTTCGCTCGTGATTGCACTAAGTCGAAGAAGGTATCACTCTATCCCGATTCTCGTTTTAACTCATTTGTTGCTGAATCTCTCCCTGTGTGGATTGTAGAATCAGAAGCAACAGACCACGTAGCGAGGGATCGGATGTGATTCGTCGAGTACCGTCATGTGCCTGCTGGGAGCAAAAGAGTATACATGGGGAACGATTCTAGTGTCGATGTATTAGGCGTTGGCACGTACAAGTTGATCATGCAAGGTGGTCAAACTTTGTACCTACATGATATACTTTATGCTCCAGGAATTCGGCGGAACTTGTTTTCTATTCTTGCTATGCTTCCGTTAGGCTTTTCTTTTTTCGTTTTGAGAATGGTGTAGCTAAGATTCATCTTGGAACCATTTAATAAAGCTTCTAGGACAGAATTTTCTTTACAATTGATCCATTCCGACATTTGTGGCCTAATGAGTGTGAGGGCAAGACATTGTGTTTTTTTATTTCATCACATTTATAGATGACTATACGCGCTTCGGTCATGTCTAACTGATATCCCATAAGTCTGAAGCATTGGATTGTTTTAGACGTTATATTAATGAGGTTGAGAATCAGTTAAATTTGAAAATTAAAACTTTAAAAACTGATCGAGGCCGCGAGTATCTATCTTGTGTGATGAAAAGGGAATAATCAGATAGCTGACAATTCCTGACACTCCGCAGCAAAATGGTGTAGCGGAGAGAAGAAATAGCACATTGCTTGACATGGTTAGGTCAATGATGGCGCAAGTAAAATTGCCTATCTCCTTTTGGGGAGACGCATTGTTAATTGCTGCCTACATTCTTAATCGTGTACCCTCCAAATCAGTACCTTCCGTCCCTTACGAATCATGGACAGGTAGCAAAGTAAATTTGGAGTACCTGCGTCCTTGGGATTCGGCAGCTTATGTACACAACACTTCTCACAAGTATGGAAAGTTGGGTCCTAGAGGAAAGAAGTGTATCTTTATAAGATACCCTGAACACTCTAAGGAACACGTGTTCATCGAAAGGCAGCCAGATGGAAGTTTGACTGAGATTGAGTCGCGAGATGTTGAATTCCTCGAGGAGGATTTTCCCTATAGAAGTGAGGTTCGAAATGAAATTGAGTTCCATGAGATGGATGACTCGGGTAATGGCGCTTCTATTCGCTCAGTCGAGGTAAAGGAGGCAACTCCGATACCTCCTGGGGATAGTGGGAGCGACTTACTTTTAAATAAGGAACCTCAACTTCGTAGAAGCACACGTGTGGGAGTTCCCCGTCGCCGTTTTGAGATTGAGGGGGAAGCTTTCATGGTTGCTGCACATGATGATGATGAGCCTGGATCTTTCCAAGAGGCTTTCTCATTTCCTACTCATAAGGAAGGGTTGGATGCAATGATAGAGGAAATAGAATCGATGAAGTCAAATCAGGTCTGGGACTTGGTTGACTTGCCGCAAGGCAGCCGGTTCAATTGATAGGTACAAGGCTCGCCTGGTAGCAAAAGGTTTTTACCCAACGAGAAGGCGTTGATTATGAAGAAACCTTCTCTCCTGTTGTAAGGTTTGCTTCGATCCGCCTAATCTTGGCCATTGTCGCATATTTGGATTTGAAACTTTACCAAATGGACGTTAAAACTGCATTTCTCAATGCAGAACTGGATGAGGCGATCTATGTGGATCAGCCTGCTGGCTTCTCTATAAAGGGTGAGGAGCATAAAGTTTGTAAGCTCCGACGATCCATTTATGGATTGAAGCAGTCCTCCAGGCAGTGGTATATTCGATTTCATCGAGCCATCACTGAAGATGGGTTTACGATGATTGAAGAATATCACTGTGTATGTTAAACGGTCCAAAGATTTTTTTTTCTAATCCTTTCCTTATATGTTGGTGACATTCTATTGGCCGAGAATAATAAGGAGATTATTGTCGCCGCTCAGACGTGGCTGTTCTCTAATTTTAAGATGAAGGACATGGGTGAAGCGAATTATGTGCTCGGACTTAAGATCCTACGAGATCGTTCGAAGAACCTTTTATGTCTGTCTCAAGAAAATTATTTAAGAAAAATTTTGGAACAATTTCAGATGCACAATTGCAAACCCATTGACACTCCTATTGCTAAAGGTGAGAGTCTGAACCTTAAATAGTGCCCTAAAACTTCTGAAGAGAAGGATAAGATGAATCGGATTCCATATGCTAATGCGGTCGGGAGCCTGATGTATGCCAAGAGGTGTACTCGGCCTAATATATGCTAAGCTGTGGGGTTGGTTAGCCATTTTCAGTCCAATCTGGGATTGGACCACTGCGAGGCAGTGGCGCAGAAGGAAATAATCCTGGAACACATTTATATGAGTCGCATAGTTGCAAATTCTCTGAGTAAGCCTGTCGTTAGAGAATCTTTTTTTTGCTCATGGACTCCGTAGGATTTAATTGTGTAGACAGTTGATTATTTCTTGGCCATTTCTTTTGTAATATTTTTGGCAAAGATATTTGGTAAAATTAGCACACGAGTATATAAAAGAACGGATTGATAGTATGTCGCAGTCGATTGGCCATCTCACACGGCAATCACACTTTTCTGCCACCGTAGAGAGCGAGCGAAAATTGAGGCATTTATGGAAGCCGCCTTGGTTGATACCAAGAAGAGGTCTTTTGTGAGACCGCATACGAATAGTCCCACGATTCGTATGGCCTGTATATTAAGAGCCGGATGTGAGCTCACCGTTTGGCGCTTGAGATAGCGAGCAAATGGAGAACTCAGGCTAGACACTCCGGGAGTGACTGAGCTAAGATCCGTATGACATTGAGAAAGACATACGCTCATTGAGATTCTCTGTCATAGCATGTATTTCATACTACATGTGCTGGGCGACCAAGTAAAGAAAATGAGTGAATGGATCCCTGCTTCCTCATCGTGTGAGTTCTTATGGACATTATTTTGTGAAAATGTCCTATATATATGTTAGATGCCCTTAGTGACTTTTGACTATGTCATTAAGTGAAAGAATTGATGTTGCTACTTTGGCATGTTTCCTACGGCTATGAGTGATGCGGCTTTACGGGGCATTCTTTGGGAAAGCGATCGGTTCTCAACTTGGTGGTACGAGGGCTCAAGGAAGACTAGTTGAATTACATTCGAGACACTTTGACTCATTGTCGACAGGTTGTGTCGCTTCAGTATAGCGAAACAATCATGAGTATAGTGTTATAATGTGCGCAATAGAGGTTAGCATGGCTCTTTGAGGGATTAGAGATGCTGAACCTGATGTAATTCAATGGTCTAGGGCATCACGAGTCTAATATTTTCTTCTTTTGAGGGTTGATGTCTCTATGCTGGCCGTATGCGGTTTCTAGTATAGAGCTCCCAAAATGCAGGTTGACTCGGCGGTCGCACTGTTCATTTCCCTGTATGAATAGAATTAATAGTGGTGTAATGTTGAGGAAGTGGTTACGATGGCATCGATCCTGTTATGTGCGAGTGGGAGATGTTGGCATTCGGTTAAATCGAATCGGGTGCGCCCATGATCGGGCTCGATCCGACGGTTGTTACGTTGTCTAATTGGATTAGAATTAATCTCGCTTTTATTGGAAAGCTATTTGGAGATAAATTCTAATCATGTTAGGATAACAATTTGTAACCGATTTAGCCTTATTCCTAACGCAATTAGGATTCTGAAATCCCCTATAAATATACGGGCGATCCCACATTAAAAGATACGCCGAAAAACGAAAGTTTTCCACATCCTCCATTAACCTATTATTCTAGAGGGAGAGGGACTTGAACGGTGGATTTGCGATCGTTCTCGTTTGTAGTTCGATCCACCGCGAGTTCGGAGCGTGAAAAGATTTTCAAGGACGATCGAAGGACACGTGAATCAACTTCTACGATCCGGGCGTTGTAACGCGAATCGCTTCCGCAATAAGGTACGAACGAATACTTCCGCTGCGTTCTACAATAATGTTTACGTTGGACAAGGGTTTAACTGATAATTATAATCGAATTAGAATTCTAAAGCGATTATTTTTTGATTAAATAGGAGTGTATCCTATTTAATTGAGATGGAACAAAAGATAGAATATTAGGCTACAGAAGACCAGACCAGCTGTGTCCCGGCGCATAGTCATCCCAACAACAAATATATACTATAGTCATCCCAATTCCTCAATAATTATGATACTACATACAGGTGGCACTAAAACTTCTCTAGCTTCCAGACCGCCTGGGAGGAGATAATGATCGACTAGGCGTTCCTCTCGCAATAGAATTTTGTGTTAAGCAACGGTGCTATTAGAAACAGAAACTTTAAACTTTTAAGTCCTTAGGTCCATACTATTATCATCATTCAGTAAACCCTATAAAAATTCGAAAGCTAATGTCACGCCCCGGGTCATCTTAGAGTATAAAAACAGCGGAATTTTTTTTTTTTTTATAAACCCTGACCCCCAAGGACGTACCAGACCTGCCACAAATACAGAGAGACCACTGTTCACACGGACAGAGTCTCCCCTGTATTTGCACGGCATCGCACAAGTACAGAGAGTGTTCTTACAAACATACAACCACAACAAAGTGTAAATGTAAAGAGATTAACTTACATCCATACACATTCACCATTCACCACAGGTTCATCCACATTTACTCATTCATAAAACCACATCTATCATTTGAAATGTTTCCTACTCGGAAACTGATTTTGAAATGCTAAGTTATAAAATCCACAAGGAAAGTCTTTTAAAAACAACTACTTCCCACACGGAAACCTTTTCTTTTTAAAACACTACCACGAGGGGTAGAAAACCTTTTCTTTCATAAACCAAGCCATATATTAAATCACAAAATCACATGATAACTTCAAACATCCAGTTTAAAAGTAGAGAACATGAACCAGTTATAAGTCTAAGTCATAAACAAAGTAAACAAGAAGGGTAAAGGAATAACCGACAAAGGGACGGAGCTATGTCGTGAACTAGACTCGCTCCTCACCAGCTGTCCCACTAACTCCTGCAATGTCACCCGAAAAAGAAGGCGAGGGCTGAGAACATGTAAACATGTCTCCCCTCCTGTGGATACCTCGCGGAGATAGACACAAGAGGAGATAATAGTAGTACAGTAGCTATGATAAACAAATAAACGGGAGAGATATACAGATATGAAACAACAGCTACTGTAAGTATGCGTCAACAGGTACAGAAAACTCAAAAGTACCCAATCTGAACCAATGCTCTCTTGATCCGTACTACGGACCTCATGCGAAGCCCTCTTGGTCGCAGTACCGCGTACCTCAAGCCAATGCCCCCACTACTCTACCATGCATCCAACCCCAAAGATAAAGCTCCAGGACTCACGGTCGAACCTCTGCGACCACTTTTCCGGAAAAGAACACCCTAACTTGCGGTGGATCAGACCGCTGGTGTTCGTGACCTGCGACGAGTATCGGGCGATTAATGCAATTATGCGCAATTATTAACCATCGCAACTAGCCGACAATCCTGCCCCCCAGGGCCCATCGACCACGTGGGTCGTCAAGTAACCAGAAGAACCAACCAGGTACCAAGTACTGAGTGTGACTGACCAAATAGGTCCCAAGTACAGAAAGTGACCGACCAACCAGTCTCAAAGTATGCAAAGTAACCGACCAACCAGGTCCCGAGTAGAGAAAGAAACGACCAACCAGTGTCCCGAGTAGAGAAAGAAACCGACCAACCAGGTCCCGAGTAGAAAAAGAAACTGACCAACCAGGTCAACTAGGATGGAACAACTCAACATCCTCTCAACTGTATGCAAGTACTACAGAAGGAAACACAAGAACTGACCACTCAGGTCAACTAGGATGGAACTACTCAACATCCTCTCAACTGTATGCAAGTACTACTGAAGGAAACACAAGAACTGACCACTCAGGTCAACTAGGATGGAACTACTCAACATCCTCTCAACTGTATGCAAGTACTACTGAAGGAAACACGAGAACTGACCAACCAGGTCAACTAGGTCACTGAGTACGCTGAAGTAAACTGACCGAACAGGTCACAGATGTCATAGGCTGACAAGAAGTAATCTACTCTACTCCTACACATGATACTAAACATGAAAACACTGAGTAGAGTAATATTGTAACAAACAGGTGCAAGATATATCTAGGATAAACGATATAAACAGTAAGGGTGGAAGGAACGTCACCAGCGTGTATCACTGTACGGACGTCGGATCGAAGTACCCACCTGTACAAACACGGCGTCTGACTCTCGTCTGAGGAAGAAGTATCGACTGGACCTAAGGAGGTCCACCAGGTTAGTGTCTAACCCACAAATACTAAACACCGAACACATAACTCCATAATTAAACCCACGGCAATCGGTTTCCCAAAACCAATTGCCGTACCGAGCCGGAAGTCCCGTAAACCTCACCGGACTCCGTCGGACCTACGAATCGTCCCGAACGCAACGACTCATACCAGGAGTCACCCGCTGCCCCAAACACTCTTATTCGGATGTTTTGTCAGCAAACATAAAGTAACACTTTAATACAATTATCGTCGGATAATTGTACGACTACGGGTTCCCGGAAGTGTCTATTTCGACACCGGAACCCACCGTCGCTCACCCGTCATTTCCGAACAATCGAAATGACGCGAGTGACCAGCCAACAAGGCTCAGCGACCACACAATAGTTCACGAAGCACCGTCGGAATAATTCCGAACCGAACCCGCGTTCCGTCGGCGGATTTCGCCGAGAAACGCATCGAAAATGCATTTTCGATCTTCGCAATGGTCTGGGGCCTTGGACAATCAGTCCCAAGGTTACCCACAACTCACACTTGCTGTCCACAGCAGCCGCGATAAACACAATTGCATAAAAGCCCTCCCGACTATCCGAAATCGCATTATTTCACATGATTTCGGGGCTTTTATGGCCCGACAGAGTAAACCGAAGGTCAAACAGACCAACCAAGACACCTGCTGATAGGTTTCGACGTGCCGGATACCGTGCTCAGCCTTCGGAGCAATTCTGGACACCGTGGAGAGCGCGGGAGCGACCCAAAGTTCAGCGAACTGCGCGCACTGCATGATAAACATGCAAAATCTCGCTAACCAGGAATCTGTTGACCCTAATTGAGGTGACCACTATGATCGTCACTGACAGACGATCACCATGCTCCCCTCCAGAGGCACCAAAACAGCCTCGGGTCTCCGGAACAGCGCGCGCAAGCCGAGACAGCAGCCAAAAAGGCTCGAAAAATGACCGACATCGCCAAATCAGCGAAACGGAGCTTCTCCGACAGAAAATAAAGTGAGCACGGTGATCAGCGAGGTGTCCTGATCACCGTGCTCCCTTCCGTTAGGATCGGGAAGGCCCGGGTAGCTTGGAACAGTGAACCACCACAATAAAGCCCTACTTCAAACACTTACCGGAGCAGGGTGGACCACGGCACGCCGGCGGCGGCCGGACGGCGGGAACGGCGGCCATGGGAGGTTCCAGTAGGTCCCAGGTGGTCGGGGCTTGCGTCAGCAGGCGGCGGAAGGCGGCGACGACGGCGGACCTTGATGCCCTAGGTCCCCCAACCCGAGAAGGAGTCATCTGATCCGGCCAATGGGAGCTCCGCAACGGGGCGCCGACGGTGGATGGGTGCGGGCGGCGTGCGGAGCAGTGCTCACGCCGCCGGCGACGGAGGTGGCGGCGGCGCGGAAGATCCCGAGCCCGCACAGTGCTCGGTTCGAGCCCCGGGCGCCGCGGCCACGGCGGCGGCCGGCGCAGTCCGGACGGCCGCGGCCGCACGCGGAAGGCCGAGGAAGGGTGGTGCTCCCGACGGTGGGCGACGGCGGCGCCGGAGCCCATACGGGCTCCATCTTGACCCGCACGGGCGGCCGCAGGCCGAGCGCGGCGGCCGGCGGTTGCGGGAATGGCCGGAGGAGCTCCGAGCGACCGAGTGACCGTCGGAGGTTGGAGGAGGAGAAGGGATGCGGCGGCCGCGCGCGGAGAGGCCGCGGGCCAACGGGCGGCCGACGCAGCCGGCGGCAGCGGCGCGGGGAGGCGACTCCGGCCGGCGGGGGAGGCTCCGACGACGTCGGGGCGATGCCGGCAGGGGATAGGGGCTATGCAGCCTCAACCAGGTTCCAAACCCGAGAGATAAGAGAGAGAGATCTAGAGAGAGGTGGAGAGAGACATGGATAGGGAGATGGCTGAGGGGTTTTTCCGGTGGCGGGGGAGCTCGCCGGCGGGGGTGCGCAGGGTTGGCGAGAAGAGGATGAGGCGCGGGAGGTTTCGGTTGAGGGAGAGGGCGGCCAAAAGGTTAGGGTTTCAAATGGAGCAACCCTAATGCACTTTTACACAAAAGGGCCAAATTGCACATAGGTCATCCAATACTAAATATTTTAAATTGTGTCCATTACAGCGCGTGTATTACGCACGTACGTACCACTACGTTCGATTTCACGCAAATCGGTACATAAAATATTAGCTCTTTTGCGGAAATACCGATTTGCCATCTTCGACCTCTCCTCAATCAACGTGCGATTCCCGCCGATCCGTCCGTCAGATTTGCGAACGGATCGCGCCAGTGCGATCAGCACGACGAAGGCAACGACCCCACGATTTTGTTTCACCTCGATCGGTCACGGATTCGCGAAGAAGTCCATCCCCTCTCAACAATCCGATTGTTACACATCGACCCCTTTGCGATCATCTTGTAACATCCGACGATCCGTCCGGCGGATTTCCGATCGGACTGGGCCAGCGCGTTCAGCACGACGGAGATATCGAATCTAGTATTTTATTTCATTCGATTTGGTCTCCGATCTGCGACGAACCCATCTCTCCATCAATTCCCGTAATAAACCAACTTATTAACATATATACTTTATATATGTAAAATCGTTCGGGACCCTTTTTCTCGACAACCGTGCATCAGAATTCGATTCCGTCAGTGCCAACGGTTCCAGTATATCTGAGCCGTTCGAAACGAGCTATTGGAAGCCTATATTTGGAACCCAACACGTACCCGAACCTAACTTCTATTCCCGGCTTATCCGGAAAACTGAAGTTACTATTCACTTTAAGTCAGACTTCCGGGTCGCGTAACTTTTCCGTTTTAGCTCATTTTCTTCTGAAACTTGACCAGTGCTTATGTAATTAAATTACACACATAAACATCGTCAACAGAGAGTCAAATGGCACAGTCAAAATTTCGGTCTTCACAGCTAAAAAATTAAAGTATGTATTTCCAAAAGCATAATATATAGCGGCACACTAGAAATTTTATTAGGTAGAATCGGTAGCGCTTGAATTAAATGCCTACTGACAAAATTTGTATAAAATATTAAAAATCGTAAATCGTATAACGATTTAATGTTGGAAGAGAATCAATATCACTACTTATACGAATAACAAGAATGAAGAAAGGATAAGGAATCGAGATAAAATTTTCAAACTTTAATTTTTTGGTAAATGTCTATATGAAAGCCAATTTTTCTAGAAAATTATAAAATGTAAAACTTTGATTGTTGTGTTTGACATATATTGTGGTAAAAATTTTGTAATTGAATAATACATGCAACATGTAGTGTAGCAATTACAAAACATATATTCATCTTACTTGGCTCGAAGATGCATGTTCCACATCAACTAGGCTCTTTTGCTGCACAAAAAATTGTAACTGAAATTTCGAGCAATTTTGATGTACGTACGTAGTTCTATATGGGAAATTGAACCTCATTGTGTTGCCCAGCTATAGCATCAGAATATAATTAATAGTGACGAACTTTGAACGTCTCCTCTGTAGTTGAACTTCAGTGCAGCAGCATCTTCAATACGAAATGGGATTTTCATTAGGTTTAGATTAGTTTTCTTTATTTTGATTAATTTGATTTTATATATTTAGACTTTGCTTTGAGGCAATTGAGCTTTTTTTTTTTTTTTAAGTACTCCAGTTTGTTGTAGGCGAGATAGAGTTACTAGGAAGAAAATTTTGCTTCATACATCTAGAAGCCTTTATAAATATCTTTCGAAAATGGGATTAAATTTTTAAAAAATAAAATATGTGGGAGATAAATCTCTTAACAGTATTTGAAATTATGTCTAAATGACCACGAATAAGAAATTGAACTATGTAAATTGAGAGAGCGTGGAAATACAATTTTGTTTTTAAATGTTCGACTATCGTATACAATTTTTTTTTCCTTTTTTCTATAACATATGTTTGGGGGAAAATTTCTTCTCTTCTTCATGGTTTAATTCTTCTCTCTTCTTTCTCGTTTGCTTATTTTCTTATTTTCTATTATTCTGCTTTTAAATTTTATTTACAATATTCTAAAATTCATTATTATTTTCTTTTCTTTCCGACTATTTGCTAAAATTATTCTTTTATTTTCTATATAAAAACATTCACCGAAGAAAAATATATAGTAAGATACAAAACTAGTAGCATAATCCGTGCATGTTGGATCGAAAATTTTTATTTTTTGTCATTTAGAGATGTACAAAATTTTAAAAATTATATAAAAATAAAATTAAAAAAAACATTGAAAATAAAAAAAAACAATTAAAATTTAGTTATAAAAATATTTTGAGCTCATCACTGCCAAAATATCAACCAATCCAGGTATGAAATTTATGAATGGAGATGCTATATTGTGGAGCCAATGTCAACAACTAGTCTATGCATCTTCGGTATGGACCGATTGGCTTAATAAATTAATCACGGATCATGGGCGCTCTTTTCAAAGGGGTTCTCGCGTGCTTTGTCGGTCTTCAAACTATAGCCGAAGTGTGGACAGCCTTAACCAATCACTTGTAGAGCTCGCCGCCCGAGAGCTCGACCTACTCGTAGCTGCAATACATCAAGAAAGCAAATCATCATTTATCTACTTATATATTTTCATAATTTCAAGTCAATTTGTAATTAATTGCATGCTATTGGAAAAAAATTTTCGGATTCCACCAAAGATTTTAGGTTATTAATTAGACAAGCTTCGATGAGATTTATAAGCAGCTTTTTTTAATCACCCATCAAACTTGATGGATGGTTAGAAAGTTAGAAGCATAAGAACTGTTGTGCTCCTAATAGCACAGTAGCCCTACTCTCTCTCTCTCTCTCTCTCTCTCTCTCTCTCTCTCTATATATATATATATATATATATATATATAGAGAGAGAGAGAGAGAGAATTAAGTCGAATACTATTAATAGTAAAAATTCTTTTTACTATCAAGTTTTTAACCCTCGGATAAAAAATTGTAGGGTAAGAATGATATTAGTCGATTAGAGTTGAGTGGTCCCCCTAGGGTTGAGTGCTTCCCACTGGATTATAGTATTTAATCAAATGGTTAGAAATGATAAAAAGAGTTGATCCAAAGACTAAAAAACTGGTAGCAACAAAGAAAGTTTGCTACTAATAGTAGTCCAGTTTAACTATATATATATATATATATATATATATATATATAGAGTGGGCTACTATTAGTAACAAAATTCCATTGTTGCCACTAGTTTTTTAACCTTTGGATCGGCTCTTATCATTATTTCTAACCATTGGATTAAATACTATAACCCATTAGGTACCATTCAACCCTAGGGGTACCATTCAAAGCTAACTACCTAATATCATCCTGACCCTACAAATTTTCATCCGAGAATTAAAAACTTGGTAGTAAAAAGACGTTTTACTACTAATAGTATTCCGTACTAATTATATATATATATATATATATATATATATATATATATATATATATATATATATATATATATATATATATATATATGTAGTTGAGCTAGAATACTCTCAAAAGCACCAAAGGCTTGGTGCTTTTGAGTTTTTAGCCATTGGTTGGAGAGATGTAGGGTTGAGATGATGGTGGTAGATCGTGGTAGATGGTGGTAGGTGGTGATAGGTGGAATAGTGTTTAATCCAAAGGTTATTAGGAATCAAGATTTAGATCCAAAGGCTATAAACTCAAAAGCACCAATGGGGTGCTTTTGAGAGTATTCTTGCTCAACTCATATCTATATATATATATATATATATATATATATATATATATATATATATATATATATATATATATATATATATATATATATATATATAAATTTGATGTTATATTTGAATTTTTAGTTTAGAAATTTAGATTTATATAATATAATATATTTGAAATATTGAAAAAAAATAATAGTTTGGAATTCAAATTTTCGTATTCGGATTTTAAATTTTTGTTCGGATTAATTCGGGTTTGGATATGAATTATTAAAATCCATCGGGTTACGGTTCGGGTACGGGGGTCGGGGTCGGAGTACGGATCTCGGGTTTGGAGTCGATTCGGATTCGGATTTTTAAAAATCCGCCCGAATCCGTCCGCCTGCTGACATCTCTATTTGCACGGATGGCACGTGTAACCGGTATAAATAAATCAGCTCACCAAAATGATTGGTCCGCAAGCTGTTTTACCTACGGCCACCCCAAATTAATTGAATTTACCACCTCGATCGGTTTCAAGAATCGAGTAGTGCGTAGATACGAGATGAGTTCGTCGAGCTACGGGGCCATGGCCGAGAAGGCGGGCGCGAGGGCCGAAGACAAGTTCCGAGCAACGACGTGCGCGGGCGAGGGTGCAGCCCTCAAGGCGTTAGCCGCTCTTCCCCGCCTCGCCCGGCCTCGCGCAGCCTTACCGCATACAACGTCCACCTTGTCGCCGCCACCGAAAGCACCCGTCCGGCGGCACCGACCGGCACGCCGTCCTCGACGTCCCGCCAACCGCGTGACGGACGCGATCAAGAAGAAGTTCAAGCCGTGCCTCCTCACCCACCCGGACAAGAATCCCTCCGCGGCCGCCGACGGTGCCTTCAAGCTCGTCGTCCGCGCTCGGGACGCCATCTCCTCCTCCTCTTCACCGCATCCGCCGCCGCCTCTCGCGAATCCCACCCGTCCGGTTCGAATCGCGCCGCCATCAGTACTTCGCTCCGACTGGGTCGGATTCGCCGACGGAGCAAAACCATCGACCGGTCCTCCTCCTCCTCCAACGGTAATGCTAACTCCGGCTCAGACCGCAGCCGGCGATCGGCGGCATCACAAGAATCTTTCGGCGGCGCGGCGCGTGCATGTGGCGCCCTATCGCTGCACCGCGGCGCAAACTCCGGTCTCCGCGTCGCGTTCGAGAAAGCGGTTTCTTGGACGTCCGAATCATGTGCCCCAGTTGCAAGAAGATGTACCGCTGCCATATGGGAATAAGGTTGTCGTCGTAGCTGGATTAATTGCTAGAGAAGCGGCATGCAATTAAGTGTAAAGTAAATTAGCAGAGATTGATCGAAGCTAGTCTTGCCATTATTATTATATTAATAATGTATCTTTATTGTCACGCCCCGGGTTGCATATTCACCGGGCACGCCGACAGATCCGCCGTATACAAAAGAATTTCTTCTGTATACGAAGCGTAGCTGTACCTGTAATAACATACAATGCCACAAACAAGAGTACGTAGCCGAAATAAAATATAAACACCTGTAGGGAAAAACAAACTTTATATACATACAAGTAATCAGATACAACGCCACTCGCTCCAGCGAGTTCAACTGTATGTACAAAAGTGGAAAATCAAAACAAAACTATCACTACATGCAGTGGAAGTCCTCTAGCACGTAACTCGAAGGGTAGGCTCTAGCTCGCCACGCCTTCCCGCCTCGGGAGGAGCGACGGCGAAGGCGAAGGCCCTGCAACAAGGGTGGAAGAAAGAGGGCGTGAGAACTACTATGAAACAAGTAGTCCTCAGTGGGTGCCGCCCTAACAACATCGGTCCACCCACTAAGTCTACAGGGTAAGCAAGATAGAAGAAAAGAAAGCTGGAACTCTCTACAGCTACAAGTCACTAAGCTATCAAGCTCAAAACTACCCCTACAGACTCCAAACAACCAGACCCAAACTGCAAGGGGACTGTGAACCCACCCGTCCCTGGGACTGTGAACACACCCGTACCGTGCCCGGATGTGACTATACAACTACCCCCACTCCAAGCCTCGGTGGAGAGCAAGTCCCACCCGCACTACCCGACACCAACGCGAAAGCACAAGCCCAAACTCCGAGCGGCACTCGGGGCGCTACCCAACCGAGTATGCGGCGTAGCTCTGTCGAGCTCAATCAGGCCCTCACTGGCCAAACCCAAGTAACCAGAACAGACTTTGGGCCCACCGTCTGGTCCGACGGCGCCCGACACCCCGTAACAGTATACACTACCCCAAGTATCCATCGCCCGAAACCTGCGACGATACCGCGAAAATACGGCTCCTAGAGCTAAATCCGGCAATGTATATAATGACGATCAATTCGGGGTTTTCTCCTAAGTCAAATCCAAGTCCAACAAGTATATAAAATATTAATCGCTAAGCATGCTCCAAATTCAGATATTCAATATACAATTCCATGAATTCGAGCTACGGCTATCATGAACATACTACTATACATGTCGACTATTGCACTTAGGTTGAAATCCGAAGTAAACCCACCGAAGCGAATCCCGTGCGAGGAAGGGTCAAAGGTCCTCCTCGGTCACCTCCGCCGATCCGATAAGTGCCGAGGTCCTCCGCCGCGAAGAAGCAACCCAAAACGCTTAAGCTCGCGACTCTGTCCGAAAAAGCTGCCGAGAAAAGCTTAAAGTTAACTAAGCTAACCTTATCCAAATTCAGCGATTTTGGTGTCGAAATCTTCGCCTCGCAGTCAGGAATCCAACGGTGCAAGTCTTGACGCGATCCGACCACCCTGTGCGGAGAATCAGCCAAAGTGCCGACGGTCGACGCTGGAAAACAGCAATTCAGCACTTCAAAATTTTCCGAAAAACAGCGGCTCAGTAATCATGGGTTCCGACAGGGCAAACCTGATCCAAATCCGGCAAGTAAGGTGTCGCTGGAATCGTCTGGAAGTCACGGATCCAACGCCGCAGATTTCGCCGGATTCCGAGTCTCTACACGAGAGCACGAGTCAAAACACTAAACGTCGACGCTGCGGTCCACGGCGGCGGCGGAACTCGAAAATCATGGAACTTCGAGGTAAACGGAGGGTTGTCGAGGGTCAACTCACCTCAGAAAACACCCCACGCCCGTCGCTGGGTCGAGGACAGTGATCTCGCACGCGCGCCTAGCACCCTCGCAGCGTCTCGTCGTCGAAAACCCGCGGAAACCACGCGGCGGCGCGTCGTCGACGAAGCTCGGGCTTCTCTCGAGCTTCCTCTCTCTCTCTCTCTCTCGGGCAGCAACGAAGAAGAAGAAGAAGAAGAAGAACACGGCGCGACTCCTCTCTCTCTCGGTGCGGTATAAAAGGCATGGGCTAAAGTAGAGAGGGGGACAAAGGGCTCAAAAAGTCAAATCGAGCCATGTCGTCAGCCGTACTGCAGTACAAATCCCATTTTGTACCTATAGCAATCAATCCGTACCGGTATAGCAACCAATCTGTACCGGTACAACTCACAGAAATCTGCAATTTCGCAGATCTCTCAAGTACATGCTGCTCTCGTGATCCCCAGGGGGCCCGTTAGGCGTCCATGCGCGCCCACGCAACCTAGACTTGTCCCGACACTCTCCAGAGCTGCCGAACAAGTCTCAGCTGAATTTTCAGGTCTCTACATCCTCCCCCACTACAAAAAGTTTCGTCCTCGAAACTCGAACGTACCTCAGCTCTGCACGTCGAACAGGTAGGGATAGGCCTCCCTCATCGCCGTCTCTGGCTCCCAAGTCGCTTCCCGCTCCTCGTGATTACTCCACTGCACCTTAACATACGGTATGACCCGATTGCGCAATTCTTTCGCCTCGCGAGCAAGAATCCGCAACGGTCGCTCCTCGTATCGCAGGTCCTCGCCTAGCTCAAGCGGAGTGAAGTCAATCACGTGAGAGGGATCGAAAACATGCTTTCTCAATGCCGAGACGTGGAAAACATCGTGAGTGCCAACTAGTCGGGGTAGAGCAACTCGTAAGCAACGGCCCAACTCGCTCCAATACCTCAAAAGGGCCAATGTAGCGTGGATCGAGCTTTCCACGCACACCAAATCGCGAATCCCCTTGGACGGCGAGACTTTAAGAAATACATGGTCTCCAACCTGAAACTCCAAGTCTCGCCTCCTAGTATCGGCGTAGCTCCTCTGGCGGCTCTGGGCTGTCAAAAGGTGGCGTCGAACTACCTTCACCTTTTCCTCAGCCTCTAGCAAAATCTTAGGCCCAAGTGTCCTCCTTTCACCCACGTCGCTCCAACACAGGGGGGATCGACATCTGCGTCCATACAACGCCTCAAACGGAGCCATCTGGATGCTCGCTTGATAGCTGTTGTTGTACGCAAACTCAACCGCCTCAAATGTCGATGCCACCCTCCTCCAAAGTCCAGACGCATGCCCTCGCATGTCCTCTAGAGTCCGAATGGTCCGCTCCGATCGACCATCCGTCTCGTGGGTGAAATGTCGTGTCGAAGTGTAGCCGTGTACCCAAGGTCCGTCCGTAAGCTCCTCCAAGTGTGATACAAACCTCGGGTCCCCGTCTCGATACAATCGACACCGGCACGCCATGCACCGACAATCTCATCCGAGATATAGCCGCGCGAGTCTCTCCCCGGACCAGGTGGTCCGAATCGGTAGGAAGTGGGCAGACTTGGTCATTCTGTCCACTATCACCCAAATAGCATCATAACCACCCTGAGCTGTAGGTAACCCCACGACAAAGTCCATCGTGATTTGCTCCCATTTCCACTCGGGCACTGGCAGACTCTGAAGCTTGCCAGCAGGCACCCTGATGCTCGGCCTTCACCTCGTTGGCAAGTCAAACACCGAGCCACATATCGCAATATCTCTTTTCATTCCATTCCACCAAAACTGTGATTTCAAGTCCTTATACATTTTGGTTCCACCAGGATGAACTGTATAAGGAGAACAATGAGCCTCTCTCAAAATGTCTGCTCGGATCTCTGAATCCACGGGTACACACAGCCGGTCCCTGTACCTCAGTCCTCCCGAATTGTCCACTCTGTAGCCCTCTGCCTTTCCCCTCTCCAACCGCTCTCTAATCCTCCACAAGTGTGGGTCTCCACTGCTTTCTCGGATCCTATCCAACGAGTAGGCCGCAAAACCATAGACATTAGTATTGCGAGACCCGTGGGACACAACCTCTAAACTCAACCGCCGTAGCTCTCAAGTAACCCGCCTCGCCGCGTGATCATCAAGCACGAGCCCCGCATCGCTTCCGCTCAAAGCATCCGCCACCACATTCGCCTTGCCGGGATGATACTGAATGCTAATATCATAGTCCTTCAGTAGCTCCAACCACCGGCGTTGCCTCAGGTTCAACTCCTTTTGGGTGAACAGATACTTGAGACTTTTGTGATCAGTAATAATCTCTCAGTGCTCGCCGTACAAATAATGCCGCCAAAACTTCAAAGCAAAAACCACTGCGGCAAGCTCCAAATCATGCGTAGGGTAATTCTTCTCGTAATCCTTTAACTGTCGTGAAGCATAAGCGATTACCCTACCATGCTGCATCAACACACAACCTAGTCCACTGTGTGATGCGTCACTGTAGATCACATATCCTTCCCCCATAACTGGGAGGGCAAGGATAGGAGCTGACATCAACCGTCGCAACTCATCAAAGCTCCTCTGACAGTCCTCACTCCAGGTGAACTTAATTCCTTTACGAGTCAATCGAGTGAGGGGTGTGGAAAGCTTCGCAAAGCCTTCCACAAACCGACGGTAATATCCTGCTAATCCAAGAAAGCTCCGCACCTCCGTCACCGTCGTCGGTCTGGGCCAATCCCGAATAGCATCAATTTTCCTCGGGTCTACTGCCACTCCATCTGCAGAAATCACGTGGCCCAAGAAAGTAACCTCCCGCCACCAGAACTCGCACTTCTTTAACTTGGCATACAACAGTTTCTCTCGCAGGAGCTCTAGCACTATCCTCAAGTGCTCCTCGTGCTCGGCGTCGCTACGGGAGTATACCAGAATATCGTCGATGAAGACTACCACAAATCGGTCCAAGTACGGCTTAAACACCCGGTTCATCAAATCCATGAACGCGGCAGGGGCATTCGTCAATCCAAAAGGCATCACTGTAAACTCGTAATGCCCGTACCGAATCCTAAAAGCCGTCTTGGAAACATCCTCGCCCTCACCTCACCGGTGGTAACTGATCGGAGATCGATCTTCGAGAAGACACAAGATCCTTGCACCGATCAAACAAATCATCAATGCGCGCAAAGGATACTTGTTCTTGATGGTCACTTTATTCACTCCCGTAATCCACACATAACCCGAGTGAACCATCCTTCTTCTTTACAAATAACACGGCGCTCCCCAAGGCGATACACTCGGGTCTCACAAACCCTTTATCCATCAAACTCGAAGTCGCGCCTTTAACTCTCTTAGCTCTGCAGGTGCCATACTGTAAGGTACCTTTGAGATTGGTGCAGTTCCAGGAACTTCATCAATCACAAACTCGATCTCCCTCTCCGGCGGCATATTCGTCATCTCGTGGGAAACACATCCGAAACTCGCGAACAACAGGGGATGTCCTCGAACCTCGGGGCCGCCGTAGGTACCTCTGTAACCGTCGCCAGAAAAGCGGTGCACCCTCTACTCATCAGCTGTCGAGCTCTCGCTGAAGAAATCCACGAGGCAAACAACGTGCTCCTGCAGCCTCTGAAAGTGAACTCCTCCTGACCAGGCTCACGGAGTGTCACCGTCCTCTCTCCGCAGTCAATCGTCGCGTAGTATCGCGTCACCTACCCATGCCAAGCACTATGTCGAAGTCGTGCAGCCCTAATACTAACAAGTCTGCGGGCAAAATCCACGAGCCTAGCCGCACAGACACGACCCATAACACTCTACCACCCGTACTACATGGTCGGGAACCTGGATCTCCCGGGTCTGAGGCAACAACCCTAACTCTAGACCATGTAATAAAGCAAATGCTCGACTGATAAAAGAATGCGATGAGCCAGTATCAAATAAAGTGCGAGCTCTAGTACCAGAAAGTAAAGTGATACCCGCCACCACACGGCCGTCGAAGAGTCCTCCACTGGCCGCAAACACCCCGCGCTGAGCGGCGATCGCGTCGCTCCGTCGCGCATCGATGCTCGTCCTCGTGGCGATAGCTCGGCGAGGCCCCGTATGTGGCGCGTGGCGTGGGCCGAGATGATGGCGCCGACGATGCCGCACGCGGACAAGCTCGCTCGAGGTGTCCTACCGGCCACAACCATAACATCCGCTCTTCCGCCGTCGTCGCACTGCCTAGGCCGTGCGGTCCCCCCGCAAATCACGCACCGTCGCGTCCTCGTGGTCGCCCGCCGACGGGTATCCCCGCCACGCCGACGCCCGAGGATCCACGACCCCGAAAACGTGATCGTGGAGGCCTCGACGGACGCCCGTCTTGCTCGACCGCCCGCCGTCATCAGGAGCGGGGCGCTTCCTGTCCTGGCTCGGTCCCGGCCCCTGAGTCCGCTCTCGAACTGTAGTCTCGCTGCTCTCCTCAAACAGTGCCTGCTCGATGGACGCGTCCAGGGTCCTCGACCTCTGCGCCCTAACGAACCTGTAAAGATCTGGCCTCAAGCCCTGCTCAAAAAGGTACACCCGGTGCGCCTCATCCCTCGCTACAAACGGTACACAGTTCAGAGCCGCGTAAACTCCCTGACGTACTCCCGAACCGTGCGATCTCCCCGCCGGATCCTCTTCAAATCCTCCTCTATCCTCTCGCTTTACACCGATGGGGAAATACGTGCGGTACAACATCCCGCAACACATCCTGTCGTCCGAGAGGTCACGACTCCCGGTCGCGCCTCATCCTCGTCCACCAATCCCGGCGTTCCCAATCAAGCAATGGACCCCAAGTGAACCTCGGTCCTCCTCCCCGGACATACAAGTCCTCGAATATCCTCTCCAGCTCCTTAATCCAACTCTCTACCACCCAGGGCTCTGAGCAATGCCCGTAAAACGTCGGTGGGTCGAGGCGGCGGAAGTTAAACAACAACTCGGTCATCCGTCCTGCTCGCCGTAGCCGCTCGGATCGACCCATCGCGCGCAACAGGCCGGCGGGATCTCGCTAGTGGGGGTGCGGCAATCGGTGCGAGGTGGCGTAGAGGGTGGCGGAGTAGGCCGGGCCGGTGCTCCGATCTTTGTACTCGACGACGCGGCTAACCTCTCGCACATCCGTCGTATAATCGCCCCCGTCGCCTAGTCACTCGTCAAAGCGACTAGCGTGCGCTCAAGTCCGGCTGCGCACTCGTCTCCGGCCTAGTACTCGGCTCCACCACTGGAGGCACACCCGGCTCGGGTCGGGTGCCCTGCTCCATCCGCTTCCAGTAATCGGGGGTGGTGGTGGTGGTAGTGGGCGCGACCCCGTAGTGGCGGTCGTCTGCGGCGCCGCATAGCCGCATACATAGAAACAAGGTCGATACAAAAACACTCGACCCAATCATCGAAAGTCTCGAAGGCGGTCCCTGTTTCTCCTCAAAATTATGTCGTCTGCAGCCAACATAATTTCTCTGGACCAAAACAGGCACTCCTTCCGTCACTCACTCCACTACAGGATGAGTTAAAACAATCAATCAATGACTTTCGCATTAAATCACGCCGCTCGCGTCTGTCTTCCTAGAGTTTACCAGCTTAGGTTTCCTAGGTCCCAACGACCTAATACTAAGCTCTGATACCAACTTAATCATCACGCCCGGGTTGCATATTCACCGGCACGCCGACATCCGCCGTATACAAAAGAATTTCTTCGTATACGAAGCGTAGCCGTACTGTAATAACATACAATGCCACAAACAAGAGTACGTAGCCGAAATGAAATATAAACACCCAGGTAGGGAAAAACAAACTTTATATACATACAAGTAATCAGATACAACGCTACTCGCTCCAGCGAGTTCAACTGTATGTACAAAAGTGGAAAATCAAAACAAAACTATCACTACCTGCAGGGGAAGTCCTCTAGCACAGAACTCGAAGGGTAGGCTCTAGCTCGCCACGCCTTTCCCGCGGTCCGACTCAGGAGGAGCAGCAGCCGAAGGCGAAGGCCCTGCAACAAGGGTGGAAGAAAGAGGGCGTGAGAACTACTATGAAACAAGTAGTCCTCAGTGGGTGCCGCCCTAACAACATCGGTCCACCCACTAAGTCTAGTGGGTAAGCAAGATAGAAGAAAAGAAAGCCGGAACTCTCTACCTACAAGTCACTAAGCTATCAAGCTCAAAACTACCCCTACGTACTCCAAACAACTGACCCAACTGCAAGGGGACTGTGAACCCACCCGTCCCTGGGACTGTGAACACACCCGTCCCGTGCCCGGTTGTGACTATACAGCTACCCCCACTCCAAGCCTCAGTGGAGAGCAAGTCCCACCTGCACTACCCGACACCAACGCGAAAGCACAAGCCCAAACTCCGGAGCGGCACTCGGGGGCGCTACCCAACCGAGTATGCAGCGTAGCTCGTCGAGCTCAATCAGCCCTCACCGGCCAAACCCAAGTAACTGAGCAGTACTTTGGGCCCACCGTCTGTCCGACGGCGCCCGACACCCCGTAACAAAGATACACTACCCCAAGTATCCATCGCCCGAAACCCGCGACGATACCGCGAAAATACGGCTCCTAGAGCTAAATCCGGCAATGTATATAATGACGATCAATTCGGGGTTTTCTCCTAAGTCAAATCCAAGTCCAACAAGTATATAAAATATTAATCGCTAAGCATGCTCCAAATTCAGATATTCAATATACAATTCCATGAATTCGAGCTACGGCTATCATGAACATACTACTATACATGTCGACTATTGCACTTAGGCTGAAATCCGATGTAAACCCACCTCTGAAGCGAATCCCTGGCAGCGAGGAAGGGTCAAAGGTCCTCCTCGGTCACCTCCGCTGATCCGATAAGTGCCGAGGTCCTCCGCTGCGAAGAAGCAACCCAAAACGCTTAAGCTCGCGAATTCTGTCCGAAAAACTGCGGCTGAGAAAAGCTTAAAGTTAACTAAGCTAACCTTATCCAAATTCAGCGATTTTGGTGTCGAAATCTTCGCCTCGCAGTCAGGAATCCAACGGCGCAAGTCTTGACGCGATCCGACCACCCTGCGCGGAGAATCAGCCAAAGTGCCGACGGTCGACGCTGGAAAACAGCAATTCAGCACATCAGAATTTTTCCGAAAAACAGCGGCTCAGTAATCATGGGTTCCGACAGGGCAAACCTGATCCAAATCCGGCAAGTAAGGTGTCGCTGGAATCGTCTGGAAGTCACGGATCCAACGCCGCAGATTTCGCCGGATTTCGAGTCTCCTACACAGAGCACGAGTCAAAACACTAAACGTCGACGCTGCAGTCCACAGCAGCGGCAGCAACTCGAAAATCATGGAACTTCGAGGTAAACGGAGGGTTGTCGAGGGTCAACTCACCTCAGAAAACACCCCACGCCCGTCGCTGGGTCGAGGACAGTGATCTCGCACGCGCGCCTAGCACCCTCGCAGCGTCTCGTCGTCGAAAACCCGCGGAAACCACGCGTCGGCGCGTCGTCGACGAAGCTCGGGCTTCTCTCGAGCTTTCTCTCTCTCTCTCTCTCCCTCTGGCAGCAACGAAGAAGAAGAAGAAGAAGAACACAGCAGCAGTAGCAGCTCCTCTCTCTCTCAGTGCAGTATAAAAGGCATGGGCTAAAGTAGAGAGGGGGACAAAGGGCTCAAAAAGTCAAACGTCGCCAGTCCGACTCTCAGACAAATCCCATTTTGTACCTAAGATAGCAATCAACTGCACCGGTATAGCAACCAATCTGACCGGTACAACTCACAGAAATCTGCAATTTCGCAGATCTCTCAAGTACATGCTGCTCTCGTGATCCCCAGGGGGCCCGTTAGGCGTCCATGCGCGCCCACGCAACCTAGACTTGTCCCGACACTCTCCAGAGCTGCCGAACAAGTCTCAGCTGAATTTTCAGGTCTCTACATTTATTTACTTTCCTGCATGAGTGGCCGCGATCCATGCTTGTAATAATTGTGCATGTTTCTCTTATTCTTGAAATAAAAAGAGATGACGCAGCTTTTTCAAGATGATTTCATATATTGTTGCTAGTAGTGCAGCTCCGTTTTAGTTTCAATTCATTGATATTGTTTTCTGTCTTCTTTAATTATTGCCGAGTTGCGCATTGCAGTCAGTGTGCATGAGGAGTTGCGGTTTTGATCTCTTTAATTTGATTTGTGCGAAGATACTGTTTACGTTGGACAAGGGTTTAACTGATAATTTTAATCGAATTAGAATTCTAAAGCGATTATTTTTCGATTAAATAGCTAGGAGTGTATCCTGTTTAATTGAGATGGAACAAAAGTTATAGAATATTATGCTACAGAAGACCATACCAGCTGTGTCCCGGCGCATAGTCATCCCAACAACAAATATATACTATAGTCATCCCAATTCTTCAATGATTTTGATACTACGTACGGGTGGCACTAAAACTTCTCTAGCTAGCTTCCAGACCGCCTAGGAGGAGATAATGATCGACTACGCGTTCCTCTCGCAATAGAATTTTGTGTTAATCTACGGTGCTGTTAGAAACAGAAACTTTCAACTTTTAAGTCCTTAGGTCCATACTATTATCATCATTCAGTAAACCCTATAAAAATTCGAAAGCTAAAAAATTGAAGTATGTATTTCCAAAAGCATAATATATAGCGGCACACTAGAAATTTTATTAGGTAGAATTAATCGGTAGAGCTTGAATTAAATGCCTATTGACTAAATTTGTATAAAATATTAAAAATCGTAAATCGTATAACGATTTAATGTTGGAAGAGAATCAATATCAGTACTTAAACGAAGAACAAGAATGAAGAAAGGATAAGGATTCGAGATAAAAATTTCAAACTTTAAATTTTTGGTAAATGTCTATATGAAAGCCAATTTTTCCAGAAAATTATAAAAGGTACGTAAAACTTTGATTGTTCTGTTTGACATATATTGTGGTAAAAATTTTGTAATTGAATAATACATGCAACAAGTAGTGTAGCAATTACAAAGCATATATTCATCTTACTTGGCTTCAAGATGTTCCACAATAACTAGCTAGGCCCTTTTGCTGCATAAAAAATTGTAACTGAAATTTCGAGAAATTTTGATGTACGTAGTTCTATATAGGAAATTGAACCTCGTTGTGTTGCCCAGCGCTATAGCATCAGAATGTAACCGTGACGAACTTTGAATGTCTCCTATGTAGTTGAACTTCAGTGCAGCAGCATTTTCAATACGAAATGGGATTTTCATTAGGTTTAGATCAGCTTTCTTTATTTTTATTAATTTGATTTTATATATTTAGACTTTACTCTGATACAATTGAGCTATTTTGATTAAGTACTCCCGTTTGTTGTAGGCGAGTTAGAGTTACTAGGAAGATAATTTTGCTTCATACATCTAGAAGTCTTTATAAATATCTTTCGGAAATGGGATTAAAGTTTTTAAAAGATAAAATCTGTGGGAGATAGATCTCTTAACAATATTTGAAATTATGTCTAAATGTCCATGAATAAGAAATTAAACTATGAAAATTGAGATCGTGGAAATACAATTTTGTTTTCAAATGTTCGACTATCGGTATGCAATTTTTTTTTTCTTTTTGCTAAAATTACTTTTTTAGTTTCTATATAAAAATATTCACCGAAAAAAAAAATATATTAAGATAAAAAACTAGTAGCACAATCCATGCATATTGGAACGAAAACTTTTACTTTTTACCTTTTAGAGATGTACAAAATTTTAAAAAATATATAAAAATAAAAGGAAAAAAACATTGAAATTTTTTTAAAAAAATTAAAGTTTAGTTATAAAAATATTTTGAGCTCATCACTTGCAAAATATCAACCAATCCAGATATAAAATTCATGGAGAGATGCTATATTGTGCAGCCAATGTGTAGAACTAGTCTATGCATCTTCGGTATGGACCGATTGGCTTAATAAATTAATCACGGATCATGGGCACTCTTTCCAAAGGGGTTCTCGGCCGTGCTGTTGGTCTACAAACTATAGCCGAAGTGTGGACAGTCTTAACCTATCACTTCAGGTAGAGCTCGGCAGCCTGAGAGCTTGACCTACTCGTGTAGCTGCAATACATCAATACAGCAAATCATCCTTTATCTACTTATATATTTTCATAATTTTAAGTCAATTTGTAATTAATTGCATGCTATTGGCAAAAATTTTTCGGATTCCACGAAAGATTTTAGGTTTTTAATTAGAAAAGCATTGATGAGATCTATAAACAATTTTTTAATCTCCCATCAAATTTGATGGGGGTTGGAAAGTTAGGAGATTAAGAACTGCTATGCTTCTAAAAGCACAGTAGTCCTACTCTCTCTCTCTCTCTCTCCCTCTCTCTCTATAGAGAGAGAATTAAGCTGGAATACTATTAAAAGTAAAAAAACTCTTTTTTCTATCAACTTTTTAACCCTTGGATGAAAAATTATAGGGCAAGGATGATATTAGTCGGTTAGAGTTGAGTGGTCCCCCTAAGGTTAAGTACTCCCTACTGGATTATAGTATTTAATCAGATAGTTAGAAATGATAAAAAGAGTTGATCCAAAGGCTAAAATCCTGATAGCAACAATGAAATTTTGCTACTAATAGAGTAGTCCAGTTCAACTCTCTCTCTCTCTCTCTCTCTCTCTCTCTCTATATATATATATATATATATATAGAGAACTAGGCTACTATGCTATTATTAGCACCAAGTCATTGTGCTACCAAGTTTTTGGCCGTTGGATTGAGAGATGTGCGGTTAGGATGATGTGGGCCCCCTAGGGTTAAGTGGGTGGTTGATTGAATAGTATGATCTAATGGGTGAAAATAATCAAAGGGGTGGATCTAACGGTGAAAAATTTGGTAGCACGGAGACCTCCGTGCTATTGATAGCATAGCAGCCGGACTCTATAGATATATTTGATGTTATATTTGAATATTTAGTTTAGAAATTTAGATTTAATATAATACAATTTGAAATATTGAAAAAAGAAATAATTATTTCGGATTCAAATTTTCAGGTTCGGATTTTAAATTTTTGGTCGGATTCGGATTTGGATATGGATTTTTAAAATTCATTGGGTTCGGGTTTGGGTTCGTGTTCGTGTTCGTGTTCGGGTACAGGGTCGGGTTCGGGGCTCGTGTTTGGAGTCGGTTCGGATTCGGAACTTTAAAAATCCGTACCCAATCCGCCCGGTGGACATCGTGTGACCAGTATAAATAAATCAGCTTACCAAAATGATTGGTCCGCAAGCTGTTTTACCTACGGCCACCCCAAATTAATTGAATTTACCACCTCGATCGGTTTCAAGAATCAGGAGTAGTGCGTGGGTAGATACGAGATGAGTTCGTCGAGCCACAGGGCCATGGCCGAGAAGGCGGGCGCGAGGGCCGAAGACAAGTTCCGAGCAACGACGTGCGCGGGCGAGGGTGCAGCCCTCAAGGCGCAGCCGCTCTTCCCCGCCCGCCCGCCCGGCGCAGTTCTTACGGCATACAACGTCCACCTTGTCGCCGCCACCGAAGCTCCCGTCCGGCGGCACCGACCGGCACGCCGTCCTCGACGTCCCGCCAACCGCCGGCAGACGGACGCGATCAAGAAGAAGTTCAAGCGGGCCGTGCTCCTCACCCACCCGGACAAGAATCCCTCCGCGGGCCGCCGACGGTGCCTTCAAGCTCGTCGTCCGCGCCCGGGACGCCATCTCCTCCTCCTCCTCTTCACCGCATCCGCCGCCTCTCGCGAATCCCGGCCGTCCGGGTTCGAATCGCGCGCGCCACCGTACTCGCTCTCCGACTGGGTCGGGATTCGCGACGGAGCAAAACCATCGACCGGGTCCTCCTCCTCCTCCAACAAGAATGCTAACTCCGGCTCAGGGACCGCAGCCGGGCGATCGGCGGCATCACAAGAATCTTTCGGCGGCAGCGGCGCGCGTGCATGTGGCGCCCATCGCTTGCAATCGCGGCGCAAACTCCGGCCTCCGCTGCACGTTCGAAAGAAGCGGGTTCTTGGACGTCCGAATCATGTGCCCCAGTTGCAAGAAGATGTACCGCTGCCATATGGGAATAAGGTTGTCGTCGTAGCTGGATTAATTGCTAGAGAAGCGGCATGCAATTAAGTGTAAAGTAAATTAGCAGAGATTGATCGAAGCTAGTCTTGCCATTATTATTATATTAATAATGTATCTTTATTTACTTTCCTGCATGAGTGGCCGCGATCCATGCTTGTAATAATTGTGCATGTTTCTCTTATTCTTGAAATAAAAAGAGATGACGCAGCTTTTTCAAGATGATTTCATATATTGTTGCTAGTAGTGCAGCTCCGTTTTAGTTTCAATTCATTGATATTGTTTTCTGTCTTCTTTAATTATTGCCGAGTTGCGCATTGCAGTCAGTGTGCATGAGGAGTTGCGGTTTTGATCTCTTTAATTTGATTTGTGCGAAGATACTGTTTACGTTGGACAAGGGTTTAACTGATAATTTTTTTTTGATTAAACAGGGATATACCCTATTTCAAGAGAGATTACAAAGGGGCGGGGAAAAGTGTACAGAAACAAAACACAATAGCTCAAGAGCTCAGATGAGAGGGGATGAGATCAACAACTAATCATCTACGAGAGAGATAGAGAAAGCACATGTAATCACCAAACCGAGAAGGAGAGAGCCCCAGATTGGTTAAGTCCAAAGTGCCGTTTTCCACAAGCTGACAGTAGACTGGATGTTACGGCCTAGAGCTACACGTTGGTTGGTCTGGTCGTTGAATATCCGCCCATTCCGCTCGTTCCAAAGCACCCAAAGAACACGCCGATAGGATTAGATCAAAACCACCTTAGAATCCCTGCAGAGAAAGTACGCCGCGTTCGCTCCGGCGCTCCCTAAGGCTTCAAGAGGGCCAGCGAGAAGAATGTCACAAACCCGGCGGCCGAGCATGTCCGTCCAAAGCGATTTAGCCAAATGGCAGCAGAACAGTAGATGGTCGAGCGTCTCTGCATCCAAATTGCAAAGAACGCAGATCGAGGGGCCCTGCCAACCTCTTTTGGAAAGAAAGTCGGCAGTGAGGAGTCTATTGCGAGCAGCTAGCTAGCCACAAGAAAAGCTTAATGCGGAGGGGGATCCTGAGATTCCAGAGGAAGCTGATCTTGGAATTGTCGACGCCGTCGAATGTCAAGAACTCATAGGCACTTCGGACCAAGAACTTCCCGGAATTAGTCCAACGCCAAGAGATTGTGCCGTCAAGATTGGTCAGGGGCGAAGAAGAGCGGATCAGAGAAGTGAGTTGCTGAAGCTCAACTTGCTCTGTTTGGTTGAGGGGCGCCGTAAAGCCTAGATAGGCATCAGTAGCGAAGCGGGCCAACCAATACGAGACCGAAAGGTTCTTGTTTTTTGCCCCCGCAAAGAGATTCGGAAAGCGGTATCTAGGGGCTGAGCCATGACACCACCGTGCATTCCAGAATGAGATCGGTGACCCATTTCCAAGGTGAAAATCGACGGAAGAGAGGAAGGGCGCAGTGACGGTGAGGACATCACGCCATAGGCAAAGACCCCGCTAGTTTGGGGGTGCCCGGGAGGAGCCAAGCGTTTGTAGTGCTTACGAGTGAGGAGTTGGACCCAGTGGAAGGGAGGGAGAGTTAAAAAATTTCCGGATGGTCTTCATCAAGTGAGGCATTCATAGAACGGAGATTACAGATCCCTAGTCCGCCACGACATTTGGGGCGTACGCTTCCTCCCAATTTACAAGGCAAGCGCCGTGCTAAGCTTTTTACCTCTCCAGAAGAACCCACGACGGATTTTATCAATATCATTAATAACCCAAGACGGAAGAGCAAATGTCGAACAGAAAAAGATTGGGATAGAGGAGAGAGACGAATTGAGAAGGACTAACCGACCCCCTCTTGACAGCAGGAGACCCTTCCATCCAGCACAGCGGTTATCCAATTTTTCAATCAGTGGTAAGTAGTCAGCCTTGCTTAACTTCTTCGGAGAAAGAGGCAGTCCCAAATAGGGAAAGGGAAATCCATGCATGGCACAACCAAAAACGGCTCCCAGAGCGGAGGCTAGGCTGCTCGGTAAATTAATAGGAATAATGGCGCTTATGCGATAATTGATCCTGAGACCTGAATGTTCAGAGAAGGCGTCGAGGATGAGTTTTATGATCTCGGCAGACCTACAAGTGCCATCGAAGAAAAGTAGCAGATCGTCAGCGAATTGGAGAGTATAGAGTTTAGCATCGCCGATACCCAAAGCCGGAAGAGCGTGGTGGAGGCTAAGTGCATCATACGGAAAAGCACGTCGACGCACGTAACAAAAAGGAGGGGGAGAGTGGGTCCCCCGCCGAAGTCCACGCCTACAATTGAAGGACGCGCCGCCACTCCATTGAGCAGATTGCAGAGACGATGACCGCAGAAGGAAGAGATCCACCGGACCTGGCCGGTCACCAAAGCCTCTCACCTTGAGTAGGTCCAGGAGAAAGTGCCAATTAATGTGATTGAAGGCCCGATCAAAATCAATCTTGAAAAGCGCCGCCTGTTGCTTGGAGGAAAGTAGGTGGTGAGCTAGGACATGAGCAGAGAGAAAGTTGTCGAGGATGTGGCGACCCCGAATGAAAGCACCTTGAAAAGGGTTAATCAGTTGGTTCATATAGCATTGAAGCCTAATTGCTAACACTTTCAAAATGAGTTTGGGCAAACTGTGGAGCAAACTGATCGGGCGAAGATCCCGTGCAGAAATAACATGCTTTTTCTTTGGAATTGGGCAGATCCAACTGCAGTTTAATCCGCTCATATCCGAATTGCCGATGTAAAAGCACTCAAAGAGCTCCATGATGTCCGCCTCTAATATGTTCCAGAATTTTTGGAAGAAAAGCATCGGGAAGCCATCCGGGCCCGGGGCCTTTTCCGGTGCAGAGGAGAAAATTGCATGTTTCACTTCATCGACTGTGAAGGGAGCGTGAAGGGCCGAGAGGTCTAAGTCGTCGGCACCATAGAGGGTGGAAAGGTTGACCGTGGCACTGTGAGCTTGCTCAACTCCTAAAATGTTGTGGTAGAAGGAGCGCAGGTGATTAGCAACAGCAGGAGGGGTAGAGAAAGAGGAGATACCATCGGAGAGCTGGGAGAGAGAGTTGGTGGTTCTGCGACAACTGGCCTTGCGGTGAAAGAATTTAGTATTCGCGTCTCCCGCACTGAGCCATTGGATTCTGGATCACTGTCTCCATTTAATCTCCTCCTGAAGGCAGAGTTCCTCGTATCTACTTTTGAGAAGCGGCCGCAACCTGCATTCAGCGGCAGCTAGCGGCCTGCATTCCTCAGCCCGATCGAGCCACCCGATCCAAGAGAGGCATAAAGCAGTCTGAGATTTTGAGGAAGAGGTGATCCCATTAGACCAAGCCCGAAGAGCCGATTGCACCAATTTGAATTTCAAAGTGAAGCGCTGGATTATGTCTCGGCCTGGCACCGTCGAGCTCCACGCCTGATTTATAATCTCACCAATGATCGGATACCTGAGCCAATAGGACTCAAAACGAAACAGGTTGGGCGAGGGAATGAAAGTGTGAGCCGAGAGAATCAGTGGTGAGTGGTCAGATCTGGGGCGTGGTAGAGCATAAAGAGAGGAGCGGGGAAAGGCAAGGTACCAGTCTTGAGAGACGAATGCGCGATCAAGTCGTTCTAGGGTGGGGATAGCTCTGCCATCGGTCCAAGTGTAGGACTTGTTGAGAAGTGGGCGGTCGAAAAGCCCCAAGTCGGTGACCAGCTCCCTAAACAGCAAGGTATCATTAGTGTTCGACAGCGGCCCATTTTTGTCAAGAGGAGAGAGCAAAGTGTTGAAGTCGCCAATAGCCACCCACGCGCCCACGGATAGTTGGCCAAGGAACCTGAGGTGCTGGAAGAAGTCAGGTCTCAAGCTAGCGCAGGTCGGGCCATAGATGTTGGAGATCATGAAGATGCTTCCATCCCTCTTCCTTCTCAGAGCCACGGTGAGGGAGAAAGAAGCAGCCCACTCCTCAACGCACTCAAAGAGACAAGGATTCCAGGCAGTAATGAGACCTCCTTTGGTCCCCGAGGCATCAAGGGCACGAAAGTCCTGTAGGTGGAAGCCGCAAAAAGAAGAGAATTTGACACGGGAAATGGAAGACAGTTTGGTCTCTTGAAGACAGACTACACAGCATTTGCTATTACGAATAACAGAACGAACGACAGCGCACTTGGCCGAATCGTTAAGGCCCCGCACATTCCAAGTAAAAATAATCGAATTAGAATTCTAAAGCGATTATTTTTCGATTAAATAGCTAGGAGTGTATCCTGTTTAATTGAGATGGAACAAAAGTTATAGAATATTATGCTACAGAAGACCATACCAGCTGCGTCCCGGCGCATAGTCATCCCAACAACAAATATATACTATAACTAGTCATCCCAATTCTTCAATGATTTTGATACTACGTACGGGTGGCACTAAAACTTCTCTAGCTAGCTTCCAGACTGCCTAGGAGGAGATAATGATCGACTAGACGTTCCTCTCGCAATAGAATTTTGTGTTAAGCTACGGTGCTGTTAGAAACAGAAACTTTCAACTTTTAAGTCCTTAGGTCCATACTATTATCATCATTCAGTAAACCTATAAAAATTCGAAAGCTAAAAAATTAAAGTATGTATTTCCAAAAGCATAATATATAGCGGCACACTAGAAATTTTATTAGGTAGAATCGGTAGAGCTTGAATTAAATGCCTACTGACAAAATTTGTATAAAATATTAAAAATCGTAAATCGTATAACGATTTAATGTTGGAAGAGAATCAATATCACTAGTTATAAGAAAAACAAGAATGAAGAAAGGATAAGGAATCGAGATAAAATTTCCAAACTTTAATTTTTTGGTAAATGTCATATGAAAGCCAATTTTTCTAGAAAATTATAAAAGGTAAAACTTTGATTGTTTTGTTTGACATATATTGTGGTAAAAATTTTGTAATTGAATAATACATGCAACATGTAGTGTAGCAATTACAAAGCATATATTCATCTTACTTGGCTCGAAGATGCATGTTCCACATCAACTAGGCTCTTTTGATGCACAAATAATTATAACTGAAATTTCGAACAATTTTGATGTACGTGCGTAGTTCTTTATGGGAAATTGAACCTCATTGTGTTGCCCAGCTATAGCATCAGAATATAACAGTGACGAACTTTGAACGTCTCCTATGTAGTTGAACTTCAGTGCAGCAGCATCTTCAATACGAAATGGGAATTTCATTAGGTTTAGATTAGTTTTCTTTATTTTGATTAATTTGATTTTATATATTTAGACTTTGCTTTGAGGAAATTGAGCTTTTTTTTTTTTTTTAAGTACTCCAGTTTGTTGTAGGCGAGATAGAGTTACTAGGATGAAAATTTTGCTTCATACATCTAGAACCCTTTATAAATATCTTTCGAAAATGGGATTAAAATTTTTAAAAGATAAAATATGTGGGAGATAGATCTCTTAACAGTATTTGAAATTATGTCTAAATGTCCACGAATAAGAAATTAAACTATGTAAATTGAGAGAGCGTGGAAATACAATTTTGTTTTTAAATGTTCAACTATCGGTATACAATTTTTTTTTCCTTTTTTCTATACCATGTATGTTTGCGGGAAAATTTCTTCTCTTCTTCATGGTTTAATTCTTCTCTCTTCTTTCTCTTTTGCTTATTTTCTTATTTTCTATTATTCTGCTTTTAAATTTTATTTACAATATTCTAAAATTCATTATTATTTTCTTTTCTTTCCGACTATTTGCTAAAATTATTCTTTTATTTTCTATATAAAAACATTCACCGAAGAAAAATATATAGTAAGATACAAAACTAGTAGCCCAATCCGTGCATGTTGGATCGAAAATTTTTATTTTTTGCCATTTAGAGATGTACACAATTTTAAAAATTATATAAAAATAAAATTAAAAAAACATTGAAAATTAAAAAAACAATTAAAATTTAGTTATAAAAAAATTTTGAGCTCATCACGGCAAAATATCAACCAATCCAGGTATGAAATTCATGAATGGAGATGCTATATTGTGGAGCCAATGTCAACAACTAGTCTATGCATCTTCGGTATGGACCGATTGGTTTAATAAATTAATCACGGATCATGGGCGCTCTTTTCAAAGGGGTTCTCGGCCGTGCTGTCGGTCTTCAAACTATAGCCGAAGTGTAGACAGCCTTAACCAATCACTTCAGGTAGAGCTCGGCCGCCTGAGAGCTCGACCTACTCGTGCAGCTGCAATACATCAAGAAAGCAAATCATCCTTTATCTACTTATATATTTTCATAATTTTAAGTCAATTTGTAATTAATTGCATGCTATTGGGAAAAATTTTTCGGATTCCACCAAAGATTTTAGGTTATTAATTAGAAAAGCTTCGATGAGATTTATAAGCAGCTCTTTTTAATCACCCATCAAACTTGATGGATGGCTAGAAAGTTAGAAGCATAAGAACTATTGTGCTCCTAATTAATAGCACAGTAGCCCTACTCTCTCTCTCTCTCTCTCTCTCTCTCTATATATATATATATATATATATATATATATATATATATATATATATATATATATATATATAGGTTAGGGCTACTATCCTATTAATAGGATAGGAGCACTTGTCCTATCAAATTTTTAATCATTGGATGAGAAATTGTAGGGTTAGGATGATATTAGTCGGTTAGAGTTGAATGGTCCCCCTAGGGTTGAGTGGTCCCATTTGGTTTATAGTATTTAATCCAATAGTTAGAAATGATGATAAGAGTTGATCCAAGGGCTAAAAAACTGATAGGACAAGTGATCCTATCCTATTAAAAGGATAGTAGACGGACTCTCTCTCTCTCTCTCTCTCTCTCTCTCTCTCTATATATATATATATATATATATATATATATATATATATATATATACTCTCTCTCTCTCTCTCTCTATATATGTATAGAACTAGGCTGGAATACTATTAATAGCACCAATGACTTGGTGCTAGTAAGTTTTCTACCCTTGGATTAAAAGATGTGCAGCTAGGATGATGTGGGCCCCTAGGGTTGAGTGGGTGGTTGGTTGAATAGTATAATCTAACGGGTAATATTAATCAAAGGGGTTAATCCAAGGGTAGAAAACTTACTAGCACCAATTTCATCGTCTTATTAATAGCATACAATGGGACTCTATATATATATATATATATATATATATATAGAGAGAGAGAGAGAGAGAGAGAGAGAGAGAGAGAATTAAGATGGAATACTATTAATAGTAAAAAATTCTTTTTACTATCAAGTTTTTAACCCTCGGATAAAAAATTGTAGGGTAAGGATCATATTAGTCGGTTAAAGTTGAGTGGTCCCCCTAAGGTTGAGTGCTCCCATTGGATTATAGTATTTAATCAAATGGTCGAAATGATAAAGAGTTGATCCAAAGGCTAAAAAGCTGGTAGCAACAAAGAAATTTTGCTACTAATAGTAGTCCGATTCAACTCTCTCTCTCTCTCTCTCTCTCTCTCTCTATATATATATGGCTACTATGCTATCGGAAGCACGGAGCCTTCCGTGCTTCCACGTCGTTCGATGATGCGGCTTTCGAATCGTCGATCGGCTCGTTAAACTTGATCTAGAGTATTTGAAATATCTAGAAAATAAATTTTATAATTTTTCGATATCATTTGCCTAGTGATCGAATGGGCACAAAATCAAATAATTTTAATGGTCATAGTGAGCCGTTTGAAAGTTTAACGGTATAGAAATATCCAAATTACATGAAATTTTGATAGAAAATTCTTTATACTATATAAAACAAGATCAATATCTTTGATCTAAATTTTTAATGCTATATTATCGCGTTTTGTAAGATTTTTATTTTCGGTAGTTGATTTTTAGCCCTTCGTTCGCTAGGCAAATAATATCGAAAAATCACAAAATTTATTTTCTAGGTACTTCAAGTACTCTAGATCAAATTTAACTGAGCCGATCGACGATTCTAAGCCACAACATCGAACGACGTGGAAGCACGAGCCCTCCGTGAAGCATAGTAGCCTTACTCTATATATATATATATATATATATAGTCGGATTGGTTACTATTAGTAGCAAAATCCCATTGTTGCTACTAGTTTTTTAACCTTTTGGATCGGCCTTATCATTATTTCTAACCATTGGATTAAATACTATAACCTATTGGGGACCACTCAACCCTAGGGTACCACTCAACGCTAACTACCTAATATTATCTTGACCCTACAAATTTTCATCCGAGGGTTAAAAATTTGGTAGTAAAAAAGGCGTTTTACTACTAATAGTATTCCAGCCTAATTCTCTCTCTCTCTCTCTCTCTCTCTCTCTCTCTCTATATATATATATATATATATATATATATATATATATATATATAAATTTGATGTTATATTTGAATTTTTAGTTTAGAAATTTAGATTTATATAATATAATATATTTGAAATATTGAAAAAAAAAATAATAGTTTGGAATTCAAATTTTCAGATTCGAATTTTAAATTTTTGGTCGGATTAATTCGGGTTTGGATATGAATTATTAAAATCCATCGGGTTCGGGTTCGGGTACGGGGTCGGGGTTGGGGTCGGTTACGGATCTCGGGTTTGGAGTCAGTTCGGATTCGGATTTTTAAAAATCCGCCCGAATCCGTCCGCCGGTTGACATCTCTATTTGCACGGATGGCACGTGTAACCAGTATAAATAAATCAGCTCACCAAAATGATTGGTCCGCAAGCTGTTTTACCTACGGCCACCCCAAATTAATTGAATTTACCACCTCCATCGGTTTCAAGAATCAGGAGTAGTGCGTAGATACGAGATGAGTTCGTCGAGCTACAGGGCCATGGCCGAGAAGGCGAAGGCGAGGGCCGAAGACAAGTTCCGGAGCAACGACGTGCGCGGGGCGAGGGTGCAGGCCCTCAAGGCGCAGTCGCTCTTCCCCGCCCTGCCCGGCCTGGCGCAGGCCCTTACGGCATACAACGTCCACCTTGTCGCCGCCACCAGGAAGCTCCCGTCCGGCGGCACCGACTGGCACGCCGTCCTCGACGTCCCGCCAACCGCCGGCACGGACGCGATCAAGAAGAAGTTCAAGCGGCTGTGCCTCCTCACCCACCCGGACAAGAATCCCTCCGCGGCTGCCGACGGTGCCTTCAAGCTCGTCGTCCGCGCCTGGGACGCCATCTCCTCCTCCTCCTCTTCAGCTGCATCCGCCGCCGCCTCCTGCGAATCCCAGCCGTCCGGGTTCGAATCGCGCCGCCACCGTACTCGCTCCGACTCGGGGTCGGGATTCGCCGACGGAGCAAAACCATCGACCGGGTCCTCCTCCTCCTCCAACAGTAATGCTAACTCCGGCTCAGGACCGCAGCCCGGGCGATCGGCGGCATCACAAGAATCTTTCGGCGGCAGCTGCGGCGCCGTGCATGTGGCGCCCTACTGCTTGCACTGCAGCGCAAACTCCGGCCTCCGCTTCACGTTCGAAAGAAGCGGTTTCTTGGACGTCCGAATCATGTGCCCCAGTTGCAAGAAGATGTACCGCTGCCATATGGGAATAAGGTTGTCGTCGTAGCTGGATTAATTGCTAGAGAAGCGGCATGCAATTAAGTGTAAAGTAAATTAGCAGAGATTGATCGAAGCTAGTCTTGCCATTATTATTATATTAATAATGTATCTTTATTTACTTTCCTGCATGAGTGGCCGCGATCCATGCTTGTAATAATTGTGCATGTTTCTCTTATTCTTGAAATAAAAAGAGATGACGCAGCTTTTTCAAGATGATTTCATATATTGTTGCTAGTAGTGCAGCTCCGTTTTAGTTTCAATTCATTGATATTGTTTTCTGTCTTCTTTAATTATTGCCGAGTTGCGCATTGCAGTCAGTGTGCATGAGGAGTTGCGGTTTTGATCTCTTTAATTTGATTTGTGCGAAGATACTGTTTACGTTGGACAAGGGTTTAACTGATAATTTTAATCGAATTAGAATTCTAAAGCGATTATTTTTCGATTAAATAGCTAGGAGTGTATCCTGTTTAATTGAGATGGAACAAAAGTTATAGAATATTATGCTGAGAAGACCATACCAGTGTCCTACATAGTCATCCCAACAACAAATATATACTATAGTCATCCCAATTCTTCAATGATTTTGATACTACGTACGGGTGGCACTAAAAGTTCTCTAACTAGCTTCCAGACCGCCTAGGAGGAGATAATGATCGACTACGCGTTCCTCTCGCAATAGAATTTTGTGTTAAGCTACTGCGCTGTTAGAAACAGAAACTTTCAACTTTTAAGTCCTTAGGTCCATACTAGCTAGAATCATCATTCAGTAAACCCTATAAAAATTCGAAAGCTAAAAAATTAAAGTATTTATTTCCAAAAGCAAAATATATAGCGGCACACTAGAAATTTTATTAGGTAGAATCGGTAGAGCTTGTATTAAATGCCTACTGACAAAATTTGTATAAAATATTAAAAATCATAAATCGTATAACGATTTAATGTTGGAAGAGAATCAATATCACTACTTATACGAACAACAAGAATGAAGAAAGGATAAGAAATCGAGATAAAATTTCCAAACTTTAATTTTTTTGTAAATGTCTATATGAAAGCCAATTTTTCTAGAAAATTATAAAAGGTAAAACTTTGATTGTTTTGTTTGACATATATTGTGGTAAAAATTTTGTAATTGAATAATACATGCAACATGTAGTGTAGCAATTACAAAGCATATATTCATCTTACTTGGCTCGAAGATGCATGTTCCACATCAACTAGGCTCTTTTGATGCACAAAAAATTATAACTGAAATTTCGAACAATTTTGATGTACGTGCGTAGTTCTATATGGGAAATTGAACCTCATTGTGTTGCCCAGCTATAGCATCAGAATATAACAGTGACGAACTTTGAACGTCTCCTATGTAGTTGAACTTCAGTGCAGCAGCATCTTCAATACGAAATGGGAATTTCATTAGGTTTAGATTAGTTTTCTTTATTTTGATTAATTTGATTTTATATATTTAGACTTTGCTTTGAGGAAATTGAGCTTTTTTTTTTTTAAGTACTCCAGTTTGTTGTAGGCGAGATAGAGTTACTAGGAAGAAAATTTTGCTTCATACATCTAGAAGCCTTTATAAATATCTTTCGAAAATGGGATTAAAATTTTTAAAAGATAAAATATGTGGGAGATAGATCTCTTAACAGTATTTGAAATTATGTCTAAATGTCCACGAATAAGAAATTAAACTATGTAAATTGAGAGAGCGTGGAAATACAATTTTGTTTTTAAATGTTCAACTATCGGTATACAATTTTTTTTTTTCCTTTTTTCTATACCATGTATGTTTGCGGGAAAATTTCTTCTCTTCTTCATGGTTTAATTCTTCTCTCTTCTTTCTCTTTTGCTTATTTTCTTATTTTCTATTATTCTGCTTTTAAATTTTATTTACAATATTCTAAAATTCATTATTATTTTCTTTTCTTTCCGACTATTTGCTAAAATTATTCTTTTATTTTCTATATAAAAACATTCACCGAAGAAAAATATATAGTAAGATACAAAACTAGTAGCACAATCCGTGCATGTTGGATCGAAAATTTTTATTTTTTGCCATTTAGAGATGTACAAAATTTTAAAAATTATATAAAAATAAAATTAAAAAAACATTGAAAATTAAAAAAACAATTAAAATTTAGTTATAAAAATATTTTGAGCTCATCACTAGCAAAATATCAACCAATCCAGGTATGAAATTCATGAATGGAGATGCTATATTGTGGAGCCAATGTCAACAACTAGTCTATGCATCTTCGGTATGGACCGATTGGCTTAATAAATTAATCACGGATCATGGGCGCTCTTTTCAAAGGGGTTCTCGGCGGTGCTGTCGGTCTTCAAACTATAGCCGAAGTGTGGACAGCCTTAACCAATCACTTCAGGTAGAGCTCGGCCGCCTGAGAGCTCGACCTACTCGTGTAGCTGCAATACATCAAGAAAGCAAATCATCCTTTATCTACTTATATATTTTCATAATTTTAAGTCAATTTGTAATTAATTGCATGCTATTGGGAAAAATTTTTCGGATTCCACCAAAGATTTTAGGTTATTAATTAGAATAGCTTCGATGAGATTTATAAGCGACTCTTTTTAATCACCCATCAAACTTGATGGATGGCTAGAAAGTTAGAAGCATAAGAACCGTTGTGCTCCTAATAGCACAAGAGTCCCTACTCTCTCTCTCTCTCTCTCTCTCTCTCTCTCTCTCTCTCTCTCTCTCTATATATATATATATATATATATATATATATATATATATATATATATATATATATATATATATATATATATATATATGTATATATATAGGCTAGGGCTACTATCCTATTAATAGGATAGGAGCACTTGTCCTATCAAATTTTTAATCCTTGGATGAGAAATTGTAGGGTTGGGATGATATTAGTCGGTTAGAGTTGAATGGTCCCCCTAGGGTTGAGTGGTCCCCACTGGTTTATAGTATTTAATCCAATAGTTAGAAATGGTGAAAAGAGTTGATCCAAAGACTAAAAAGCGATAGGACAAGTGATCCTATTCTATTAAAAGGATAGTAGACGGACTCTATATATATATATATATATATATATATATATATATATATATATATATATATATATATATATATATATATATAGAGAGAGAGAGAGAGAGAGAGAGAGAGAGAGAATATATACTATTATATATATATATATATAAAAAAATTCTTTTTACTATCAAGTTTTTAACCCTCGGATAAAAAATTGTAGGGTAAGGATGATATTAGTAGGTTAAAGTTGAGTGGTCCCCCTAAGGTTGAGTGCTCCCCACTGGATTATAGTATTTAATCAAATGGTCAGAAATGATAAAAAGAGTTGATCCAAAGGCTAAAAAACTGGTAGCAACAAAGAAATTTTGCTACTAATAGAGTAGTCCAGTACAACTCTATATATATATATATATATATATATATATATATATATATATATATATATGTGTGTGTGTGTGTGTGTGTGTGTGTGTGTGTGTGTGTGTGTGTGTGTGTGTGTGTGTGTGTGTGTGTGTGTGTGTGAGGCTACTATGCTATCGGAAGCACGGAGCTGCCGTGCTTCACGTCGTTTTTCGATGATGCGGCTATCGTCGATCGGCTCCGTTAAACTTGATCTAGAGTATTTGAAATACCTAGAAAATAAATTTTATAATTTTTCGATATCATTTGCCTAGTGATCGAAGGGGCACAAAATCAAATAATTTTAATGGTCATAGGGAGCCGTTTGAAAGTTTAACGGTATAGAAATATCCAAATTACATGAAATTTTGATAGAAAATTCTTTATACTATATAAAACAAGATCAATATATATATATAGAGTAAGGCTACTATGCTTGGAAGCACGGAGGGCTCCGTGCTTCCACGTCGCTTTCGATGTTGTGGCTTAGAATCGTCGATCGGCTCAGATTAAACTTGATCTAGAGTACTTGAAGTACCTAGAAAATAAATTTTGCGATTTTTCGATATTATTTGCCTAGCGAACGAAGGGGCTAAAAATCAACGGCTGAAAATAAAAATCTTACAAAACGCGATAATATAGCATTAAAAATTTAGATCAAAGATATTGATCTTGTTTTATATAGTATAAAGAATTTTCTATCAAAATTTCATGTAATTTGGATATTTCTACACCGTTAAACTTTCAAACGGCTCAGACCATTAAAATTATTAATTTTCAGTCCCTTTGATTACTAGGCAAATGATATCGCAAAACCATAAAATTTATTTTCTAGGTATTTCAAATACTCTAGATCAAGTTTAACGAGCCGATCGACGATTCGAAACATCATCGAAACGACGTGGAAGCACGGAAGGCTCGTCCGATAATAGCATAGTAGCCTCACACTATATATATATATATATATATATATATATATATATAGTCGGATTGGGCTACTATTAGTAGCAAAATCCCATTGTTGCTACTAGTTTTTTATCCTTTGGATCGGCTCTTATCATTATTTCTAACCATTGGATTAAATACTATAACCTATTGGGGACCACTCAACCCTAGGGGTACCACTCAACGCTAACTACCTAATATTATCCTGACCCTACAAATTTTCATCCGAGGGTTAAAAACTTGGTAGTAAAAAAGGCGTTTTACTACTAATAGTATTCCAGCCTAATTCTCTCTCTCTCTCTCTCTCTCTCTCTCTCTCTATATATATATATATATATATATATTTGATGTTATATTTGAATTTTTAGTTTAGAAATTTAGATTTATATAATATAATATATTTGAAATATTGAAAAAAAAATAATAGTTTGGAATTCAAATTTTGATTCGAATTTTAAGTTTTTGGTCGGATTAATTCGGGTTTGGATATGAATTATTAAAATCCATCGGGTTCGGGTTCGGGTACGGGGTCGGGGTCGGGGTCGGATTACGGATCTCGGGTTTGGAGTCGGTTCGGATTCGGATTTTTAAAAATCCGCCCGAATCCGTCCGCCGGTTGACATCTCTAGCTATTTGCACGGATGGCACGTGTAACCGATATAAATAAATCGGCTCACCAAAATGATTGGTCCGCAAGCTGTTTTACCTACGGCCACCCCAAATTAATTGAATTTACCACCTCGATCGGTTTCAAGAATCAGGAGTAGTGCGTAGATACGAGATGAGTTCGTCGAGCTACAGGGCCATGGCCGAGAAGGCGAAGGCGAGGGCCGAAGACAAGTTCGAGCAACGACGTGCGCGGGGCGAGGGTGCGAGCCCTCAAGGCGCGATCGCTCTTCCCGCCCTGCCGGCCTCGCGCAGCCCTTACGGCATACAACGTCCACCTTGTCGCCGCCACCGAAGCTCCGTCCGGCGGCACCGACCGGCACGCCGTCCTCGAAGTCCCGCCAACCGCCGGCACGGACGCGATCAAGAAGAAGTTCAAGCGGCTGTGCCTCCTCACCCACCCGGACAAGAATCCCTCCGCGGCTGCCGACGGTACCTTCAAGCTCGTCGTCCGCGCCTGGGACGCCATCTCCTCCTCCTCCTCTTCAGCTGCATCCGCCGCCGCCTCCTGCGAATCTAAGCCGTCCGGGTTCGAATCGCGCCGCCACCGTACTCGCTCCGACTCGGGGTCGGGATTCGCCGACGGAGCAAAACCATCGACCGGGTTGTAGAGACCTGGAAAATTGCACCTGAGGCTTGTCTACAGCTCTGGAGAGTGTCGGGACCAGCCTGGGTCGCGTTAGCGCCAAATTGACGCTAAACGGGCCCCGTAGGAACGCGAGAGCAGCGTGTGTCACGAAAATGCAAATAGCGGTGTGTTTACGTGAGTGCAGTACAAGTCTGTTGCTATACCGGTATAGCAACGGTTGCTATCTCGGTATAGCCACCGAGCTATCTTGGTATGGCCTGCGTGATCTTTGTCGGGTTACTGTTTGTCGTACAAGTAGGGTTTTGTGCGGGTACAAACGAGGCGGTTTGACTTTTTGGGCACTTGTCACATCACCCTCACTCCTCTTTTTATTGCGAGAGAAGAGAGGAGATCATCTTCCTCCTCTCCTTCTTCTTCTCCTTCCTTGGCTACTGCTGCTGCTGCTCCCCTAAGCTCGAGGGTGGAACCGAGCTTGCTGACGACGCGCCGCGGAGCGGATCGAGCGAGTTTTCGACGACGCGACGTTGCGAGGGAGCCCGGCGTGCGCGCAGGACCGCCGCCCCCGATTCGGCGACTGACCTAGGGCTTGTTTCGAGGTGAGTAGCCCATCAAGTTTCCCTCCGTTGCATCTTTTTCCTGGATTTTCGAACCTGCTGGCAGCACCGTCGACCCGCGGAGTTTTGACCATATCTCTGTGTAGGAGAGTCGAAACGCGACGAAATCTGGGGCGTTGGATCCGCGACTGCGAGACGATTCCAACGACACCTTACTTGCTGGATTTGGACAAGGTTTACTCAGTCGGAACCCATCTTTACTGAGTCTCGGATTTGCGACAAATTACGAAAAGGCCGAACTAGAATTCGCGTCGACCGTCGGTACTTTGGCTAGTACTCCGCGCAGGGAGGTCGGATCGCGTCGAAACTTGCGGCGTTGGATTCTTGACTGCGAGACGAAGATTTTGAGCCGTGGATCGCTGAATTTGGATAAGGTTAGCCCTGTTGGAATTAAGCTTTTCTCAGCCGCTGTTTTCCGGCAGATTTCGTGAACTCGTGCTTTTGCCTCTTCGCAGCGGGAGACTTCGGACCTTTGGCGGATCAGCGAAGGAACTCTTGGACGCGGGCCACTTCCTTCGCTGCCAGGGAATCGCTATCGAGGTGGGTTTTCATCGGATCATGCCTAATTCAAGTAGTCAACATGTATAAGTTCCGGGTTTTGACTAACTCGTGATCGTTCGAATTCATGATTAGTAGTGCTTTAAATCTGAATTGTGGGAGCATGTTTAGTATACTTTAATTATACATGTGGACTTGGACTTGACTTAGGAGAAAACCACGTTTTGGATCGTCATTAGCCTACACTACCGGATTTAGCTCTAGGAGCCGTTTGTGCTGTATCATCGCAGTGGGAGTGCGAGGGATACCCAGGGTAGTGTAGTTTGCTTTTACGCTCGCGCTGGGGATGCCGAGCTTACTTTCAGCAGAGTCTAGTCGTGCTGGTTGTCGGGCACCGTCGGGGGTTTGACGGGGGACCCAGTGTACTGTGTGGTTACAGTTTGTGCCAAGGGGCACGTGGTGTGTTAGTTCGTTGACCCTGTGTACTTGACTATGCCTGTGAGAGCCAGATTGAGCTCGACAGAGATACGCTTGCATACTCGGTTGGTTCGCGCCCACGAGTGCCGCTCCGGAGTCTGGCTTAGTGCTTTTGCGTTGGTGTCGCTGCGCCCTCGTTGTGGGTTAATCTCCGCTAGCTACCCCTGGGGTAGTTGTAGTGTTGCCTCGACAGGCGGGACGGGTGCTTTCACAGTCCCTCGTAAGATTGGGTTAGCTTTTACTAGTTCTACAGAGAGTGGTTTAGAGCAGGATAGTATAGGGTTTGTTAGCTGTCGAGTGTTTCCAGCTTCTTTTACTTTCTTGCTTACCCTGTAGACTTAGTGGGTGGACCGATGTGTTTAGGGCGGCACTCACTGAGGACTACTTGTTTTTATAGTAGTTCTCACGCCCTCTTTCTTCCACTGTTGTTGCAGGGCCTTCTGTTGCGGCTGCTGCTCCGTCTGAGTCGGATCGCGGGAAGGGCGTGGCGAGCTAGAGCCTACCCTTCGAGTTCTGTGCTGAGCTAGAGGACTTCTCCTGCAGGTAGTGATAGTTTTTGGTTTGGACACTTTTGTACATACAGTCGAACTCGCTGGAGCGAGTTGTGTTTCTTTTGTATGTATATAAAGTCGTTGTTTTCCTACCTGTTTGTTTTTAGTTATTTCAGCTCTATGCTACTGTTTGTAGCATTGTATGTTTATACAGGTACAGCTACGCTTCGTATACAGAAGAAATTCTTTTGTATACGGCGGATTTGTCGGCGTGCCCGGTGAATGTGCTACCCGGGGCGTGACAGATTAAGTTGGTATCAGAGCTTAGTATTAGGTCGTTGGGACCTAGGAAACCTAAGCTGGTTAACCTTAGGAAGGCTTGACGCGAGAGGCGTGATTTAACGCGAAAGTCATTGATTGATTGTTCTAACTCATCCTAGAGTGGAGTGAGTGACTGAAGGAGTGCCTGTTTCGGTCCAGAAATATTATGTTGGCTGCAGACAACATAATTTCGAGAGCAGGACATGTCGAGACTTTCGTTGATTGGGTCGAGTGTTTTTGTATCGACCTTGTTTCTATGTGTGCGGCTATGCGCCTCGCAGGACGACCGCCGCTACGGGGTCGCGCCCCACCACCACTACCACCACTACCACCCCAGATACCAGAGCAGATGGATCAGGGCACCCGACCTGAGACGGGTGCACCTCCTGTAGTGGAGCCGAGCATGACGAGTGCCCAGTCAGAGTTGAGCGCCCGAGATAAGCGCAGCGAGAGCGACGAGCGGCGGGTCTGCTACAGCAGATGTGCGAGAGGCTAGTGGCATCATCGAGTACATCGTCGGGGGCACCGGCTCAGCCTACTCCGCCACCCCTACTCCACTCTGCATGCCGATTACCGCCACACCCCCACCGAGAGATACCTCCAGCCGGTGGCGCCGGTTAGAGGACCGATTTCGTCGGCTAACGGCGGAGCGGGAGCGGTTGGCGAGCTTTTGTTTCGTTTCCGCCGCCTCGACCCACCGATGTTTGACGGGGTGTGCGCCGAGCCTTGGGTTTTGGAGAGCTGGATTAGTGCGATGGAGAGGATTTTTGAGGATATGTTCGTCCTAGAGGATCAGGATCAGGTTCACCTTGGGGTCCACTGTTTAGTTGGGGACGCCCGGGACTGGTGGAGGAGGATGAGGCGTGATCGAGTGTTGTGGCCTCTCGGTTGGTGGGATGAGTTACGTAGGATCTTGTGCGCACATATTTTCCCCGATGTAAAGCGAGAGGATAGAGGATGACACGAAGAGGATTCGACGGGGGTGATCGCACGGTTCGGGAGTACGTTCGGGAGTTTACGCGACTCTGACGTGTGCCGTTTGTGGCTAGAGATGAGGCGCACCGGGTGTATCTATTCGAGCAGGGCTTGAGGCCAGATCTGTACAGGTTCGTTAGGGCGCGGAGGTCGAGGACCCTGGATGTGTCTATTGAGCAGGCTTTGTTTGAGGAGAGGAGTGAGACGACACTTCGAGAGAGGACTCGGCGGGACCGAGTCGGGACGAGACGCCCGCTCGATGACGGGGACGATCGAGCGATGGCGTCCGCCGAGACCTCCACGATCACGGTTTCGAGGTCGTGGGTCCTCGAGGGCGCCGGCGTACGAGATACCGTCGGCGAGCGGCACCACGGAGGACACGGCGGTGCGTGATGCGCGGAGGACCGCACGCGGCCCGACGGTGTGAGCGGCGGGAGGGCGGTGTTTTGGATGTGGACGACGGGACACTTTAGGGCGGCTGCCGCAGCGACATCGTCGGCACCATCTGACATCGGCCAGCCGGATCCCGCGATCGTACGGGACACCGCCGAGCTACCGTCGTGAGGATCGGGCGTCTGTGCCGCGACGAGCGACGGCGACGAGCTCCCGGCGAGTGTATGCGGCTCGGGTGGAGGACTCTTCGACGGTAGGTGTGGTGGCAGGTATCACTTTACTTTCTGGTACTAGAGCTCGTACTTTATTTGATACCGGCTCATCGCATTCTTTTATTAGTCGAGCTTTTGCATTATTACATGGTCTAGAGTTAGGGTTGTTGCCTCAGACCCGGGAGATTCAGGTCCCCGACCATGTAGTACGGGTTGTAGAGTGTTGTAGGTCGTGTCCGGTGCAGCTAAATTTGTGGATTTTGCCCGCCGACTTGCTAGTTTTAGGGCAGCTGCATGACTTCGACATAGTGCTTGGCATGGATTGGCTGACGCGGTACTACGCGACTATTGACTGCGGAGAGAGGACGGTGACGCTCCGCGAGCCAGGCCAGGAGGAGTTCACTTTCAGAGGCTGCAGGAGCACGTTGTTCGCCGCGTGGATTTCTTCAGCGAGAGCCCGACGGTGATGAGTAGAGGGTGCACCGCTTTTCTGGCGACGGTTACAGAGGTACCTACGGCGGCACCGAGGCTCGAGGACATCCCTGTGGTTCGCGAGTTTCCGGATGTATTTCCCCCTGAGACGACGACTATGCCGCCGGAGAGGGAGATCGAGTTTGTGATTGATGTAGTCCACAGGCGCACCAATCTCGAAGGTACCTTACGGGATGGCACTGCGGTGAGAGAGCTAAAGACGCAGCTTCGAGGATTTGATGGATAAGGGGTACGTGAGACGCAGTGTATCGCCTTGGGGAGTGCCGGTGTTATTTGTAAAGAAGAAGGATGGTTCACTTAGGTTATGCGTGGATTACCGGGAGCTGAATAAAGTGACCATCAAGAACAAGTATCCTTTGCCGCGCATTGATGATTTGTTTGATCAGCTGCAAGGATCTTGTGTCTTCTCGAAGATTGATCTCCAGTCAGGTTACCACCAGCTGAGAGTGAGGGCCGAGGATGTTTTCAAGACGGCTTTTAGGACTCGGTACGGGCATTACGAGTTTACAGTGATGCCATTTGGATTGACAAATGCCCCTGCCGCGTTCATGGATCTGATGAACAGGGTGTTTAAGCCGTACTTGGACCGATTTGTGGTAGTCTTCATCGACGATATCCTGATATACTCCCGTAGCGATGCCGAGCATGAGGAGCACTTGAGGATAGTGCTACAGCTTGCGAGAGAAGGAGGCTGTATGCCAAGTTAAAGAAGTGCGAGTTACGGTTACGGGAGGTTACTTTCTTGGGCCATGTGATTTCTGCGGATGGGTGGCGGTGGACCCGAAGAAGATTGAGGCTATTCGGGATTGGCCCGGGCCTACGACGGCGGCCAGGGTGCAGAGCTTCATTGGGCTTGCTGGATATTACCGTCGGTTTGTGGAAGGCTTTGCGAAGCTTTCCACACCCCTCACTCGACTGACTCGTAAAGGAATTAAGTTCACCTGGAGTGAGGACTGCCAGAGGAGCTTTGATGATTTGAGACAGCGATTGATGTCAGCTCCTATCCTTGCCCTTCCATTTATGGGGGAAGGATATGTGATCTACAGCGACGCATCACACAGTGGACTGGGTTGTGTGTTGATGCAGCATGGTAGGGTAATTGCTTATGCTTCACGGCAGTTAAAGGATTACGAGAAGAATTACCCTACGCATGAATTGGAGCTTGCCGCGGTGGTTTTTGCCTTGAAGTTGTGGCGGCATTACTTGTATGGCGAGCACTGTGAGATTTTTACTGATCATAAAAGTCTCAAGTATCTGTTCACCCAAAAGGAGTTGAACCTCAGACAGCGCCGGTGGTTGGAGTTACTGAAGGACTACGATATTAGCATTCAGTATCATCCCGGCAAGGCGAATGTGGTGGCGGATGCGCTGAGCAGGAAGCGATGCGGGGCTCATGCACGATGATCACACAAGCGTGTTACTTGATGAGGCTGCGGCGGTTGAGTTTAGAGGTTGTGTCCCACGGGTCTCGCCAATACTAATGTCTATGGTTTTGCGGCCCGCTCTGTTGGATAGGATCCGAGAGAAAGCAGTGGAGACCCACACTTGTTGAGGATTAGAGAGCGATTGGAGAGGGACGAGCGAGAGGGTTTCCACGGTGGACGATTCGGGAGAATGCGAGGTACGAGGACCGTGTGTACCGTGGATTCGGAGATCCGGCGAGACATCTTGAGAGAGGCTCACTGTTCTCCTTATACGATTCATCACTGGTGGAACCAAAATGTATAAGGACTTGAAAGAACGATTACGGTGGAATGGAATGAAAAGAGACATTGGCGATATGTGGCTCGGTGTTTGACTTGCCAACGGTGAAGGCGAGCATCGGTGCTGTTGGCAGCAAGCTTCAGTGCGCTGGTGCCCGAGTGGAAATGGGAGCAGATCACGATGGACTTTGTCGTGGGATTACCTAGAGCACAGGGTGGTTTCGATGCTATTTGGGTGATAGTGGACAGATTGACCAAGTCTGCCCACTTCCTACCAGTTCAGACCACCTGGTCCAGGGAGAGACTCGCGCAGCTATATCTGGATGAGATTGTCAGGCTGCATGGCGTGCCAGTGTCGATTGTATCGAGACGGGGACCCGAGGTTTGTGTCACACTTACGGAGGAGCTTACGAGACGGCCTTGGGTACACGGCTACACTTCAGCACAGCGTTTCACCCAGGGACGGATGGGCAGTCGGAGAGGACCATTCAGTCGCTAGAGGACATGCTGAGGGCATGCGTCATGGATTTTGGAGGAGGATGGCATCAGCATTTGAGATTAGTTGAGTTTGCGTACAACAACAGCTATCAAGCGAGCATCCAGATGGCTCCGTTTGAGGCGTTGTATGGACGCGAATCCGATCCCCGCTAGTTTGGAGCGACGTGGGTGAAAGGAGGACACTTGGGCCTGAGATTTTGCTAGAGGCTGAGGAAAAGGTGAAGGTGGTTCGGCGACACCTTTTGACAGCCCAGAGCCGCCAGAGGAGCTATGCAGACACCAGGAGACGAGACTTAGAGTTTCAGATTGGAGATCATGTATTTCTTAAAGTCTCGCCGTCCAAGGGGATACGCAGATTTGGAGTGCGTGGAAAGCTCAGTCCACGCTACATTGGCCCTTTTGAGATCTTGGAGCGAGTTGGGCCAGTTGCTTACCGGATTGCTCTACCCCCGCGACTAGTCGGCACTCACGATGTATTCCACGTCTCGGCATTGAGGAAATATATGTTCGATCCCTCTCACGTGATTGACTTCACTCCGCTTGAACTTGGCGAGGACGCCGATACGAGGAGCGACCGTTGCGGATTCTTGCTCGCGAGGCGAAGGAATTGCGCAATCGGGTCATACCGTATGTCAAAGTGCAGTGGAGTAATCACGAGGAGCGGGAGGCGACTTGGGAGCCCGAGACGGTGATGAGGGAGGCCTATCCCTACTTGTTCGACGAGCTGAGCTGAGGTACGTTTGAGTTTCGCGGGCGAAACTTTTTGTAGTGGGGGAGGATGTAGAGACCTGAAAAATTGCACCTGAGGCTTGTCTACAGCTCTGGAGAGTGTCGGGACCAGCCTGGGTCGCGTTAGCGCCAAATAGACGCTAAACGGTCCCCGTAGGAACGCTAGAGCAGCGTGTGTCACGAAAATCTGCAAATAGCAGGTGTTTCTGTGAGCTGTACCGGTACAAGTCGGTTGCTATACCGGTATAGCAACGGTTGCTATACCGGTATAGCCACCGAGCTATCTGGTATGGCCTGCGTGAATGCTCTCGGGTTACTGTTTGTCTGTACAAGTAGGGTTTTGTACCGGTACAAAGCAGAGGTATGGTGCAGTTTGACTTTTTGGGCACTTGTCACATCACCCCTCACTCCACTTTTTATTGCAGCAGAGAAGAGAGAGAGGAGATCATCTTCCTCCTCTCCTTCTTCTTCTCCTTCCTTGGCTGCTGCTGCTGCTGCTGCTGCTCCCCTAAGCTCGAGGGTGGAACCGAGCTTGCTGACGACGCGCCGCGGAGCGGATCGAGCGAGTTTTCGACGACGCGACGTTGCGAGGGAGCCCGGCGTGCGCGCAGGACCGCCGCCCCCGATTCGGCGACAGACCTAGGGCTTGTTTCGAGGTGAGTAGCCCATCAAGTTTCCCTCCGTTGCATCTTTTTCCTGGATTTTCGAACTGCTGCTGGCGTACCGTCGGCGGAGTTTTGACCATATCTCTGTGTAGGAGAGTCGAAACGCGACGAAATCTGGGGCGTTGGATCCGCGACTGCGAGACGATTCCAACGACACCTTACTTGCTGGATTTGGACAAGGTTTGCTCAGTCGGAACCCATCTTTACTGAGTCTCGGATTTGCGACAGATTCTGAAATGCTGAACTGCAGGAATTCTGCGTCGACCGTCGGTACTTTGGCTAGTACTCCGCGCAGGGAGGTCGGATCGCGTCGAAACTTGCGGCGTTGGATTCTTGACTGCGAGACGAAGATTTTGAGCCGTGGATCGCTGAATTTGGATAAGATTAGCCCTGTTGGAATTAAGCTTTTCTCAGCCGCTGTTTTCCGGCAGATTTCGTGAACTCGTGCTTTTGCCTCTTCGCAGCGGGAGACTTCGGACCTTTGGCGGATCAGCGAAGGAACTCTTGGACGCGGGCCACTACCTTCGCTGCCAGGGAATCGCTATCGAGGTGGGTTTTCATCGGATCATGCCTAATTCAAGTAGTCAACATGTATAAGTTCCGATTTTTGACTAACTCGTGATCGTTCGAATTCATGATTAGTAGTGCTTTAAATCTGAATTGTGGGAGCATGTTTAGTATACTTTAATTATACATGTGGACTTGGACTTGACTTAGGAGAAAACCACGTTTTGGATCGTCATTAGCCTACTCTACCGGATTTAGCTCTAGGAGCTGTTTGTGCTGTATCATCGCAGTGGGAGTGCGAGGGATACCCAGGGTAGTGTAGTTTGCTTTTACGCTCGCGCTGGGGATGCCGAGCTTACTTTCAGCAGAGTCTAGTCGTGCTGGTTGTCGGGCACCGTCGGGGGGTTGACGGGGGACCCGATGTCTTGTGTGGTTACGGTTGTGCCAAGGGGCACGTGGTGTGTTAGTTCGTGGACCACTGTGTACTTGACTATGCCGTGAGAGCGATTGAGCTCGACGGAGATACGCTTGCATACTCGGTTGGTTCGCGCCCACGAGTGCCGCTCGAGTCCGGCTTAGTGCTTTTGCGTTGGTGTCGCCTGCGCCTCGTTGTGGGTTGCTCTCCGCTAGCTACCCCAGGGTAGTTGTAGTGTTGCCTCGACGGGCGGGACGGGTGCTTTCACGGTCCTCGTAAGATTGGGTCGACTTTTACTAGTTCTACAGTGGTTTAGAGCGGGATAGTATAGGGTTTGTTAGGCGTCGAGTGTTTCCGACTTCTTTTACTTTCTTGCTTACCCTAGACTTAGTGGGTGGACCGATGTGTTTAGGGCGGTACCCACTGAGGACTACTTGTTTTTATAGTAGTTCTCACGCCCTCTTTCTTCCACCGTTGTTGCAGGGCCTTCTGTTGCGGCTGCTGCTCCGTCTGAGTCGGATCGCGGGAAGGGCGTGGCGAGCTAGAGCCTACCCTTCGAGTTCTGTGCTGAGCTAGAGGACTTCTCCTGCAGGTAGTGATAGTTTTTGGTTTGGACACTTTTGTACATACAGTCGAACTCGCTGGAGCGAGTTGTGTTTCTTTTGTATGTATATAAAGTCGTTGTTTTCCTACCTGTTTGTTTTTAGTTATTTCAGCTCTATGCTACTGTTTGTAGCATTGTATGTTTATACAGGTACAGCTACGCTTCGTATACAGAAGAAATTCTTTTGTATACGGCGGATTTGTCGGCGTGCCCGGTGAATATGCAACCCGGGGCGTGACACGGGTCCTCCTCCTCCTCCAACAGTAATGCTAACTCCGGCTCAGGACCGCAGCCCGGCCGATCGGCGGCATCACAAGAATCTTTCGGCGGCAGCTGCGGCGCCGTGCATGTGGCGCCCTACGCACGCTGCGGTGCAAACTCAAACCTCAGCTTCACGTTCGAAAGAAGCGGTTTCTTGACGTCCGAATCATGTGCCCCAGTTGCAAGAAGATGTACCGCTGCCATATGGGAATAAGGTTGTCGTCGTAGCTGGATTAATTGCTAGAGAAGCGGCATGCAATTAAGTGTAAAGTAAATTAGCAGAGATTGATCGAAGCTATAAAGTCTTGCCATTATTATTATATTAATAATGTATCTTTATTTACTTTCCTGCATGAGTGGCCGCGATCCATGCTTGTAATAATTGTGCATGTTTCTCTTATTCTTGAAATAAAAAGAGATGACGCAGCTTTTTCAAGATGATTTCATATATTGTTGCTAGTAGTGCAGCTCCGTTTTAGTTTCAATTCATTGATATTGTTTTCTGTCTTCTTTAATTATTGCCGAGTTGCGCATTGCAGTCAGTGTGCATGAGGAGTTGCGGTTTTGATCTCTTTAATTTGATTTGTGCGAAGATACTGTTTACGTTGGACAAGGGTTTAACTGATAATTTTAATCGAATTAGAATTCTAAAGCGATTATTTTTCGATTAAATAGCTAGGAGTGTATCCTGTTTAATTGAGATGGAACAAAAGTTATAGAATATTATGCTACAGAAGACCATACCAGCTGTGTCCCGGCGCATAGTCATCCCAACAACAAATATATACTATAGTCATCCCAATTCTTCAATGATTTTGAAACTACGTACGGGTGGCACTAAAACTTCTCTAGCTAGCTTCCAGACCGCCTAGGAGGAGATAATGATCCACTACGCGTTCCTCTCGCAATAGAATTTTGTGTTAATCTACGGTGCTGTTAGAAACAGAAACTTTCAACTTTTAAGTCCTTAGGTCCATACTATTATCATCATTCAGTAAACCCTATAAAAATTCGAAAGCTAAAAAATTGAAGTATGTATTTCCAAAAGCATAATATATAGCGGCACACTAGAAATTTTATTAGGTAGAATTAATCGGTAGAGCTTGAATTAAATGCCTATTGACTAAATTTGTATAAAATATTAAAAATCGTAAATCGTATAACGATTTAATGTTGGAAGAGAATCAATATCAGTACTTAAACGAAGAACAAGAATGAAGAAAGGATAAGGAATCGAGATAAAAATTTCAAACTTTAAATTTTTGGTAAATGTCTATATGAAAGCCAATTTTTCCAGAAAATTATAAAAGGTACGTAAAACTTTGATTGTTCTGTTTGACATATATTGTGGTAAAAATTTTGTAATTGAATAATACATGCAACAAGTAGTGTAGCAATTACAAAGCATATAATATTCATCTTACTCGGCTCGAAGATGTTCCACATGCAACAAAGTAGTGTAATACGGCTTTGTATTTTGTCAAGCTCATTCATATCCAACACCTTCGAACACAATGATTTAAAGAAAAAGGCCAATTCAATTGCGATCGAGGTCACTTCCTTAGATGGGCTTGATACTCGTAATGCCAATGGTAGTATATCCTCAATCAAAATATGACAATCATGACTTTTAAAACCACTAATTTTACAGTCATTAACATTTACGCATCTTGTAATATTTGAGGCATATCCATCGGGCGTTTTAATATTCTTGAGAACTTGACAAAGAATTCTTTTTTCCTTTTTAGACATTGTGAAACAAGCCGGAGGTGACCTTGTCTTTCCATTAGCAAGTAGCTGAGGATGGAGTTCAGATCTAATGCCCAATTCTACTAAATCCAGTCGTGCTTTTGAATTGTCTTTTGTTTTGTTGTCAAGATTCAATAAAGTGCCAATAAAATTGTCAAACACATTTTTCTCTATGTACATCACATCTAAATTATGACGTAACAAATTATATTGCCAATATGGTAATTCAAAGAAAATGCTTTTCTTTTTCCACCACCTCAATGCGCCACTAGATTCTGAACTAGAAAGACATTCGCTTCTTGTTGTATTGTCGTTTCTCGTCTGTCTCTTCTTTTTGGATCTCTTACTATTTATTCCTTTGTCATTTATAGTTGGTGGTTTACCAAATTTGAATTGCATGCCATCCATTTGACTTAATATATCAACGCCAGCTATCCGAATAGGTGCACTCCTTATATCCTCTGTGCCATCAAAAAAGTCTTTTTGATGGCGAAATATATGTCCCTCAGGTAACCAACGACGATGACCCATGTAACAATACTTCCCTCCATGGCGTAACCACCTAGATTGTGTTTGCTCCGCACAACAAGGACATGCAAACTTTCCTTTAGTGCTCCAGCCAGACAAAATTGCATATGCAGGAAAGTCATTTATAGTCCATAATAATGCAGCTCGCATATGAAAATTTTGTTGGCTTGAAGCATCATACATCTCAACGCCCTCCCATAATTTTTTTAACTCCTCAATTAAAGGTTGTAGAAACACATCAATGTCATTTCCCGGACCTTTTTCACCTGGAATAATCATTGATAACATAAAAGATGATTGTTTCATACAAATCCAAGGTGGTAAATTATATGTAACCAGTACAACCGGCCATGTACTATAAGTAGTACTCATTGTTCGAAATGGATTAAAACCATCACTACAAAGAGCAAGCCTCACATTGCGGGAATCAGAGGAGAAATCTACGTATCGTTCATCAAATGCTTTCCACGCTTCACCATCAGCGGGATGTCTTAATAGCCCATCCTTCTTACGACCCTCGTTGTGCCATTTCATATCATTTGATGTTCTCGTAGAGGCAAAAAGCCTTTGCAGCCTTGGTATAAGAGAAAAATAACACAAAACTTTTACTGGAATCTTCCTCTTTTGTTTTGGTATGGGCGTTAGAAGTATTTTCTTCATTGTTTGAAATGTGAGCAATTTCCGTGCTAGTAGTTTTCCAACGAGATGACCCACACACATCGCACACTTCCTGATTTTATTTTTCACCGTGAAATAATATGCAATCATTTGGACAACAATGAATTTTTTCATAACTAAGACCTAAGGCCTTAATAATTTTTTTTGCTTCATATGAAGAACGGGGTATTGAAGTACCTTCAGGAAATGCATCAGCCAATATCTCTAGCAACATAGTAAATGATTCTCCTGACCAACCATTTAGACATTTCAAATGAAACAAATGGAGTATAAAAGATAGTTTTGAAAATGTCTTACATCCCGGATATAATTCTTCATTTGCATCATTTAGTAGTTTATGAAAATCATGATTTCCATTAGTCTCTTCATTAGTTTGTTCCATACGAGGTTCTTCTGTAGATTGTTCTGGGCCCGCCCTTTCATCAAATTCGTTAGTTGGCATATTTGTTTCATTAGTTGGTTCACCGGCTAAGCCAATAGCATCATGTAAAAGTCCATCTATGTCATCTGATCTTCTAAAGTTTTGGGTAATAGGGATGCACTCTTGCACTTGTAAAGTTTCTTGCATATGTAAAGAGGCGAGAAGCGGAAGAAGACGTGGCAGTATTAATTGGGGAATTAAAAGATAAAACGTCTTCTCCATGACAAATCCATCTAGTATATCCCCTTAGAAAGCCATCACATATCAAGTGTATCTTCGCATCCTCATATGTTTGTAATGAACAATTAACACAGCGTACACAAGGACACATTATTTTGCCACTATATGATGCATTACAAAATGCAAATTCCAGAAATTGTAAGACTCCATTTTTATATGCATCACTATTTCGAGGTTTGATCATCCAACTTTTATCCATTATAGAAAATTAACTGAAATAAAAAAATAATTTGCATTCAATATAGTGTAATATAAAATTTATAAACTTGACATAATATACAAGAATGAATTGTTAAGAGAATTTCATATAGGATATAACAAGTGTCCCAAACACAAAATTCATCAATCAATAAAGCAATTAAATATTGAGTTCAAGTGCAACTAGAATATAAGTAAATCCGAAAAGTTGCTTTACTAATACCTAAAAGTATTCAAACTCAAATATATATATATATATATATATATATATATATATATATATATATATATATATATATATATATATATATATATATATATATATATATATATATATATATATATATATAGAGTAAAGCTAGAATACTTTTAGAAGCACCAAGCTATTGGTGCTTCTAAGTTTCTAGCCCTTGGATCTAGATCCCAATTACTCATACCCCTTGGATCAAACACTATTCCACCTACCACCACCTACCACAATCATCTCAACCACACATCTATCCATCTAATGGTTAAAAACTCAAAAGACCACCCATTGGTCTTTTTGAGTATTAAATTATATATATATATATATATATATATATATATATATATATATATATATATATATATATATATATATATATTCTTTTATACAACTAGAAAAGGTGATGTTGGGGCATATTTTTGGGTAAGCACAAGTTGTTATTGGTCGGAGTGTAATGTGTGGATTTAGTAGTTGGTACTGTTTCGGGGAAGTGAAGGTGATCATGAGTGTGATTGATCAGATTTTGTTGTAATTTGGTTGCTTCGTGGGCCCCACATGGGGACCTTGAATATATAATTATTGTGTATATATATATATAAAGCATATATATTTATTTATGTACCTCTGTGGGGATGGTCAGGAAATCAAACTGGAGCAGTATCTGCACATCTTGGGGGACAGAGAAAAGGACATTAAGATTAACTAAAAAGAGAAAAAAAAAGTAAATAAAAATAATAATGCTACATTAAAAAGAAGAAGAAAAAGAATTTGAAAAACATGATCTCATTAATTGGAGTGACCGATTGGGAAAATTATTTAACAAACACGCACCTGAGAACTAATCCAAAACAAGAAATGGATCGAAGTACTTGAGCTCGAACCTACAGATTTAATTAATTTAATTTAGAACAAAAAAAAAAATTATAATCTTTGGATGATGATATATGATGCAGCAGCTATGTAGGTAAGGTACCTTCCGACGGCGTTGACTCCTTTGTGCTACAGCCGCGCCTGGAACTTCCTCGCCACGTGGTGCGGCCTCGTGAGCTCGGGTGAGGGCACCTGATCTGGTGCTTCCACCATTAATAGTTAATTAATAGGTAATAACTAATGCTAAAATTAAACTCAAATTTGCAACATTGAATTAACTGGGAATTTTGAATCAGTCCAGATAATACCCAAGAATGTAAAATAATGAGGTATTGCAGTAACAAATGTCATGTAATTTAGGCTATTGAATTTACATCCAACACCAACACCTGCGCTCGAATTTGTAACGTTTTCAATCAGGAAATTCATCTTGGGTTTTCTAGCTAGTTCACTTCTAAGAAAATTGGAAAATCAAACAAAAAGAGGGGGAGAGGTTGCCAAAAATAATTCACCTTCCCTTCCAAAATCGCGACAACCTAAACATTTGATATTTCTAAAAGCATTTAAAACACATAAGTCAACTATACTCATAGTATTGTAAAAACTAGTATTCACCAAATTACTAGGATTCTACAGTACACAAATGATAAAAATTTATGAAAAATATGATACGAGACTTAAACCATTGACCTATGAATGCAAACACGCCCAATGTATACATTTAGTGCAAAAATAATCAAGACATTAGTTTGTATAATTAGTTTAGTGCAAAAATAATCAAGACATTTAATGCAAAAATAATCAAGACATCAAGTATAATTAGTTTGTATCAAAGAGGGGGTGGGGTGGGGCGCGGCGCGGCGCGGCACTGTAGAGAGGGGCATGGCGCTGCGAAAAAGGCGGGGAGGGGCACGATGGGCCGGGGAGGGTGCGGGGTGGTACGCGACGCTTGAGAGAGGCGGGGTGGGGTGCAGCACGGCCTGCAGAGAGGCGCGGTCTTTGCGAGAGAGGCGGGGAGGGCGGCTCTGCGGAGAGGGCGGGGAGGGCGCGGCGGCTGGAATGGGGAGGGAACGGCGCGGCGGCTGCGGCGACACGCCGCCCTCTTCGACGCGTCGGCTGCGGCGCTCTGAGTGGGGAGGGGATCGATGGGCGAGGGGGCGCGAGAGGGCGGGGAAGGGCGCGGCGGCTGCGAGCCGGGGGGAGGGCGCGATCTTTGTGAAGAGGGGCGGTGTGGGGCGCGGCGCTACGCTGCGCCGCGGAGAGGGGCGGGGAAGGGCGAGGGCCGCCGCGGAAGGAGGCGAGAGGTGCGTTCTTGGGAGAAAAAATGGCGGCATCGGGGGTTAGGGGCTTGGTGCGCCGCCGGAGAAAAAAGGACAGCGTCGGGGGAGGTTAGTCTGCTGCCGGAGAAAGGTCGCAGGGGAGGTGCGCCGCGTACCTGAAAACTTTGACGGGGAGAGGTCGCCAGAGCAGACGCGGCACCTCACCGGACGCGCCCTGGGAGTACGGCAACCGTCGGGGAAAGAGGCGAAGTGGGTTTTTGGGAGGAGAGGGATGGAGATGGAAGTGGGTTTTTGGGAGGAGAGGGTTGGAGAGGAGGTGGCTGGTTTGGGGGGAAATGGATTTAGGGTTTTTTTTAGGAAAAGTGTATTTGGGGGGAAAAGTATTTTAGATTTTTTTTTTTCAGAATTTTAGAGGCGGGTCTTTAAAAACACCTCTAAAATGTCTCTACCAAATTTCGTAGAGGCGGTTGTTACAACCGTCTATTAACAACCGCCTCTACATAGGCTTTTTCCTGTAGTGTAGGCTCTTTTGCTGCATAAAAAATTATTACTGAAATTTCGAGCAATTTTGATATACGTAGTTCTATATGCACTACAACAGAATTATGTTATAGGGACACATGTTTAGGGCACTTTTGGGTAAGTGTCTCATTTATGCTAAAACTTAAAAAAACATTTACTTATGACTAAATATAAAGTCCAATCCAACCAAAAATAAAAAATTACTCTACTCAACTCACCACATCCAGCCTATATATTTTGATCGATTTTAAATAGAAAAAAAAAAGAAAAAACAAAAATCGATTACCATCTTCCTATCTTTTTTCGCTTAATCTACTGAAATTCTAGACAAAGAGTCATGCCCTGTCGTCCTCTTCCGCCATCGCAACCAACAAGATAGAGTTTCGGCGGTTGCTAAATGTTTAAATAAGTATTGGTAAATTAGCAGCACTCTTTTAGGTCATAGCGACACTCTTTAACTGCCACTATATATCTAGCGATCTCATATATAACATGACTTTTTAAAAGTGTCGGTAATTTAGCTAACAGCAGTTTTTATGACCTGTACCTACATTTAAAAGTGTCGCTATAGACTGTTTTTGTTGTAGTGTATATGCATCAAATTGTGCTGAGGTTATTTCGTAGATGGTTATTATAATCTATTTGATTATGTGCATTGATTATAGCATGTAGTGTTTTTTTTTTTTTTTTTTTTTGACAATGTTACTTTGATCCTTGAGGGGGTATAACACTAAACAGAATTAGGTTATATATAGGAACACATGTTTGGATACTTTTGTATAAGTGTCCTATTTATACCAAAATTTTAAAAAATATTTATTAATCTCTAAATATAAAGCTTAATCCAACTAAAAATAAAATGTTACTCTACTTAATCCACCCCATCCAGACCATTCGGTCCGATTACAAACAGAAAAGAAAAGAAAAAATCGATTACCATCTCCTCCTTTTCCTTCACTCAATAAACTGAAATTCTAGATGAAGAGCCCTTCCCTCTCATCCTCCTCTGCCACCGCAGCCAAAAAGGTAAAGTTTCTGTGGTGGCTAAATGCTTAAATAAGTATTGGTAAATTAGTAGCATTCTTTTTAGGTTATAGTGACACTCTTTAACTATCACTTTATACCTAGCGGTCCCACATATAGTAACACCTTTTAAAAGTATCGGTAATTTAGTCAGTAGCACTTTTTTTGACATATACCGACATTTTAAAGTGTCGCTATAAACCGTTTTTGTTATAGTGTGCTTAGGGTCTCCCCGATCTATAGGAATTTTGGCGGCAGTGAGATAAACATAATTTCGGAGAGCCTTTGAGATACATCAAATCTATCTCACTTCCACCTAATGTCTTTTACCGAAATTGATAAGAAATCTACTAACAACTCCAACCGTATAAGTTTTTTTTTTTTTTTTTTTTTTGAGAGATAGCTAGCACACTATCCACTTCGTTTATTTCATTTAGAAATAAACTTAGCTGGAAATATGAAACAAATAGGATTCGAACTTGGGTCTCGGATACTAACCATGCACCAAGCGCTTTACCACTTGCTCTAGGGACGGTCGGTCACTCCAACCGTATAAGTTATGTCAGGTCTTGTGCATGCCATTGCATGCATCAAACATTTAGTTACAAATGTAGAAGGGACTTTATACTACCTATTTCTCTTTCTCATTGCATGCAGGGACTCTTTTCGGAACTTTTTTTTTGAGGAAACAGAGATATACCTTATTTATAGGGGGAGGATACAAATGCTTAAGGGCAGCATCTAGCGCCTTAACACAATGAAACTCAAAATGCAACAAAAGGTAAAACACCTAAAAGGAAAACCCAAAAAGACCAATGGTCCACAACATGCTGAGGATTGAGGAGGTTCCGAGCTTTCGGTCACAATCATACTCAAAGCGCATTACATTCATGACCCAAGCGCGAATTGCCAAAGCTTCATCGTGTTAGCCACTCTCATTCCTGTTTCGTCACTTCTAGTGAGGAGTCCGCTGAATATGCAATTGTTTCTCTCCTTCCACAGTTCCCACCATGCTGTTGTTAAGCATAGATCTAGTTTTTCCCTCCTCTGTCCCCTTACAGAAGCCCGAGCACGATTCCATCGCGCCGTAAGATCCCCTGGCTGACTCAGCAACGAGCGGCGAGTTGTCGGGGTAGCTAGCAGCTAGCAGATGGTTCCAGACAGCCTTTACATAGATGCAAGAGAAAAGGAGGTGTTCTAGAGTCTCCCCGTTCATTGAACAGAGAACACAAATCGAAGGACCTTGCCAGCCCCTGTGAGATAGTGTGTCGGTGGTGAGAATTTTCTTTCTGCGGCAAGCCTCTTTTCGGAACTTAAAATGACCTTCGAGTGCAAGTGAAATCAGTTTTGTCTTATCCATGTCGAACCTCTCGAGCACATTTTCTATTTTTTCTATCATGCGTGATAGATTCTAAATTTAATTGCTTTGCCAAACCCAAATCCTTCATTGCAAATTAAAAGATGACTCTTGCTTTTACTTAAGGAATTTTCATTAAATCTTACTCAACAATCTGAGTTGTCATCATCATAGGATAACAAAATTATTATTATCCCAAAACCTTCTCATACAAACACAAGTGTTCACACTAGCTAGTCCTTTGGTAATTATCATTTGTTATAAATAAATCAAGCTTATTGTGCCATTGAGCTTAGACCCAGTTCTCTCGAAGAGGAGAGAAGCTAGGTTCTAGCTAAAGCTGTCCAAAATATCCGATATACCATACCCGTACCCTATCCGGACCCGAACCTGACCCGATAAAAAATGGATAGTATGTGGGTAAAAAAAATTACCCAGTAAAGTTTTGGGTATGGATCTGGATATTTTATATCCATACTCGATTTGGACCCGATCCGAACCCAATTTTTAAATGAGTAGGGTTTGGAATAGTTTTCAAATTCGGACCCGGATCCGGACCCGATGAAATATCCGACAATAAATAAAAAAAGATTTGAACTTTTAATGAATATTCTATTTAGTAAATTTTATGATTTCTCTTTATTTTTTTTCCTTTTTTTGATGGTAGTATATAATATTAGTAATTACTATAACTTATATATTCTCTTTATAGGGGAAAATTTATAGTTTGTCCACATATTATTTAATAAAATCTATAAAAAAATATATGTATACAGATATCTGTACCCGATTTAGATCCGATCCATACCCGGTCTTGAACGGGTAGTATATGGGTAGTCACTATCGAGACCCGCTCAAATAGACCCGATGGATATATTAGTAACTTAAAGTATTCAGACCCGGACTAGACTCGAAGTTTAATGGGTAGGGTATATATTTTTTTTTTCTAACTATTTTTTTTTAGGGTACGGGTACAGCATATCAACTATCCAAACCCGACCTGGCCGATGGACACCTTTAGTTCTAGCCAGACCTAGCCAAAATAAAATACAAATATTATAAAGAACTATAACCCAAAAACCAGTGCTCTATGAGACCACAACATTCGAGTTAATTAGACCCAGCCCAGTTTGTAAAAAAACTATTAAATAGTTGAAATTTGATACGTTTAATTGATGGAAATAGAGTAATTAACTAACGTTGGAGCGCCTTCGATTGGAATCATTCTCAATAAATCCATAAAAAGCAATTAATCAAATAACATTTTATTTTAGATGGAAAGTTGAAATACATAATTAAAACGGCTATACCTCTATAGTTTGTATGGTTAAATCACCTATTGTAATTACCTCTATAGTTTGTATGGTTATAATAAATTTTATTTTATTTTATTGTTGAAATTTAACTATATTTATTATTTATATACGTCATCAGGTTGAGCCATAATGTGGCTGGGCCTAGGATTGATCCTAACCTGGCCCGGAATAAATTCGAGTCCGAAAACAGCCCACCCCAATGCAATTAAGGGACTACAAAACTCAACACAAAAGCTATTAGTTTTTCAGAAGGCCTAGCCTGTTTTCATCAGATGATGAATATTGGGCTGAGAAAAAGAAAGAGTAGGAAGAGAAGCTATGCATATATATTATAAAATATATGCTAGAATAAAATATGCAGCTTAATGTCGACTGTCTTTATCGTACTTAAGTGGTACGTAGTTTGATGGTTGGTACGGCATATCCAATTAAATTCATTTCAAAAAAATAAAAAACAAGAACGAAGCGGAAAGCATACTGTGCATACTGTCTCTCCATTCTTAATCACTTCCAAAGAGTTTGAATGTTGTATCCGAGATTTCAATTTGAAAGACTGGTTGGTTCTAAGGATATAAACAGGATGGATCCGGGGGCGGGAGGGTTCTCCGGATCCCATCTCCTGCTCTATTTTCTTGTCAGAGTGTGGCAGATTTGGGACAGGTTATTTTTTATTTTATTTTTCGCTCTCACTTACCACCCTATTCGGGGTGGATTAATTGGGACGGAAGTGGATTTTGTATCTCCCGCCTCCCGCTCCATTTACTTGGCAGATCGGGGTGGATTTGACGCGAGTTTTATTTTTCTATATTTTTTTGTCTCACTTACCGCCCCCATTCAGAGCGGATCAGGACGGGAGTTCCACCAACCCGAATCCATTTGCATCCCTAGTTGTTTCACATATATATATATGCAGTTAAGTTTTATTTCTAAAAAATTAAAAAAAAAACAAACTAAGTGGATATCAAGTTAAGTTCATTTCTAAATAGGATTAACTGCAAAGTTAATATATATGATTAAAATTTAAAAGCTTGTTAAAACGTGATCGATCGAGTCATGTGAATTTACTCAGGTGAGATATTCCTATCAAGGTTGTTAAATTAATTGCAAACTTAATTAATTAGGTGAGACATTCTAATCAAGGTTGTTAGCTAGGCACACCGAAACTATAAACCGGAAAAACCAAATGAATATAGAAAAATATAGGGATAATTGCCTATATACCCCTCATGCGTCTGAAAATATCCGATCTAATCCTACTTTTTTTTTCTTTCTAAAATGCCCCTCATACGTTCCACCGTTATTGCAAAATACCCCCGCAGTTATTTCCTGTTAAGTTAATCTGGGTTAAACGTGAGTTAAATATCTACCACAGTTAAAAAAAATTAAAGTACCAATTTTGCCCTTAACTTAAGAGCAAATAAGAAAGGTTAGTGACGGTAGAGGAGTATATTGGAAAAAATCAAAAGTCGAAATACTTTTGTGCCCTTGACTTTAAGGGCAAATAAGAAAGACAGTGATGATAGAAGGGTATATTTGAAAAGGGCAAAATAGTAATTTTATAAAGATAACAGAGTTACTTAACAGATTTTAACTCTAAGGGTATATTAGAAATAGGTTGGAACGTAGGAAGGGTATTTTCAATATTAGCCTTCTAAGAGGGGTAAATCGGAAAATCGGGAACTTTTCAGGGGTATATAAGCAATTGCCCCAAAAATATAATTAGGCAGCACAAATAGATCCTAGTTTAAATAAGTTTTGTGCCCCTTTAACCCACATTTTAATTTAATTTAATATGTAACATGCCCAATAAATTTATATTTGAAGTCATATTTAAAATACTTATGTTTTATATTTTAATAAATTTGAAATTTTATATATATATATATATATATATATATATATATATATATATATATATATATATATATATATATTTTATTTTTTTTTTCTAAGCCTAAAGCTTGCTTCGTCTTTTATCTAAATTTATTTGTACAAATTAAATGAAGCGGATAATATATTATCTTTCTCTTTTAAAAAAAATAATATTAATTAAGATGTCATATAACTTTGAAACAATTAATGATATGTCACTATATATATTTATCAATAAATTACGTGGACTTCATTAAAATAATTTATGATGTTAGGCTTAAAAACTATAACAAATTAAAGTTTGTGGAGTAAATGCGTAGGAGCAAAATAGTAAATTAGCCTAACAATGCTACGATTGCCTCGATCCTTTGGATTATAATTTTACAATTTGGTCATTAAAAAGATAAATTCTCCCCACTAGTTCTTTTAATTTTTTTTTTTTTATATATATATATATATATTTTTGTTTTGAGAAAAGATAGCGTCACTATAGCTTGATTAATTGTAAGTGAAGCAAGAATATAGAGTTGAGACATCTAGGCCTCGAAATACAGGAAAAGGAAAAGAGAAGAAAAATAAGAAGAAAACAGAAAAAGAAAAGGAAAGGAAAGAGAAAGAGGAGAAGTGAGAGAAAAAAAGAAGGGAAGAAAGGAGCCCAAAAATAGAAAACAGAAAGAAAAAAAGGAAAAGTGATCAACTAGCACGCTCACGATCCCACGAGTCTCTAAGTACTCTGATATCCATCAACAAACTCCCCAGCGGCCGTCTAGCTTTCTGAAATATTCTTCTATTTCTCTCTAACCATAAAACCCACCACGTAGCAGCGATAGTTGTCAACTCCTTGTCCCCCTGTACTCCCCACTTGGCACTACTAGAATTCCATATATAACTCCTTCGATGTTGTGCGATTGTTGAAGCGTAGTCTATTAGGGAACAATTCTTTTAACAGGGTCGTAGTGTAGGTGCAGTCAGCGAAGAGGTGATCCATAGTTTCCTTCTCGTCAAGGCATAAAACACAGTTCTCCTCTCCATTCCAGCCCCTCTTGAGTAGGTTGTCTGTGGTGAGCACCTTTTTGTACAGAACGAGCCAAATGAATATCTTGACTTTGAGAGGGGGTCGGCTCTTCCACAGGCGTATCGGACTCTCAACTCTGACTCCACCATTCATAATGAATTTGTATACCGAATTGACCGAGAAAGATTCGGAGCATGTCCACCTCCATCTTACCACATCCTGTGTAGAACTAGGAGAAATTGTATCGAGAAGGTCCTTTAGATTCAAAAGTTGCTCGCTATCTCTCTGAGACGATGGGTTGAACCCCGACAGAATCTTATGCCACTTCCAACCGTTCCTACCCCAACAGTCCTTCACTCTGCATTTTTTCGACCTGGTCTGCTCGAAGATGCACGGGAATAAAGTTCGCAGTGGGGTACACTCACACCAAATGTCGGTCCAAAAGTTAACAATAAGGCCAATCCCGATAGTGTAAGAGATGCTTCGTTTGAATAGCTCCCTGGTCGCTAGCACACTCTTCCACCATAAAGAATAAGGTTTGAAAGACCTGCCTTCCGCGAGTGGTTTTCGTCTTATATAGTAGATTCCGTGTAATAGTGCACCCCATAGATGATTTCTATTAGAGAAAAACCTCCACCACCATTTAGTCAATAAAGCAACGTTCATAGTCTCTAGGTCTTTTACTCCTAGACCGCCCTCGTTTTTACTCCGGCAAATAGTTTTCCACCGTACAAGGCAATGTCCCCCCGTGACAACTGTGCTCCCTCTCCAAAAAAAAGCCCACCTCAAAGCTTTTAGACGACGCACAACCCACTTTGGAGCCTTGAATATTGAGAAGTAGTAAAGCGGCAGATTCGAGAGCATCGAGTTCACGAGGACTAATCTCCCTCCTTGTGAGAGGAGTTTAGCTCGCCACCCCTCTATTCACCTCTCCAATTTGCTGATGACAGGCCACCAGTCCTATTTTTTTAACCGATCCTTCGTTAAGGGTAAACCGAGATACTTAATAGGGAAAGTTCCCAGTTTACACCCCAATATCGTTGCCAATCTTCTTCCGAGTCGTTCATTCCGACCCAGATAGAGTAGTTCGGACTTTTGTCGATTAATCTTCAACCCTGATGCCCACTCAAAGATTTGCCACAAGAAGAGAAGATTTTTTGCTTGTCTTTTCTGCGCCTCACAGAAGAATATAGTGTCATCTGCATACTGGATGATAGCTACTTTAGATGATTCGTTGGGTCCGACGCCCTTTAGCATATTAATACTAGCGGCCCTTTCCGTCAATCTCGCTAAGCCTTCTGCCACCAACAAGAAGAGATAAGGGGATAGCGGGTCTCCCTGCCGCAATCCCCTTCTAGCTTTTATCCACTTAGTTGGTGATCCATTAACTAACACCGCCACCTTGGCATTAGAGATACATTGTTCAATCCAACAGCACCATCTATAATCTGCCCCGAGCCAAGTCATAACCTTTCTCAGGAAATCCCAACTCACTTTGTCATACGCCTTTTCGAAATCGGCTTTAATTCCCACACATTCTGCACCTATTTTCGAGCACCAATTAATAAGTTCATTGGCCGTAGCGAATGAATCCAGTATGAACCGGCCTTTGAGAAAGACCGACTGAGACGGAGAAATAATATCTTCCATTACCCCTGCAAGTCTGTTGGCAAGTACCTTAGAAATGATTTTCTGTATGCTGTTAATAAGGTTGATAGGTCGGAAATCGTTGGCCGTTGTAGTACCCTCTTTCTTAGGAATAAGGCAAATGTACGAGTAGTCTATTGGACCCGATTGGAAGTTGCAGTGGAAGAGATCAGAGAAAATACTGAACAGATCTTCTTTGATCACCTCCCAGAATTTCTGGAAGAATCTCATATTGAAGTCGTCCGGCCCTGGAGCTTTGTCGCCGCCGAGTTGGAAAGTGGCCTTTTTGATCTCCTCTTGTGAAAATGGCTCGGTCAGATGGTGCGGACTAGGGATAGGTCTAGTCATGAATAGACTACTCCAATCCCCTGTCGCTTGGTTGTGGGACGCGTCCGGAGCAAAGATATCTTTGAATTTGGAGTAAAAATATTCTTTTTTTTCTTCTTCTCTACAAAAGGTCCTTCCGTCATCTACAACCGTATGGATGAAATTTGTACGTCGCCTTCCGTTTGCTATTGCGTGGAAGTATTTGGTGTTGCCATCACCTTCCATCAACTATTGTTGCCTGGCTCTTGATTTCCATAAAATCTCTTCTTCAACAGTTCCGTCTTGTTGTGCCTTGAGCAGTTGACGCTGCTCGTGTTGCTCACGGGTGAGCGGACACCTTTTGTCACGCCCCGGGTTGCTCGGGCAACCGGGCACGCCGACAATCTGCCGTACACAAGAGAAATTTTCTCTTGTATACGAAGCGTAGCTGTACCTGTATGGAAATACAACGCTACAAGCAGTAGCATAGAGCTGAAACATACTATAAATACAAACAGGTAGTACAAAAGAGTTATACACATACAAGTTCACAAAAACCACTACTCGCTCCAGCGAGTTCACGTCTGTATGTACAAAAGAGTAACCCAAAAGTCACTACCTGCAGTAGAGGAAGACGGCTAACACGACGCCAGTCGGGAAGGGCTCTAGCTCGCGACGCCCTTACCACGGTCCCCCTCGGAAAGCGGCGGCGACGCAGAAGGCCTGCCGCAAGGGTGGAAGAAACGGGGCGTGAGAACTACTGTAAAAACAGGTAGTCCTCAGTGGGTGCCGCCCAAAACAACACCGGTCCACCCACTAAGTCCACAGGGTAAGTAAGAGTAGGAAAAAGGAAACCGGCAACATTCTACAGCTATAAGTCACTACTCTGAACACTCAAGACTAACCACCTGTAGTACCAACCACACCTGACCCAATTTCACCAGGGACTGTGAAACACCCGTCCCGCCTGTCGAAGCAACACTACAACTACCCCCAGGTAGCTAGCGGAGAGCAACCCACACAAGGGCGCAGCGACACCAACGCAAAAGCACAAAGCCAGACTCCGGAGCGGCACTCGTGGCGCGAACCAACCGAGTATGCAAGCGTATCTCTGTCGAGCTCAATCTGGCTCTCACAGGCATAGTCAAGTAACTGTGTCAAACCACTAACACACCACGTGCCCCTGGCACACACACTGTACCCGAACAGAAAACTGGGTCCACCGTCAGCCCCCGACGGTCCCTGACGACTCTACAGAACTAAGCTCGGCATCCACAGCGCGAGCGTCAAACAAACTACACTACTCTGAGTATCCGTCGCACTCCCCCGGCGACGATACGACACACACGCTCCTAGAGCTAAATGCGGTAGTGTAATATATGACGATTGATCGTAGTTTTCTCCTAAGTCAAGTCCAAGTCCAAACATGTATAAAAATACTACTTGTGAACATGCTCCAGAAATTCAGATTTAATACTAGAAGATATTCATGAATTCGAGCTAAGGTCTAAACATTAAAACCGAATTATACATGCCGACTACTTAAACTTAGGAATGACCGATGGATGCCCACCTCTGTGGCGAATCCCTGGCAGCAAGGAGTGCCCTGGGTCCCTCGATCACCTCCGCTGATCCGCCACCGTCCAAAAAAACAACTTGCTGCGAAGAGATAAAACAAAACTCGATTTCTTCGAAATCTGCCCGGAAAACTGCGGCTGAGAAAAGCTTAAAGTTAACTAAGCTAACCTTGTCCGAATTCAGCGAGCAAGGGCTCGAAATCTTCGCCTCGCAGTCAGGAATCCAACGGCTCCAGTTTCGCTGGATTCCGCCTCTCCTACGCTGAGTTCTAGGCGAAGCACCGACGTCGACGCTGGAAATCAGCAAATCAGATTGTCAGATTCTGCTCGCGGGACAGCGGCTCAGTAAAACGGCACTTCGACTGGGCTAACCTGCTCCAAATCCAGCGAGTAAGGTATCGCTGGAATCGTCTCGAAGTCGCGGATCCAATGCCCCAGATTTCGTCGCGATCCGAGTTCCCTACACGGAGAAAAAGGCAAAACACCGCGGAGTGTCGCTGCAGTCGGCAGCAGTTCGAGGAGGAAAACGACAAGGGAGAAAACTGGGATTTCGACTGAGCTAACCTTCACCAAAAATTCCAAATAAATGCTCGTTGGATTCCTCTCGTCGTCCCGGTTCCAACGAGTCAAGGCTCAGCGAAATCCGCCACTCTTACGTCGCGCACGGCCCGAAATACGGCGAGTCGACGTCGATTTCTGCAGCAGTCCGAACTTAGCTCGAAAATCGTTGAAGTAGAAGCAATGGAGGTGCTCTAGATGGATCACTCACCTCTGAAAATCCTGTAGAATCGCCGTAGTGTCGAAGATGGCGAAACCCCGAGTTCGCCTAGCTCCCTCGCAGCACCTCGGCGTCGGAAATGCACTCGAAAAGCTCCGCGGCGCGACGACGACGAAGTTTGCACTTCACCCGAGCTCTCCTCCACTTTCTTTGGTTGAGCTAGCTGAAGAAGGAATGAAGGAGAAGAAGATGGAGCTGAAGAAGGAGTTGTGAAGGCTCCCCTCTCTCTCCTAACGTGTTATGTAGCTGGGAGGTGTAGGTGATAAAAACAAGGTGGCAAAAGACTAATCTGCCCTCAGCCCACCTACTACGCTGTACCGGTACAAACGGTCCCTTGTACCGGTATAAACAGGCAACCCGAGAGCAGTTCAGCGCGGCACTATACCGGTATATCTCTGGTGGCTATACCGGTATAGCCATCATTCTTGTACCGGTACAAACCAAGATTTGTACCGGTATAGCACACTGAAAATCCACTATTTCGCAGATTTTCAGGATTCAAGCTGCTATCGCGTTCCCACAAGGCCCGTTTGGCGTCCCATTGGCGCCAACGCGCCCCGGACTTGTCCCGACGCTCGCCTGAGCCGTCGACAAGTTCCAGCAGAAGATCCAGGTCACTACACCTTTCTTCTAAAAGATCTAATTTATGGATATTTTCAGTCAAAATCTTCAACGATCTAGTGATACTATGATAACTCGTAGAACACCATTCTTTAATCCTCTTGTGGCAATGCCTTAACTTGGCAGCAAAGGTAAGAGCGCTTGACGCTTTAAGCGACACCTCCTTCCACCATACTGGTACGAGCTTGCAGAAATCCTCTCTCGTGAGCCACACCTCTTCGAATCGAAATAAGTGTCTACTCACTCTGTCGCCGGTGGACAGAAGGATAGGGCTGTGGTCTGAAGTGATTCTCGGCAAAGCCACTACACGAGTCAAGGGAAAGGCTTGATCCCATTCGGTGGAAATTAGGAAACGGTCAAGCTTCGCAAGGGTAGGGTTACTTTGCATGTTGGACCAGGTAAAAGTTTGATTGGCCAGAGGTAAGTCAATAAGCTCCAAGGTATTAATCAGATCATTAAACATCGTCGAGAGACGTCGAAACCAGGCACGACCCCTACGTTCGAGCGGATTTCTGGTTTGGTTGAAATCCCCGCAGATCGCCCAATTCCCTCCACACACACCCTTTAGCGCAACTAACTCATCACGAAACTCCTCTTTCCCTTCCCACGAGGATGGGCCGTAAACGTTCGTAACAAGAAAGGTAGATCCACTATCCAGCTGGTGCTTCGTTAAAAATTCAAAAGGGGTTCAATTAACTCTAGAATTGGAAGCTTATATATATAATTTCAATCTTTTATAGAATAGGTTGTAGAGTTAATATTTCTTATTATTAAAGTTTAATATAATAGAAAAAATTTCAGTTAGTTAATACCGGCTTTTGATTTTTTTTTTTCTGGTTTTCAAAAATCTATATTTTGTTCTTTCAAAATTTTAAAAATATTCTCAAAAATTTACTGTGTTAACGAAGAAGATGAAATAACAAATTTATCCTTACTTATTCTCAAGAAAAAAAATAATTTTTCAATATACTCCATCCTTTCTCAATAGATTTTTTTTGGTATACCCAATCATAAATTATAAAAAATAGACAGAATCGGACGACAAACACGGAAAGATTAAGTGTAGTAATTTAAAACTTTTAAAGAGCAAAATATGAATTTTAAAAAGTCAAAAAATTTTAGGAACAAATATTTAAAGAAAAATCTTTAGTATTGTAGCCTTTATTAAAAATGTAATTCTTCATATTTTTATGGTTTTCATTCCCATTGATTCCGAAAAGGTTTAAAATGTACTAGTTTTATTACTGATGTGGTATTCCTTTGATTCATCTATCTCATCATGGTTAATAAAAAAATATTTACATTAATTGTACATTTATTTTGAAAAAAGAGATATGATTGATTTGTGACTAATGATATGGTGATAATACGTTTTATACTGTAGACTTTCTCGCTGAGTCCACGCTTGAGTACGTGATAATTTTTTTTTTTTAGAGATAACTAGCATGCTATTCGTTTCGTTAATTTCATTTAAAAATAAATTTAGTTAAAAAATATAAATTAAATAAAATTCGAACTTAGAGATTTCGAGTACCAACTATGAAGTCGTTCATCACTCACTTGCGCTAGGGACAATAATTCTCAACCCATTTTGTTGCAGGGCCTAATTCGAGCACACCGGGAGAGAATCGCGGTAAGAGCGTAGCGTTCTAATTATAGAACTTTCTTTTTGCCTTAGCGACACCTTATATACAAGAGAGTAGATGATGTATAGGTTAATTGCGAGATGCTTAGAGAACTGTTGATGGACTTGTTAGAACAATATTCTGCACATAAAATCTGATTATGATTAAAATCTAACTAAATCTTGTGATAACAATAAATAAATCAACTTACTGATGATCGCTAAAATCTAAAAATATAATTGTAGAAAAGGAATATCAACATATTGATCCAGAAGCGTGCGAGACTGCCTAAGGCGTATTCCCGTCCTTACGTGCGAGGATTAGCCGGGAACAACACCCCAAGGGACGACCGGTATTCCCCCTTCTGCGAGCACGATCGTAAAGGAGGTTGACGAAGACACTTTCAACACCCGATGATAAAAGATATCAAATAAAATAAAATAAAAATTAAAGAATAAGCCGATCGTCTCTCTGCAGTGTTCATCTCAAGTATATCTATCACAATACTAGAGATAAGTATATAAAGGAGGTAATGTGAACGTTGGACGTTCCTGTGCACTAATTATTCACAATAATTAGGGAAAGAAACGTCACCGCACCATGCTCCCAACGGCTAATGCACTAATTAACATCACTAATAAGTGCAATGGCATTAAGCTCCAATGCATGTAACAGCTGCATTAAATGCGGCAGTTACTCTAGCTTAATAACCAAAAATAATAATAATTAAGAAAATTAAACATTAATAATAAAAGAATCATAATAATAATTGAGAAATTATTGGATTTTCTCCAACAATCCCCTACAAAATTCAAAATTTCGAAATGGAAATTAAACTCAAAAACAAAAGTAAAAATAAATGAATCACCGGGTGTTTATACTATGCAATAGGTAAGGTGTCTTTAAGAGACTTAACCTCACTTAGTGTAAATAGTTTCCATCAGAAGGAATCGGAGTGAACCAGGTATTGAACTACGTTCCTTTGGCCACGACTTCAACTACCACACACACGAGAAATCTTCGTCGCGGGTGCATTGCATTAATGGCCATGCTACGATGTCTTGATTTTTCATAAGAGCTTCTATGGATAGCCCATTCACATAGCCGCGGCCACATACGGATACTCTTATATAGGTGGTTTCCTCCAGGGATGTGTGTAGAGTCACATCTCGCGAAAATTATCGCCTTGGATCCCATTAAGAGCTCTCAGCTCAACCTAATCCACTACACAGAGCACTACTCACCATAGGGATGGGATTGGAGCTAAAGCTCCTTTATGAAATTTGTAGGAAGTGCTCTTTGGCCAACCTGACAGCTTGTTTTTACCACATTGAACCTTCTTCAAGGGATCGCCTATCACAAAGGTTGGGTTCCCACTGCAGGAAGGCCCTTTACGGGCAAATCCACATCCCCCTCGATGACTCCAGGACCTTAGTCCTATTCAGGCCGTTCGTCAAGTAATCTGCAAAAATCTTATTAGATCTGATAAAGCTAATAAATAATATCATGAGAGGTTAGCCATAAATTTTGTCTCAACTTAATACGTCAAACAGTTAGTTTCAAAATTTATCAATTTTATTTACAAGCTAAGCATCAAGAGGGCAAACTTAATAAAAAAAATTATCAAACTGATAAAAGAGTTCCCCCCACAAGTTTTGAGATACAACAAAATTTAAAACGTGACATTGATCATGTCAAATAGGTTTGGTTTAACAGCAAACAGATGCTCAAATAATTTTAAAAGTTTGATTTTATTTAAAAAATCTTGAGCAGATATATATAATCAAACAATCTTTATGCAGCAAACAGATTTTAATGTTTCCAGAAATGATAAGAAAAGTGGATATTAAAAAATAATGTTACAGCTCGGGTGATCTTCTATAAAAATACTAACCTTAGCAATCGTGGGTTCAAATCACCGTGGGAGCAACAAATTTGCCTTCTATTTTATTTTATTTGTATTCCAATCACAGAATTTTATTTGCTGTAGCAAAACTCTAAAATTGCACACTAATAAGATTAGTTTACTGTAGCAGATTTTTTTTAAATAATCCGTACAATGCTTTTGTGGAGAACAAAGTAATGCTACAGTAAGTATATATATATAGTCAAAACAGTAAAGTGTATATATCTGTATATATATATATATGTATATATATATATATTTAAAGGGTTTTATAATAGCAAAACTCAAACCGTACACCAATTTTATATACTGTAGCAAACAAAAGAAAATCCACCCTTTTGGATCCGTACGGTAAAAATAATAATAAACAAAGATAATAATTTGCAGATAAACAATATACAATTAGAATTTAAAAAATGCTAATTCAAATTTATTTGAATGACAATCATAGAAGCAAGTTGTCAAACAAAATTATATGCAAAATATATAAGATTAGCACCATGGGGTTTAATCACAATCAGATAGGGAATTACGCCTTAGATTGTTAGAACAATATTCTGCACATAAAATCTGATTATGATTAAAATCTAACTAAATCTTGTGATAACAATAAATAAATCAACTTACTGATGATCGCTAAAATCCAAAAATATAATTGTAGAAAAGGAATATCAACATATTGATCCAGAAGCGTGCGAGGCACTGCCCTAAGGCGTATTCCCGTCCTTACGTGCAGGATTAGCCGGAAACAACACCCCAAGATACGACCGGTATTCCCCCTTCTGCGAGCACGATCGTAAAGGAGGTTGACGAAGACACTTTCAACACCCGATGATAAAAGATATCAAATAAAATAAAATAAAAATTAAAGAATAAGCCGATCGTCTCTCTGCAGTGTTCATCTCAAGTATATCTATCACAATACTAGAGATAAGTATATAAAGGAGGTAATGTGAACGTTGGACGTTCCTGTGCACTAATTATTCACAATAATTAGGGAAAGAAACGTCACCGCACCATGCTCCCAACGGCTAATGCACTAATTAACATCACTAATAAGTGCAATGGCATTAAGCTCCAATGCATGTAACAGCTGCATTAAATGCGGCAGTTACTCTAGCTTAATAACCAAAAATAATAATAATTAAGAAAATTAAACATTAATAATAAAAGAATCATAATAATAATTGAGAAATTATTGGATTTTCTCCAACAGGACTTGTATCTATATCTTTTGGGAGAAATAAATGTAAACAAGATGTAAATTGTGGTTTAATGAATGTAATAGATAGAATTCTTTTTCTTTTATTTACTTATATGTACTTGTGATTCTTGCACTTATTTGTGTAGCACTCGTGGTGTTTCGTGTTTAGTCATGTATGCATTTGGGTTTTCTGGACAAGTCTCTTGTACATGATTGATGATACTTAGTCTTGACTGAACACGAAAGATGTTTTTCATTCGGCGTCTGATCAACGTCCCCGAGCCGGCCAAATGGCGTGTCTCGGGGCGTACAGGACAGTGAACGGGTCGGTGCAGCACGACAAAATTGATGCGGGAAACGTTGGAATTAATGCCCACTTCCGCTCTGGTTTTGAAGTTTGGACTCTTGGATGCGGTGAGACATTGGGAGTGTCGTGGCACGCCTCCCCACGTGCCCTATTGCCCCTCCTTCCTTCTTACGTCATCTGTACGTGTGCGAATCTCGAAGCAACGTACGTACACTATACTGTGCGCGCCCATACTCCGATTCGAAACCCGAGGTCATGTTTGCGCCCGACCCAAGCAACGGTCTGAAATTTTAAACAGGGATAATTTTTATATAATTTTTTTTAAACAACAAATATCCTGTAGCGGTGTAAAGCGCACAGCGTCATTTAGAATTTTTAATGATTTATATTTTATAAGTTTATTTCTAAATGAAATAAATGAAGCGGGTAGTGTGCTAACTAGGTAATCTCTCTCAAAAAAAAAAAATTGAATAATAGATATATTTTGATAAAATTTAATATTTTATATTTACTTTTAGACAAATTTTAATATTTTTAAATATATATATCGCTGCTGTTAGTATCCGTTAGAAATATAATTAGTCGTAAATAAAATACTTAACTCTGATTAGTGAATGAGATAAATTAATTATTTTTATCCCTTTTTATATTTGTGAGAGTAAAAATAACATTTCACCTATAAGAGAAGAGACTTGTTGGGAATTTTTAAAAGGTCATTTTTGCATAATTCTAACCGTTTGAATTTTTAGAGTAATATATTTATAATGACGAAAATATTATTTTACTTATTTTTTATTAAAAAATAAATAGTGATCTAACGATTATAAACAAGAGGGCCGGATAAATATAAATATCATCGGACTTTTGTAGAAATAAATATAAAAAAGTTGAACTTTTTTTTTGAGAAATAGGTAGCAAGCTACCTGCTTCATTCATTAAGTGAAATGAACTGAGCGTACAAGTTGGAAGCAACAGAGGCCTCCGTGGGGATGGCAAGAGAGAAATAAAATAAAAGCAAGAGTAAAAGAGGAAGGAAGGTCAGAGACCCAAAAGAGAGTGGAACAGAGGGTACAAGAAAGGCTTCAGAGCGCTATGGTCCAGTTGTTGATCAGTAGTTTGAGCCGTTCTAACGATCTAGAGACATTTGGCGGTTTTCCGTTGAAGACATAGTTGTTTCTTTCCGTCCAGGTTACCCACCAAGTCGCAGCTATAGTGCAGTCAAGCAATGTTTCCTCAACGAATCGTCAGAGATTGTCGTAGTTGCAGCCCAAAGAGCTCTGGCATCAACAGAGATGTCATTGTCTACGACTGTTCCGCCCATGCCGAGGAGAAGAAACCGAACGTAAACGCATTCGTTGAAGAGATGGTCGCAGCTTTCCAAGTGGACTGCGCAGAAGGCACAGTTTGGGTCTGCGTGCATGCCTCGGATGAGCAATCTGTCGGCAGTAAGTAATCTCTTCCGAAGGAGTAGTCAAATGAACACTTTAATTTTAATGGGAATTTTTAGCTTCCAGATGTGGAGAGCCGTTGGGGCACGCATTCCCGCGTCTGTGATGAACTGGTAAAGGGATTTAACCGTGAAAAGTTGATTGGGGGACCATCGCCATTTGACCAAGTCTAGTCTATCGCTTGGTCGGAGGTCTCGGAGCAAGTCTTTAAGCATCGAAAGCTGTCTGCATCTTTCAGTAGAACGACCGATTACGAAGCCATAGCAGATAAAAAAGTTGAACTTTAATTGAGATATATCTGGTATTCTATATGTTTTTAATAAGGAGCTGTATGAAATAATCCTTTTTAAAAAAAGTCTAAAAATATGGAGCTGCAAGGTATATATCACTATAACTAAATATATTTTAGACGACGTTTTTTAAACGACGCTTTCTTCTAGCGTCTTTAATATTTAACATTTGCCGACACTATGATTAAGCGTCGCTAATAAACACATATTTTTATCAAATATTTATATAAATTTTTCGACGCTATATTAAAACGTCGGTATATTTATCCCGACATGTTTATTTAACGACTCTTTACACGACGCTGTTACAAGCGTCGGGATTATTTTTGCTGATGCTTTAAAGCGTCGCTAAATATCATTTAAAGTGTCCTTAAATGCAAGATTTTTTATAGTCTATCATTTGTATTTCTAACTAATTAAATTTACTTTTTAAATTCATCATTTTTTTTTTCTCAAATAGAGTAATTTGATTGGCTTGAAATAGTAATGCAGTACGTCTGCTACATAAAATATTAATTACCTCCTTAATTTTATTGAATTGTTAACAAAAAATGGTAAACTATAATCTGTGCTGTGAGAAAGAATTTACTGTTAACTAGATTAATAGTGAAGTTCACAATACATTTCATATAATACTTTATGGTCCTATATTCTGTATTTTACTATTTTGTAATTTTTAAAAAATATTATTTTAGTCACCACTCTGGTTAATATATAGTATGTCTTAATTAGATAAAATTAAAATAAACTTTCTTGATGATTAAATTCAATTTTTTTGATACATTGGCTAAGTAAAGATGCGCTAAACCGCGTGAGGGCATATTGAAGTTTACCCTAATAAAAAAATAGCTCATATTAATTATTTTACTAAGCACATTGACTCCTTCAATTCATGGTTCTTACTAATTTGCTTAATTAATTAATTCTTTCGATTCCTTTGGTTCCTCCTCGTACAGCATAGCATGTCTTTTAAAATGTAATTAAGAATGTAGGATTATGGCTCATTCTAATATGAGTGTCAAACTTTAAAAAATTTTACTTTTACCATATATGTCTTTTTTAGAATAAATTTTAATTATTTAATTTCAGTCACTTGATGACTCTTTTCAAATTTAAGAATTTGGACTTGTCGTTTAATTATTTTATTTGGCATAATTATATACTAAAGATGTGTGCAAACTATATAAGAAATCATCCATATATATAATATGTTGCTTCTTAATTTTGATCCCTGCATATGATTAATTTATGTTTAATAATGCGACAATAGGGTGATGAATACTTAGTTGTGTCGCTAAGTTATCGGTCCTCGATCGGTTCGATATTAAGATTGTTATTGAATCGAGTTCTTGTGTACAGTAGTGTGTCTTAAGTAATCCTTATTTTATAATTTACTATTCAATTATATATTTGGCCACTCACCACGCATGACTCTAATGAATATTGTTCTATGTTTAATGTGTTAGTGACATAGTGTACGTGCTCAGGTCTCCAATTTAATTTGCTCCGAAAACAAGGCTCACCCATGTGGGATATATATATATATATATATATGGTCTCATTAATTAGCTTAATATATAATTAACTGAGCAACATGCATGACTATGGTGAGGTCAAGTATATTGTTTACACTACTTCCTAGATATTCTACTAGCTAATTAACAAGAGTTTAAGGGAATTGATGAGATGATTACACTATTAATTTCTAGCTACAGTGTTAGTTTTCATGATTAGTTTCTGTGATTTGTTCAATTAATCGATCGATCATCATAACTGCAATGCCACTAATTAACGTGCTCGATCATATCGACTCAAAAGTCACGAAACTAGACCTATTACTAATTAGTAGTTAGGTAGGTCTTGTAACAAATTAAATGGGTCGACGAGCCCAAACGCATGAAATTAAGTTGTTGCACCAGAAACTACGGCCGCCAACTTATAATAACAACTACATTTGGTGCTGCACCAGAAACTACGACCCCGATTCTGTGGTGTGTAGCCTTAGGCAACTGATAGATTATTGGGCGGACCTTTAATGATTCCTTTTTTTGTAGTCTTCTTTATTCTATTTTTTACTAGCCTATTGTATTTTATCTTACTTTATTTTACGTTTTTTATTTTCTTTTTTTGAGGCCCTAGTTGCCTCACCTATGTAGCCTAATTTATAGCTTTAATGAATGAAGCTGGTAGCGTTACGCCTTGCTACCATTTCTCAAAAAAAACTACATTTGGTGCTGCTATTTAATTAACCACACGTACCATCTTACTTATTTATTTTTGAGAGATAGGTAGCACGCTACCCGCTTTGTTTATTTCGTTAAGAAATAAATTTAGCTAGAAATGTGAATCAACTAGGATTCAAACTCGGGTCTCGGGTACCAACCGCCAAGCGCTTTGCCACTTGCTCATGAGACGGTCGGTCATCTTACTTATTTATTAGGATACAATTCGGGTACATGATCAGGATTACCTTTTATCATTGTACCTAAGTTACATTTGCATCTTTGCTAATAATTTAGAAGAAAAATAAAGACAAACTACAGTAACTTAAATAACCAAAGAGTGCTTCTTTTTCCATTTATGCCTCTAAAGCACAAGACATTCATGGGAGAAAAGATACTATCTCAACTTGTATTAGTGTCTGCATGGAAGGGCTCATGTGTCATGCATGTACTGTGCATTAAAAAAACTGGATAAAAAATAATTAAAAGAGAGAGAGATCTGGCAGGCCAATGCTTATGATCGATCATGCATGAGCCATGCACATGCATGCCTTGTGCAATGGTGGTGTCCATCTTGCTGTCATGTACTAGCTAGGCATTTTTACAACTATAAATTAAGTTTTAGCTATGGTTACAGCATATATACAAATACGGTTTTGTTGTTTTATTTTTATTTTTTTTTCTTTTCAGATGCGGCCAGCAGTTCATGTACACATAAAATTTTTGTTGGAAACGAGATTTGATTCTGTAGCACATTACTTATCCACAGAAAAAATAGTGGTAACTATTTTAGATCTCTTTCAGAATATTTGACTTTATATATAGGATGGTGATGTGTTGGTTAGCACATATGTTACCATTGGACTATATTAATTCTTAATGATCAATAGAAACCGATCATCTATATTAATATAGAAATTAACATATATATACTATAATGGTAATATTTTACAAAATTTATGAAGTACTCTATTATATCTCCTTTTGCAAGTGGAGAATGGAGATGACCATGTCAATAGTTTTTTTTTAATGAGTGCAATAGCTACTTTACACGGAATTAGGTAGATCTCATATCCAATTCCACTGGTATTATGTATGAATACATATATTTTGGAAACAAAGGTACTAACATTTTGTACTTTGTTTTTGTTTTAATCTCCTTGTAGTAACTGAGAACAATGCCATATGATGCGGACACTACATGAAAAAGGTTGTCAAACAAAGTCAGGACCAATTTTTGCCAACTGTACGTTCCAGCATCACAGCTAGAGAGCCCAATCACAATAGCACAATGTGCAAGGTGGGATCCCACAAAGACTTGTTATTGACCCAATCATAGAGTAATCTTCAGAAAAAAAGAAAAAGAAAAGAAAAACTAAATTATACTTATCCTCAAACTATGTGGAGGTAATACTAACTTAATTTAGTCCCCAAATTTTAATTATTATAATTTTGGCTTCAATTTTTAAAATTATTGTAATAAGTTTTACAGCACATATAATTTACATTATAACAGAATTATATTATAGTGACATATTTTTAGAACACTTTTATATAAGTATCTTATATATGCCAACATTTTTTTAAAAAAAATCTACTCAGGTCTAAATATAAAGCTCAATTCAATTAAAAATAAAAAGTTTCTCTACTCAACCAACCCCACCGAGCCTACTCGGCCCAATTACAAATAAAAAAGGAAAACAAAAAAGAAAAATTGATCACCATCTCCCCTTCTCCTCCTCCGTCGTTGCAGCCGACGAGATAGGGTTTCGGCGGGTGGAGTTCGACCGCGAGGATCTTGTAGGGACCATAGAGGACTACTATCACCACATGTTCCTCCGCCACAGGTCGTTGGAGGAGTGGATGCCAAATATTAAGGCGGCCTGACATATAGCAGCCCTATATATAGCAACACTTTTAAAAAGTGTCGGTAATTTAACCAACAATATTTTTTTTGACCTATACCGATATTTAAAAGTGTCACTATACACCATTTTTTGTTGTAGTCTTTGTTAATTACATGTTGATTTGTCACTAATGTGACATGATGTACTAATACTATAAATAATGTTGTCACAATAATTGAAATGTCAATGTCACGCCCCGGATTACTACGTTCTCCGGGCACGCCAACAGACCCGCCGTATATATAGAAATTTCTCGTGTATACGAAGCGATAGTTGTACCTATAATTTAATCATAGCTACAACCAAGCGTATCGATCTTCTAGAACTAAAATATATCTAAAACAAAAGGAGGTCACTGTACATACAAGAGTCCACGAACCATCTCGCTCCAGCGACTACAATGACAACATAATATGTACAAAGAAAACCCCAAAACTATCTCTGATGGTTGCTTCTCTAGCATGGTGACCAAGGCTGGTAGGGACCTAGCTCGCGACTCCCTTACCACGGACAGAATCAACAACAGCAGCAGCCGCAGACGAAGGCTCTGTGAAAATATGTCAACAACTATATAGGTGTGAAAACTACTACAAAACAGAGTAGTCCTCAGTGGTTACTGTCACCGACCTCAACAGTCCACCCACTAAGTCTACAGAAATTATATGCACAAAATAGTAAGGAAAGTTGTAAAGAACTCTACAATTACATGCCTCTATACTATCGCTACCGAAAGTCACTATCTGTAGACATAAACATACATCACTAGCTACTACTTACCCAATCTCACACGGGCTGCCCAAACGGACCCACCCTGCCTATAACCAAGCTATATCGTACACCACTCACGGGGGTGGCCGGCTCAAGAACAGTTCAAACAAAAAACCTCACTCCGAAGTGGCATTCATTGGCGCTACCCAACCGAGCATACAAACGTGTCTCTACCGAGTTCAATCAGGCTCTCACAGACTGTAGTCAATGTAAATGGGTTAAACTGGTCTAACAACCAAAATTCACGTGCCCTTGGCACAATCTGATGCAAGGTATAGAAATCTGGGTCCACCGTCCGTCTCGACGACACCCGACAGTCCAACACAGTCTAGCTATACTGTAACAACACACTCGGCTCCTCAGCGCGAGCGTAATCTCAACCTACACTAATCTGAATATCCACCTCACACTAACAGCGGTGATACAGAAATTTAGGTCCGCCGTCCGTCCCGACAGCATTCCCTAGTCCAAACGCTATTGTACAACAAGCTCGGCCACTCAGCACGAGCATAATATTAGCCTACTCTAATCTGAGTATCCACTACGCACTAACAGCGATGGTACAAAAGTACAGTAGCTAGCTCCTGAAGCTAAATCTGGTAACTTTCCAGAAAATGATAGTATAGGTTTAATGAGTTTTCTCCTAAGTCAAATCACAGTTCAACATGTATAATTTCATCTAAAATTACTAAACTATGCAGCAAATTCAAATTTCATAAAAATAAGTATATCGATGAATTCGAGCTACAAAACATGATGAATAAAGCCAATAATACATGCTGACAATTTTAGGACTTAGAAGGAAATCTGACGATTTTGGTAAACATTAACCCACGTCGAGCGCTAGTCCAACGTCGGCTAGAAGTCGATAGGAGAACTCCGTGCACTCGCTCGCTCTCCAGCGGCCTCAACCGGAGTCAACCACGGCACACCCGCGAACCTCCAAGACGAATCTCCGAGACGACGAGGAGAAATATAAGCTAAATCCTCAAATTCCCAACAAGATAAGGAAAGAAACTAGAGAGAGAGAGAGAGAGGGAGAAAAACTACCTATGTTCTCCAAGCTAAAGGCACAAAGAGAGAAGCTAGGTTGGGGTTCGATTTGGTTTTATCGACAACAGAATGACCAAAAAAACTCAATTTAATTGCCTTTTGGAGTACCGGTACTATAGTACTAGCCCGATGCAGTACCAGTATTCAAGCTCGGTACTAGTACTCAACAACAGGTACTGGTACTTAGTATCAGGCATGCGCAAACCCGAGAGCATCTAGTTCTAAAATCTCACTGGGGTACCGGTACTTCTCTCCAGGTACCGCTACTCAACAGTACTGAAATCCTACACTTTACAAATTTCAGTGTCAGAACTCCACTCTCGCATCGCATTGAATCCGTTTTGCGTTCATTTCGCTCCAAAACGACTCCGACTTCTCTCGACACCCACTAGACGTGCCGACAAGCCACAGATGCTGAAATCACACAGACCGCTAAACAACAGGGACACTGTAGTCACATCATTACACATCGGTAATATATATACCAACATTTAGTAAACTAAGTTATGCTGTGGCACTTGGTTGTAATAATTTTAAAAATTCAAACTAAAAAATATAATAAATTAAAATTTTAGTACCAAAATATCTGCTCTTTAAAGTTTGCGGACCAATTAGCCAAAAAAGCAAAGAAAAAAAAGGAGCAATCATAGAGTACACAACTTGTGGCAAAGTTCCTTTCAAGGGAAAAGAAGAGTAAGTTTCAGCAAAAGTAGAGTGGAAACATTTGCTTTTTCCAAAGTGGGTGTGGATTTGGATCATTCCACTATTATTGGCTTACTAGTATTATATAATTAAGCACACTTACAAAGATGGATGCTCACATTGTTTATTGTGGAAGATATGTAAAGAATATGGCCCATTTAATTATGGAGAAATTAAGATTGTAGCACCTTCTGAATTTCATTTGCCAAATTGCATTCTTTAGAGGGAAATTAATCAACTATATATGCACTAGAGCAATTAAGTAATGTTTGTTTTTATGTGAGTGAATTTATTGTATCTCTAGTTCTATAAAATCTTTACTTCTTTTAGAGTAGCTAGCATTTTTTGTATTGTTTTTATTTTGATAAAAGTGATCAGAAATTCAAAATTAGCTTTTGTTAGTTGAGAACGTATATAACTTATCTTAAATATAAACCATTTAATTACGTTCATCTACGTACCTACCCTTCAATATTTTAATTTTACTATCCAATCTATGAATTTGTTTGATTTAAGTTATTTGATGATTCTTTCAATATTAAATATTAATTAGCTAATTATTATTTTAGTAAATTTATAGTTACATAATTGCTTTGAATATGTTAAATAAGTTTGCAAAGATATATAAGTGACATATTCAAATTTTGAAGTTAAATAGTTATTAACTAGCTTAAATCAAATTAATAACTTAAAAGCTAAAGTTCAGATAGTTAGATCAAAATGAGTAATAATAGAGATAAGTTCTATGCATATTTATTATTTGTTATTTCCTTTCATATAATTGAGGTTGCATTTATTGACTTTGTTATTTCTTCAATTAATTTTTTTTATAAAAAATTGTCATTTCTTATGTTCTCGGAGTGTTTTGGGAGTTAAACAGACAAGAAAAAGACTAAAAAAAATCTATTGCCCCGTTAGTCTCATTATATAAAATCTATATCTAAAAATATATAAGGATAATAATATTAAACACATTTTCATAACCCAAAATATCTTTTCTTTTTTTTTTCCCTTTTTTTTTTTTTGAGAAATAGATAGCACGCTATCCGCTTCGTTTATTTCATATATAAATAAACTTAGCTAAAAATGTGAATTAACTAGGATTCAAACTCAGTATCTCAGATACCAACCATCAAACCCTTTACCACTTGCTCTAAGGACGGTCGGTCATGACCCAAAAATCTATCACGCTGAAGTTCAATTTACTTGAACATCCTGCTCTAACACATGTACAAACAAAAAAAAGGACCCAGTAGAGACGTCCTCAGTATGAATTGTGCTATTGGCCGCCTAAGAATCCTTGAGATTTGTGTCATCATATAATAAATGGTAGATAAGATGATCTTATGTTGGTGACGTACTGTTGCCACCAATTTTGTTTGCTTATATTCGAAAAGAAAAGCAAAAAAGAGAGAATACGGTCGAGGAAGAGAAAAAAAGAAAATGAATCATACAAATAGTTTACATCATTCGGTCACTGATCTGTAATCACGGGCAAAGACGGAACAAAATCTTTAATTACAGGGGGAAAAAAAAATGTCTGTCTTAAAAAATTCAAGTCCCAAAATACGTACACCTTGATATTTCTTTCTCTCTTCTAACACTCAAGCTCATTATAAGCGAAAAGCTGTTTTCATAAAAGTGGATAAGTTCTAATTATACTAAATTTAAATTCAGTATAAGATTAGGAATAATTCTCATTTGAATAAAACTCAATAAGATTAGAACTAATTTTTATTACATAACAACACAATGAGATTAGAGATAATTCCATCTTAACTATATATATATATATATATATATATATATATATATTTATGAAAATAGAATAGAATATGTATGATTAAAAAATCTTTTCTAACCCAAGACACATCTAACATCACTTTAAAGAAATATAGTTTACGCTAACACATACATGCATGCTCAAGTATCTTATCATTTCTTGGAACACCCTTCTTCTTCTTTTTATTTTTCTTTTTCATTTTTTTTTTTTTCGCGCTTTCGCGCTTCGAGGCCTTGGTTGTCTCATCCCGTAGCCTAATTCACTCTTTTATTGAATGAAGCAGGTAGCGTGCTACCTATTCTAAAAAAAAAACACATACATGCATGCATGCATGCAAGCAAGCAATATATCAAGCAAGCAAGCAACAATTCCTTTCGCTCGTAATTAATCACATCCTTTCGTGTCCTACATATGGCACTAAATTCACTCCAACTAATTAATATCCTATTATTATTATTATTATTATTATTATTATTAGATGTGAGACGAGATCATAAAAGGAGATGCATGCATGCCGTGCGCGTCCCTCCACCTCTCCGTGTTCAGTGTGGAATTAAGAAGATTATTAATTAATAAATTAAGATTTAATGAAGGGCCTCTCGATCATTCGTTCATTAATGGCGTACGTATATATATAGATAGACAGGTGTTGGGTCTCGCGCGCGCTCCCATCCACCTCTGCGTGCCCATCGCCGCATTCCTCGCCTCGGCTCTCACTCCCCCCTACCCACGCATTTAATGCATTATTATTATGGCCTTCGCTTAAAATTATCCTATATTTGTGCCTGCTGTGTGTGCGTTAATTCATGTTTCTTTAATCATTAATTAATTAATTGTTAGCTTGTTAACTAGAGATTACTTAATTATTATTATTATTATATTTATATTTATGAGTAGTGGAAATGGTGAAGAGTGATCATCCGCGCGCACGGACGTCGAGAGGACAAAACGTAGTGGAAATATTCCAACTTCATGTGGAGGTAGTTGGGCTGCCGGGCTGACCTCAATCATGCATTCATACTATGTCGTTTGAATTTCCTCTTTGGGTTGACTGTTGTTTGATTCCGTAGATCAGTTGAGAACTGATATAGAATACCATTAACAGTTGTTGAGGCCAAAATTGAGACATGCCGACCTAAATTACGTATGAGCCAAAAAAATAAGGACACGTGGTATATCAGGAGTCGGCAATAAGGCGTCTGAAAGTCAAGAGCGTTTAGACTGGAACTGTTGAGAAGTAGGGCATAACTTCCATGAGAAGTGAGCCACTACAAAAAATCTTGCATTTAAGGACACTTTAAATAATAATTAGCGACGTTTTAAAGCGTAGGCAAAAATAATTCCGACGCTTGTAAAAGCGTTGGGTAAAGAGTCGTTAAATAAACACGTCTGAATAAATATACCGACGTTTTAAGATACGTCGGAAAATTTATATAAATATTTGATAAATATATGTTTATTGGCGACGGTTAATCATATATAGTGTCGGCAAATGCTAAATATTAAAGACGTTAGAAGAAAGCGCCGTCTAAAGCGTCGTGTAAAACATATTTTATTGTACTAGCGTAACTTCCATGATCATGATTACAACCACTCCCCCCCTACGTTCAACTAACCAATAATGTGGGTATAAGATATAATAAATAGTAACTTCGAAGCCTGCAATAGGGGTCTTTCTTCACCATAAACGAGAAGACCACCCTTATTTCCTTTGCATTTTATCGCTTTTCTAGGAGTAGTCTAAATGTAATATTTTTCTTGTCCGCATTTATTGCTTTTCTAGAAATAGTTCGCTAAGTAGAACCCTGAAGTCTGTCTGCCCCACGGGCATCACTCCGTTGTAAACTATATTTGTAGAGTCAGTATGCTCCATGGGCACACTCTGTTGTAAACTATATTTCCAGAGTCTGTATGCTCTTCGGGCCACTCTGTTTTATTATTATATAAAAGCATTCTGCTCTTTCAGCCGACCAGTTACTGTGTATTTCTTCCATTCGGCTCTTCTGCCGACATTGATCCCTGCACAGTTCGTACATTCGGCTCTTCCACCCGAACCAGTTTTATAGTGAAGATTTTCGAACCCAGCTGATTTGATCCCTCATCAGCTGAATCGCTTGATTCAGTCGTAGGGTGCAAACTTCGATGGTCACTAATCGTAGCTGTTTCGCATCCCAACGCGCTTCTCGAGGAAGATCTTTGTCCGGGTCAAAGAATAGGGAATTCGGCTCCTAACAATTTTGGCACGCCCAGTAGGACCCATTTAGATTTTCCTAATATAAACTTTATTATATAGCTGACGATACTGCTATGAACCTCCGGAATAGAGCCATACCCAGGCCTTCAAGGAATGACTAAGTTAGTACTGCCGAAAATGCGAATGAGAATCAGGCGGTGCTACCTATTGGAGGCGAGACTAGTAGACAGTCGGCTCATCAAGAGCCAAGTCTAACTCAGACACTCAGCCAGATAGCTCGAGTCTTGTAAACTTTAGATCAAAATATCCATCAAAATACCGCGTGACTAGATGCGGTGCTGGCCGCCATCACGGCCTACAATGAAAATATTGTTCGAATTAGACAGTTATTTATCGAAAACGAGCAACCTTATGGGGGCAACATGAACCGCTAAATGCGTCGGTGCAACAAAATTCAGTCACGCCGGCGGTATCACAAGTTCAACCGCAAATGGCACATATCCAGATTGTACTGTAGGCTGGCGAATATAAACGCCGACCCGCAGTCGGAGATTGCATCGGGTTTACCTTCTTTACCAGCTTATCAGCCCCAAAATATAGGGGCTAGAGCTGGGGGGCAGGCTCCGAATATGCAAGGAGTTAACCCTGTTATACCGAATTTCGTGAGGATCGAAATGGCAAACTAAGAGGGGGGGTGAATTAGGTTTCTAAAATAAAAAGTCAAAGATCAAGTTAATTAAAAACCCAAAACAATCGACAAAGAGAAATATAGAGAAATTCAAACTCAAGAATGCACACGGTCGATTTGTTTCGAGGTTCGGCACTCTGCCTACGTCCCCGCCAACTTCTCAACGCAAGAGAAAATTGGATCTCCACTAGTTGATGCTTTTGCGGGCAAGCACCAAGCCTTTACACCAAGATCTTCTTCTTATCAAGCTTCAAGACTTTGCCTCTCTATCTTTTTACAAGAATAAATCTCACTACAATTTCACTCAAATTGAAAAAGAGGATTGAGAGCTAAGTGTTTTAAAATGCTGAAGTTTTTAGCTTAAATTCAAGTGCCAAGAGATTACTTTGAGAAGCACAAAGATCATCTATTTATAGCCTCGGCCAGCTCTTGGAAGTTGATGTTTCGGGCGCCCTAAAGTACATTCCGGGCGCCCGGAACTTGTGCACGCGCACAGCGGTTCTCAACTGTCGGCCGCGTGCGCCGTCAGATCCGTACGGCATGATTACGGGCGCCCGACATGCTCGCCGACTTTCGACCGGGTCGAGCACGCGCGCGAATTTCTGACGAGAACCTTTTAGGGCTTCCCGACAATGCGTGGGCGCCGGAATTTCGACACGCGCGCGCTGCGCCGCCGAGTTGCCGTCGCCACGACAATCTCGGACTGTACAACACGCAACCTGTCAAAATATTTTAGGTCGACCTAAACGTCCGTGCGGTCGCCCTGAACAGTTAAAAAGAGTGATCTGTGGATAGCTCGAGTGTCAAGGGGACAGACCCAAAAATACTGTATATTTCGGATTCATTGTGGGTCGCCCGGAACAGGGTTCGAAAACCCAAACTTGACAGAATGTAAAGTTTTGAGCAGATTGAGAAAAGAGAATTGTAAATAATTAAATTAGCTCAGAAAGTCTCACTCCAATTGAGATTTATTTCAAGTAAAAGTAGAGAGAGTGTGAGTTTGTCATTTTGACAAAAGAAGCAAGTATAGCTTCAAAAGTTGAAGCTTACTACTCAGAGGTTTGTCCATCTTAAATCCTTTTAGATTGATCTAAAAACATAAAGCTCAAGATGAAGAGATTAGTCCAAATAAAAGTGATTATTTGTTATCATCAAAATTTAATGCAAGATTAGGGCCACTAGGCCAACAATCTCCCCCTTTTTGATGATGACAAATAATGTGATATAGAATACAAAAGAGTGGAATACTCCCCCTAAGTATATGCATAGATATAAAAACCATAAATCAAGGCGAGTAGAAACATCATGAATCAAGGTGTGATATAACAACAAATAAAACCAAAGTGAATATAGATTCAACACAAAGCATAATGTTAACATAAGCATTCAACAACGAGCATCCAAATATCAAGTGTCTAAAGCATCCAAAATATAAACTGCTAACAAAGCATAATGTTAACATAAGCATTCAACAACAAGTCATATCACATAAGCATTCAACAACAAGTCATATCACATAAGCATTCAACAACAAGTCATATCACATCAAGTTTCTCTCCCCCTTTGTCATCATAAAAAGAACATAAGCAAAAGAAACATAGAGGGAAGAAAAGCATAAAAGAGAGCGCAAAAAGAACGACTAAGCATCATCGTCATCCTCATCATCATCGTCGTCGTCGTCGTCGTCGTCGTCACCGTCACCCGTCGTCGGACCCGGTGGAGGCATAGTAGAGGAGGACGGCCCATAGGCGGCATAAAAAGCACTCGAAGGTCCAAAAAGTGAGTCCATATAGGACCTCATACCGGTTAATTCCGAGTGCATCACATCCAAACGTGCATCTATCCTATCAAACCGATGAGATGCATCCGTTGGAGGAGGACCATAAGATGGCGGTGCAGCGGGTGGTGGCTCAAACGGTGGAGGAGAGGGCATATGTGGTGGAGGATCGTCGTGGTCGTCGTCACTAGGTGGATCAATGATATGTTTTCTAACCCAAAGACCGTGACGATTTTTCTTAAAACCTAGTTGAGAGAAAGTGCCGGAAGAAATGGCGGAGGGGAATTTCAAAGGTCGAACATCGGAAAGATCAAATTCCAAGAACTCGAGGAGGGCGGTGATCAAAGAACCATAGGGAAGCGAACGAGAGGGGATAGTGATTGCGGCGGCCATATGACGAATAATAATGTACCCAAAATTAACCCTTAGCCCCTCAAAAAGATGATATAAAAGAAAAAGATCCATTTTCTGAACGGAGGTGTGGTGACCGTCCCGAGGAAGAACTAATTTGGTCAGAAGGAAGTGAGCAAGACGATGAGGGAAAGACAAATGAGAGCAATCTTCGCGAGAGTTAGAGTCTTCACAAAGAAAGCGAACGCGAAGTTGTGCTTCGGTAAAAGAAGTAAATGCCCAAGGATTAGTTTGATAGTAAGTGACCCCATCATTTGGAATATTTAAAACGGTGTTTAAAAGTATAGGGGTTATAGCAAAATCACGCCCGCGGTAGCGAGAAGTAATAGTTGAAAATTCCGGGTTAAAAGAGGCATTAGCATAAAAGGTTTTAATTAATTCCGGATAAAACGGTCGCGCATTTTGAACAAATAAATCCCACCCAACGATAGTGAGTAGATCCAAAAGTTCAATGTAGTCAAAGTTTAGGTGATGAATGTAGCGACAGGGTTGAACCGGACGTTCTAAAAGAAAACTTTCTTGTGCCTCTTTAGAAATGAAATTGAAAACGTCATAATCTTCATCTCCACGAGGGGAGGAGCTACCGCGAGAAGTTTTAGTCCTAGGCATGATAAAATAGTGTATAAAATATATATATATATATATATATATATATATATATATATATATATATATATATATATATATATATATATATATATATATATATATATATATTTGAAAACACAAGGGTTAACGGTAAAAAAAAAATAAAAAAATAAAAAAAATGAATAAGTAGGTTGACAGTAGAGAGAAAAAAATAAAGATAAGATTAAGTGAGCTACCTGCAGGGAAAAAAAAAAACATAAATAATAAACAATGCAAGCTAGGGTTTCTAGGGTTTCCTGCAAGAAAAACAGGAAAAGAAAAGAAAAAAAATGAAAAAGGAGAAGAGGTATACCACACAGAGAGGAGAGGAGGAGAAGAAAACAAAGGTTGAGGGGTTTTCGGATCAGGGTGCAGAGGGCGCCGGGCGGAGCAGTGGGAGCGGGCGCAGGGACCAAGCCGACCGGACAGGAGGAGGAAGAGAAATCCGAGCTCAGGGGAGGTTGGATCCGGCTCGAGCAGGGCGGTCCGGTGTGGTACGGGCGACGGAGGAGAGGAGGAAAAAAAAAAAAAAAAAAAAAAAAAAGGGAGGAAGAAGGAGAAAGGGAAAAGAAAAAAAATTGAAAGAAGGGTGGGGCTAGGGCTGTCGGGCGACAGGGGTGGAAAGAGGACCCGTTTGCGGGTATTGGGTGCGAGTGGCGGTCCGGAGGGGTCGCCCGGATCCGCAACCCGGTAACCCGCCAAGCCAGTCAAACCGGCCAGATGGTCAACTCGAGTTTTCGGGTGCGGGTGCGAACCGGTCAGGTCGCCCGGATCCGAAACCCGGTAACCCGCTAAGCTAGTCAAACCGGCCAGGTGGTCAAACCGGATTTCGGGCGCGGGTGAGAAGCGGTCAGGTCGCCCGGATCCGAAACCCAATAACCCGCTAAGGTGGTCAGAGGAGCAGTTTCGGTCAACACAGATATCGGGCGCCCGAAAATGATGAGCGGGCGGCCGAAAATTTTCGAAAGAGCCAAAACCCAAGTAAAAATCCAACAGATAAAAACAAGGAGAAAAACAGTACAAAGAACACCCAAAAGCAAAAGAGAATCAAGCATTTAAATCAATCATTCCTAATTCTCTTCTAAGTATAGAGAATCTATCCTCATTAAGGGGTTTAGTAAAGATGTCCGCTAATTGATGATGAGTGTCCACAAAGTCTATAGTAACATCTCCTTTTTGAATGTGATCTCTAATAAAATGATGTCTAATCTCAATATGTTTACTTCTAGAATGTTGAATCGGATTTCTAGATAGGTTGATGGCACTAGTATTGTCACATTTGATTGGAACTTATTTTAGAAGCACTCGAAAGTCCTCAAGGGTTTGTTTCATCCATAAAATTTGTGCACAACAACAACCCGCCGCAATGTACTCGGCTTCGGCGGTTGAAAGTGCAACCGAATTTTGCTTTTTCGAAGACCATGAGACTAAGGAGTGACCAAGAAATTGACAAGTCCCACTAGTACTTTTTCGATCAACTTTGCATCCGGCAAAGTCGGCATCTGAAAAACCAATGAAGATCAAAACTAGTGCCCTTGGGATACCATAATCCTAGGTTGAGAGTTCCCTTAACATATCTAAGTATTCTCTTTACGGCTAATAAATGTGACTCCTTAGGTTGAGCTTGAAATTGAGCACATAAACAAACACAAAACATAATGTCCGGCCTACTTGCGGTAAGATAAAGTAAACTACCAATCATACCTCGGTAGAGCTTGATGTCAATATCCTTGCCTTTTTCATCCTTGTCAAGTTTAGTTGCGGCACTCATTGGAGTGGTTGTTTCTTTTGAGCTTTCCAAACCAAATCTTTTGATTAGGTCTTTTGCATATTTGGCTTGATTTATGAAGATTCCGTCCTTCATTTGCTTAACTTGAAGTCCAAGGAAGAATGAGAGTTCGCCCATCATGCTCATTTTAAACTCATTTTGTATTAGTGTAGAAAATTCCTTGCAAAGAGATTCATTAGTAGCACCAAATATAATATCATCCACATAAATTTGAACAATGAGAAGATCATTGTCCTTTATCTTAATAAAGAGTGTAGTGTCAATTTTTCCTCTTGTGAAATTATTTGAAGTAAGAAAAGTGCTAAGTCTTTCATACCAAGCTCTAGGAGCTTGGTTTAAACCGTAAAGAGCTTTTGAAAGTTTAAAAACATGATCCGGAAAATCGTGCTTTTCAAAACCGGGTGGTTGCTCAACATAAACTTCTTCGGAAATAAATCCATTTAAGAAAGCACTTTTAACATCCATTTGAAATAACTTGAAGTTCATGTAAGAGGCAAATGCCAAAAGAATTCGAATAGCTTCAAGTCTAGCAACCGGTGCAAAAGTTTCATCAAAACCAATTCCTTCAATTTGGTTGAAACCTTGGGCCACTAGTCTAGCCTTGTTTCGAACCACGACACCTGATTCATCTCGCTTGTTTCGGAAGACCCATTTAGTGCCAATAATGGTATGATCACTTGGTCTTTCCACAAGCGTCCAAACTTGATTCCTCTCAAATTGATTGAGTTCTTCTTGCATGGCAATGAGCCAATTTTCATCATTGCTAGCTTCAACAAAATTTTTAGGCTCAATTTGAGATATGAAAGCCAAATGGTCACAAAATAATCTTAAAGAAGATCTTGTCTTGACCGTTTGACTAGGATCTCCAATAATGGAGTCCTTGGGATGATAAGTAGCAAATTTCCACACTTTAGGTAAAGGAGTGGGTTCATTTTCATTGGAAGTGAACTTCTCAACTTCTTTAGATAGTTCAACATCTTGAGGTGTGGAATTAATGTTTAGCTTCTCAAAGTCAAGAAGATCATCTTCAAGAGAGATATCCTTGCCTTTGTATTCTTCAAAGAGAATATGCATACTTTCCTCCATTACTAAAGTTCGTCGATTGTATACTCGATAAGCTTTACTAATTGAGGAATAACCTAAGAATATTGCTTCATCGGATTTAGCATCAAACTTTTCCAATTTGTCTTTTGTGTTTAAAATGAAACATTTACAATCAAAGATTTTGAAGTAACCAATATTGGGAATTCTATCATGCCACAATTCGAAATGAGTTTTCTCAAGAATTGGTCGAATTAGAACACGGTTCATAATATAGCAAGCCGTGTTTACGGCCTCGGCCAAAAAATACTTAGGCAACTTCCCCTCAATTAACATAGATCTAGCCATTTCTTGAATGGATCTATTTTTGCGTTCAACAACCCCATTTTGTTGAGGTGTTCGAGGAGTAGCAAATTGATATTCTATTCCCAATTCATTGCAAAACTCTTCAAAGTTGTGATTTTCAAATTCACCACCATGATCACTTCTAATTTTGGAAATCATATAACTCTTTTCATTTTGAACACGATAGACAAAGTCTTTGAAAGATTTAAAAGTATCATACTTGTGTCTTAAAAATAAAGTCCAAGTAAATCTAGAGTAATCATCAACAATTATAAAAACATAGTTGCTTCCACCAAGGCTAGTGACATCAATTGGTCCAAAGAGGTCCATGTGAATCAATTCCAATGGCCTAATGGTGGAGACAAAATTTTTAGATTTAAAAGATGATTTTACTTGCTTAGCTTGAGCACAAGCATCACAAACCTCACTTTTGGCATAATCTATTTTAGGTAAAACTTTTACTAGTTTTCTTTTAGAAAGTTTTGTGAGAGAGTCCATACTAGCATGTGCTAACCTTTTATGCCAAAGCCAAGATTCGTGATTAATTAGTTTGAACCGAAAATATTTTTCTCCTTCAAGTGAAAGTTTGCCTAAATCAACGGTATAAACATTCTTAGATCGAAATCCCACAAAAGCTACCTCATTAGTAGATGGTTCAAGGATACTACAATGAGATGCTTCAAATTTTACAAAATAGCCTTTGTCACATAATTGACTAATGCTTAGTAAATTATGCTTAAGGCCATCAACTAAAAGAACATTAGAAATATTAACCGTGTCATTACCAATAGTGCCGATTCCAATGATCTTTCCTTTTGTGTTGTCTCCAAAGGTGACAAATTCTCGATCTTTCATTTCAATAGATTTAAACTTGGTTTGATCCCAAGTCATGTGTCTTGAGCATCCACTATCTAAATACCATTTGTTGCTTGCACCTTTTGATTGGAGACACACCTACAAAAACAAATCAAGTTTTTAACTTTGGTACCCAAGTGAGATTGGGTCCTTTTAAGTTAGATAAATCTTTCACAACCCAAATTTGGTTAAGTTTAGGATTTTTCTTATATTTACAAGAAGATGTATGATGTCCTCTAATATTACAATAGGAACAATGTAAAGTTGGGTTTTGATTTGAGCTTTTAACAAAAACCTTTCTTTTGGTTTTTGTTAATTTAACATTGTTTGGATTAGGTACATAACCTATCCCAAACTTTTGAAAGTTTACAACTTGACTTCCAAGTATCATATTTAGATACTTAGTTCCACCAACAAATTTCTCAAGAGTTTTCTTAGACTCACCTAAGCCAACTTTGAGTTGTTGGTTTTCACTTTGAAGCTTCTCAAGTTGGTTTGACTTAAAATTTTGACCTGCAAACTTCTTCTTTAATACTTCATTTTATGATTGAGACTACAACATGTCTCTTTTACTTGTGTGAGCTCTTTCTTAAGTAAAGAGTTTTCATTTTCAAGTACCAAAGAAGGATTTGAAGTTGAAGATTTTAAGTTGTTAACTTTCATCTCTAATAAAGCATTTTGCTTTTTAAGAGATGTGTATTTAGGACCCAAACTTTGTACATCATCATATAAAGAAAAGAAAGCTTCTAAAAGTTCATCATAACTTAAATTATTACCTCATCTTCAAAAGCCATAAGGCAAATTTGGGCAACTTCTTTTTCCGACTCGTCATCGCTAGACTCGTCGGGGGCGTCCCAATTTAGTGCATTGAAAGCCTTCTTTTTCTTGTCTTTCTTAAAGGGTTTGATAGGAAGAGTGCATTCACTTTTTAAATGCCCCGGTTTGTTGCAATTGTAGCAAATGATTCCTTTCTTGAATCCTTCACCTTTAAACCCGTCTCGCTTAGGTCTCCTCAAGTTGCGCTTCTTGATTAGTCGGTCGAGCCTCTTTGAAATCATAGCAATTTCTTCGCTCGAGCCTTCTTCATCATTTTCACTATCGGAGGCAACCACTCCTTTCAGTGCAAGGTTTTTCTTTTTCTCGGGAGCTACTTCGTTGTCATACTCCTTGAGGCGTTGTTCATGCGCCATGAGCGATCCAACAAGCTCATCAATCTTTACTTTGTCCAAGTCATGAGCTTCTTGGATAGCCGTAACTTTAGGTATCCAACTTCTTGGTAGTACTCGAAGAAGTTTTCGCACCAAGTCCGATTGAGGAAAATCCTTGCCTAAGGCTTTCAAGCTATTCACAATGTTAGTAAATCTTGTGAACATATTCGAAATGGATTCACTTTCCTCCATTTTGAATAGTTCATAACTTGACATGAGCATGCTTATTTTAGATTCCTTCACCCTAGAAGTACCTTCATGAGTAACTTCTAATTTATCCCAAATCTCTTTAGCGGTTGTGCATATAGAGATTCGATGAAATTCTTCTCTACTAAGAGCGCAAAGGAATGAATTGATAGCTTTAGCATTCAATTGAAAGCGAGATTTTTCCGCTTCATTCCATTCCGCTCTAGGTTTTGATGGAGTGATATAACCACTTTCGACTATATCCCAAACATCAAAATCAAGAGATTGAAAGAATATCTTCATTCTAATCTTCCAAAAAGGATAGTCGGTCCCATCAAAAAATGGTGGCCGAACAATAGATTGTCCTTCGATATTCTTTCCCATAGATGCCATTCTCACTTAGATGTAATCTAAATAATGTGAGACCTCGCTCTGATACCAATTGAGGATCGAAATGGCAAACTAAGAGGGGGGGTGAATTAGGTTTCTAAAATAAAAAGTCAAAGATCAAGTTAATTAAAAACCCAAAACAATCGACAAAGAGAAATATAGAGAAATTCAAACTCAAGAATGCACACGGTCGATTTGTTTCGAGGTTCGGCACTTTGCCTACGTCCCCGCCAACTTCTCAACGCAAGAGAAAATTGGATCTCCACTAGTTGATGCTTTTGCGGGCAAGCACCAAGCCTTTACACCAAGATCTTCTTCTTATCAAGCTTCAAGACTTTGCCTCTCTCTCTTTTTACAAGAATAAATCTCACTACAATTTCACTCAAATTGAAAAAGATGATTGAGAGCTAAGTGTTTTAAAATGCTGAAGTTTTTAGCTTAAATTCAAGTGCCAAGAGATTACTTTGAGAAGCCCAAAGGTCATCTATTTATAGCCTCGGCCAGCTCCTGGAAGTTGATGTTTCGGGCACCCCAAAGTACATTCCGGGCGCCCGGAACTTGTGCACGCGCACAGCGGTTCCTGCAACCTGTCAGCCGCGTGCGCCGCTTTTCAGGATCCGTACGGCATGATTACCGGGAGCCCTGACATGCTCGCTGACTTTCTGACCGGGTCAGGCACGCGCGCCGAATTTCCTGACAGAACCTTTTAGAGCTTCCTGACAATGCGTGGGCGCCCGGAATTTTCAGCACGCGCGCCGCCTGCGCCGCGCCGAGTTGCCGTGCTGCCCTGACAATCTCGGACTGTACAACACGCAACCTGTCAAAATATTTTCGGTCGACCTAAACGTCTGTGCGGTCGCCCTGAACAGTTAAAAAGAGTGATCTGTAGATAGCTCGAGTGTCAGACGGACCCAAAAATACGTATATTTCGATTCAACGTGGGTCGCCGGAACGAGTCCGAAAATCCAAACTTGACAGAATGTAAAGTTTTGAGCAGATTGAGAAAAGAGAATTGTAAATAATTAAATTAGCTCAGAAAGTCTCACTCCAATTGAGATTTATTTCAAGTAAAAGTAGAGAGAGTGTGAGTTTGTCATTTTGACAAAAGAAGCAAGTATAGCTTCAAAAGTTGAAGCTTACTACACAGAGGTTTGTCCATCTTGAATCCTTTTAGATTGATCTAAAAACATAAAGCTCAAGATGAAGAGATTAGTCCAAATAAAAGTGATTATTTGTTATCATCAAAATTTAATGCAAGATTAGGGCCACTAGGCCAACATTTCGGTCTACCTCAAGTACCGAATGTAGTACAAGCACAGGTTCCTTTGTAAGAAAACAATAATGAAATATACGCACAGATTGAAGAAGCGATCCAAAATACTTTCGGAGTTGGCGCAAGGCCGGTAGTGCGGTCTGTATTTACATCCCCATATCTCGCGAACATTGACGTGGAACATCCGTATCCGTCAAACTGGAAAATGCCGAAGTTCAACAAGTTCTCGAGCGATGAGACCGAGAATACGGTCGAGCATAAAGCCCGGTTCACGACCCAATGTAGGGAAGCGACCGCTGACTTATTTTTAAAACTTCGATTATTTCACACGTCGTTGACTAAGACGACATTTACTTGGTATACAAGTTTATCAGCCAATTCCGTCCAAGATTGGGACGAATTGGAAAGAAAATTTCATGAGCAATTCTGTAGGTCGGAGCCACAATTATCAGTCGCCGACTTGGCTTTATACCAACAAAAGTCAGGTGAAACGGTCGAAGAGTATTTGAACCATTTCAAAATAGCCAAAATCCGGTGCTTTACGAGAATGCCGGAATCAGAGTTCGCCAAAATGGCGTTAAATGGTCTACATTTTAATATAAAAGACCATTTTGAAGATAAATATTTTTCTAACATATTTGATCTAGGTGTTATAGTTGCCTAATATGAGCAATTTCGGAAGAAAAGTGAGGACGATCGACTACAATGGAGCCGATATAAAAATCAAAGTAAAGGCAAGGAGAAATTCTTGCTAGAAGAACAGTTGGTTCAAAACGAGTTGAGCCAATCAGGTGAAAGTGAAGAATCGGCTGATGAAGCCGAGATATGTACGGCTGGTAAAGAACAATTTTTTTCAAGAAAAAATTTTTGATAGAAGAACATTCGGTTCAAGAAGAGCCGAACCAATCGAGTAAAAGCAAAGAACCGGCTGATGAAGCTGAGGCATATATAGCCACTTTCTTCAAGGAGAATCGTTGATAGAAGAACATTCGGTTCAAGAAGAGCCGAATCGATCGAATAAAAGTAAAGAATCAGTTGATAAAGCCAAGATATATGCAACTGAGTGTGACACCCCAATAGTCCCACATCGGATAGGAAAGGAATTGTCATTGGATTTATAATAGACTTAGACACTAGTAATAATAACTGGGCTTAAGCATTTTGGGCCGGTGGTTGGGCCCAACGAGTTATTATTGCTAGTGGGCTGGGTCGTTACATTTGGTATCAGGGCCGGTTCACCAGCTGGACATGTGTGGCGAATCTCGGCTGAGCCAAGGTCTGGATGACGGGCTAGCGAGATGAGTCTCACATAGCCTGGTGATCTTAGGCTGTGTGTGTGATTGGACTGACGAGGACGTCAGGGCCTTAACAGGGGGAGTCTGTGACACCCCAATAGTCCCACATCGGATTGGAAAGGGATTGTCATTGGATTTATAATAGACTTAGACACTAGTAATAATAACTGGGCTTAAGCATTTTGGGCCGGTGGTTAGGCCTAACGAGTTATTATTGCTAGTGGGCTGGGTCGTTACACTGAGATGGTAAAAAACCGTTTTCTTTAAGCCGACCAAGACCAGCGAGACTAAAGTTTGGGTCTCGGCTGTGTTATTGAGCAGTCGATTTGGCATCAATAATCATCCAAATGTTCATTCGAAAGACTATTGGGGGGGCATTGTTGAATCCAAAATTGAGACATGCCGACCTAAGCCACGTATGAGCCAAAGAAATAAGGACACGTGGTACACCAGGAGTCGGCAATAAGATGCCTGAAGGTCAAAAGCGTTTAGGCGGAAACGGTTGAGAAGTGGGGCGTAACTTCCATGAGGAGTTAGTGTAACTTCCACGATCATGATTACAACCACTCCCCCCCGCGCCCCCCCTCCCACTACTTTCAACCAACTAATAATGTGGGCTTAAAATATTATAAATAGTAACTTCGAAGCCTGCAATAAGGGTCTTTCTCCACCCTGAACGAGAAGACCACCCTTATTTCCTCTGCATTTTATCACTTTTCTAGGAGTAGTCTAAATGTAATCTTTTTCTTTTCCGCATTTACTGCTTTCTTAGGAGTGGTTCACTAAGTAGAACCTTGTAGTCTATCTGCCCTATGGGCATCACTCCGTTGTAGACTACAATTACAGAGTCTGTATGCCCCACGGGCACACTCTGTTGTAAACTATATTTGTAATTAATTCGAGCCAAGCTCGGGCGAGCCAAATATCGTGCCGAACTCGAGTCTAACACGAGCCTGCTCGCTCATTTGCCAGCCCTACCTCTGGATTCAACGGTGGTGAATATTAAGTTGCAGCTACTTCTAGGCTATGTTACAACTACTCCTAAGATATAAAAGGGTACGTATACCTCTTCTAGGCTATGTTACAACTACTCCTAAGATACAAGGGACCGGTATACCTCATATGGTTGAAATGTCGATACATCACTTCTCTTATAGGCGTACGTTAGTCCTTTTGTACAGGCTCGTAATTGATGCCGGAGCAAACCGGCCTGCGATTCACCATCTATCTTTTCTTAACTATTTTTGAACTCCTCACTTGCCCTCGACAGCGTCCATTTGAATTTCGAATTTGAAAACTCAAGTAGTCTCAACTTTGTACTTGCCCAAGTAGGAGTCTAAAGCGCGATACCGAAATTGAGACTGAAGCATTCTCCGGCGTTCGCATTTTGTGGGGACCTAGACTGTGCCAAAACCCCTTCCGGCCCAGGTGTCTCCGGTGCGTAATTTCCATGCATACAATAACACTACTGGAAAAGTAATGCTTTCACAGCACTATTGTACTAGAAGACCACGCAAATCGTAAGTACGTGCTTCCCAAATAAATTTGTTCGTTGTATAAAAGCGTTACTAGGCAACTTGCAAACGCAAATATTTTGAAGTTTAATTTTTCTGCAAACAAGAATATGACTTGACCCCAACAGACAAAATTGCAATGTATATATAAACTAGAGCTTTTGTTTATAAGTAGGGTTATTATACTCTTTTAGAAGGCATTTGATTCGCATTATGTAGTACTACATATTATTTTAACATAATCAGCTAGCTGAGATTTTCGAATCAGGTTACTTCTGCTACTGGATTATCGCGTTTGATTCAATGCCGTAATATATGCCGGATTACAGTAAATATAGAATTATTTATGTTTGATTCATTTGGTAAAATTCAGTAATGCTGATAGGGAAAAATGTAATCTATTCCATAATTACTTTTTTAGAGCATGTTTGGTTCGAGTTATTTTGACAGGATTACATATTATTACGACAGTAATCCTGCTAGAATTACTGTACTGTTGATTCATTCAGTCTGTAATTTGGTTGTTAATATATATTACAAATGGTGTATAATTACTCTGAAAATATTACCGAATGGGAGAATGGGTGTCTCGTATTACTAATAGCAGATTATTTTGTATGTTATGTAAAATTATAATTAAGTTTATCTCTCAAAAAATCCAAATCTTTTCTATATATAATTTTAAAAATTTTAATTTTAGATTTTGAATTGTAGTGACCTGGATTATTCTGTAGAGGCTGGTCGACGACTCAGGTGAGCGTCGGGACAAGTCCGGGGCGCGTTGGCGCCAACGGGACGCCAAACGGGCCTTGTGGGAACGCGAGAGCATCTGGAATCCTGAAAATCTGCGAAATAGCAGATTTTCAGTGAGCTATACCGGTACAAATCTTAGTTTGTACCGGTACAAGAGTGATGGCTATACCGGTATAGCCACCAGGGACATACCGGTATAGTGTCGCGCAGAACTGCTCTTGGGTTGCCTGTTTATACCGGTACAAGGGGCCGTTTGTACCAGTACAGCGTGGTAGGTGAGCTGAGGGCAGATTGGTCATTGCTGCTTTGTTTTTGTCACCCTCCACCTCCAGCTATTTACACGTCAGGGAGACAGAGTGAGAGACTTTCCTCAGCTCCTTCTCTTCTTCTTCTTCTTCTCTCTCTCTCTAAGATAGCTTAGTTGGAGTAAGGGAGCTCGGGTGGCCGCTTCTTCGCCGACGTCGCGCCGCGGAGTGTTGCGGAAGCGTTTTCGACATCGCGTGGCTACGAGAGAGCCGGGTGAACGCCGGATTTCACCATCTTCGACGCTACGACGAATCTAAGGGATTTCCTTAGGTGAGTGTCTCTTCTAGAACACCTCCATTGCTTCAACTTCAACGATTTTCGAGCTAAGTTCGGACTGCTGCAGAAATCGACGTCGACTCGCCGTATTTCGGGCCGTACGCGACGTAGGAGTGGCGGATTGCGCTGAGACTTGACTCGTTGGAACCGGGACGACGAGAGGAATCCAGAGAGCATTTACTGGAATTTTTGAAGAAGGTTTGCTTACTCGAAATCATGAATTACTCCCTTGCTGTTTTCCTTAAATCAGATTTTCGAGCTGCTGCTGACCGCAGCGTCGACCCGCGGGGTTTTGACTAGTACTCTGTGTAGGAGTGTCGAAACTCGACGAAATCTGGGGCGTTGGATCCGTGACTTCGAGACGAAGAATCTGAGACCAAGTTTGCAATTTTTGGAGCAGGTTAGCCCAGTCGAAAGTCTGTTTTACTGAGCCGCTGTTTACAGAGCTAACCTGCAATGCTGTTTCGCAGTTTCCCTGCGTCGACCGTCGGTGTTTTGACCCGTACTCTGCGTAGGAGAGGCGGAATTCGACGAAACTTGGGCCATTGGATTCACGACTTCGAGACGAAGCTACAGAGCCCTTACTTGCTGAAATTGAAGAAGGTTAGCTTAGTCGGAATTAAGCTCTACTGAGCCGCTGTTTTCAGGCAGATTTTGGGATTTGTGTGACGTTGGGTTTTCTTCTTCGCAGCAGGATTTCTCGGACCTTGGCGGATCAGCGGGGTAGATCGAGTAGGATTTAGGACGCCCTTGCTGCCAAGGGATTGCTATCGAGGTGGGCATTCATCGGTTACTTCTAAGTTGAAGTAGTCAACATGTATAGTTTAGTTTCATCGATATATCCTTAGCTCGAATCCATGCATTATAGCATGTTAAAATCTGAATTTTGGAGCATGTCTATAAGTAGTAATTTATACATGTTTTGACTTGGACTTGACTTAGGAGAAAACTACGATTGATCGTCATATGTTACACTACCAGATTTAGCTCTAGGAGCCGTGTTGTGTCGTATCGTCGCCAGGGGAGTGCGACGGATACTCAGAGTAGTGTAGTTTGTTTGACGCTCACGCTGTGGATGCCGAGCTTAGTTCTGTAGAGTTGTCGGGGACCGTCGGGGGCTGACGGTGGGCCCAGTTTACTGTTCGGTTACAGTGTGTGTGCCAGGGACACGTGGTGTGTTAGTGGTTAGACACAGTTACTTGACTATGCCTGTGAGAGCAGTTGAGCTCGACAGAGATACGCTTGCATACTCGGTTGGTTCGCGCCCACGAGTGCCGCTCCGGAGTCTGGCTTTGTGCTTTTGCGTTGGTGTCGCTGCACTCTCGTGTGGGTTGCTCTCCGCTAGCTACCTGGGGGTAGTTGTAGTGTTGCTTCGACAGGCGGGACGGGTGTTTCACAGTCCCTGGTGAAATTGGGTCAGGTTTTGGTTGGTACTACTGGTTGATAGTGTTCGAGCTTACAGAGTTGTAACTTATAGCTGTAGAGTGGTTCCAACTTCTCTTTCTACTTTCCTGTTACACTGTAGACTTAGTGGGTGGACCGATGTTGTTTAGGCGGCACCCGAGGACTACCCTTTTCTGATGGTTCTCACGCCCCTTCTCCTCTACCCTTGTTGCAGGGCCTTCGGGGTCGGCTGCTGCTCCCTCTGAGGTGGACCGTGGTAAGGGCGTCGCGAGTTAGAGCCCTTCCCGACTGGTGCTGAGTTAGCAGCCATTCCTCTACTGCAGGTAGTGACTTTTTGGGTTGTTCTTTTGTACATACACTTGTGAACTCGCTGGAGCGAGTAGTTGTGTTTGGAAACTTGTATGTATATAGATCTTATTTTACTATCTGTTTGTATTTATAGCATTTCCGCTCTATGCTACTTTTGTAGTATTGTATGTTATACAGGTACAGCTACGCTTCGTGTACAGGAAAAAATTTTTGTACACGGCGAATTTGTCGGCGTGCCCGGGGAATAATGCTACCCAGGACGTGACATGAATTGTCAAATTTAAAATTTAAAATTTAAAAATATCAAACTTTAAAATTTTAAGTTTTAAATTTTAAATTTCAAATTTCTATTTTAAATTCTAAATTTAAAATTTAGATTTAAATTTAGAATTTAAATTTATATCTTAAACTTTTAACTTTTAAATTTTATAATTTTATTTTAAATTTCATATTTTGCCAAATATGATCATACGTTATAGCTGCAACACAGAAGACTGCCGCCCACACCGACACCCAAAACCCAACCGAAGGGAGAGAAAGTGAAGAGAAAGTGAGACTGTCTGGCATCAATTTTTTGGTTCTTGATATCCGGCAGCTTAATTATGTCGCCCTTCGAGAATCAAGAACTCAAAAAAAAAAAAAAAAAAAAATTAAAAAAAATAAAATAAAATAAAAGGTTCTGTTGAAGGCATGTCTTTATGTCGAATACTTTATTTAATTCGAAACAACTGTTTCTGATACTCATCGGATGACTCCCCCCACAAGTTAACATAGTCAACTTCTCACAAGCAATAATAAACGGTTTTCAAGAGCACTTAATTATTAATTTCATTTTATGTTGAATACTATAAAAATAATTATGTTACAAAATGTAATAGGTAATAAAAACATACAGAATTTATCTGCACTATGAATTATTTTGAATTCACTATCCAACCATATATACGAAATTTTAATTTTACTTTTTAACATTTCAATTTGTTTGATTTGAAATAGTCAATAGCATTTTGACTTTAAAATCGGAATATGTTTTTTATCTCTATATATAGATTTAGTTAATATATTTTATATAATTTTCACAACCTTGAATTTATTAAAATAAGTAATTAGTTTAAATTTTGAAATCGAAATACCGTTAACTGAATCAAATTAAACGAATTGAAAGATTGGATAGTAACCATTTCACACTGGAATGAAATGATCCAATCATTTATGTTCCAATCTGATTTTGAATTCTATATTTGCCCATTTTAGAGTAAATGACTCAAACTCTCTTTCATAAACACTTCCCTCTTTTCTCACTTCATTACTCTTCTCTCTCTTAACTAAAATTCTCTCTCAAAGTTCCATATATATGTTCATTCTGATTTTTATTCTAATAATGAACCAAATATTTTTAGATAATTCGTTATTACATTTTTTTTCTAATATAATGACATTTCCCATTTCTCCTCTAATTATGAACCAAATATGCTCTAAATTGTAATGATACAAAAAAATATATATACATTAATGAAAAACAATATTTGTCTCTTAGAGCTTCACCCTATATAAGAGAATAGTACTTTTTTTATATTTTATATTATTGAACACTCCCTCTTATGTCTAAGATCAAAACATTGATTTCACTTAAATGAGAGTAAATTGAGTGAGAATAGAAGCTTAGTGGGGGCGCAAACAGAATCTTCTTCTTAGATATTATATTTGTAAAATTATATAACTTAACTTTTTATTTTTAAAAACGTAAGTTGTAAAAAAAATGATATTTTTACATTTTATTAAATCATATCTTTTTTACTTTCATATAATGAATAGTTATTTGATTGGATAATATGCTTTTATATATAGGGAAAACGAATTACATAGGAAACTGGCAAAAGCATCTCTCTCTCTCTCTCTCTCTCTCTCTCTCTCTCTCTCTCTCTCTCTCTATATATATATATATATATATATATATATAGAGTAGAAATTTCTTATCTTATTATGAGTAGTAGAGCGCTTACTACTCATAAGTTGTTTAGATGATAGAGCTTCCGAGATCGACGATCCACTCCGTTAAATATGATCTAGAGTATTTAAAACTTCTAGAAAATAAATTTCGTAATTTTTCAAAATCATAATAAAGTCCATCAAATGGGCATAAAATGAACGGCCGAAATCGAACGATGTCCTAAAAATAGATGATCGGATCCTTCAATTTAAGATCGGAGTTATTGATCTTTATCTAGGTAGTGAATAGAATTTTCTATCAAAAATTCAACCTATTTCAATTCTTTTACACCGTTAAACTACCAAGTATCCCATATCGTAGTTAAAAATTGTCAATTTTGTGAGCTTTTGATCATAAGGTAAATGATTTCAAAAAATTACGAAATTTATTTTCTAGAAGTTTTAAATACTCTAGATCATATTTAACGGAGTGGATCGTCGATTCGGAAGCTCTATCATCGAAAACAACTTATGAGTAGTAGGGCTCTACTCATAATAGTATTGTAGCCTTACTCTATATATATATATATATATATATATATATATATATATATATATATATATATATATGTAAGTAACAAAGTCTATATAAAAGACATATCTTTGTCACAACACAATCAAATCTCTCAATTTGAGAGAAAAATATGATACAAAAATATTAAAAAAATTATGATGGGATAGGCGAGCTCGATCGAGGGGAACAATTTAATTAGATGGGAACATAGATAAGGTGGTATGACCGTCACATTTTTACTGTAACAGAATTAGATTATATGGACACATGTGTTTGGAACACTTTTGAGTAAGTGTTCCATTTATATTAAAACTTAAAAAAATATCTACTAATGCCTAAATAGAAAACCAAATCCAACAAAAAATAAAATATTACTCTACTCAACCCACCACACTTAGTCCATTTGGCCCGATTACAAACAGAAAAGAAAAAAAAAAATTAATTACCATCTTCTTTTCTCTCTTCACTCAATTCACTGAAATTCTAGACGAAAAGCCTTTCCTGCCGTCCTCCTCCGCCACCGCAGCCAACGAGATAGAGTTTCGGTTGTTGCTAAATGCTTAAATAAGTGTTGGTAAATTAACGGCACTCTTTTGGGTTATAGCGATACTTTTTAACTGTCACTATATACCTAGCGACCCCACATATAGCAATATATTTTAAAAGTGTCGGTAATTTTAGCTAGCAGCACTTTTTTGACATGTACCTATATTTAAAAGTGTCGCTATAGACCGTTTTTGTTGTAGTGTTTATACTTTTTTCTAAGACATGACCTTACTATTAACAAGGAGAAAAGGGGATTTAGTTCGCGCAGAACCTTCGGTATTAAGTGGTCAGCATATGCAAGAAATGAGCTGCATGTGAAGTGTGACCATGACTTGTTTTAAAGGTTTTAGTCTCTTTTTTTTTCTTTTTTTTTTTCCTGAGAGAGATAGGTAGCACGCTATCCGCTTCGTTTATTTTATTTAGAAATAAATTTAGCTAGAAATGTGAACCAACTAGAATTCGAACTTAGGTCTCGGGTACCGACCATCAAGCCCTTTACCACTTATTTTTAAGGCTTTAGGTAAGCTCAACAACTTGAGGATGAGTAGATCTCCACATCATTATAATACTCTTTACTTGGTTTAGCTTACCAAAGAAGCATCCAAAGCTAACATAATATATCCAAAAAAGTACCCACCACCCATGCATGTCCTTAATCTTATCATATTAAAGTGACCATACTGCTTTACTATATACTATTCTTTTGTATGTTCTAGGTTCACTGTACAAGTCAACTTCTCCATAGGTCTGAGAATCTATGATGCCATGCATCCTTTACCCTAATTTTGCAGTGGAGACAAGACCTGTATACTACCAATTTCATATTGAAGAATAATCAGGTGTGGAATTTTTAAGTGTTTTATTGATTTGCTTCGTAAAACAGCTTTAATTTCTACTCAAGAAACACAATTATCTCCAATTAGGGGGCGAAGCTAATCTGGGACCAATTTAATTAAAGGAATGGAAAAAAAGAAAAAAGAAAAAAGGCCTTAGACTTACCTGAACTTTTATTTAACTCAGTAAAACCGTTAAGACTAGCTGATCAAAGCTCTACTCAAACAACACTTATATGGATGGACAAGAACTCTCTATATAAAATTAAATAGCACATCTCCAGGTAATGAGGTCTGAATGCTCAGGACCTGTTTAGACTTCAATGTGTGTGAAAGTAAATGCCCACAACAGCAATGAGCAGGAGAACAAAAGGGGCAACTTTTTCTCAACCAGCTGTACAAGTAGACATATATCTCAACCATGAAAACTGAACAAAGCCAATGATCTCTCATTTTCTTCTGATAAAGCCACTGCTCTGAATCAGCTAGCTAGCTTTATAGACAATAGTAACATTGCAGATAGATCCTGTGAAAATCCCACTTGCCAATAATAATACTATGTACAAAAATCACATCCCATAATACCACACAAAAAAGATGTAAAATAAAAAAACTGAACTAATCATGAACAGAGCCTAGGAAGTGATCTTGACCCACCAGTAGCAGGATATTTCCTGCTCTTCATGATATTGGTCATCTGGGTCTGCATTTTCTTGCACACTTTCTCCAATTCCATGACCCTCCAATGCATACCTTGAAGATGGGCTTTGAGCTTCTCATTTTCTATTGACAAATCAAGCTTTTTGGCGTAGAGAATGATCTGTTCGCCATCCTCGCGCTGTTTCCCCTTGAGGGGAGATTTTTGACCAGATTTGATGTTGTTGTTGGTGTCTTGGAGAAGGCTCCTGAGCTTCGAGTGCTGAGACACGAGAGCTTGTATTGTTATTCTTGACGGGAATTTCCCGTTCTGCGCGAGGTGCTTGCAGCACTCTGAGGAGAGCTTCTCGTAGTTTATGCAGCAGCATATCTTCATCTTCTCTTCATCAGACAGTTGAGAGTGAACCTGCATTATTAATTGACAGACACTCAATTGTTGTTCACCGGCACTCATTTTGAACTCTGTTCTTCAAACTAACTAATGAGATGTTAACTAACTTGTATTAATTTCGGGTTGATCAAAAGTTGTACCTCGAGATACATGTCGATTGCTCGATAAATGGCGTCGTGACAATCTCGCGCCGCGTCCGGGAGAGAAGCTATCAACGCGACAAACTTTGCGGGCTTCAGGCAAGAATCAGGGGCAACTTCAGCCAAGTACAAGTCCATCAATCTCCCGACCCTCTTCAATCGCGTGACCGGCTCTTTCCCCACGATATCAAGAAAGGACTTCAGGAACCTCAAGATTAGATTCACATCATAAATACTATCAATCAAGGTTGACGACGGAATCAGTAGATTATCCAACGTAGCTTGATCAATCTGGGCCCCTATCATCGCCTCCAACGTACTCCGACAAGCTTTGCTTATCTTTAGAGACGAAGATACACTTAAAATCCCGAACAATCGCTTGCGAGAAACCGAGTTTACGTCGAGACAATTGAGAAGCTCAATGGCAACTTCAGTGGCCTTCCGCTTCTCATAAGGTGCGGCATTCGATAATCTAGACTTGAGATAGTAAAAGAGGAACCTGCTGATAGTTCCATGCTCGATTTTCCGAGAAAGCATTCCCTTGATAACTCTTTCGATCATGCGAGGGTCTAATAATACGAGATCTTCGAACCACCAAGATCGGGAATTGGCGGTTTTCATGCTGACGGTGCTTCTCGTATCGCACGAGAACCGCAAAGCAGAGCTCTCCGGCGAGTCGGACGGGCTAGCGTCGCTTATAGCAGCGATTCTCGCTAAAAGTGAGTCTAAGATCTTGTTTAACACCGCTGAGGAACCGGAAATTGCAGAGAGTTCTTGGCATTGCTTCAGCGAGTTCACGGTATCGGACCAGGTCCAAAATTGGATCATTTCGAGAGATTTTCGGGTCGAATTGATCAAGCATGGGGAGGAAGAGATCGGGGTGGCCTTAGACATCTCCATGAAGTGGGCAATGCAGTGGAGGAGGGGAGTGTTGGAGGGTGTTATTTGGAGATCACCATTTTTGTAGCAGAATCCGGCGAAGAGCTCGAATCCCTCCGGTCCCCCTGGAAAATCGTGGAAGATAACTTTGAGGGCCTTTGCAGATGAGTTTGCTGATGGATTGTTGAATAACTTGCTGAGTTTACAAGAGAAGGATGAGAGGATTTCCTGTAAAAGAAAATAATAATAATGATATATAATGATGAATTGTTTAAAATTACAAAGGGTAAATTTGGAACTACAAAGGAAGAACCTATTAAAGAGCTCCATTTTCAGCTAAACAAGAAAATTCAACTATGGTGCCAATTATTAATTTCCAAAATTAGTTAGACCAATGATTAATAAAAATATCAGAAAATAGTACTACCAAAATTAAAATTTGAGCTCATCAAGGACTAAAGTTTCATGTGTTTGTTATTGTAGCAGAGAAAGAGAGAGAGAGAGAGAGAGAGAGAGAGAGAGAGAGAGAGAGAGAGAGAGAGAGAGAGAGAGAGAGAGAGAGAGAGGGGGGGGGTGGAATCAAAATGATAGGAGGGAGAGAATGTAGAAATAAATGAATGCATCTTCACAAGGAGACAACATTCTGAGAGGCTACCAGAAGCAATAAATTTCATTTTGAGAGAGAGAGAGAGAGAGAGAGAGAGAGAGAGAGCCCTCTCACAATTCAAGCAATTTTGTGAGAGGCAAAGAAGGTGACCAGGAGTAGCTGCAAGCATTTAATAGGGACAATGAAACAGCAGATTAAAACATAGACAAGCAGGAGGAAATTACTCTCCCACATACATATAATAATAATAGTAAGGAAACAAATAGTAACTGTGAGAGGGGAAAGCAAAAGGGAGATTAAAATGTATATATGTAGCATTAAATGCTCCCATGCATGGGTAATAAATGAGAGGAGAAAAGAGCCCAAACCATGCAATCAATTGGCCATAAATGATAGGATAAAAGTTACAAGTTAAAATAAAAAAAAGAAAAGAAGAAAAAACAAGTAGCACTGAATCCTACGTTCCATGAAAATGGGGTGAAAACATTAATTGGCCAACAGAATAGACATTTTTTTCTAAAAAAGAAGAAGAAGAAGAAGAAGAAGAAGAAGAAGAAAAATCGAAAGATTATTTTGAATGTCACCTGACAAAAAATAAATGATCCAAAAGGAAAGAAGATACTTTCAAAAGTAATTAGCTTGGAATTAACTAGAAAACCCAACAGCAGCAGCAGCAGCAGCAGCAGACACTAGAATCAAAAGGAAAAGCAAAGAGAAATGCTTAGTGGAGAAAGAGACATGTCAAATAAACAAGTTTTGAGAATATATACCAACACTAGCTAGAATTAATTGAAGAGAAATTTGATGTAGTTACCTTATCCACAAAGAAGGTCTCCTCCCCATTAACATCCACCTGAAGGTCACAACCCATCTTGATGAATTGCTTCAACATATATGAGAACTGCAAGAACAGTTGGGGGTGGGGGGGCTAGCTGATCTAGCTACTATGGAACAGTTATTAGGGACAAAAAAGAAAGAAAAAGAGGGAGGGAGTATAATGATGAGGATAGGAAAGGTGATGGAAGCAGAAAAGGAACCCACACAGCCATATTCTCAGATGGGCAAAGAGACAAAGGGAGGGAGGAGAACCTTTTTCTTGGGGGTCAATGGAGTACTGCAATGGAGAGGAAAAGAAGAAACAGAAGAGGAGAAATGGCACAGGGGTATGTCACATTTACCAAGCTTCATTGGTTAGAATATATAGAGAAAGAGAGAGAGAGAGAGAGGGAGATAAAAAGGGTGGGGGATGGGGAATTGAAGAATAAGAAGCAGAAGAAAAGAACAAAATAGTTAGTGGTGAGGAGGGACCTGACATTTTAATTTTAATTTTTTATATTTTTTTTTCCCCTGCAAATCTCCTCCTACTGCTTACTATGTTTGTGGGATATGCCCTCTGGTAAAGACCCCAAATGGCTTCGATCTTAAGTTGTTGTTTCAGCCTCTTTTTCTCTTTTGCCTATTTCTCTCTCTCTCTTCAGTGCCTCTCTCTCTCTCTTCTTCTTGATCAGTTGGTGGCTTCAGTGGTGAAATCCCAGCAGCTGCTCCCAGAAGAAATAAAACAGACAAGACCAACCCACCAAGCCTCCTTAAATGCCTTTCCTTTCTCATGTGTAATTTCATGTGCTCAGACGTGCCCCTATACTTCCTAGGGTCACAAGAAAGAAGAACTCTAATAACAACACTTTAGAGAAAGGAAAAAAAGGTGAAAAATCTATGGACCTTGACTCAACAATGAGTCATTTGAATTTAGTTATTCTATCCTTTAAAAGTTTAATTCTATTATCTAATTTTCAATATCTATTTGTTTGAGTTACCCAGCTGCATTTTGACTTTAAAATTTAGACTAATTATATTTATATAATCTATATAAATATATGAATTCTCAATTGGGATCTATGTGGCAGCAAGGGTGGAGGCGCCGGGTTCGTAGGGTGCGTTAGTTTATAAGCTTATTTTATTTATTTATTTTTAGAGTTGTGTCTCTTGTTAAAGGGTGTGTCCTTTTATAAGAGTTGTGTCTTTTAGTTTAGGGTCTTGTCCTTTTATGAAAGGTTGTTTTGTTTCGTGAAGAGTTGCGTTGTTTCGTGAAAAGTTGCGTTGTTTCATACTCTATAAATAGAGGGCATGTAATTTGTTTGTTAAGAATTGTGAAGTGTGGATCAAATTATATTGCTCAGTAATAGTGTACTGAGTTTAGTTATATTAATAAAAGTTTGTTATTCTAGTGATAAAAATTTTGTAGTTCATTTATATATATTTTCCCACCAACAGGGTGGGCCCGGTGCGGTTGGGGCCAGCTGGAGGAAAGGGTTTGGGTATTTTTTTTTTTTTTTTTTTTTTTTTTTTTTTTGCTCTCGCTAAAATTTTTTTCTCTTCGCATATGGAGAAACAAATTTTTAACTTTTCTAAATTTAATTTGTTATTTTTTATTAAAAAATTTAAAATATATAAATAATTTTTAAATAGTTTAGATTATTTGTATTAAATATAAATCTTTATTTTATAATATTGAGCATTTAGATAAAGATTGTAATGTTTAATTTAAATACTTCTTATATTTTTAATGTAGAAGTGTTGTTTCATCTTCAATTTTTTTATTTGTATTTTTTTATTACTTGATTCTTTTTTGTCGTTGTTTTTTATTTTAAAACCTAATTCATTAAATAGAATGTAAATTATTAACTTTATGGGTCATATATATTTAATTAAGTTTTGATATCAAAATATTTATCATCTAATATAAGTTGTGATGTATAGAATATTAATATATATCATGTGCTTGTAAGAAATTTTTTTTCTCAATCAATTTTAACAAGGTAAAGATATTTTCGCCTTTTCAGCAATTTGAAATAAATTCTCTAATTTTAACTTTTTAGTTAAAAATATTTTTTATAGAACATTTTTCAAAACTATTAAATTTGATTGATTTTTAGATAAAGTTGTTAGAATAATATAATTATTCAAAATTTTAAAAATTACTAATAAAAAAGTTATTTTTTGTATTGTATATAACACTATTTTATAAATTTTTTATTTAGTTATAATTTTTAATCTTAAATTTTAATAATGATTTATTTTTATTGAGTACCCGCTGCGAAGCGCAGGTCCTGCACTAGTATTTTAATAAACTTATAATTATGAGAAATATATAAAATATAGGATAAAATCAAATACAATCACCGTGCATGGTTTCACACTTTCTCACTTAATACCCTGGGGTTTAAAGTATATCAATTAGTTTCCTGTGGTTTCTTTCTTTTTTCGTCGACTACTCCGTTAATATTTTGTTAAATTTATAAAAATTTCAGATACCCCACCTAAATTTATCGAATATTCACTTTAATACCTTTTAATTCATTGATTTAGTGAAAAAAAAAATAATGAAGGGAATAATAAAAAGAAAAAAATAAAACCATTGGTACTAAATTGATATATTTTAAACCACATGGTACTAAAGTGAGAAAGTGCATAACCACAAGGATAGTATTTGAAGTTTTTTCTAAAATTTACTAATTAAAACTGTAAAAATAAACAAAATGTTTAAATTTTGTAACGACCCAGCCCACTAGCAACAATATCTCGTTGGGCCCAACCACCGGCCCAAAATGCTTAAGCCCAGTTATTATTACTAGTGTCTAAGTCTCATATAAACCCAATGACACCCCAATTTCCATCCAATGTGGGACTATTGGGGTGTCACAGACTCTCCCCGTTAAGGCCCTGACGTCATCGTCAGTCCAATCACACACACAGCCCACGATCACCAGGCGATGTAAGACTCGTCTCGCCTAGCCCGTCATCCAGACCCTGGCTCAGCCGAGACTCGCCACACATGTCCATTTGGTAAACTGGCTCTGATACCAAATTAACGACCCAGCCCACTAGCAACAATAACTCGTTGGACCCAACCACCGGTCCAAAATACTTAAGCCTAGTTATTATTACTAGTGTCTAAGTCTCATATAAACCCAATGACAACCCAATTTCCATCCAATGTGGGACTATTGGGGTGTCACAGACTCTCTCCGTTAAGGCCCTGACGTCATCGTCAGTCCAATCACACACACAGCCCACGATCACCAGGCGATGTGAGACTCGTCTTGCTAGCTCGTCATCCAGACCCTGGCTGATCTCCTCACCTCGGCCAAAACAAATCCTAGCTAGGCCGAGGCTTGCTTCAGCGGCTCCGGCGGCGCACGGCGACGGCGGGGATGGCCGTAGAAGCGCGCCTGGGGGTGGATCTGGCCCACTGATGCTAGATCCAAGCTTTAACTACTCCTCAGGGCTCTACGACAAAGAAGATGGAAGATGGAAGGAGAGATAGAGAAGGAGAGAGGTCGGGGAGTCTTTTCTGGCGGCCGGAGCAACAGGCCGGCGGCTGGGGCACGCACACCAGGTGGCAGGGATGTGGCAGGAGGCGGTTATGGTGGCTGGGGGAAGGTGAGGAGGCTTAGGGTTAGGGTTTCACCCATGAAATCCTAAAGCACACCTTTATATACAAATGACCATATTGCAATTAGGCCCTCCTAATCCCATCATTTACACTCTAGTCCCTGTCAGAGTATGTATCATGCGCGTATGTCCCTCAATGTTCGAAATCTCGCGATTCGGCACATAAAATATTAGGCTTTTCGCGATTTTTCCGTTTTGCGATTTTGACCCCTCTGCGAACTCTTCGCGATTCCCGAAGATCCGTCCGTCGGATTTTCGATCGGATCGCACCAGTGCGTTAAGCACGACTGGGGCAACGAATCTAGCATTTTGTTTCATTCGATTTGATCTCCGATTCACGAAGAAACAACCCCTCTTTAATTCCTCCGTAATTTCCAATTATATATATGTATAACCGTTCAAAACCCTTTTTCTCGACAACCGTGCACCAGAATCCAATTCCGTCAGTGCCATTGGGTCCAGAATAGTCGAGCCGTTCGAAACGAGCTATTGGAGTCATTTGTTCGGAGTCCAATACGCACCGGAACACCTCTCTACTCCCTGGCTCACCGAAGAGCGGGAGTTACTATTCACTTTAAGTCGATAGTCCGGGTCGCGTAACTTTTCCGTCCTAGCTCATTTTCACCTGAAATTTGACGAGTGCTTTAGTAATTATATTACACACATAAACACCGTCAACAAAGGATTTAATTCTTATTATAGAAAATGTCGGTTATTACAAATTTTGAAATCAAAATATCGTTGATTAACTCAAATTACATAAATTGAAAGATTAGGTAGTAAAATCAAAATTTTAAAAGATTGACTAGCCAAATTCAAATGGTGCATATATAGTTCTAATAAGTTTCACACATTTTAACCAAGAAAAAAAATGCTACCTAAATAGCAATATATACATATTTAAACACCGTTCCTCTCTCATTCTAGATTTACAAAAATAAATAAATTTTGAGAATTAAAATATATTTAGAAATTTAGTAGAAAAATAATAGCAGTACTAGGATAAGTGGAATGCAATCTTAATTACATCAAGCCAATAGGGGTACAAATAGAAATATTTAGAAAAATACTGTGTACGTACGTACATGTATACTCAATTATATATGGAGTATGCATCTTATACCCTTGCCTCTAATAAGAGTTCAAAATTTTTCTTTAGGTAGTGTTTGGTTCGGGAACAAGGGGGGATTAAGCCCTTGTTCCCCCTTTGTTCCCAAACGTAATGTTTGGTATCCGGAAACAGTAGTTTTAGAATTTCAAGAACTAGCTGGTATAAGGCTGGAACTGTTGTTCCATTTTTTTTCTGGAATAAGCTTGTTTCTTGATGAGAATAAGGTTAATTGAAATTTAAATTTAATTTTAATAGCAGTAAATTATTAATTAATCTAATTAATATATTTAAATTATTATTTATTATTTTAATAATTAAATAATTTATTAATTTATTATTTATAATTAATTATTAATAATTACATAATTATTATAATTAATTATTAATAATTAATAATATTTATTATTATTTATTAATAATTATTAACTGTTAGTTGCCTGCAAATGTCATTTTCTTTGCAAAAAGAAAAGAAATTAATTGATAGAAACTCTCCCCCTCGATCTGTTCGAAGAGTTTTGATGGAATGCCTACTCTGGTTCTCAACTTGCACTTCAAACTCTCTAAATTTGTCAAGTGCTTCTGATTTCTGTGAGTTGAAGTATACCCAACTCATCCTGGTAAAATCATCAATGAACAGCAAAAAGTACTCACTTCTGTTAAAAGAAGGAGTCTGCATTGGACCACAAATATCGGCATGTATCAACTGTAGAAGTCTAGAAGCTCTCCAAGATTTCCCAATGGAAAATGAAATACGATGTTGCTTTCCATAAACACATCCTTCACAAACTTCATTCATACAATCTATTCCAGGTAAGCCACATACCATTTTCTTATGACTTAATAACTTCAATCCATTAAAGTGTAAATGTCCATAATGCAAATGCCAAAACCATGATTCATTTTTAGTGTTAGCAACCTAAGCGTGCTCATCAATACATGAAATGTCAAGTACAAACATCTTGTTTTCAGCCATGGAAACTTTAATTAAGGGTATTTGAGATCTTTCATGGCTAATCTCACAAAAGTTGTCGTAAAATTTAACGTTATATTCTCTTTCAATCAATTGCCCAACACTTAATAAATTGTGAGCCAAGGAAGGTACATAATAAACATCATTGATAAACTTTTCCATATATACCTGACTTAGTTTTTAAAGCAACTGTCTCTTTTTCTTCAATTTGTAGAACCTTATCATCTCCAAGCCAAACTTGCAATTTTACGGATTCATCGATGTGAGGAAAAATGTTTTTAAATCCTGACATATTATTGCTACAGCCACTATCTAAAATCCATAAATCAGCACTACTAACATTAGAATTGACATGTAAGAAATAGTTTACCTTCTTCTTCATTCTTTTCGGCATAGTTGGTTTGTTGTTTTGCTTTAGCCCAGCAATAAGCTTCTATATGACCATTTTTCTTGCAGAAATGACATTGCTTACTCTTATAACCTTGGCTTTGGTTGCTTTTCTCATTATCATCTTGTCGGTAGTTTGTGTCAGATCTTTCTCTACCATAGCTTCGGCCTCTTCCACGACCGCGAAAACCACCTCTTCCACGGTCTCTTCCTGCATACTTTTGGTCACCTTTTGACTTCGAATTTTCAACCCTTGATTCAAATGCATTTTCTGCACTTTTCTCGATAGATCTATTTAGTCGCTGTTCATGAGCTAAAAGAGAACCCATTAATTCATTAAATGAATAATTTGACAAATCTTTTGATTCCTCTATAGCAGCGACAATATGATCAAATTTAGAAGACTTCTCAAAATCTTTTCAACCACATTCTTCTCAGAAACATCATCACCAAGACTTCTCATTTGATTAATAATGATAGCAATTCGCGAAAAGTATTCTTGCATACCTTCGGCATTTTTCATGTAGAGATTTTCAAATTCCTTTTGGAGAGTTTGTAGCCTCACCGTTTGAACACGATCATTTCCTTGGTATTCTTGCTTTAAAATAGTCCAAGCATCATTTGATTTGGTGGCATTTGCAATTCGAGGAAAAATGCTGTCCTGCAGTGCCTGCTGCAATGCAAGCAATGCCTTGGCATCCTTTTTGCGAACCTCCTTTTGATCTGCTGTCTTATCTGCACATTTTAAACTTTCTATTTCTGCATAACCATGCTCAACTAGATCCCAGAGATCTTGTGAAATGAAAAAAATTCGCATTTTGATACTCCAAAATTCATAATTTTCTCCATTGAAAATTGGAATCAAGGATTGAGAGAGATTAAGTGCACTTGAGTTACACATGAGGATAACAAGTGTAATGAAAGTATACCTCTCTCTTTGTACCTTCCAACTTACTAGATTTGTGAGCCTTCTAACTGCTTCTTGCTTCAGAGAATACCACAATGCCCAGCCTTGATCACAACCGAGCTCTGATACCAAATGTAGATGTAAGATGCTTTCTAAAGTAATTTAAAGCTTGCTAATAAACTTTGCTACAACAATTAAGTGGAAGGAAAAATAAACACTTTCATTCAAAAACTTGATTACAAAAGGTTTACAATCAAAGTACTTAAATAGAAGAAGAAACTTGAGGATTAAGAAAACCTAACTCAACACATGTTCTCCACTACATCCACTACACATGTGCTCCTAGAAACTAGCTACCATGAACTCTACAACATTACCCACTACTTACACAAATTAATCCACTGCTAATCCACTACTATTTCCATGATCTTAGCCCACTACTTGCACCCACTACTTGTACAATAGTAGGGCCACTAACATCATATGATTTGCATCATTTTTCAACACCACTTCCTCTTTTCTGCAGACGGCCTCGGGCAGATCTGCCATCGCGGCTCTTGCTCCCAGCGCCGGCCATGGCAGCGGAGGGGGAGAACGACGAGGCCGGATCTGCAGCCGCGGCTCTTGCTCCTGGCGCCGGCCAGGACGGCGGAGGAGGACGACGACCCGGACGAGCACGACGACGAGAGTGGCGACGACGCGACTCTCGGCTGAAAATTCGCGACCGCAAGCATTGTTTTTTTGGGCGAATTATTCGCGTATAATTATTTTTGAGGAAGAAGACGTGATTTTTTTCGAACTTTTCGAAAAAATTCGGGCACGGTCCTTTTAATTCTTATAATAAAAAATTAAAGAATAATTTGCGTAAACGCAAATTAACTAACTATATTTGGTATTCACCTTATTATCCGTATAGTGTCAAACTAGAATTAATATATAAAAAGTATTTTTGCGTTAATAAATTCGCTAAGAATATATTAAAATATATAAGTGAGAATATTTAAGGCTATCTGTATCTAAATATCAACTTTTCTTGTATAACTTAATAATAATTACCGAGCGTCCCTAGAGCAAGTGGCAAAGGACTTGATGGTTGGTACCTGAGACCCAAGTTCGAATCCTAGTTGATTCACATTTATAGCTAAGTTTTTTTTTAAATGAAATAAACGAAGCGGGTAGCGTGCTACCTATCTCTCAAAATAACTTAATAATAATTTTTAAGGTTATGACCTGTTCATAACGATTGTATGCAGTGATTTTTTTAGAGTTTAGATATTATTTTTTGTTGTAGCTAATATCTAGGATTAAATTGAACATGATAATATGAGAGGATTACCTAGAATTAGGATGTAGAGCGGAGTGGAAAAAAAAAAAAATCTAATACGATTCAAATTTAAACCAAAAGATCGATCTAAATTACAATTTAACTTTTCATTTGGTTAATTTAAAATTTTAATTGAGATAAAAAATCTAAAATTAAAATTAGAATTTAGAAAGTTTCAAATTTGAATTGAATTTTGAAATAAATTTAAATTTTAAATTTTAACTTATCTTGAAACATAAATTTGAAATTTTGAAATTTCATATCAAACCTCATATTTGAAAATCAAATCCAAGATTTGTACATGAATTTAAATTTTAAATTAAAAGTTTGAATTAAATTTCAAATATGGTTTCAAAATCTGAAGATAAATCTGAATTTGGATTCAAAAATTTTATTCAACTTTGAAATGTAAATTCACATTTTTAATTCTATATTTGAATGATATTGGGAAAAGTAGAGATGCTTAAGTGTACATATCTATATCTATATCTATATCTATCTATATATCTATATATACTTTTATTAATACCCGTATGGGGAGTCCACGTGGCATGTTTTCCTTGCCTTATAGGTGTGGGACCCATCTGTCAATATTATGTTTTTTTTTTTTTAATTGAACCACTGGTTTCTCTTCTCATTGTTAGACCGGTTCGCTTCGTTTTTTGGCCCTACCATTAAATCAGTTCAGTTTATTTATTGTTGCTTCATTCCGAGCGTATTTCCTCTAGACGAAAAATTGGTTGAGTACATCGGCGCTCCTTCCCTCCTCATATTAATTGAACCACCGGTTCCTCTTCTCATTGTTAGATCAGTCACTACAACAGAATTAGGTTATAACGACACATGTTTGGGACACTTTTGTGTAAGTGTCTTATTTATACTAAAACTTAAAAAAATATCTACTAATGTCTAAATATAAAGCCCAATCCAACCAAAAATAAAAGATTACTCTACTCAACCCACCACACCCAGCCCATTTGGCCCGATTACAAACAGAAAAGAAAAAAAAAAAGAAAAATCGATTACCATCTCCCTTCTCCCTTCACTCAATCCACTGAAATTCTAAACGAAGAACCTTTCTTTGTCATTCTCCTCCGCCACCACAGCCAACGAGATAGAGTTTCGGCAGTTGCTAAACGCTTAAATAAGTGTTGGTAAATTAGCATCACTCTTTTAGATTATAGCGACACTCTTTAACTGTCACTATATACCTAGCGACCCCACATATAGCAACACTTTTTAGAAGTGTTGGTAATTTAGCTAGCAGCTATTTTTTTGATATATAGCTACACTTAAAAGTGTCGCTATAGACCGTTTTGGTTGTAGTGAATTCGCTTCGTTTGTTGCCTCTCCTCTTCTCATTGTTAGACCGGTTTGCTTCGTTTGTTGCCCCTACCATTAAACCGGTTCAATTCATTTATTGTCGCTTCGTTCTGAGCGTGTTTCCTCTAGACAAAAAATTGAACGGGTACATCGTCGCTCTTTCTTCCCTCCTCAGAGTAATTGAACCACCGGTTCCTCTTCTCATTGTTTGACCTGTTTGCTTCGTTTGTTTCCCCTATCATTAAACCGGTTCAATTCATTTATTGTCGCTTAGTTTTGAGCGTGTTTCCTCTAAATGAAAAATTGACCAGGTACATTGCCGCTCCTTCTTTCCTACTCAGAGTTTTCATTACAGCCACTTCGTTCCCATCTATATATTGTGTCCTTTCACCGCTTCGATTTTGCAATCCCTTCGTCGCTTCGATTTTGTCTCTTTTGCTTACGAAGAATTATTCTATGCCTTTTTTCCTTCCTCTAAATGCCTATATATTAAGACATTCATCATCTTTTACTGTACTTTCACAGTCAGTTATATTCCTCTAAGGAAACCCCTTCCTCTAAATGCCTATATATTAAGACATCCATCGTCTTGCTGTACTTCCATAGTTCTTTGTTCCTCTAAGAAGACCTTCGATTCCACTTGGCTGCAACAGTTCCTCTGATTCCAATGATTTCGTTGGTTTTTCATCTGATTCCATTTTGCCGCAATCGTTCCTCTAATTTTATTGGTTTGTTTATTTCGAATTATTTACCGTATATATATATTTTTTAAAATAATTTTGATCTTTTTTTACTTAGAAATTTTTTAACTTCAGCAGTTGTTCTGCAACCATTGGACTTTAAATTTGAAAGTGCGTCTTCGCGCGATGCTTATAAACAATAATAATTTGTTTCTCCTACTTTATGCAATATGAATATATAAGAAATAAGAGAATAGTAAAATTGGTATACATAAATGAACTAGGCTGGAATACTATTAATAGCACAAATGATTTGGTGCTATTAAGTTTTTTGCCGTTGGATTAAAAGATGTGCGGTTAGAATGATGTTGGCCCCCTAGGGTTGAGTGAGTGGTTAGTTGAATAGTATAATCGAACGGATGAAAATGATAAAAGAGATAAATCTGACGGCAGAAAACTTGATAGTATCAAAAGCTTCGTACTGTTGATAGTATCCCAGCCTATAAGAAGTTTTTCATACAAATATAGATAATTATGCTATTGACTGCTGTATAAATAAATATATGGACACTAAGTAATCCTATAAGAAGTTTTTCATATTTTTTATGACTAAGCAAAGTATTTGTCCGCAGCATTGTGCGGGTAACTACACTAGTGTGTGTGTGTATATATATATATATATATATATATATATATAGAGAGAGAGAGAGAGAGAGAGAGAGAGAGAGAGAGAGAGTAGGGCTATTGTGCTATTAGGAACACAGCAACCATTGTGCTTCTAAATTTTTAACCACCCGTCAAATTTGATGGGTGGTTAGAATGTGAGAGGAAAGAGATATTGGGGAGAAATTCAGTGCAGCCTTGAATTTCTCCCCAATATCTCTTCCCTCTCACATTCTAACCATCCATCAAACTTGACGGGTGGTTAAAAATTTAGGAACACAAGGGCTGCTGTGCTCCTAATAGTCTAGACGAATAGTCTTTTCTGTCGTCCTCCTCCGCCACCGCAGCCAGCGAGATAGAGTTTCGGCGGTTGCTAAATGCTTAAATAAATGTTGATAAATTAGCAGCACTCTTTTAGTTTATAGCGATACTATTTAACTGTCACTATATATCTAGTGACGCCACATATACTAATATTTTTTAAAAGTGTCGATAATTTTAGCTAATAACACTTTTTTAATATGCACCTATATTTAAAATTGTCGCTATTGATCGTTTTTATTGTAGTGTTATAACGTCAAACCAATCCCGACCTCGCACACCATCTTCATAACTGCCTGTTTTGGAGTACCCGAGCGTACCGTTGAGATTTTAAAAAATTACTACTCAAATTGATCAGAAGCTACCATACCGTGACCTATGATCGATCTACATGAATATATAGGTCTTTATAGTTATTGAGGTGACATATATATTTTGTAAAAATTACTAAAAGTATGGATGGATGGGACCTAAGTATAACAAAGTTTAAAGGGTTGGGATCAATGGTACAATTAATCCAATGTTTTATCATCTTACTATATCAGTGTTCTTGTCAATGTGCAAAATCATCAACAAAACAAGTATATATTAATTCAACTATAATTAGTCTCAAATATTGTTGCTAGCTATAGTGTTCAATTGGCGCCACAATATAGTTACAGATTTTATTGTATAGTTAAAATAATTTCGATGCTTCGAACTTCTATAAAAATGCTAGTTAAATAAATTATCTGAAAAAGTATTGACCTTTTATTTAATCGCGCGTAAGTTTATACAACATAAGACACAAGTATATACGTATCAAACAAAAGGTTTTTTTTTTATTTTTGGTGGTCTAAAAATATTTTGCCTTTTGTGTATTGCAAGGCACCTGTGCTGTTACTTATTTTATAAGAAAATATATATATTTTTTTCTTTCCAAATAATTTATTTTATTAAAAAAAATAATTTAGAGAACCCTTGTATTATATATTGCCCTGTATATAGGCATTTAATTATATTCTTTATTTGCCAATTATGTACCATCCGTTTTTTCACAGTCATTTATTCTAAAATTAATTATTTTAGTCCTAATACGCTTAATCTTCTTAATCTCTTGAATCTACATACATCCTCTACTTGCTGTGACTCTCATTTAGACGAGAGTTATTTCACATTTTCGACTGGTAATTGTCTCTGGTACTAATTGTGGCACTTCGTTTCTCAGATAATCATCTATCTTAAAAATGCTATAGGTCTAACACGCTTAACTCTCTTATCTTCTTTAGTTTAACTAGTTCTCAAAATACTAAAGCTCGGTTAAGAAATTTAGTTTTAATATAACTTACATATAGTACTATTTCAAATCTGAGTGACATCACGAATTACTACATCATCTTAGGTAAATAAATGTACCTTGCTGAACAAGGTGATCCCATTCATTCACACGCGCAGAGTCCCTGCAGATGTACTACTTAGTGGATAATGATATATATATATATATATATATATATATATATATATATATATATATATATATATATATATATAGTAGAAATTTCTTATCTTATTATGAGTAGTACGACTACAACTCATAAGTTGTTTCGATGATAGAGCTTAGAATCGACGATCCACTCCGTTAAATATGATCTAGAGTATTTAAAACTTCTAGAAAATAAATTTCGTAATTTTTCAAAATCATAATAAAGTCCATCAAATGGACATAAAATGAAGCGAAATCGAACGATGTCCTAAAAATAGATGATCGGATCTTTCAATTTAAGATCGGAGTTATTGACCTTTATCTAGGTAGTGAATAGAATTTTCTATCAAAACTTCAACCAATTCCGATTTTTTTACATGACCGTTAAACTAGCAAGTATCCCATACCGGCCATTCAAAATTGTCAAATTTGTGACCTTTTGATCGTAAGGTAAATGATGTCGAAAAATCACGAAATTTTTTTTCTAGAAGTTTTAAATACTCTAGATCATATTTAACGGAGTGGATCGTCGATTCGGAAGCTCTATCATCGAAAACAACTTATGAGCGGTAGGGCTCTACTACTCATAATAGTATAGTAGCCCTACTCTATATATATATATATATATATATATATATATATATATATATATATATATATATATATATATATATATATAGGCCATGGCTACTATACTATTATGAGTATAGAGCCCTTACCATTCATAAGTTGTTTTCAATGTTGGGGTTTTCGAATCGACGATCCACACCGTTAAACATGATCTAAAGTATTTGAAACTTCTAGAAAATAAATTTCATAATTTTTCGAAATCATTATAAAGTCCATCAAGCGGGTATAAAATGAACGGTCAAAATCGATCGACATCCTAAAAATGGATGATCGGATCTTTTAATTTAAGATCGGAGTTATTGATCTTTATTTAGGTTATTGATCTTTATTTAGGTAGTGAATAGAATTTTCTATCAAAAATTCAACCTATTCCGATTCTTTTACACCGTTAAACTAGTAAGCATCCCATACCGGCCGTTAAAAATTGTCAATTTTGTGATCTCTTGATCGTAAGGTAAATGATGTCGAAAAATTATAAAATTTAATTTCTGGAAGTTTTAAATGCTCTAGATAACGTTTAACGGTGTGGATCGTTGATTCGGAAGCTCTATCATCGAAAACAACTTATGAGTACGAGGGCGATCGTACTCATAATAGTACAGTAGCCGGACTCTATATATATATAGTAATTGGTATATGATGAGCAAGGTTAGATGTTAATTAATCTCTTTGGTTTCACTACAACAGAATTAGATTATAGGGACACATGTTTAAAACACTTTTATGTAAGTATCTCATTTATGCTAATATTTAAAAACATCTACTAATGCCTAAATATTTAAAGTCCAATTCAACAAAAAAAAAAAAGGTCACTCTACTCAACCCACCACATCCAGCCTATTTGGCCCAATTACAAATAGAAAAGAAAAAAACAAAATCGATTAATTACCATTTCCTCTTCTCCCTTTACTCAATCCACTGAAATTCTAGATGAAGAGTCATTTTTTGTCGTCCTCCTCCGCCATCGCAGCCAATCGAGATAGAGTTTCGGCAGTTGTTAAATCCTTAAATAGGTGTTGGTAAATTAGCAGCACTCTTTTAGGTTATGGCGACACTCTTTAATTGTTACTATATACCTAACGACCCCACATATAGCAATATTTTTTAAAAGTGTCGGTAATTTAGCTAGCAGCACTTTTTATGACATGTACCTATATTTAAAAGTGTCGTTATAAACTGTTTTTGTTGCAGTAATTTAGTCAGATTCACTACAACAGAATTGGATTATAGGGACACATGTTTGGGACACTTTTGAGTAAATGTCCCATTTATGCTAAAATTTAAAAAAACATCTACTAATGACTAAATATAAAGTCAAATCCAATAAAAAATAAAAGATTACTCAACCCACCACACCCAGTCCATTTGGCCTGATTACAAAAAGAAAAGAAAAAAAAAAGAAAAGAAAAATCAATTACCATTTTCTCTTTTCTCTTCACTAAATCCACTGAAATTCTTGACGAAGAGTTTTTCCTGCCGAACTCCTCCGCCACCGCAGCCTACGAGATAGAGTTTCGACGGTTGCTATAAATGGTCAAATAAGTGCTTGTAAATTAGCATAACTCTTTTAGGTTATAACGATACTCTTTAATTATCACTATATACCTAGCGACCCCATATATAGCAATACTTTTTAAAAATGTCGGTATTTTTAGCTAGCAGCACTTTTTTGACATTTAGCTATATTTAAAAGTGTCGCTATAGACCGTTTTTATTGTAGTGATTAATTAGAAATTAAACTGTTAAATAGTATTTGTTTTTATTAAAGAAGTGATTTATAATATTTTGAAAAAAGAACTTTTAGAGACTGAATATAATATATATATTATTTTAGATATATCATATATGATCATATTTCTCATTTACCCCTTGTTCGATTCTTTATATATATTTTACGAGTTGTACATTTACCACCGAGTAAAAAGATCGTAGTAAACCATTTTCACTATTTACTAATTTAAAGAAAACAGAAAAGAGGGCCTCACATTAATTATTATATTTTTTTAATTTATTTATTTTCTTTTAAGGCATATATATATATATATAAGAGCTCCCACAGAAACATAGGTAGGTACGAACTTATTTAATTGCAAGGCCCACCAAAACTTATTTGTGGGCAGTCCATGGGCCCATAATAAAAGTTTGCACAAACATGTTCATGCATTTTACATATTTGTATATTTAGTTATTTATTTATTTTTATTCGTACATTAATTAACACATCCATAAACACTCACACATACACGTGTATGCGTGTTCTTAACTACGTACGCATGCATGCACGCAATGCATTGTACGTATGTACGGATTGAGACACGTTGCTGTAGAATTTTGTTACTGTTGGGTTAAGGAAAAACTGCTTGGTATATTTCATTATAAGAAGATCTTAATTGATTATAAAATGGGGGAAAAAATTCCAATTCAGTTCCTTAATAACAGTACGAAGGAATCGAATAAAAGTCTAAACCGATCGAATAGTGGAGAAAATTAAAAAAAAACGATTCACAAACGCAGACTACGTACACATCTAAAGTAACAAAGTAATCAAGCTCATGAACATTGAGCTCAAAAACAATTTTAAAAAAAATATATATAGAGAAATCATATATATAACACAACCCAATCACCAAGAAACTCTTTAGTAACTAAATTTTCTAACTTATAAGCTATCAATATTATTACTATCTGAATCTTCTATGCGCCGCCGCATCGCCTATATTTTACTTCACAAAAGTTTTACTATAAGGGCTTGTTTGGTTCGTTTATTTTGGATATGGAATGGGAATCGGTTTGATCCAATCCGATTAATTTTGTTTGGTTCACATGAATCGGTTTGGGATTCCTATTCCGGACTGGAATGGGAATGAACCATTAACCTTCAACCTGATTCCGGTCTCCAAGCCCGGAATGAAATTTCATTCCGGAGGCCCGTTGGATTCCCGAGCCCACGTGACCTCTCACCCTCCTCTTCCGAAGCCCATTGGGTCACCTCCCCTCTCCCTCCATGCATCTATCCCTCTCTCGTAAAAAAAAAAAAAAAAAAAAAAACCCTATTCCTCTCTCAAATCTCATTAATTTTTTATAATTTTTTTCTTGCATAATAGTTTTTAAAAATAAATTTGATTTTTTTTTTTGGAGAACTCATTAGAGAATAGTATTATATTTTTCATAAATTTTAAATAATATAAAATTATATTTGAGTGTTAAATTAATATTATGATATCCTATAATTTTTTAGTTTATATAAACCAAACAATGAAATGGGAATAACTGATTCCAATTCCCAATCCACAAATGAACCAAACGTTTTGGAGGAGTGGGTCATTCCAATTACCATTCCAATTCATTCTCATTTCATTATCCATTCTAATTCCACCCTTGAACCAAACAAGCCCTAAGAATGCTTTTTTGATGAAATTAAGGAAGCTTTCCCACTTTATAGCACATACTGACGTTGTCGTTGTATATATGAACCGATAAGATTTCTTCAATGTTCTCTATTGTATAAAAGCCAATGTATTGAGAGATAATTGCACCGGTATTTTTTAATTTTTGACATATAGCGTCTGGAGTTTTTTAAAAAATCTTGATGTTTTAAAGTATCGAAATATATCTCACCAACGCATGATATAAATGTTAAATGTTAGTATAATTTCTAACCACCCATCAAGTTTGATGGGTGATTAAAAAGAGCTGCTTATAGATCTCATCGAAGCTTTTCTAATTAATAACCTAAAAACTTTGGTGGAATCCAAAAAATTTTTGCCAACAACATGCAATTAATTACAAATTGACTTAAAATTATGAAAATATATAAGTAGATAAAGGATGATTTGCTTTCTTTATGTATTGCATGCAGCTACACGAGTAGGTCGAGCTCTCAGGCGGCAAGCTCTACCTGAAGTGATTGGTTAAGGCTATCCACACTTCGGCTATAGTTTGAAGACCGACAGCATATATGGCCAAGAACCCCTTTGGAAAGAGTGCCCATGATCCGTGATTAATTTATTAAGCCAATCGGTCCATACCGAAGATGCATAGGCTAGTTGTACACATTGGCTCCACAATATAGCATCTCCATCCATGAATTTCATACCTTGATTGGTTGATATTTTGCCAGTGATGAGCTCAAAATATTTTTATAACTAAATTTTAAATTTTTTTAAAAAAATTTCAATATTTTTTTCATTTTATTTTTATATATTTTTTAAAATTTTGTACATCTCTAAAAGGTAAAAAGTAAAAGTTTTCGTTTCAACATGCACGGATTGTGCTACTAGTTTTGTATCTTACTATACATTTTTTTTCGGAGAATATTTTTATATAGAAAATAAAAAAGTAATTTTAGCAAAAGGAAAAAAGAAAATTGCATACCGATAGTCAAACATTTGAAAACAAAATGGTATTTCCACGCTCTCCCAATTTACATAATTTAATTATTATTCGTGGATATTTAGACATAATTTCAAATACGGTTAAGAGATCTATCTCGTACATATCTTATCTTTTAAAAACTTTAATCCAATTTCCGAAAGATATTTATAAAGACTTCTAGATGTATCACTATAAAAAATCTTGTATTTAAGGACACTTTAAATGATATTTAGCGACGCTTTAAAACATCGGTAAAAATAATCCCAACGTTTGTAAAAGCGTCGTGTATAGAGTCATTAAATAAACATGTCGGGATAAATATACCGACGTTTTAATATAGCGTCGGAAAACTTATATAAATATTTGATAAAAATATGTTTATTGGCGCCGCTTAATCCTAGTGTACGGCAAATGCTAAATATTAAAGACGCTAGAAGAAAGCGTCGTTTAAAAAGCGTCGTCTAAAACATATTTTATTGTAGTGTATGATGCAAAATTTTCTTCCTAGTAACTCTAACTCGCCTACAACAAACGGGAGTACTTAATCAAAATAGCTCAATTGCCTCAAAGTAAAGTCTAAATATATAAAATCAAATTAATCAAAATAAAGAAAACTGATCTAAACCTAATGAAAATCCAATTTCATATTGAAGATGCTGCTGCACTGAAATTCAACTACATAGGAGACATTCAAAGTTCGTCACTGTTACATTCTGATGCTATAACTGGGCAACACAATGAGGTTCAATTTCTCATATAGAACTACGTACGTACATCAAAATTGCTCGAAATTTCAGTTACAATTTTTTATGCAGCAAAAGAGCCCAGCTAGTTGATGTGGAACATCTTCGAGCCAAGTAAGATGAATATATGCTTTGTAATTGCTACACTACTTGTTGCATGTATTATTCAATTACAAAATTTTTACCACAATATATGTCAAATAAAACAATCAAAGTTTTGCCTTTTATAATTTTCTGAAAAAATTGGCTTTCATATAGACATTTACCAAAAAATTAAAGTTTGAAATTTTTATTTCGATTCCTTATCCTTTCTTCATTCTTGTTCTTCGTTTAAGTACTGATATTGATTCTCTTCCAACATTAAATCGTTATACAATTTACGATTTTTAATATTTTATACAAATTTAGTCAATAGGCATTTAATTCAAGCTCTACCGATTCTACCTAATAAAATTTCTAGTGTGCCCCTATATATTATGCTTTTGGAAATACATACTTCAATTTTTTAATTAGCTTTCGAATTTTTATAGGGTTTATTGAATGATGATAATAGTATGGACCTAAGGACTTAAAAGTTGAAAGTTTCTATTTCTAACAGCACCGTAGCTTAACACAAAATTCTATTGCGAGAGGGACGCGTAGTCGATCATTATCTCCTCCAAGGCGGTCTTGAAGCTAGAGAAGTTTTAGTGCCACCCATACGTAGTATCAAAATCATTGAAGAATTGAGATGACTATAGTATATATTAATTTGTTGTTGGGATGACTATGCGCCGGGACACAGCTGGTCTGGTCTTCTGGAGCCTAATATTCTATCTTTTGTGTTAGAACTAAAACCGAGAAGATTTAGTTCGTCGGATGGAAAAATACCCAAAAGAGATCCGAGAAAGAGAGAAGAAAATAAAGCACACAATATTTAACGTGGTTCGGCCATCGGCCTACGTCCACGGGCGAAGACGGAGCGAAAATCTTTATTAGAATCAAAGTGGTATACAAAATATGCCTCTCCCACAAAACCCTAATCCCAAAAATACACCCATATCCCCTCTCTCATCTTCCGCACTAAATCAATAAAATAATGGGTATATTTATAATAGTGGTTAAATCTAAAAGCTCCTGAAGTGCTACTGCACATGCGAACAAGTTTACGGAATACTTGACCTTGATCGCCTAAAAACTTAATGAGCGAATCCGCGGGATTCTCTGAAGTGCAAATCTTCTCATTCTCCAACAACGCCTTTTTGCAACCTCTGCTGCATCAGAACGACAACTTGTCGTAGAGCAAAACTGTTGGAGCGATCAAACTTCTCGATCTCAAATTCGCCGACGTCTTAAACACCCAAACGAAAACTCCGTCTCTGATACCAATTTGTTAGAACTAAAACCGAGAAGATCTAGTTCGTCGGATGCGAAAATATCTAAAGGAGATCCGAGAAAGAGAGAAGAAAATAAAGCACACAATATTTTACGTGGTTCGGCCATCGGCCTACGTCCACGGGCGAAGACGGAGCGGAAATCTTCATTAGAATCAAAGTGGTGTACAAAAAATTTCTCTCCCACAAAATCCTAATCCCAAAAATACACCCATATCCCCTCTCTTATCTTCCGCACTAAATCAATATAATAATAGCTATATTTATAATAGTGGTTAAATCCTAATACAATTAGGAATACAAACCGACTAAGATTAAGAATATCTCAATAAAATTAGGCATAATCTAAACTTAACTTAATGGGATAATCAAAACAGAATAAGGATAGAAAACCTTGCGGTACTAGAATTCGAGACATATCTAACATTTTGTTCCATCTCAATTAAACAGGATACACTCCTATTTAAACGAAAAATAATCGTTCTAGAATTCTAATTCGATTATAATTATCAATTAAACCCTTGTCCAACGTAAACAGTATCTTCGCACAAATCAAATTAAAGAGATCAAAACCGCAACTCCTCATGCACAGCATGCGCATGCAACTTGGCAATAATTAATTAAAGAAGACAGAAAACAATATCAATGAATTGAAACTAAAACGGAGCTGCACTACTAGCAACAATATATGAAATCATCTTGAAAAAGCTGCGTCATCTCTTTTTATTTCAAGAATAAGAGAAACATGCACAATTATTACAAGCATGGATCGCGGCCACTCATGCAGGAAAGTAAATAAAGATACATTATTATTATAATAATAATGGCAAGACTAGCTTCGATCAATCTCTGCTAATTTACTTTACACTTAATTGCATGCCGCTTCTCTAGCAATTAATCCAGCTACGACGACAACCTTATTCCCATATGGCAGCGGTACATCTTCTTGCAACTGGGGCACATGATTCGGACGTCCAAGAAACCGCTTCTTTCGAACGTGAAGCGGAGGCCGGAGTTTGCGCCGCAGTGCAAGCAGTAGGGCGCCACATGCACGGCGCCGCAGCTGCCGCCGAAAGATTCTTGTGATGCCGCCGATCGCCCGGGCTGCGGTCCTGAGCCGGAGTTAGCATTACTGTTGGAGGAGGAGGAGGACCCGGTCGA